>VDFB02000015.1:146822032-146911161 GCA_007258455.2 Sequoia sempervirens
CTTTTCTGCTGTTCCTCAGTTTCAGTTGACTGCTTTGAGTTTGCATACTTTCTTCTCTTTGTTTCAATAGAAATAAAATCAAAGTTTCAAACTATTGTTATGGATATTAGGTGCAAAGTCATTTAATCGGCGAAGTTTACATCATCTTGGAGATAGTCCAAATCCTTATGAACAAGCAATTTCAATTATTGGACGGACCTTGTCTGCCTTTGACGAGGACAACCTAATCCCATGTTTTGGTTTTGGGGATGGTAAGTTTCAATCTTTTTTTCATATCTTGCTTTTCAGAGTTCACAGGAGACAAAGTGACATGCCTATCACTAACAATACATTCTTGTTTCATTGCACAGCTTCAACTCATGATCAGCAGGTATTCAGTTTTTATCCAGATGATCTTCTATGCAATGGATTTGAAGAAGCACTAAGACGATATAGGGAAATAGTTCCCCAACTGCGACTTGCTGGTTAGTAGGGATTTGTATTTGATTAAGCTTTGATGTGTACTTCAAAAATGTAAATGCAGATTGGCTTGTGTATTGAAGTCTTGGCTCAAAGAGAACGTCTCTCCGGAATGATTGATTGGGTTCATATTTATGTCTTTCATATATGTAGGTATTGTACATAGTTATACCATTCTAAGGCATTTCATATTTTTCTTTTCTTATTAGGGCCAACATCTTTTGCACCAATAATTGAAGCAGCAATCCGCATCGTGGAGCAAAGTGGGGGGCAGTACCACGTTCTTTTGATAATTGCTGATGGACAGGTTGTATATCATTTATCTACACTTTTCGTCAAATTTAATGTTAATTTTAACAAATGGAAATTCCTGGCTTTCACCTTGTTAGACAAAAACATCTACTTACTAGAATTCTTGAATTATATGTAACATACATTTATACTGCAAACAGTTGTCCTTATTGTTTATGCTTGTACCTATCCTTGGACTATCTGTACATTGAGCATTGATTTCCTGAATTGTTATCTTTCTGTAAGTCTTTCTTGTTTTAGGTGTGGGCAAACTGTTTTGCTCATCTTAGGCATGTATGCACTTTGCCCATCAACTGATCATAACACAAGTACTAAATATTTATAGGTTACAAGAAGTGTTGACACTGAAAATGGCAACCTGAGTCCACAAGAACAGAATACAGTCAATGCAATAGTGCAAGCAAGGTAATCCCTTGTACATGATTTTGGTGTCTTTTGGATACTAAACCTATAAATTTGTAACACAAGAATTGTTACGATTGATGCAGTGAATATCCACTTTCAATTGTCTTGGTTGGAGTTGGTGATGGACCTTGGGACATGATGCAAAAGTTTGATGATAACATACCAGCTCGAGCTTTTGACAACTTCCAGGTATTCTATCAATTTTGTTGGTTTTGAAAATAAAATGGATATAGTTGACATTGAGAGCTCAGATTTTTAGAAGTTTATTCTTATTTTAAAAGATTTTTCTTTTGTTTCTACAGTTTGTGAACTTCACAGCAATCATGTCAAAGAATATTCCTGTTTCTAGGAAGGAGACTGAATTTGCACTTGCAGCACTGATGGAAATACCTTCTCAGTACAAGGCCACACTAGATCTTCAAATACTGGGGTAGCTTATCTTATTTTGCATTTATATTTCCTATTAACATTTCTAATATGGTAAAATATACTGTTAATGGTTGCTTAACTAGATGCTACTAAAGTAAGGATATTTTTCACGTGTTATTTGCTTAAGAAAATATTGACCTATTAGAGATAACCTCCATTGTATTATTTCTTGAGTCAGCATAAACAATGATCCATTAGCAACTTTGTGCATTGTGCACTTCTGTGCAGTAGCTCAACTTTAGTGCTTTCTATGTCGCAATATGTCCTTTGTGCACACATCAGGCACCAAAATACGTTGCAAATGGATAAAGGCTTCTAGCAGATTGGCTTTGCGCACATCTGCACAAGCATAGATTCCAACAGCTCTGTACAAGATAGTGTAAAACAACCATGCATACACTCTTAAGTCATCTCATGCAACTTGAGAAGTCTGCACTTCTGCACAACAATATTTTCAACTCTTGCAACCTTTCCTTTATTGTGCACAAATTGTTCATGGGAAGCACATACATTTGCACAATGTGATAAGTTTAGCTCCATACACGTCCAACACCTAGCTGCATTTGCTCCATATGATCTTTTCAACCGATTGGACCCATACGGCATCAACATCTAGCACAATCTTGGCCAACATAGAAAGTGCAGCATATGCGCATTACACTTGTCAGCATATTGTAGAAGGCTTAGTTGATGGCCTATTGTATAAATACACATCATTGTATACTACGGAAACTAGTCATCCACTTCATCAATAAGCCTTGCATCTTTTCACCGTGTGATCATGGGACTTTGCTTCTGGCCAGAGCCCTTCTAAATTAATTGTACATACATGCAACATCAATGAATATAGGACAATATTTTTTTATGCACTTGTCATGACTTTGCTTTGCTTTAGCCATGGCATCATATAACAATGCTTTCACAACTCCAACTTTTTATTTGAAGTAAACCTATTTCCATTGGCTTAGCTATACCTTTGCTTACATGTGAAGTTGTCCTTCAATCGTAGACAAAAAATTGGATCATTCGTATCAGAGTGAAAAGGCTTGAACTCATGCTGCCTATTGCTAGATACATCTGTCTAGGTTCAAGGCATCACAATGCTATACTTTTCTTGACACCATTACTTGGAAGAAGAAAGCACAAAGCAAAGCAGTCATGAGGGAGTTGTGGCTTTTTGTCAACCTTTTTGGATGAATGGAATCGCTTGCATGTGGTGACTCAACCTCACAACCATTGGCGCTAGCTGCTGCCACATGTTCTTGAGTCATGAGGTTTGAGATTTGACATCACTTTGATGTGACTCCTTTTTAGTGCCACACTACATTGTTGGTCCATGATTTCTTGTCCTAAGTGGTTTGATTGTTCTCAAGGAGGGCATTTATCATACTTGTCTTAAGGGACTCTAGTGATAGTGCCTTGTGCATCAATGGGTTGGCAGCCCTCAACAACATCTTGCAAAGAAGGAACCTCTTGGAGGTCCAGGGTCCGAGGCTAGATGTTGGTGTACATGGAAGTCCATAACACACTTCTCTTGTTTATAAATAGTGTTGGCCCAATGTTTTAGACCACTAACTACGAAGGATTAGGATTGTACCCATAGCCCATTCTATCTTTGAGGTAATTGGTGAATAACTTTTGAGGGCTTACGACTTATCAGTGCATCATAGAATTTAGACAATCAAAGGTTACCAAGGGTTGGATTGTGTAAAATGCTTATGGGGTCTTTCGATATACCCGAAGGTATGTGGAAGCCCATGGCCCTGTATATAGAGGCTATCCGAGGCCTGGGTATTGGAGCCAAAATACTCATCACTTTACTAGATCCTTAGAGATCCAACTTAGCCAAGAATGACAATTCTTTTGAGGATATTTGAAAACCCTTGACATAGGGTTTCTAATCTGAAAATTAAAAAGAAAATACTTGTAACAGAAAAAAATTGGAGCAAAACTCGGGCGAGAGATTTTGTGCGACTTTGGCTATAATCATTTTCTAATCACCAAGATCCCTCTAGGGTGAGGTGAGAGCATACAATGGACAATTACTGAAAGCCCTAAACTGATAATGTTGCTTGCAGAAACAGCCGTAGAAAGAGCTCTAATACCACTTGTAATGAACCTGCAAGATGAATAAAAGCAGTACACATATACATGCAGAAATGTGAAAAATAGAATGTTTTTATGATCTTTGCACTTCTTGGGACAACCTCCATATAGAGCATACACTCCAGTTATAGATAGCCAAGTCCAAGATGCTTTCCACTTGAGAAGTCATTACAATAGGTAGAGTCTTCCTAAAGATAACCACTACTATACCATGCATGTGGGATAAATACTTTATTTTAACTAGCTAATGGGTTAACTTACAAAGCATATGCACCCAACTAATACTAGCTACTATATAACAGAATGGGGTTCATAACAGGTTGTACTCCAGGGCACCTCTGGCAAATCAGGTGTACACATCCTTTCCCTGCCTGATTATGACCCCACATCCTTCATAGCCTCTGCATATTAATTGTACATACGTGCAACATTGATGAATACATAACGCTTCTTCATGTATTTGTCATGCCTTTGCTTTGCTTCAGCCATGGCATTGTGTAAAAGCCTATTTCCACTGGCTTAGCTATTGCCCATTTGCAAAGTTGTCCTCCGATCCCAGACAGAATTCAGATCAAACAATGCATTAGATTTTCACAAATTACAGTTACTTTTAACTAAGGCTGAATTTTTTTAACTATTTTAGGATTTTCAAGATTGATATGAGTTGGGTTGGTTCTCTCCTTCAATTCCAAAAATTAGGTTATCTCTGATATACTCTATTTTTCTGATTCAGCATAAAAAGTGTAGCCTATTTTCATACTAGTAGTAATTACCTTGAGTCAGACTGTTGGAGCAACCTAATGTGCCTAAGACTGTGGAAAGTGAACTGATTCTTTCAGACTTTCTATTGACAAGTACAAATTTATGAGCTCCATCCTCGTCAATTCTTGATGCATCACATGTAACAGCCCTATTGCAAGTATGTGGGTGGGTGTGTAAACATTTGTAAATAAAGTGGATACCTTTGGCGACTTTGGTTTGGTCTTTTAGTTGAATCCTCACAAAGTTGTGGTTTCCATATAAACCAATTCTAAGCGCCTTTCCATTGGAACAAGTCTATCACAAGCATGTAGAAGCAGGTATAAATCACAAAGAAGATGGGTATCTTGCTGAGGAACCTGGGCTGGTCTTTGGTCAAGCACCCATATCAGCAAGTGTGAAGCTTTAATTTTGGTATAAGTTGCTTCCAAAAGTATGCCGTTTCTTTTGTTTCACCTACACATCAATTTCTATGCTGTTGAGCCACATTTAAATAACCTGAAACTTTCTATGCAAACTGTTGAGAGAATGCCTCTCTAATATTATGATACTTGGGATAGAGTTTTAGTTTTATTAATTTTTTAAATTTTTTATTATAATTTTCCTGTTTAATTTGAAATAGCTTATGTGCTTTGGCTAGTGGACAAAATCTGTTAGACTCTAGTAAAGCATAGTGCCAAACAAGTCACTCTTATTTTATATTTATAAGGTAATCACCAATTTACTATTACATTCTTTTTCGCAAATCTTCGAGTATTCCACCTTAGGCTTAGAAATTCACCACTGGACAAAATTGGGCCTACCAATCAGTTGGTAGAAATGAGCATATTCAAAGATCTAAGATGCCATAAAATATAAAAATCCAAACAGTTTGCACAGAAAATGTGTCATCATCCTCATGTATCTCCATTGTATTCTTGGCTACAAGATTTGGAGCTGTGATGACCAGAAAGTGTTTAAACATGCCAAATAAGAAGCTTAAGCTGTTTCCCAAGCTGCTGGTTCAATGTCTGTCCTCTTGACTAATGAACTTGTATTTCATTGCTTACATGCTATGAACCCAAATCTGCAAATTAAATAAACCTTGCCTTTGATAAAAGTATTGGAAGACCTGCTGTAATGAATCTGATCTAAATTGCTTTTATACTGGGAACTGGTAAGCTTTTTATGGAAGAGAAGCGTAAGTCTGAATAAGTATTTGATTCTGGAAACTGATTAACTGAAATTGAATTTTTCAAGAGATCCAAATTTTAAGGTAGTGGGAAGTATATCTGAATGCCAGGGATAAATCAAGAAGCTTTAGTTTATTGAAACAGTAGCATCTGAAGATAATACAAAAGGTACAAGAAGTTTTCCGGAGAGGATCTGACACAAAGAGCCTTGGTGCCTTCAAATATGGTTCGGATGCATCATTTTGTCACAAGCTTAGTACCTTACCGACAACCTGCACAACAATTCAAAATTATTGCATATCCGAAGGTTTGAAGGTTGATTTTAGAATTACTATACCATTTTGCCCTTTTTCCTTTAATATATTTAGGCAAAGGTATGTTTTGCTTTTAACTTTTTCCTTTTCATGTGGGGTCATTTTTATTGTTTGTCCCTACAGAGACTTTATTATTTTGTTAAAATTATTATACATTAAATTCTCAATTTCATGTATGCAATATAACACCCATACTACCTCCTGAAAACAAAGTAAACCTTTAAACTTTCAATGTGCTTCTGTTCATTTCTGACAAGGATTCCTGGTGTTCCTTGTCAACTGAAAGCCGTACATAACCCAAGCAGGTTGTATCCTATTCTTATGTGTGCTTTGCTACATTCGTCAAAATTATTTGGAAAGAATTCTGAAGCAACTTAATAGGTATTTATACAAGTTTTATGCAAATTATTAGATCATGATACAAAATTTGATGTCTGGATAGGTATTTATACAAGTTTTATGCATGAGGTAGCCAGTTATTCAAGTTGGCCAACTAGTCACTCATTTTAATAGTATGCAGCCCAAAATCATTCTCTAATGTCATGAATGCATTCGATCCACTCAATTTTGGTTCATAATTCACTCCTGTTGGCTCCAAACACTAGCATGCTATTTGTTTATTAATAGGTCTCAGATCTTTACTTTGCAAGAATACAAACATTTAGTTAATGTGCTGCTTTTTTGGTCAAGTCCCTCCAGTCGACATCAATCAATCTTGGAAAATCTGGGTTATTCATAGGTAGCCAGGCACATGACCTACTATCTATAGGAGATTGCACCAAGTATCCCACCTCTTGATCGTGAGGTTGATTTAGGCAAATCCCTCATTCCAGCTAGTAATTGAATGGGTGGGAAGAAGTATCTAACCTCTTATTCTTTTCTTCTAAATGATGATGAGATCCTACATCTCTGACTTTTGGCTTAGGTGATGATGGGTATAAATATAATAACCCACCTACTTCCAAGGCCAGAGGGAACAAAACGACCTTTCCCTTACTAAAGCCCTGAACAGACCGATAGGGACAATATATCCCAAGAGGACCAACCAATCCACTACCTAGTGATCACACTCAACCCTTCATCTTTCAACTAGACCCCTGTATGCCCCAAGGGGACCAACCAACCCACTACCTAGTGATCACACTCAACCTTTTCTCTTTCAACTAGACTCCCGTGGGGCCAATGATGATTAAACTTCTAACCCTTCTCCCACCAAATATTACTAATCACCAGGGCACAGGAAACAACCAAAATCAACTTACTAATTGCTATTGGTGTATCACATATAGATACTTAGATGCTACCCTTAGGATCAACTCCCAAGAAATGAACATCTAACTTCCAGAACAATACTTACAATGGGGTTCAACTCAGAGCTTCACCCCTCAACTAAAAGCACTCACACCCAAACACCTAACAACCATAACACCAACACTTACAATGGGGTTCAACTCAGAGCTTCACTCTTCAACTAAAAGTACTCACACCCAAACACCTAACAACCATAACACCAACACTTCCAATGGGGTTCAACTCGGAGCTTCGCTCCTCAACCAAAATCTCCAATGGGGTTCAACTCAGAGCTTCACCCTTCAACTAAAAGTACTCACACCCAAACACCTAACAACCATAACACCAACACTTACAATGGGGTTCAACTCGGAGCTTCGCCCCTCAACCAAAATCTCACACCCAAACACCTAACAACCATAACACCAACACTTACAATGGGGTTCAGCTTGGAGCTTCACCCCTGAACTCAAACATGTTTCTAACACTCACACTCAGCTTCACTCTCACTCACTTAGCTAAAATAACAAAGAAGACACAGGAGACTATCAAACCATATAGATTATTAACGGACACAAGAGACAACACTACTGGCAACCCAACTATAGTTTCAACAAAAAACTACCCCAACTATAGTTGAGGGGACACACATTGCCCACTCCTTAGATAATAGGGCATGCCCCCACCTAGTACTAGGTCGAATATTATGACCGATACTCCCCCCACTAAAACCTAGGACTATGGTGAAGGCAATAGTCATCTCCATTATAGAGGGGAGAGGTCTTCTCTATAGGGCATAGGAAAGTCCAAGTGAAAAAGGAGAATAGAGACAAGCCCTAGTGATTGTCTTCAACAAGAATGGCATTCATTTGGCCGGCGATCTAATGACAGTGGTGAGAGCATTCACACCTTTTGTTTCCAATTCAACTGGGCCCTCTAGATAGAAGGGAGCCCAATGCTGGGTTCAGTTATATGCTTAATTATACAATCAAGGTAGATCCATTCATCCCTATCATGTTGAGCAGCGAAACCTTGCAACTAAACTATCATTATTTACTGCATTTTTCATTTATTGCTGGACTTGAAAGACTTCTCTATATCTATATACATTTAAGCTTTTCTTTAATGCACAAAATTCTGGGTCCTAATTAAGTGTTTGTTATTTATTGCCCAACTAATCCTAGTGTCTTCTCCATGGCAAGTGTTTCTGTGGTTATGGAGATAAACACGTTATCTTTACTAGCTTCAGGCAGATCTGAATATTGTTCTTGATTGAACAATTATTTGGTAAAGTATTCCAACTGTACTGAAAATGAGGGCCAAGTGGAAGTGACATGCATGAAATGTTCAATCTGTTGATCAAAATTGCTTTTATCATCTAAGAAATATCCATCTTTAAGGCTTCTGAATTTAATTAGTAGAATTTCAACAATTTGGTATAAAAATAAATTACTAGGTTCAGTATATATAATGTCCAAAATTGTGAGAAAAACAAGTCACCAATGACCAATCCAATTATATCTATAGTCAAAGCACTCAATATAATTCATTTCATATTGGATACTGTTACTTGTTAAGCATGTGATGTTCCTTCTAGATCTTCTGCCTTTTTTCATTTATAATTTTATTGTTTTATAATATTTATTATGTCGATGTATTGCAGTCGTCGCAGGGGGAAGATGCCTAACAGTATACCTCTTCCACCACCCATTGGCAATGCTAATACTGCCGCCACACAGCGATATGCGCGTTCACAGAGTTTCCAAACCAGTAGTCAACCAGACTATGCTTATAGTTCATATGGAGGAACTGCTCCGTCATCACCTAAGGACACGTGGGATGCTCAAGTAAGGGAATCTTTGTGGCAAATTCAATTTGGACAGATATGGTTTTGTTTGGTATTTCATTTGATATGGCTTAGAGTAATTCCATACAGTGATTAGGAGACGTTGCATTTTCTTCCTGATTCCCTAAAGTTGCCTGGATTTTTGCAGATGTGTCCAATCTGCCTAATGAATCCTAAAGATCTTGCTTTTGGATGTGGGCATCAGGTATTGTAGACAGGTCTTAAAGATATTAAGTTCAAAAGAAATCTCCTTTTAATGCTTATTTTTTTCCACCGTTGCTAACTTGTTCCTGATAACAGACATGTGGTGACTGTGGACAAAGCTTGGATATATGTCCTATATGTCGAACTGAAATCAGCACCAGAATAAAACTGTATTAAAGTTCAATGGAAGTCTGGGAGAAGGAAAACACATATTATGACTTGTACTCCTGGATTTATTCCATTTGGTGTCAAGAGGCGTGAGTTTGTGCTTTTATTGCATGGCTTCAATATACTGGAAGCGTGAGAAACGAATTATATGTTCATTTCTTTTGTATGGTGTATTTAATGTGTATGCGCCTTCTACTTGGAATTGAAATTGCGGTTGCTGGATTGAGTAATTGGACTGTAGATAATACATCATTCCCTTCTCGGAAAGACTGAAACATTATTCATTTATTCTATTTTGTCACAGATTGAATTTTAAATTTTGCAAATACATTTTTGTATCCCCAATTCATTTTTTGTAATGTATCCGGTTGCAATAAGGGCTCAAATCTTGCGATATTCGGCAAATGCTTCAGGCTGTTATTTTTGTGCGAAGGTGGAAATCAGGTGAAGTAGCATTCTGGATTATATTTTGTTATAATCCGAGCAGGTGTATCTTATTTGTTTGTGATGGTGCGAAGGATCTTAAGTTCACAATTCCGTTGTGATCTGGCAACCCAGGTTTTATCTTATTTAGAAGGTTTATTGATCTGATAAAGCTTTTATCATCAATATCTGAACGTCTTTTCTTAATTGTGCATGTATTAATGCTAGTGTTGTCTGATGACCAAGCTAGTGATTCTCCAGTAGGAGGCTACAACTGTATATATTGGATACAAGTGTTCGTACCTCAATGTAACTACCCAAGTACTTGGGAGGAGACGATCACATGTTTAGTATGCCTTTATTATCTTAAAATTGAATAATTTTATGCGTTGCATGTTAATAATCAACGACTTACTATGGCAGAAATCAACTCTCGACCAGGTGCCTCTGAAATGCACAATCAATTACTTTTCAAGAGGCCCTAGTTTTATTGGTCGCTAATTGCCATTTTTCTCTTCAAGGATACTGTGACTCGAGGCTGTCTCACTGCTTGTGGAAAGTATGCCAATTTCTCATTGTGAAGTTGCATATATCGGTCCCAATTTCTCATTGTGAAGTTGCATATATCGGTCCCAAGCTAACACAATTTTGGGACATTTCTTGTGAAGCACTTGAATTTATTTGAAAAAGTAATTACTTGTAGAGGCAAAATCATTTCTTGTGAAGCACACGAGTTTAAAAATAATTAAGTAATAAACTATCAAAGTTATGTTTATTCCATTTGACTAATTCTTAAAACTACGAACTTTTTTCTTCATATTTGTTATTGGCCTTGTTGATTGTAGACTTTTGGTACATGTACTACCCATTTCCAACCTTGGTGCAAGGGTTGGTGGTATTTAGAATTTTTTGGAGAGGATTTTTGAATTGTGAGAGTTAATGTGCTTTTTGGTCAACCCCTGTTTGTGTTTTTCAAATGTTGGTAGACAATAATCAAGATGAGTTGGTGCAGATTTAAGTTCCAAGTGCTCCAAAACAAATTTTCTGGATTGATTCTTCTTTCAATGCATAGGAATTACTTGTAAATTTAAGCACATTGCATGTCTTTTAACTGTAAGGACACAAATATTTGTGGAAACATAAACTAAGTTGGTTCATAATGAGTAGTGAAAATTGGTGGGACCAGACAGATTTTAAATTTGAATATCAAGTTTCAATTCTGTGGTGTGAGGTTGCTTCTCTGCACCCCTCAAGATTGACTTGGGGTAAAGAAGTGTGGATATTAAGGTTGGGATTGAATATATGGGGATGGGTGCAATGATAAGAGTAAATGGATTATAAATGGTGAATTTGTAAGCCTATGTCTAGATAAGAATAGGATAGGGTGAAATGTATTGAAGTATCTAAATGGTAATGGGTCCAACTTTATATACAAGTTCACCATTCTTCAATATACAATTGAAACTAAATGGGAATTGACATGGGTATGTAAATTCATTGCTACATTTTGTTTCTACTTTGAGGTAAAAGATTAAATGACATCTATTTTAAAGTAAATGATATTCATAAAACATGAATGCAAGTAATAAAAGTATAGACCCAATTGGATTTTTGTGTTCCATTCTTGAAGGTAGGGGAGAGGACTTGGTAGTTGAGCACCATAACTTTGTGCTTCTGAAAATCCTAACTTTTCCCTTGCTTACAACTGAGGTTTTAGGGCCACATCATCAAATATGATGCCACCTTAGCATGCTTTTTGTCGAGGTGTCCAAAAATGTCCAAAAAAAAGGTGAGACAAATACTTGTGCACAAAATCATGTTTTATTGTTGCGCTGATGTGGCATCATATGATTGTTGCTTTTTAGATATAAAGAAACACACATTATTCAATTATTGGTAGTTATCATCAACACTAACAACTTTAAAGTCACAACTATTGGTTCAATATTGTGAAAAATATTGGGTGTTAAATCAACAAATGCTATAACAACTACTTAAACATGCTCAACTATTGGGTCCTTTCCCCTAGACGCAAAATAGAGTAGAAGACGTGCACCATGTTAATTGCAAGCAAATTTTACTATCTACAAGCAATAGAAAATTGATGGTATGGAAAGTGTAGTAATGCCTTGTCCATTGTGGTGACAATAGGATGATATGGTGGCATTGCCATTTCATTTGATCAAGATTTGTTTGGAATTGCTACTTAATCTTTGTATAGGAGCTTGTAATTGTCTACACTCAACATAGGAGTGTTGGTGACATAATATGCCCCTTCAATTAGTCGCATCTATTGAATGCAAGATATGTAAGGAATTGGAGGGAAATACATTATAGGAAATGCAAATGTAATCTTAGACACGCATGTAACACATGGGTTGGAGATAATCACGAAGGAATATACATTGCCCCTAATATAGCCAAATGAAAAAGGTGAGGTGGTCCGTTGAGTGCCCAAAGTTGAACTTGCTTACATGGGAAGTTTGGTGATGACCAAAGATCTAGCAAATTTTTCTTCTAAACATAAAATATGAAAATTGTGATATTTGATTAATGTCTCTAGTGTAAGATGCCACACATTAACCTCCTAGGATTCCCCATGTGTCTTTCATGTTTGCCATCTATAACATATTGGGTTTTCATTTGTTTGTTTTGGTTAGAAATCTTTTTTTTTTTTCTATTGTTATGAGTTCACTACTTTTTGCACTATTGAATGTATGCTCACTTGGACAAACTATTTCCCTATTAAAGTGACAAACTCATGCTTATTTTTATGTGTGATTTTTCCAAGTTTGCAAGTTTCTCTACAACCTTTTTTGCTTAGTCCAATTCAATTTAGATTCAAAAATCTTGCTAAATTCAAAAAGTTTGTAATTTTCACATATAGATCCTTTTTTAATTATTAAAGAGCAATTTTTTAAGTCATTTTTGCATAGACCATTGTGAAATTCATAATTCTACATCAATTTTATTTCTTAGTCTTTGTTCAACTTGCAATTGATCATCATTTGTCACCATTTTATCCTTTGTATTCTTTACCCAACATATAAAACTTTGCCCATCTTGCTTTGGAGACTTAGTGTTAGTGGAAGCTCACAAGAAAGGAAAGGAGGCTACTAGATTTTGGAAATTGAAGACATTGTTAACACAATCAATGTTGCTATACATCTGAAACAAATATAACTCTATGTGTGGAAATTTTGTTTCTTTCCTAGATTAGATTTATTTTGACTAGCTTTGTTTTGTATACAAAAAGATTGTCTACTATAGATTAGATTCTAGTTAATAATTTATGAATTCATAGAACAAGAAATATTTGTTTCTTGTTTGTGTTTCATTTCCTACAACTATATTAGAAGCTCTTTATTCATTTATTTAGTATCACTTCTTAATAAGAAATGTAAAACAAATCATAGAGTTCACATAGTATCAAATATAGTTTCCCCACTAGGTTTGCCCTATATTGTCCTTCTTGGGAATCCTCTAAGAAATTAGAGGCAAGCACTAATGAGACATTGAGTTGTTCTTAGTGGATTTATTTTCGTTAGAAAAAAAGTCAATAGATATCATTTAATTAGAGACATGAAATTTCCTTAGTTCATATTAGTAAATGTTGTGTGCTTTAAAATTAAATTGTGTGAGATTTTAGTATCAATGTTTCAAATTACTCTACATGATCTATCATCAGTATGAAAAGGGGAATATCATGGGTCATGTGGCATGTTCCAAAAATCGATGTTAAAAAACCTCATAGTTTAATCTAGAAACATACAAACATTCATCTTTAATTAGTTAACAAAACTTTAGAGTATTAATTCAAACATTGTTATCTTTAATAAGTAATTTAATTTGAATGAAAGAAAGCTTGTCTATGTGTTTTTAAAGATTATATTGGAAGGATTTGTTTACTATTTTTGAAAGAAGAAATTTACTATTTTTGTTTAAATAAAAAAGTGAAATTTAATGCTTTTGCTATTTTAGTATGTTTGTTGCTTCCATTCACTTTCAAAAAAAGAATTCAAAAGAAGTTTTATTTTCCACCAAATTAATTTAGTATAGTTATTTCTTTAATTATTATCAATTAAATTAGCTACTTAATTCATGATATTTATTAAAAAGAAAAACCCAAAAAATAATATTATTTATTTACATTTAATATTAGATTAATTAATTCATTTAACTCATTTAAAATATCAAAAATAATAAAAAACATTCAATCAAAGAATTCAAACTAAATAATCATTTCAACTTTTGAACAAAAAACCCTCTCAAAATGCTTAGTGGACCATTTTTGATTTAATCTCATATGCGTCCTAGGTTTAGGCTTGATCTAGTGAAGGATGTTTTGAGAGATTCTCAACATATTCCTCTTGCACTTATCCTCAAATAAGTATCCATTTTAGAAAATATCCTTTGTCCACTTGTAAATATTACATTTTAATAGATTCTTAAGAACTTTTTGGCCCATTCAAACAATTCCTTACCACTAACCATTAACCTTCTATTACCTCAAGAAGAAAACAACTCAATTATTCCAACACCTTTACTATAGATAATAGTTTCAAATGCCCCATTAGCTAACAATAACAATAACATGGTGTGTGTAGGATCATGATGGGCCCAAACAACACCTTTAAGTGACAATGAAAATACTAAAAAACAAACTTAAACAAATTCACATGAAAAATTGAATGGGTTAAACACAATTTGAAAAATATCTAAGAATACAATTATAGAAAATTGAATGTAGTTTCTAGGCTACAACTTTTTTTTTGAAAAAAAATAAAATTATTTGGTGAAAATTTGAAATTTCAATGAAGCATTACTATAATTTTTGAAAAAAAAGTAGGTGTCATTTTGGCCAACCTAAGTATGAGCAAGTTTTTTTTTTTAATCTTTAGTTATAAGATAAATGACACACAATTAGATGTGACTCATATTTTTTTTAATTTTTTTGTAAGTCAATAATTAGTTATGAATTTTTACTAAGACTTTTTAAAAATATTAAAAATTAACTTTTTGGCCAACCTAATTTGGTCAAAAAAATATGAAACTCTTTTTCTTTTAAATCTAGTTTTTGAAGCATAGAGTGTGACACATATTTTGGATTTGAAAAAATTGAAATAGTTTGAAAGATGGATGCTTTTCAATTAGTCTATCAACTAAGACTTTAGACATAGTGCATATAGAAAATTATTAATAATTATATATTTAATTCATAATCAAGCATATCTTATATTTTTAGAATGTTGAAAATTTCTTGAAAAGCCCTTTTTGTTTCATCAAATTTAGATAAAAAAGGTCATCAATATGAAGGGTGAAGTCACAAAAGAGGATGAAACTTGTAAAAACATTGGACCAATTGACCCCTTAGGCTTGACACTCCCAAGCCTAAACACAATGCATTCCTGATGTAAAGACGAAGGCAACAAGTTTATGTTTGAATACAAAATTCATTACTAATAAATATTCAATTTCTAGAGGTGTTTTTTGTTAATTTTATATGTTGCAAAACAAATATTCGCTATTCAAAATAGATATTTGTTACTTAAAATCCCCCCAAAAAGTATACTTCAGTTAAACATGCATAAATTTTGCATTATTAATAAAAAATTTGATATTTTACAGATGTTGAAAAGATGGTTAAGATCTCTACATGGATCAAGTAAAATTTCTAGATTATGCACCAAAAATGAAGTATAATCATTTTAAATTCATCCTTTATTTTTGAAATTTCAAATGCTCACAACTTTTGCATAGAGTATTTTTTCAATGTTTTTTTGCAACAATCATCCCAAAAGACTTGAAACATTAAAGGAGTAATCAATAATGAAACATTTATATTTGGTGCACTAAGAAGAGTATAAAATCTACATAAATTATCATAGAAGGCTTCCTAGTTGCCTTCAATTTTATGCACACCTTTCCCTAAGTTGACCTAGGAGAACATGTTTTCCCTTGTGACATAACAACTCTTCCAAGGAATTTTCAATATTTTCAATCATTAGATATTAGAAACGAATAGAGAAAATGAAGGTCAACTAGGTGGGAAGAAGAATACCAATAGACATTGTGTAGGGTTAAGTCCAAACTTAGAGAATGAATCCATAATTATGGACTTGACGTAGATTGTTAAGCTTGGCCTTAGATAAATCACAAGATCAACACAAAAAATAAGACATTCAACTAATAGGGATATCATACTTTAGGACCAATAAATGATATTCTAGAATATTTTTTGAATGACACTTTCTTTGATAATCAAACTAAGTACCTTGTTTTCTTATTTTTACTTTTCATACATTAGAATTTAATATCAAGAAACACTAGCCCACATAATTATCCCCAAATCATTAATCTAGGTTAGTTGCTTATTTGTGTACATTTCGTTGGATTAGTTTGGATTAAACCTAAAAGAACGTTTACTTTTTATTTGCATTTTAGTGAACCCAATTAATCTTATACGACCTAGTCTTCTTCTAGGGTTTCTTATTCATATTAGGGTTTCTGAGATCTATAATTTTATGATATTTACATCTCAATTTATATTTGAAACTCTTTGCATGACCAGTTCTTCATTGATTTTATATTGTTACATCTTATTTTATTATCTTGATTGCAGAACCCATTTTACCCACCCTACCTATCCTTGGCAACTACATTAGAGTTTCGTTTTCACATTTGATACAACATTTATATTTCTAAGTTTATTCAATATGAAAATGTACCTTTGGGATTTATTTTTCCTATCTTTTATTTATTCCAAGAGTTACTTATGGTCTTAATCTTCCTTTGAATTAGTGCTTGTCTAAACCCTAGCATGACCCAAAGTAATGAGAATAAGATCTATTTTGATGCTCATAATAAGAACAATGATGACTACGACCATAAATCTCATTTACAATTTTTTGGGATTTGCAAATAGAATTGCTAGTTTTACCAATACTAAAAATATTACACAATTAGTAGATATGTTTCACAATCTATTTTTTAATTATAATTCATTTGAATTAGAGATTTTACAAGTAGTTTATGTAAAGCTTACTTCTTCTATAATGACAATTACATTTATATCCTACCCCACTACTATCATTGACCTTTACAACTATTATTCATCATCATAGTACCACTTCCATTAGTGTCCCACCTTTTAGTACCTATACTCGTCACCCAAATGATTTATTACACTTCCACACCTCTTTCTTTAGCTACCATTAGGCATACTAGTATCAAACACACTCAATCCACTTCCACATCCACTACTACATCCCATACATTGAATAAACTTAAGTAACTTAACTCCTACAAGCCATTATCCCAAGTAATTAGTTTATCAACCCCTTGTATGTCCCATAATGATACACATATATGTTGGAGAATGCCAAGATTAAAGTGCATGGAACAAATTCCACAAGTGAATAAATATGCACAATAGTATGTTTATCAAATATAAAATTAAGATTGTAAATACAATGATCAAGATTTGCATATATAGGCAAGGATGAGGAGGTGAGAAAGTAGGAGTGAAACTCTAACTACCCCTCCTAAGATGGGACACTTGTGAGCTCACTTGACAAGTGGGCGAGAAAGTGGCAAGTGTACATGCAATAGGTGTCTCAAGTCATGAGGACACATGTCTCAATGTTATGGAATGAGACAGAAGCAAAATAAACCCAAGTAAACTTAAGCTAGGTGTGAATAGGTCAATCCTAGAAAAGTGATATCCTATCTAGATGGATAAAGACACTATATACACTAATAATATACACCATGGGCATGTGCAGGATCATGGTATGCCAAATAGGCCCTTAAGTGGCAAAAAATTCAGAAAAATCAGTGTTAGGCAACTTGACGTAAATATTTGAATAAGTTATCTATATTATTTCAAAAATATGTAGGAATAGAATTTGTAGAAAATTGAATGTAGTTTCTAAAATACTAGGTTTATTTAAAATAAATAAAATCTATTTGGTGAAAATTTAAAATTTCAATGTAGTAGTACTTAAATTTTAGGGAAAAAATAAGAAGTAGGTGTATGTCGACCACCCTAACCATAATAAAATGATAATATTTTTGTAAGATTTTATATAAGTAGAGGACTCATGTCCGGATGTGATGCATATTTTTTTGTAATTTTTATCCAAGTAAATAATTAATTATGAATTTTTTATTACAACTTTTAGAAAATATAAAAACTCGTCTGTCTGACCACCTTAACTTGGTCAAAAATTCATGAAATTTAATTTTTCTTTTTAATCCTATAGTATGTAAAGCATAGAATGTGACGATGTTTTGGATTCAAAAATATGATACCGCTTTGAAAGTTATAGATGTTTTTCAATCAGCCTATCGATCAGACTTTAGTAATTCTAATAGAAAATGAATAATAATTATTTATTAAATTCAAATTAAATCATAATTTATATTTTTGGAAAGCTGAGAATCTCCTCTAAAAACCCTTTTCGTTTCATTAATTTTGGGTGAAAAAAAAGTCGTCAGCCACATACCCTACAAATATTGCCACTTTTTGGCATACCATGATCCTGCACATACCCCCATAATGGTTTCCAACCCCCCATGACTATTTTCCTCAATCATCTAGTACTATTTCACAAAACATATCAAGTAAAAAACAAAGTTAACGTAAGGCCAAGTGGGTAAGAGGATGACTAATTGTTAAATCCTAGACATACACCCCTAGCTTTTGATATTGTGACATATCCATTACCCATGGGTTTTATGGCACCATGATTTTCAATGTATGATGGAAAGGTGACCCCAACACCCATTTGTGAACATTCATAGCTACATGGGTATATACACTCATTTAATAAAAAAATTGCCTTGTAAAGCATAATAACAAGTAGTAAAAATAAAATAACTACTATGTATTGTGTGAGAGAATGGTTAGTGTGTGAGGAGACTATGGGAGAGTGAAGAGAAAGTTGCAGTGGATGTGTTGTAGGTTGTTTCTTTTCATTTTTTTGGATAAAATACAAATAAGGATTGGTTATTTCTTCGTGGATGTAGCCCATATCAGGGGACCCACATATATATATGTTTCTTTGTGTTTTTGTGTTATTTTTTCTATATTTTGTTTTGAATATTTTATTACTCAAAAATCCTATTCCTAACATGTAGAGCTCCAAATCATCTTTCCAACACCTGTAAAAACTAAAAATATGATTTAAGTAACACATAATTTATGCCCATTTAACTGAAGTGTGTTTCTTTAGAAGAATTAAAGGGGAAATTGAGAACTACAAAATGAATAATTCATTTTGGTTTGGTGTTAACAAACCAAAATCAATTTTCAATTTTTTTGTTTCAAGATTTTGGTTAAGTCAAACTTTTTTTCTTCCTATTACCAATGTTTGGCCCATCATGATCTTGTACTCACCCAACATAAATGTTCATAATTACAATAGTTACGATAATAAAAAAAATAATATTAATCAAGGAGGCTAAAATATACATAGTGGCCAATGCTATTGTAAACCTACCACATAACAACCACTATCCAACAAACAACCAACCTTTTGAACGAACTGCCCTTATCAGCCTCAACATGAACAAAATGAAGAAACCGTAAAGGAAATGTGCATAAACTAACTTTAAGAGAAGACTACTTTAGAACCAGAGAGAGTGAAACTTCTAGATTCCTACCTTTGATAGGGAATCTATCAACCAAAGGACGACAATGCAGATTCAGGATGCCAGCATGGCGTGCTATCATCCAAATGGTGCGTTGGTGTCCCAAGCAATAGAAAGCTCAAGAACTCAAACAGGTAGAATAAGGTCTCACTTCCTAACTCAGATATGAGGTCTACTAAACAAAAACATCAAATAGAGAACAAAAAATTCAAGAAAAGCACAAGGGGAACTTGAAGAAAACTTACCCTCGAGCAGACATTCAAATCTTCACTCCAAGCTTTGTTTCAAAACCTAGACATAGAAGAACGAGGGGAAACATGTTGGGGATGTATAGGGGCTTGCCTCAGTCAGACCCCTGTTTTGGTGTTCCCACCTCCACAGGCAACTAGATAGGAAAGGAGTGTAACTAAAATGGACAAAGTGTATGGTGAAAGTATAACCTGCTTTAGGAGTAGAACCCATGCCACGAGATAGCAAATGAACAAGTAAATAGAAAAGAGTGAGAGCGAGAGCGTTACCTACGGAACTAGGCCCTCTTCGGAGAAAAAAAATGTACCATCAAATGCTTTCTTGAGAACTGTAGCTATTGGAGGGACTCCAACCCCACAAAGTTTTGCTTCTAGAAGTGTTGTTTGTCAAGGATGAGAGAAATTTGAGAGTGAAGTTGAAGAGAGTTTGAGTGAATGATGTTGGACCCCAAAATGAGAGCAAATGAGGGGTTTTGTTGCATGTAAGGGTGACAAAGAGCTGTTACACCCAAAATTATGACTTCCAAGACATGTGTCAAGAGTCAAGATTCAAGATTCCCTATTTCAAACTCAAAAAACTGACAAGACGCTAGTCTGCCGGGTAGACGTCTGAGCGCTGTGTAGGTGTCCAACACATCAATTTTTGGGAAACGTGTCATTAGGCTTATGTTGCTTGACCACTAGTCCACATGGAGATAAAATTATGAAATTTTGATCCATGGGATTTTCGTCATTAATGTGCTTAGGCATCATAGATGCTAGGCAAAGTGCTAAAATGTGAAATTTCCCCTAGGTGCAATTTTGTGACATTACATTTTTAGCCCACTTTTGTGGGTTTGATTTTGGAAAAAACTAGCCACACTAAAGTAGAGAAGAAATTTTTTACCCAAATTTGAAGTTTTATGGATTTGTGTGCCAAGGAAAAGGGTGTCTTAGAGGTCACCAAGGTCAAGCTATCTAGTACCGAAGGGTCCCCCCAACAATTGATCTTGACAAGCAATGAGAGACTGGTTGTGAAAAGTCACAAAAATACGATCTGTAAAACTCAAATTTTAGGTTAGTTTCAAAAATTGGAAGAAACTACAACGACGATGTTGATGGTGTTTTTTGCACAACAAAAACTTAGACAGAAAATGATATTCTATCTCTCTTGAAAGATAATCTTCAACAATAAATTGCTGAAAATCACCCCAAGGTCTCTCGGGTGTCAGGTCATGACAATGCATAAACAACTCAGATAATATGTGAAAATGCTGGTAATCAGAAGGGGCCTTACAAATGAACAATGCTAGAAGTGAATTTTCATCAGATGCAACAATATAGTGATGCTTTCAATCCTAAAACTAACCTAGATTCAAAATAAACAACAAAAGAGATAAGGGTTTAAAGAGATTCTATTCTATTCTAACTCCTAAGATTAACAATGCAAATGATAAAACACTTGAGGTGGACCAATCCCCACGAAACCAATCTCTGCTTGATCAAGATAAATCTACAATCTTACAGAAACAGTGCAATCTTCTAAGGTTTTAAAGATTTTCAGATCATGAACATTCACCCAAGACAACCCAATTGCAGTTGAAATGAATAAATCTCCACAATTGAACCAAGCACAATGAATATAAAGGTCCAAACTAACTTTGCAAAACAACTAACCATCAGCTAGCTGTAAAAAGTATGGACCAGGGATTGCTGCAAACACTTCAAACATTAAATCATGAACATCATTGAATCGGATTTAAACCTAAATCTAACAACCTTGAGCAATTTGAAAGATTGAATCATAAGAACCATGCAAGATAAGTCAACACAAAAGAGATCACCAGAAAATCACAATGCCTTCAATTGTATTGATTCACCAAACTCCATCAACAATTCCAATGTTCTGTTACAACATTTGCTTGAAAGAAGCTAATTCCTAACTCTAACTACTGCTAAACTCGCTTGTATCTAATCTTCTCCTAATCTCCCACTGTTCTCTATTCTATCTATCTAACCCCCTTACAAATGAGGCAAAAATGCCATTTATAGAGAACCCCAAACATGTCGGCCTAATCAGATTTTATAATAATAACTAGCCCCAAAACAGGTCGGCCTAATTAGATTTTACAATAATAACTGGCCCCAAAACAGGTCCGCCTAATTAGATTTTACAATAATAACTGGCCCCAAAACAAGTCGCCCAGGAGAATTTCAAAATAGGACAAGATTTGTATTAAATGCATGAATATTATCCATGTCGGCCAAGGATGTCCAGCAAGGTCAGATTCATGTGTCTTCCAGAAAGTCCTCCAGCTGTAGACAGTTTTGGCACAGATTCTTAGGCAGGTCCCACTTTAAAAATTTAAATTGAACATTTTCAGATTCCCCTCTTTTGGCACGAATCCATATGCAAGTCCCCCTTTTAATATTTGTTTAGTTTTGAAGAACAAATATCATCATTAATAACCCACATGTCCAAATTAAATTCGAATAAAATTTTGACCTTTTCTAAAAAAACTTACATTTTTAAAAGGAAACTTTCCATTTTCGAATTTTTTCCATTTTTGGAAACTTTATTTTCAAATTTTATGTTTTCAAAATTTTCACTTTTAGGAGCATTTAAAAAAAATTCCCATTTTTGAAAAAAAAAAAAAATTTCGGAAAAAAAATAAATCAAAGTTTCCAGAAAATCTGGAAAAATCCGGCCGGACCGGATTTCCGCAGATGACATAAAACTCCGGACTCCAACGTTGAAGCCTTCTCGCCTAAATTTTCACAAAAACCAGGAAAATCAGGGTCAGGCGGAAAATCTCGAACACAGGCAAAAACTTGGACTTCACTCGGATCTAGAATTTGAGCAAAATTCGGGAAAATTCGGATGGACCGGAAAATCTCGGATTGGGGTAAAAACCCGGATTTTGCTCAGAACTTAGTTTTTTCAAAGTGCAACTTGGGGAAATCACTTGGGCAAGCAAGATGAACATCTAAGGACCTCCAAAGACAATAAAATCAATAAAATTAAGAGGCCAAAATACACCAAAAACCAGAGCAAAAAGAGGGTCCCCACTTTCGGTGGGGCGTGTGTGCAAAACTGCACAATAGGCGAGAAGAATGGTCAAGAAAAATTTGATGATTTGGAAGAAAAATTTGGTAAAGAGGTGACTATGCTACCTCCTGAGTTTTCCTCTAGCTAGGTGGGGTAAATTCAGGAGAAATTGGGGGGCCACAAACTCTAGGAAAAATGGGCCCTGGTGGGGGCCTATATATACCTAGGTGGGCCCCTAGAAGGGTCATTTTCACTATTCACTATGAGGAATTTGTTGACTTTTGTGAGAGAAAAGTCAAAAAAATGTTGAGTAGGAGAGTACGAGGCGCTGAGACTGGAGAAGCTGAGGGAGGACATCATCGATGGCCACGAGGTGGACCAGGTAGGTCTCAAAACCTCATTTTTAGTGAATTTTATCATGTTTTAGGCAATTTTTTCTACTTCGAGCTATGCAGGCTCTTTTTTTAGTGCTACTGTCTAAAAGACGCACTGTCGTTCAGCTTCCACACTGGTGTCCCATCTCTGTGCTGTCATCTTGAGTACATGATGGCATCCTCAAGGTTTCAATGGAGGACTGGGACATATGTGTGGCACACAAAAGTCTTTAATAAATTGTTTGTTTTTAGATTTAAAATCCCATGTTCTGACTTAAAATTTTTTCACTTCTTGCAGGACTATCCTGAGATTCAGGAGCATCTTGGCAGGCAAGCATACTAGTTAGTTTGCGAGCAGAGGGATTGCCTCAACAATGATGAGGTCACACATCTACAGTAGGTCAGTCTCTGGCATGTATTCACTATACTAGAGATGCACTATCACAAGTGGATGCTGACGACCTTGATGGAGTAGTGGGATGCCACCACATCATCTTTCCAGTTGTTTACTGGGGAGATATTGATTACTTTGGATGATATTTATTAGATTCTCAGACTACCCATTTGTGGATGACGGGTGGCCATCAACAACACTCGGTCAACACAGGAGTGGTCAAAGGGTGTCCTTTATTGCTTGGTGCGGATCGACAAGCGTGATGACACAAGTCACAACTATACACACTGGTACGACCAGGCGTGGACCACTGCACCACTGCTGCGTCGAGTGTTGGTCATGACTGTGGACTTCCGAGTCACGATAGATGGGCGAGGCTCTCACTTGCATAGGGCCTCATCCATACCATTTATGAGATGGTCGAGCATTAGACAATCTTTGCCTGGGGATGCAACATGCTGGTGTACCTGTACTAGGAGTTGGGGTGGCACATGCATTACGAGTACTGTAGCCTCACAGTATGCACACTGCTACAAGTGTGGGAATTCGCCCATATCATGTGCATGAGGCCAGTCGGTTTCCCTCAGGAGCGACTGTACCATGACCCCATGGCCCATTGGTATGAGGTCACGGGACAGTGGAAACACAAAGATCCATAGTTTTGGAGATTGTAGTTCGATACTCTTATACTAGATCAAGTTAGATGAGACCTTATTGCTTTTTTAAATGGGTAGACGATAGCAAGTATCTTAGGAACCTACAACGAGACCATTTTCTTGTAGGTCAATGTGACCATATTATCATGCCATATTATTGAAGTCATGTCATGCAACAACATGGCCATGTACAAACTAGTCCTCCTGATGTGCCCACATATACACGGGCTTTCCAAAGTGCTACAAGGCCAGGGGATATCCCCACCCCTCCATCACAGATTTTGTTCCTTTTGATGATGATGAGCCTGACTGGGATCTGCTGCTGATAGCACTAGAAGATAACATCGACATTGCTATGGATTTTAGAGCATGGTGGGATAGGCACCGTCCTCAGTTGGTGTTTTTAGAGGATGCCTTGGGAGGGGATCCTGGTCCATAGGGAGACATGCCACCGTCAACATCATAGGACAGGTGGAGAGGGTGAGGAGGTGAAGGGTAGCAGGGTGAGGAGGAGGAGAGGCCACAGGAGGAGGAGTGACTAACAACATTGTGAAGGCTGAGGTAGTGGCAGAGGAGGTCAGACCCTCCACCATCTACTCCTGTTTTGTCGGCGTCACCAACACCCATTGTCACAGTAGTGACGACCCTAGAAACACTAGGAGTGGATGCCGATACCAACGGTGCAGGTCCCATTGTTGCTCCTCACCCTGACCCTACTTGGTAGCCAAGGGATCCAGGTATACAAAGCATGTTATTTTATATTTCAGTACTTTCAGTTTTCTTTGTTTATGATTACACAAATATGCCATGTGATACTGATCCTATTCTTTATTTTTGTGGTTGCAGATGATGCACAAGGATGGACTAGGTTGACGGCCCAGTGCATATCAGGGGTGGTCCTTAACATGGCATCCAGGGGACAGTTCTCGAGGCATACTAGCCAGTTTCCTCAGGGTGACATACCCACTTGTTTGAGCTGTTAGTGTGCTTGAGGATTGCTTATGAGGAGTGGGGAGTGGAGCTAGCGCAGTTGATTGTAGAGGTGACCACACTCCAGGGGCAACATGATCAACTGTCGGGGGAGTTACAGATGGTGCTCGCAAAGAAAAAAACAAAAAAGATGAGGGTTGAAGCCACTGAGTAGATGCATGATGCTTTATAGAGCCGCCTCGATGACCTCTCAGGACAGTTGATAGCCGTGATCCCGACATATGTTTAGTAGCTACAGTAGGAGCTGATGCAGGCATGAATGACCACATGCTCTTTGCAAAGAGAGATTAGGGGGATGCATGCAACGATATCTGCATTGTGTTCTCACTGATCCAGGTCTATGACCACCGTGCAACCCCTCCCTAGACCACAGTAGCAATAGCTAAAGCCGGAGGGCTCCAGGAGCCACACACCATAGCCATAGGGACCTTCAATTTTGTACATCAATTTTGTAGTGGGATATATATATTTTGTAGATCGTTTGTATAGACATTAACACATATATTCAATAGCCACTCATTTTTTGATGATAGTGGCCCGATACATGTATATGATATTATATATATATATATACACACTAGATACTGGTTTCGATATCATGGCATTGTGTATTTTGGTGTGTATGCTCCTTTATTTTTATGTATGTTGATGCTATGGATGTTAATGTGTATATGGATCTATGTTTACAGTAGATGCTATCATGATTTAATGAACACACATGGATGCATGTTAATTAAATGTAATGATGATCTAATTGCCTTAAAATATGTAATGTAATGCATGGATACATAGCATAATAAGACATGTATGTATGTTGCACATGCACACACATGGTCACATCATAACACAAAATTTTCATAATTGTTAATGAATAATGTCAACATATGCAATGCTACTACTTGTAAAGAGTGAAAACCACACATATGACACATTATACACTACACATAGTATTGATAGAGATGCATCACATTAACGAGCTCTTTTAGAGGCGTTCCATCCATAGACGATAATCCATAGGCACCTGAACGATACAAAAAGACGACAATGTAAGGGCCTAACCAGTTAGGACTAAATTTCCCTCTTTGATCAGGCGACACATTTACATTTCTCTAATTCTCATAACAAACTAGGTCTCCCAACTTAAAAGTTCTAGGAAGCACGCTTTGATTATATTGTCTTGATAATGATCATTGATAAGCTTTGAGATGATCAAGGGCCTATAATCGATGCTCATCGAGCATCTCTAGCTGATTCAAATGATTAGCTCAATAATTTTAGTCATCAATTAACCCTTTAAGGGAAATTCACAAAGACAAAATATCCAACTCTAAGGGCATGATAGCTTCGACACCATACATGAGTCTTTAAGGCATTGTTCCCATAATCATACGAACACTTGTGCAATAGGCCCATAAAGCATATGTTAACTAAATATGCCAATCCTTACCATGTTTGTTAACTATTTTACAAAATATGAGCTCAAGAGTCTTATTAGACACTTTTGCTTGACCATTATACTGAGGATAATAAGGTGTATAAAATCTATGTTGAATGTGGAACTTTTCTAGGAATTGCTTCCTTTCCTTGTTCTTGAATGGCATGCCATTTTCAAAAACAAGTGTAGTAGGCAATCCAAAATGAGAAATAATGTTATTCAGAAGAAAACTACAAATAGTTTCAACATTCGTGGATCTAAGTAGAATAGCTTCGACCCATTTTGTAAAGTAATTTGTAGCAGTAATGATAAAGGTATGTCCCTTAGAAGAAGGAGGTGATATTTTTCCAATAACATCCAACCCCCATTTTGTGAATGGCCAAGGGGAGGTTTGATTTTTTAACTCTTGTATAGGTGCATGAATAAGACGACTATGCTACTGACATTGTGGGCACTTTTTAAGAAAATCAAAGGAATCTTGTTCCATCATTTGCCAAAAATACCCCATATGTATCAATTTACTCACTAGGGATTTACCACTGAAGTGTCCACCCTTAGTGCCTGAATGGGATTCTGTAAGGGGAAGGGGTATTTCTGATTTAGTGAGACATCGAAGAAGGTGTAAGGAAAATTAGATGCGGAAAATAATTTTCCTAACGCCAATACCTCAGGAAAGAATGCAGAAGTACTTTAAAATTTTCAATTACAGTCAAAATTAAGATGCACTATGAGACAGATTACAGAAACATAGTATTTAGACAAACACACATGAACACCAGATATACGTGGGAAAACCCTTATGGGAGAAAAACCCACCACACCAAGAGAAATCACTTTGTATTACAGTAATCAAGATTACATACAATTCCAGATTTATCTTTCTGGTGTCATTATACAACATAATTCATCATGTACATTCCTCGAATAGAAACTTCCAAGTTACAGCCTTTACAAATTTTAATTTCTTTTCTGATACGGTTTTAACTCTTCACACTTCATTGTTGATTGAACTACTATCCAACCCCCAAGCATCTACAACTTCCAACTATATCCATGGTGTTCCCTGAATGTTGAGATTTCTCACAGAACTGTCACACTGAACCAACTGCTAACGGTTCACTTTCGGCTTCCTCTATTCGTCCACGAGATTCCACGTATGACAGTCAGATGGTCAACATAAATCATAATGCACTGGCATCTCGGTGAGACACTAATAGTGTCTCGCGATGCCACATATACTTCGTACCGATGTCGCCAAGAGTCATTGTAATCACCAGGATGTTCTATCGAGCTCCATAAGTTACACCGAGCCACCAAGCAGTTGCCCAAACTTACCACTTTTTCCAAGAGATCATAGTGAGTCACCAAAGGTATATCGTAGACTTAAGTCATATTGAGCTTCAAGAGACAGTCGGAAATACTCACATCTATCGCCAAGAGCTCATACAAATCTCCATACATTTCACCGAAGTGTTCAACATAAAATAGTGTCGGCAAGACATGTATCTCTTGCTAAGACTTCTTATCAATCTCTATGACTTATCCCGAAAACCTTTTGTCTGTCGCTAAGAGTTACGCCAAAGACATACACCTATTGGCCAAACAATCGGCTTTCACCGAGACACCATACCGAGATCCACATGTTTCACTGATGATCAACTGTCGCCAAGAGCTACCCCAAAAACTTCCAAAAGGTGATTCTTTCGGTGAGACCTTGAATGTTCGCTGAGATGTTTCTCTGACCACTATGAGTTACTCCGAAGACATCAATACATACAATGTCAGCAAGAGATCAATACTTTGCTGAGACATCTTAGTGAGAACCTTCAATTATCCCGAAGCCCATAGTCACCAAGAGTCTCCCCGATGCACGATTGAATGGCCTTTCGGCCAGAGGTCTCCTGAGCACTATAAGGTCACATCGAACACACTATGTAATAGCGTTAGACTTCTTAGTGTACAAATCGACAAGACAATAACAAGGTCACAATGACCTATTCATAAATGAATAAAGAAAACTACTAGTCGGCTAGACATGGAACCTATCACACTGACTTGGCACTCATGGAGGTTTCAGCCTGTAATTTTTGAGACACATATTTCCAACAATCTCCCACTTGACGAAGATCATTTAGGCACCTCCAGAGCATAAATAATACTTGCTAAAAAACATGGGAACTAAGGCCCATTGAACTGGCACACCACCTGAACTTGTCTGTGCTCACAAGCTTCGTCAATGCATCTGTAACATTCTCTAGAGTATCAACCTTTTCCAAATTGACCTTTCCATCCTCAACCATATCTCGTACAAAGTGGTACTACACATCAATATGTTTTGTCCTGGCATGGAAAGTTGGATTCTTTTCTAGACAAATGGCACTCTGACTGTCACATAAGATTGTTATTTCCCCTACATCAAAACCAATGTTAGAACACAAACGTTTCAACCATACAACTTCTTTACAACCATGGGTAGTTGCCATGTATTCAACCTCTGTAGTGGACAAAGTGACTACAGCCTGCCGCTTGCTCTTCCAACTCACTGCACCACCATTTAACATGAAAACTTATCCACTAGTGGATCTCCTGCTGTCAATGTCCCCTGCCCAATCAGAATCTACATAACCATGAATGCTGAGAGTCCTCTATGATTCAACCAAATTCCCATGGTAACACAAAACAAAATCTGGAGTTCCCTTCAAATACCTAAACACCCTCTTCACAACATCCCAATGTATTCTTTCTGGATTAGCCATAAATTGACTAAGTACTCCCACTGCTTGGGAAATGTCTGGCCTTGTACATACCATTGCATACATAAGACTGCCTACTGCACTGACATAGGGTACACTGGTCATGTCCTCCATCTCAGTAGGAGATTTTGGACAATCCTCAACAGATAGCTTCATTCCTTGTATGACTGGAACAACTAACTGCTTGCAATCATTCATACAAAATCTCTCTAGAATAGTCTTTATATACTTACTCTGACTGAGCCAAAGCTTTCTATTCTTCCTACCCCTAGTTATCTCCATCCCTAGAATATATCTTGCTGCACCAAGATCCTTCATTTCGAACTTAGCAGACAACTGAGACTTAAGATCAAAAATCATTAGCTTGCTATTTCCAATGAACAACATATCATCAACATAAAGAGCAATAACAAGCACTTGATCACTTTCAGCTTTATAGTATACACAGTGATCATATTTTGATCTCACAAAGCCTAAAGATAATACATAGGTATCAAATTTTTGGTACCACATTCTAGGTGACTGCTTTAACCCATACAGAGACTTCTTTAATTTGCATACTAGTTTTTCTTTACCTTTCTCAACAAAGTGCTCAGGCTGGGACATATAGATTTCTTCTTCAAGATCACCATGAAGAAATGCTATCTTCATATCCATCTATTCAACCTCTAAGTCATAAGTTGCTGCAAGTGACAATAGAAATCTAATGGGTGCCAACTTTGCTACAGGAGAAAATATTTCCCCATAGTCAATTCCCTCTACCTGGGAATAACCCTTTGCAACCAGTCGTGCTTTGTATTTTTCTACACTGCCATCCAGACCAATCTTTTTCTTAAATACCAATTTACGACCCATAGGTTTTCTTCCTTTAGGAAAGGGCACCAGACTCCAGGTTTCATTTTTATCTAATGATGCCATTTCTTCCTCCATGGCTTCCAACCAAGAATCTGAATCAGACATTTTAATTGCCTCCTTTACAGTCCTAGGCTCATCAATGCTAGAAATCAAGGCATAGGCACAAGTAGAATCAATTAATGAGAACCCATACCTATCTGGTTGTTTCCTTTCTTGGGTTGACCTCCTCGTTGGCCGAGGCTAAGGTTCATCTTCTTCAAAACTTTCAAAACTGCTTGAGCTCTCCTTAGTTTCAGGTACGTTTTGAATCTTCAATTCCTCTTTCTCTGGTGTAGGAGGAATTGCTGCTACATCCTTACTATTTTCTAACTTTGTCTCTGACTACAGATCCAAGGTGGAAAGTTTCACCTCACGAAAGATTACACTTCTGTTGTATACAACCTTCTCTATAACAGGATTCCAAAGCTTGTATCCTTTAATGTTAGCACTATAGCCAATAAAAATACACTTGACAGCCTTGTTTTCCAACTTAGATCTTTTTACATCCGACACATGTGCATATGCCTCACAGCCAAAGACTCGTATATGTCTAAGAGAGGGATTCTTACCAAACCACGCTTCCAAAGGTGTCTTATCAACAAGAGCAGAGTTTGGAGACCAATTAACCAAGTAACATGCAGTAGTAGTAGCTTTAGCCCAAAACTTCTCCTCCAAACCAACACTACTAAGCATACTTCGTGCTCTCTCCATCACCATCCTATTGAACCTTTTTGCAACTCCATTCTACTATGGAGTATAAGGTGTAGTCTTGTGTCTTTTGATTCCATGGTCTTTATAGTATCTTTCAAATTCATTAGAACAAAATTCACCGCCATTATCAGTCCTTAAGCATTTTATTGTTTTACCAGTTTGATTTTCAACAAAATTTTTAAACTCCTTAAACCGACTGAACACTTCTAATTTACTTTTCAAAAAATATATAAATGCTCTTCTTGAATAATCATCAATGAACGACACATAGTATCTTGATTTAGACAAAGAAGGAACATTTACTGGACCAAATACATTCGAATGAATATAGTCTAACAAACCAGAAGATTTATGAGGACTGTCATAAAATGAAACGTGATGCTGCTTTCCATATATACAGTGTTCATAGAATTCAAATTCCAGATTAGAATCTTCAAGCCCCTCAACAAGATTTTTATTCTTCAAGGTTTTTAAACCGTTTTCTCCTATGTGCCCTAACCGATGATGCTAAAGCATAGTCTTCTCAGCAGGAAGTTTTACTTATGTAGAGTTTACATAATTAGGGATATTTCCCTCTTTACCTCCAAGAGCAGCTTTCAGTGACTTCGAAGAGACACTGTTACAATGAACAACTTGTGCATCTAGCTTGTACAGGGTACCAATTCAAGCACCTCTAGCTAGCACCATTGAACCTCTAGTAATCTTTCAGCCACTTCCCGAGAACAAAACTTGTACTTCGATATCATTTAGCATACTTACAGAAAATAGATTTCGGGCTAGACCTGGTATGTGCATAACATTATTGATCCCATTTATTCTGCCATCAAGGAATTGGATTCTAACTCTTCCACGACCAATAATTTCCAACGTTGAATCACTCGCCAAGTACACCTTTCCACCATCGTATTCTTCATACTTTGTAAACCATTCTCTGTGAGATGTCATGTGGAATGATGCTTCAGAATCGATCAACCAAACATCATCTGATGCCTGAGTAGCCAAGGCTGCAATGAAGGCGTCACCATCACTATGAGAAGAACCATTATCAGAAGATCCTTTCTTCTTCTTTTTCTCCTCTTTACTATCCTTTCAGACATGACCAGGTTGCCCACAGTTCCAACACTTCACCTTGGACTTCTTGCCAAAAGAATTTGATCTTCCCTCTGATTTCGATTTGGACTTCTTGTCCTTCTTCTTGCCTTTCTCCTTTGACTTTCCTCTGACATCAAGAGCCTCCTTTGCCATCTCAGAAAATTTTCTTCTCATTTCTTCTAACAACAAAGAACCAAAAATATCTTCCATTTTGAAACTGGATGTTGTACTCCCAATAGCCATCACTAGATGATCCCATGATTCTTGCAAAGAACATAACAAAAGCATACATCGATCTTCTTCTTCAAGCTTTACACCAATAGATGTTAATTGTGTGAGCAACATGTTAAATGCATTCAAATGATCAGCTACAGACCCTCCTTCCTACATTCTCAAAGAGTAAAGCTTCTTTCTCAAGAATAGCTTATTCACTAAGGATTTCCCTTGATAAATGGATGCCACTCTTTTCCACAAGAGAGGCAGACTTCTCTTCATGCACATTGAGAAGAATTGAGTCTGCTAAATAGAGCCTTATCATCCCCTTCGCTTTTCTATCTGCAAGGTCTCATTCTTCTTGCTTCATGCCTATAGGTTTAGATCCAGACACAGCAAGCCAAAGGTCTCGATCTACTAAGAGATCCTCCATCTTGAGTTTCCACAATTCAAAGTTACTGCCATTGAATTTCTCTATTTCAATCTTCCCAGATGAACTAGGCATCTTAATCTGTAAATAGAAATAACAATCTCTACGAAACATCCACTGAATAGTATTGACACAAAAAACCCAATGTACCCCCAAGGATAACACAACTAGCCAAGCTCTAATACCACTTGTAAGGAAAATTAGATGTGGAAAACAATTTTCCTAACGTCAATACCTCAGGAAAGAATGCATAAGTACTTTTAAATTTTCAATTACAGTCAAAATTGAGATGCACTATGAGACAGATTACAAAAATAGAGTATTTAGACAAACACACATGAACACCAAATATACGTGGGAAAACCCTTACGGGAGAAAAACCCACCACACCAAGAGAAATCACTTTGTATTACAGTAATCAAGATTACATACAATTCCAGACTTATCTTTCTGGTGTCATTATACAGCAACATTCATCATGTACATTCTTCAAACAAAAACTTCCAAGTTACAGCCTTTACAAATTTTATTTTCTTTTCTGATACGGTTTTAACTCTTCACACTTCACTGTTGATCGAACTACTATCCAACCCCCAAGTGTCTACAACTTCCAACTATATCCATGGTGTTCCCTGACTGTTGAGATTTCTCACAGAACTGTCGCACCGAACCAACTGCTAACGGTTCACTTTCGGCTTCCTCTATTCATCCACGAGATTCCACATATGACAGTCAGACGGTCAACAAAAATCATAATGCACTGGCATCTCGGTGAGACACTAACAGTGTCTCATTGATGCCACATATACTTCATCCTGATGTCACCAAGAGTCATCGAAATCGCCAAGATGTTCTATCGAGCTCCATAAGTTACACTGAGCCACCAAGCAGTCACCCAGACTTACCGCTTTCACCAAGAGATCATAGCGAGTCACCAAAGGTATACCACAGACTTAAGTCATATTGAGCTTCAAGAGATAGTCGGCAAGACTCACATCTATCGCCAAGAGTTCATACCAATCTCCATACGTTTCACCAAAGTGTTCAACATAAAATAGTGTTGGCAAGACATGTATCTCTTGCTAAGACTTCTTATCGATCTCTATGACTTATCCCAAAAACCTTTTGTCTGTCGCTAAGAGTTACATCGAAGACATACACCTGTCGGCCAGACAATCAGCTTTCGTCGAGACACCATACCGAGATCCACATGTTTCACCGATGATCAATTGTCGCCAAGAGCTACCCCAAAGATTTCCAAAAGGTGATTCTTTTGGTGAGACCTTGAATGTTTGTTGAGACGTTTCTCCAACCACTATGAGTTACTCCAAAGACATCAATACATACACTATCGACAAGAGATCAACACTTCACTAAGACATCTTAGCGAGAACCTTCAGTTATCCCAAAGCCCATAGTCACCAAGAGTCTCCCCGATGCACGGTTGAATGGCCTTTCAGCCAGAGGTCTCCCGAGCGCTATAAGGTCACAACGAACACACTCTGTAATAGCGATAGACTTCTCAGTGTACAAATCGACAAGATAGTAACAAGGTCATAGCGACCTGTTCAAAAATGAATAAAGCAAATTGCTAGTCGGCCAAACATGGAACCTGTCACACCGACTTGGCACTCATGGAGGTTTTAGCCTGTAATGTTTGAGACACATATTTCCAATAGAAGGAAGCCGCTATAATACTTTTGATAGAGAACATTAGATAAAATAACATAACACGCTGAAAGCTTCCGTATACGAGTACGATCATTTTTCGTTGCATCAAACTTCCATTCTTCAGGTAGTGGTAAATATTAGAAAACCATTCTCCCGAGTCTATGTGAGAACACATAAAAGCATCAACTTTAGGTTGATCAGAAATAGTTGGGGTCCAAAGGACCTGAACCAAAAATGATTTTCTTTTGTATCCTCATTTGAAGGTACTAGGGAAGTGATGCTTTCCAGGGCATCTGCATGTCTATTCTCCCTCCCAAGGACACTATCTATCATGGAAGAGGAGAAATTTTTAAGCAAGGAAAAAGTGGGGTATCGATACTAAGACAACTTACTTTGCTTAGCTTGATAGGTTCCTGTAATTTGATTCATAATAAGCTCAAAATCACCTAGTATGCAAAGATGTCTTTTTTTTAGCACAATCGTGACACCCAAGCCAACAATGAGGGATTTGTACTTAGCAATGTTATTAGTGCAAGGAAATTCCAATCAAAAGGAGAGAGGGATCGACTTACCTTCGAACAACATTAGGACTACACCTACTCTAAAACTAGTATGGCATCTTGACCCATCAAAGTACATTTTCCATTCAAGGTCATGATTGATCACAAAAATGTTCTCACTAGGAAACAAATCCAAACCCAGGAAGGAGTGAGATGAGGGAGCATCTTCCAATTGTTTGGAAATCAATTGACCCTTTATTTCCCTCTAAGTAATGAAATTAATGTCAAACTTAGAGAGTAACATTACCCATTTCGCTAGCCTCCCAACAAGGTTGACACTAGACAATAAATGATTTAGAAGTTCACTTTTCATGATAATGTGTGTTTCAACATGGAGAAGATAGTGCCTTAGCTTTTGTGTAGCAAAGATAAGAGTGAGGCATTGCTTCTCCATGGAGGAGTAACAGGTTTCACAATCAACTAGGACGTGACTAATATAGTAGACCACTCTTTCTTTCCCGAAATCATCATACTAAGCTAGTAAGGCTGCCAAAGCATATGGTGATGCCGTGAGGTAAATAAAAAAGGGTCTATCTTGCATAGCCGACATCAATATAGGAGGATTGGCCAAATAGGCTTTGATTGACTCAAAAGCTTTCTGGCACTCTTCATCCCATATGAAACAAACATCTTTCTTTAACAAGCGAGTAAAAGGAAGCTTGCAATCAACCAGTTGAGATATGAATCTATGAATTTCCTGAATCTTCCCTTGTAAAATTTGCAACTTAGTAATATTATTGGGTGGAGGCATGTTAACAATAGAATCGATCTTATTTGTGTCGACTTCGATTCCATAGTGAGAGACTATAAATCCTAGAAGTTTGCTTGCATCTACACCAAAGAAATAGTTAAGAGGATTGAGTCTCATCTTATAGAGTCGAAGCCTTTCAAAAATAAGATGAAAAGTGCTTCACATGATCCTAACAAGTTATAGATTTCGCCAAGATGTCGTCAACATAATCTTCTAAAATCTGATGAATGAAATCATGAAAAATTAGGGTCATTCCCTGTTGGTAAGTAGCTCTTGCATTCTTTAACCCAAAGGGCATAACCACATAAAAAAATGTACCCCAAGGGGTAGTCAAGGCTATATTGTACCAATCTTTCAGATTAATACAGATTTGTTTATAACTCGAGAAACCATCCATGAAAGACAATAAGGCATGGCCTACTGTTGAACCCACAATCAAATCTATATGAAGTAATTGAAAATAATTCTTAAAAGAAGCCTTATTCAGGTCATGAAAGTCAATGCATATACAAATGTGGCCATTAGGTTTACTGATAGTGACAATATTCAAAATCCAAGGGGAGTAGTCGATTGGATGGATAAAACCTTCTTTCAATAGCTTCTCTATTTCAATCTTAGCCATCAACACCACCCTAGGATTGATCTTTCAGATTTTCTACTTAACTAGATTGGCATCAGGACATAAGATGATATTATGAACCACTATAGACTCATCAATATCGAGCATGCCCTCATACATCCAAGCAAAGATATCAGGATGGGAATGTAGGAGATCAGAATGTTCATCCACTTCTTCTGAAGAAAAACACTTCCCAATCTTAATTACCTTTTTGGAAGACTTAGGGTCCATAGAGATCTCAGTAGTGTCTCCTTTAAGGAGAGAACTATGATCTCTAGGATGTGATATGGGAACATCATCATCAATGTTGGATAGAAGCTCCTCCTCATCAACACTCAAGACAAATTCTCCAAAATATGCTCATTCATGCAAGCGATACGAGAATTTCCTTTTGTGGTGAAAGGGAGGTAAAGGGGAGTAGGCACCTAGGAATTCCTCAAGTGCTTCATCTAAAGAGAAGACATCTAAAGGGAAATTTACCCAAATCTCTATCTTTGTGTTCAAGTAGTTTGTTTTTGCTTGCAGGTTTTTGATTTGGAACTTTTAAAAGGTGTTATTGTATGCCAAAGAAAGGTGTCAGATCTGTAGGATAATTTTTTACATCATGCTCTCATTGAAAAAATATTTTCTTATTATAATTCATGTTCTGTTGCTAGATCTTGCTAATAATTTCAAATAAGTTTTGTTACAAGCATGTCACGATGAGTTCATTTCCCCTCTTTTGTTGTTTTTCATCAATCCCTCTCCCACTATCTCTCCTATGTATGAGGTTAGATTGGTGCAAGAGAATGCAATCATTGAAAATCATGATGATCATATTTGTTCTCCTAGTATCTCTCTTATTTGCGAAGAAGAAATCTTGGTGTTAGAAGATCCAATCATTGAGTGTCATGAGACTCATTTTTTTCTCTCCCCTTACCTCTCCCACTTGGGAAGATATTGTTGGAAAAAAGGATGAAACCATTGATACTGTGATATCCTCGAGTTTAACCTATTCTAAATGTGCAAAAACAACTAAAATGCAATGGAAAAACACAAAGAAACACCTTAAGATTAGCCTAAGGAATTGTTAATACAAAGTGATAAAATGAAAGAAGATTGCAAATGATTATACCTTCTCTTTGCAGCTGAAATTCCTTAGTTGTCCCTTGATTTTGATTACTTTTTATGCTCCTTAGATGGCTATTGATGTAGCTAAATGCAAGATTAACTATATGGTGGGATGCAAATGCAAATGGCTAAAATAGATGGCTAGATGAGAGAAAATTCTTGTAAAATGAGTGCACAAAATGATAGCATAAGGTTGCTCAAATGACTAAGTGTTCCCCAATGCTTTAGAGGAGGGGGTATTTATAGGGAAAATTGAATTCTCTAGAGAATTCAATGTTTGAGATTCAACCACCAAGATCAAGATGTAGGGCTATGGTGAGTTGAGGACTCACAAGCCCTCACATCTTGACATGTGGAATGTGAGATGGCCAAGGATAAGATGATGTGTAGGTGATGTGGAAGGAGAGCACATGATGTGGAGGAAGGACAATTACCTTCCAAGTACCTTGGGGAGTGAGAAGATTTCCTCAAAAAGGAACTTCTTGTCTCCAAGTGAGAATGAAAGTGACATTTGAGGAATTTTGAAATTCTTGAAAAATCTCCATGGGAAATGAGAAAGTGGTTGGAGAAATAAATGTGAATTAAAAATTCACATTCTTAGGAGAATCTAATGGATAAGAGAGGGTCTCCAAAAATGTGGGAATTGGTCACATGTGGATGAGGTGGCAAGTCAAATGTCCTAGAAGTCTTGGAAGGATAAAATGTGAATTAAAAATTCACATGGGGAGGAGAGAGACCTAGGATGAATAAATGTGAATTAAAAATTCACATGGGAAAGAGGGTAAATGCTAATAAAGGAAAATGAAAAGGTTGACTAAAAAGGGGTGCGAAAAGTGGCTAATGACTTTGATTAAGGTTGTGCAAATACTTGATTAAGGTAATTAATGAGAGATTAGAAGCAAGTGGCAAATGTAGGAGGATGTGACATTAATCCTTGATTAAGAGGATGCACATCTTAATTATGAATTAATTAAATTAATCCAGATTAGAGAGGGATTATGGAGGATGTGACAAGGAGAGAGAAAAGAAGAATTTTAAATTGATTTTAATTCAAAAAAGGTTAAGGTGACTAAATTAAATAAATTGATGTATTTTTTTAATTTAGAGAGGAAAAAGGCGTAAGGTAAAGCATTTAATTGTTAAATTAAATACTTTAAGAACCTTAGGTGGGAAGTGTAATAATATTGGTGGAATAGATGAATAAAGAGGTAAATTTGATTGTATGGGAGCGATCAAATTTGGATGTCTACATTTTTCCCCTCTTCGAAATATTGTTAGAATAACAGTGTTTCGAAGAAAAATAAAATGTCGATGGTGAAGGAAGTGATAGGGATTGATGCACCAACATGAAAGAGGTTGAATGAGCTGCCCAAGCGAAGGGAAAAAAGGAGGAAGATTCCCCAGTGATTGCCATGAAGGGATGGAGGGTAAATGGTAGGGTATGCCCCCTTGAGAGGGTGGTTGGGTAAGAAAAGGGGCCCTGGACAAGCTATCAAAAGGAAGAAAAGGAGGATACCATTGGATAAAGCTAAAAAAAAAGCAACTTTGAATTTTGAACGAAATTGATTGGATGCACGGTTTGGAAATGGCGTCTTTGGGAAAGGAGGGAATTAGTTGGAGGAGAAAAAAGTTAAATAAAAGGTAAAAAATACCTTTTATTTTAAAAAGGGGAAAAGAGGGGTTAAAAGGTAATTTTAAAAATTACCTTGTCACATTGTCACTATAGCATTTGAGAGAAGAGGAGAGGAGAGGAGGAGAGGAAAGAGCAATGATGCCGTAGGATTATGACTATGATATCATTCACCGGGCGGACGAGGTATGGAGGTGCCACACCCACTATGCGGTGCCCTACTAGGTTAGTAATAAAACCCTGCTTGTGTGTTTTAAACATTTATAACATGTTTTAGAATGTTTAAAGAAAATTTAAAACATGGGTTTTGTTCGCGGGATAAAATATAAAAATAGGTAAATTTAATTTTAGCAAATAGATAGAAAAAAATGACATTTGAGGGGGGGGAAGGGGGGCTAGCATGGTCCCAAGAGGGGTGAATTTGCTCCAAATCAAGACAGGTCCACCCCACGGTGGGGTGTATCTATCCCAACTTGGGGCACATCCACCTCGGCGCTGCGCTGGGGAGCATCTACCCCAGCTCGGGGTGGACTCGCCCGAGCTTGGAGTGTGTCTTCCCCAGCTCAGGGAGGAGTCACCTCATAGCTGGGGCGCATCTGCCCTGGCTTAGAGTAGAGTCACCCTAGCTTGGGGTGGAGTTTCCTCGACATTGGGGTGCATCCACCCTGGGGCGGGGGCTCTATTTCCCTGGCACTAGGGCACATCCACCCCAGATTGGGGCAGGTTTGCCCTGATGCAGGGGTGCATTCGTCTTGGGGTGGGCACATCTGCCTCGGTGTGGGAAGAAGAAGAGAGAGAAAATAAAAATAAAAGGAAAAAGAAAAATGAGTGATGTACCGGGGCCAAGAATATGGTGTACTAACAATCAGGTAATATGGATGCAGGGTTTCAGGCGATTATAGACACATGAGCGACGGTTGAAGGTACTGAAAGTGACCATAACGACCATGACCGATGTAGATCATCAACATTGGATCATGTGGGGTTATTTCACTTTTTACAAGTTCTGGTGATGAGGGCACATCGAGCGATGTTGACAGCCTTGATAGAGAGATGGAGTTCAAAGACATCGATGTTTCATCTTCCAACGGGGGAGATGACGGTGACACTAGAGGATGTATGGTGCATCCTAAAGCCGCTGATAGTAGGACTATTAGTTAGTGATGTGGTATCAAGAGGGACAGAGTTAGATCACACTATGTTAGTGTTATTTGGACATGAGGATATTCCCATACAGGGTGGGCAGTTGGACCTAGACAGATGTTTGTTAGTGGGGCTACCACCCCTACCATTATTTATGTGGACTTATTAGTGGGATATTTTTACCAGATCGTAGCAGGCGGTTTTGTAGTCTATGGTACATGGAGGTGATTCGACATATTGTCGAGTGGCCCGAGGGAAAAATCTCGTGGGGTACCTATGTATTAGCACAGTTATACATGGATATGCATGTGATATGCTACCAGAGGTTAGTGAGTTTGACACACACAACCCTACTACAGGTGTGGGCATGGGAGCATATTATGGTGATGAGACCCATAGTGGTTAGGGAGGGATATGAGGATGATAGGGAGCCTATGGCCTGGGGGTATGGGGAGGCGAGGGGTTGGGTTTTGTGGTATGAGATGCAGGGGGATATGGATGGTTGGAGGAGAGAGAAATACTATGGTGTCCATATATGTATTAGCAGTTCAGGGGATGGAGGGGGGAGGAGGATAGAAAGAAGGGCTATTTTATGAGCTGATGCATCTTGATTGGGAGTCAGCCACGCATAGGGAAGATGCATCGACGAGACAGAGTGTTGAGGCAGTTTGGGCTGGTACAAGATATTCTGGATGCGTTTGTCAAGTTTTGTCAACTCACCAAAGAGAAACCATGGGGGCCTGCTTTGAGACCGAGGGATGCCAGAGCGACGTTGGCGGTGATAGTGCAAATACCCTACCTAGGGAGAGCTGTTGGGGTGGAGGATGCAAGAGTGATGGTATGATATGACCGGTGGTGGTGCAACCACTGATGGAAGAGGATTACACTGACAGTGCCTATTGTATGAGCCATAGGATTCAAATCAGAGGATGAGTGCTAGGGGGTGAGGGAGGGTGGAGATAGGAGGAGACAGGTTCAGAGGGGAGGGGAGGGGAGGGAAGTAGGAGGATGCAGAGGGTTTTGGTCAATAGGGAAAAGGAGGAGATGAGGTGGAGGTGGTGGGAAAACTAGAGAGAAGGAGGAGGAGATAGTAGAGGAGGGCTAGGGTGGAGGTGGACATAGCAAGACCCATGGGTGAGAGAGATGCAGTATGACAGGAGGGTGGGATAGGTCCAGAGCCTGATGCAGTATGAGAAGATGAGCTAGAGGTGGAGATGATACGCGTGGTGGAGGGTGGAGCTATTCAACAGACCAACATAGGAGGTATGGTACAATAGAGGAGAGTGTTGGTGTGGGTTGAGCATGCGGAGATGGGAGGGGGTGCACAACAGGATGGAGCCCAAGAGGAGATTGAGGCTAGGGGTCAGTCAAAGAGTAGGAGATGATAGAGGAGGGTACAAAGTGTGGTAGAGCAGGGGCCTTCCATGGTAGAGATAGTGGGAGTGAGGATGAGGAGGAGCTGGAGGGGGAGGCGAGGGCTGTAGGAGAGCTGATGAGACTGATGAAAGTGGGGAGGCATGGTCAGCCGTGAAGAGTTCAGGTCTGCCCCACTGTGGAGGACCAGGAGACTCAGTAGGAGAAGGAGTGTAGAGGGGCGATGATGCTATGGAGATAGATGGAGATGTTCCAGATATGCATATTTTGGATGTAGAGCCATTGGCAGTGATTCCTTATGTGACATTAGAGGATCCTATCACTCAGCCTAGAGATACTATGGAGAGGCTTTAGATTACAGATCAGAGGTTGAGGATAGTTGAGGCAGAGGTAATTAGATTTAGGGATGAGCTATTGAGAGTACTGATAGCAGGTTAGAGAGATTATGGATTTATGGTTGCCCTCTTATCCACACAGGTAGAGGCAATGGGGAGGGAGAGAGATGGACTTCGGGCCAACATGCAAGGTGTACAGGATGAGTTGGATGCTATTAGTTGGGACCACAACAGACTATAGGAAGAGGTTGTTATATTACAGGCTAGGGGGAGCCAAAGGGGGTGACAGATTAGGGATCAACAGGCATTGGGCAGCAAATAGATGATCTCTAGCAGGAGTGAGATGAGCTACGTGATAGAGTGCATTGTTTAGAGTAGATAGTCAAAGATATGGGGTTGATGCAGGAGAGAGAAGGCAAGGCAAGGGAGCAGGCCTGCATTATGCAGGCAGAGAGAGAGATGTAGCATAGGCACAGATACAGGCTATGGAGGCAGAGAGGGATGTGGTGTAGACATGAGTTCATGTTTTGTGGAGTGAGAGAGAGTTGGAAGAGGCATAAAGACAGTCTCTTCAGAGGAGGAGAAATGAGTCAATTTTAGAGGTATTGTCACTGCAAAGAGAGCGAGATGCATTAGGTTTGAGAGTACATGAGCTATAGAGGGAGAGGGATGCAACAGTGGCTTAGTCACAGGCTGCACAGACAGAGAGAGATGCAGATTCAGATGCTGCAGGGAGAGTGAGACACAATAGTGGTTCAGTTGCAGTTAGTACAGAGGGAGAGGGATGCTACAAAGATGTGGATGCAGATGCTGCAGGGAGAGCAGGACACAACAATGGCTTAGTTGTAGTCAGTATAGGTTGGTGATGTGATAGGGGTAGATAGTAGGGGTTATAGGGGAGAGAGACACAACAGTGGCTAGGGCAGTGGCTACCGAGGAGATGAGAGATCAGGTTCAGGCAAAGATGACGCAGTTATGATTATCCTAGGAGGCCTAGGAGTAGGAGAGGAGAGTGATCACTAGAGATCATGATAGGTATCGCCAGGAGTGGAATTCCACTCAGGTCTAGGTTGCTAAGTGAGAGGAGAATGCGAGGGAGGCAGGATTTTGGATGGCCGCATATTATCACGCAGTTCTAGACCTGACACAACGAATGTTCCAGTATGTTCGACAGCCACCACAGATGCCAACACCATCCCAAACGTTGGGGACACAGACCTGAGGTTTTAGTGAGTCACAAGGGGCTTCGCTAGGTAGGAGATCAGTACTTGATTCTCCGCAAAGATTCAATGTGGGAAGCTCATTCGACAGATGATAGGCTACTGAGTGTTTTGACAGGTGTAGGGTGGATGGATAGGTCAGAGTGACAACATTTATTTTTAGAGCCTTGTACTATTATTTCATCTTATGATTTTTTATATGATAGGAATGTATTTTGATGCCATTGACGACATTATTATGATATTATTCATGTGACAGTAATGATTATGAGATGTACTTTGGACTTTTGGTATATTTATATATGATAGCTCTTATTGATACCATGTTCATGTGTTTGATGAATGATCATGTTTATGCATTTGTGGACTATGGATGATTTTATTGATGCAGATGCTCATATGATGCTATGATGTATGCATATGTTGTATCTATGATGGCTTATGTAGATGTTTATGTATGGATGCTTATTTGATTTATTGACATGTATGTATATGTGTATGATGGCTTATGTAGATGCTTTTATGAATGTTTTATACATGCAAGATGTGATGTATTATGAGTCTACCACTTTGTGATGTAGGTGGCAATGTATGCGTGATTCTATCATGTTACGATGTATGTATGAATAGTAGAATGAACCTAATATGTGTGGATGATAATGCACGTGTAATGGAGTTAAAGTTGTAATGAATTCACAATGCAAATAGTAAATCATGAAGGGTAATAACACATGGTCATAAGCATCAATAAGGACTAACATGATAAAAAAGGGGGGAAGATGTATGTGTAGTGATTGTGGAAAATGGGTGTAATTTGGTAGCTGTCAATAACTTTTAGTATCCTGAGAAGAATGGGATAGAGCGAGGTAAGTATTTGCACAACCAAAATCATAGGGTGAATCCAATGGAACAAATGATGAGATGCAATCCTAATATGATTTTCCATCTTCAGAGCACTGATTTTTGCTATAGCATAAGACACCAAGTGCCAAGGTATAGGAAACCAAGGAAAGATAGCATCTAATGCATGAAACAAACACACAAACAAGAAGGCTATCCCAACACCCCAAACTAGTGAAAACTTTGGTCGGGCCAGGCATCGGGATAACCACAAGCACAAAGGGATGTCCCAACATAAAATAAGATCACAAGGATCTTGGTGGGTACTATGTGAGACAACCCAACAAACAACAACAATAAAAGATCAAGATATGCCCCTATGTGAATCAACCAAAACACACCATAACATGATAGATTATGGAGATCTTAACTAATTATAATAGGGAGCTCAAATGATAAAAAAAATCTAGAAGTATCAAAAGATCGCAATCAAATTTCAAACTTCCTTTTCCATAAGGTCGAGAGGATGGATGAGGTTGATGAGGTCTATTAGGAAGGATATATCCTATTGAGACCGATGATGGATACTAAACTAAAAGGTTGATATGACACAGGATATTTAGAATCGATTGGATTTGCTGATACTAGCGGATCTCATTTGTTAATAACCAACTATATAAGGGCATAGCTTGATGTCACAACACAAGAGAGACAAGTCACAAGACAAAAGACTGACACATCCTATAGACCTAGGGGTTCGGGGGCTGATCATAGATTAGCCTTGCCTACGTGGAAGCACAGAGCCCTCGTAGTTCTTGAAAAAGACTATAGATAAAGTGGAAAGAAGACAAGGGTGACTGATGATGAATGACACAAAACATGACACAAATGCCCTGGGGGAGGATCAAATGATCAACCTTTCCTACGTGAAAGCATAGGGGCAACGTAGTTTGGAAAAGACAAACAACAACCGACCATGGATAAAAGAAAAAAAGGGGATGATGAAGACAGATGATGGATGACTATTGTAGACACCTAAAAATGACTTAGGCCTGCAAGCTTCATTTTTACCACTTTCGTCCTAGCATAATTGTGACATTTAATTATGTCCTAGGTCCACATTCGACTATTGATTAAATAATTCATAATTATTTAATTAATTCATGTCATTTATTCTTCATGACTATTAAATAAATAAATTTTATTTATTTATTAAATATGTCATTAATTGTCTAAGTCTTCCCTTAATTAAATAAATTTCTTAATTTATTTAATTCCCCTTATTCATTAATTCTTCCTGATTATTAAATAAATGAATTACATTTATTTATTTAATATGTCACTAATTTTCTTAATTAAATAAATTCATTAATTTATTTAATTAATCTCATCTCCTAAATTAAATAATTAAATTTAATTATTTAATTACTAATTAATATTCTTCTCATTTTAAATAAATTAAATTATTTAAAATGTCATGTCAATCTTAACTGTCAGTCCTTTTTGGTAAATAATCTGAAAAAGATTATTTATTATCTCTCAAAATCCATAATTTGAATTATTTTAATTCGAATTAGTAATTAATCTTCTAAAAATCAAGCAATCGGGCAGATTCTTGATTTTCTAAATCTTATCTTTAGTTCACATCTTATCTCTTTGATTTTTCGAATCTTGCAAATCAGGCAATCTTATCTTCTTGATTTTTTGAAAATCTTTATTTTCTAATTAATTTGTCTCATTTATTCTCCACCTGTGATCCAATTTTATTTTGACCGTTTGATTAAGGATTTTTCCCTAACCCTAATTAGGGATTCTCAAGTGTAATCCAGATCGTACATTTCATTGATTTATCTCGTCCGTCCATTCGAAATGGCATTTTCTATAAAATGCCATCTTCTTCTCATTTTTCGAACACACACATTTTGACATTTTGCATAGTTATTATAGGCATTTGATTTCACACTTAAATCTCCATAGGCAATTTCATTATTTATTATTATAGTGATTTAATCAATTTTGGCATTTGTTTAGGCATAGGCATTGTCAATCATAGGTTTTTAGACATAGGCATTTAGATTTTGAGTAAATCCTTCAAAACTTGCTTTAGTCTTGTCATTTGTCATAATTGCTCACGAATCTGAGGGCATATTTATTTACTGCAAGCTAGGAGGTGTAAAGAAGGTCAACCATGGAAGATGAAGATTTCTGGTAACATTGTTCCTTTTATTTTCATTTTATTTCCTTTGTGCTTCGTTATTTCATTGTATTTTAATGTTATTTGTTCTAACAATCAAAAAAATCTGAGAAATCCTTGATATTGCTCAAAGTCTTGTCTATTAGCTTGCATTAGTCACCATAGGTTTCATACCTCATTCCTTTTCATTACATACACTTGGCATTAGACTATCCCTAGGTTCATATTTTGCATACTTAGGATTAGGCAAATCTTAAGCACACCTTGCAAAGTCATTGTTTTCAAAATTAGACCCTCTTGGACCAAGTTATCAAACACCCTTTTTAGTCATTGTCCTCTTTTGTGAGATTTCTTCCAACTCAAAAGTCTAGTTAGGAAGACTCACTAGTCATTTAGACCTTGTCAACTTGTCATTTCCAACAAAGTCCTTTAGCAGTCAAAATCAAAAACAAAGTTCGAGCTTAGAAGTGCTTAGATAACCTTGTCTTACATTGCATACAAATTACATATCCTATTCACGAAAAATCCAAAAACATTAGTCATTCTAGTTATCATTTTGAAATTAGACTTCGCATAGTATCATACTTGCATTTAGTTGTCATTCCCTTTTGAGCAATCTCATTTCATGGTTGAAACCAGACTTCAAAAACAAAAGAGACAAATGGAAAACTTTAGGCAAGACCCCCCGTTTACTAGAAACAATCCTCCACATGACCCAAATTGGACCTTTTACGATCCATTTACCAATCAAGACAATCAACCTCCAGTAAACAGTACATTCGAACTCTACTTGCAAAGAGATGAAAATGGTCAACTACTTCAGGAAAACATAGAGGCATTGACACAAGATCCAGAGGTCTATCAGCTCACTGAAACAATAGCTCGTCAGGATAGAGACAGATTCGTAGCTATGCTCTTGAGTGAAGGAGCTAAGTTACCACAAGGATTTGACGTTAACATGCTAAATTTGACACTTCATGACCCTAATGCCAACAATGCACATAACATGTCACATAGTAGTCAACTCCTAAATACTACAAACAATACTTCCTTTGGGACCACAACAAATACCATGACAGTCAATGCCACGACAGTAAATGCCATGGGCGCATCATCAAGTCAAAATAATCCCCCCTTGACAACTACATCTACTACCATGAACACAACTTCGACACATCCATCCAGTGGTATTTCACAAAATCCTTTGGGAGGAGCCACAGGACGTATCTTTATTAAAGGACAACAACAAAACATTAACACGACAACACAGTCAAATGTCATTACCTCCCAAGGTACAAACACAAACGTCCCCCTTGTACAAAACTAACAATTTACACAAGGTGGCCAAATAACACAACCCATGACATCATTGACACACCATAATAGTCATGCTCACAACATCCCCCAAATAATGACACACATGGCTGGGGGACACATACCAACATATTCATCCAACATTCATACTCATCAACATGTACCAAATCATAACTTCCAATACCAACAACACACATCATACGTACCACCACAATACACCAACATTCATGCACACCAGATAGGAACACATGGTGTACCAAGCAACCCAACATACGGAAACGTAAACGACCCTACCATAGATGAACTCAAAGCAAGAATGAGGGATATGGAGAAAACCATGCAAAACATGTACATTTCAGGCAGGAAATCAGAGATATCGTATGACTTGGATGTATACCCATTTGACACGAACTTATATATGCCAGCATTTCTGCCAGGATACGTGTCACCCAACTTCACAAAATATAGAGGCAAGACAAATCCCATTGAACATGTTCGCGAGTTTGCAACCAATTGTATGGATATCGCCTATGAACCAACATACTTGATGAGACTTTTTTCCAAAAGTTTGGCAGGTCAAGCCCTTGAATGGTTTTCAACGCAAAAAGATATCCATACATGGGATGAGCTCAAACGAAAATTCATAAGAAATTATGCGTACAACATCGACATGGATACCTCTATCACTAGTTTGTGCAATCTCACGCAAGAAGACTCTGGTGAGACATTTATTCCATTCTTTCAAAAATGGAGAAGCCTTGCTAGTCGATGTCACATTGACATTCCTGAAAGGGAAAAAGTTGACATGTTCGTCCAAACACTTCTAGGGCCCCTAAAATTCGCATTACAAATACATTGTTGCACAAACTTCACAGAATTAGTGGAAAAAGGGGTCCAGATTGAGAAAGCCCTTATCGCAAAGGGAGAACTGAGATATGGTTCCAAAAACACGAACATCAATCCACCCGCTGACAAAAACAAATATTGGGTTAAAAATAAGCATGCCACAAATGACGGTATTGTTGATGCCAAGACTGCAAATACTGTAGGTCCCGTCTTGGCCCTGAAGGGGGTTCAACAACAAAATAGACCAACAACGACATTGACACCTCCTCCCAATTCTTTTTCAAACAACCAAAGTGGTCAAACCAGTCAGGGACAATATCGTCAAATGAGACAATTTCCTAAGGGTCGCACCTACACCCATTTGGGTGAACCCATTGAAGAAGTCCTTAAGAAATGCATTCAGCATGGGGTCATCGCACTTCTGGAAATAAAACCATATGACCCAGGACAATTCAAACCAGCATGGTGGAATGACAATGCACTTTGTGAATACCATCGAGCAAAAGGACATACAACCTCTAACTGTCGACAATTGAAAAACATCATACAAGACCTTATCGAAAATCACACCATTGAAGTAGGTGGATCGCAATTCACCTCTAATGCAGATCATACCACATCTTCCACATCCGCTCCATCCACGTCTTCCGCCGTACCACCACCTTCCACCAACTCTAAGACAGAATCCACTGTCACAATCCAGGACCTTGGCTGCGGAGAATTCAAACTGCACACAGCATACAGTATAACAACAATGCCCAGGTCTCCCAAGGACTATGGTCGGCCATGTTTCAGAATGGAACCTCAGGAAACCTTCAAAGTTCCACCAAATACAGTTTTTATCAAGTGGGGAGACATGAGTGAGGAAGACCTTGCTGACATCATAGGATGGATCTATAAGGATACTGTCACATTACCCCCATTACCAGTTCAAATATATGGCAAAGGTTATGACTTCATGAAGGCTAAAGGCTACGATGGTACTAGTGGCCTTGGAAAAAATAAAACTGGTCGAAGGGAACCCATAGATACTTTTCAAATTCTGAAGTATCTTGGTTTAGGGTTTGGATTACTTGCCAATGACGATCGACGTACTTCTGGACTTTCAAATGAGCAAGTACATGCTTCAAAAAGTGTCGAGACTACTAGGGAAACCCTAACCGAAACAAACTCCCATGAGTGGGAATTTGGCTCTGAACGATCCCTAAGCGACTGTTGTCTTGATGATTTGTTTGTCGAACCAGGGGAACTGACCTCTGAACAACGATTTTGGTGAACATTCAAAATTGAGCAGGCACCAAATAGTCAAAGTCCTACTACCACCTCCCATGTCGTACAACACCTGTCATCTAAACCCCATCAACCCAATCAATCTGAAGTGTCAGATGATATTGATAGCCAGGGCTCTAAAACATTCACTCCTTATTATGACAACAAATATGACACTAGTGAAGGAGAATATTGGATAGAGTCCGATATAGAGTTGGATGATGATAACCTCATCTACAACATCACCAAGTCCATCTACATGTTGTCTGCATCCTCACCACAATTCACTAGCCTTGACGATGGCATCTCTTTAGTTTACCCTGAACTAGTTGATTGGGACCAACAAGGACTGCCAGTTCTGGACACATTTCAGAATGATGAGGCAATTGCCGAATTCGTGGGATTATGAGAAGGCATACCCAGTGGGGACCACAAATCTGGATTTGCCATTGATTTAGACTGCACTGCATACTTTGGTGAGACTGTCCAGTCCTCTAGTCGCAAAAGTAAAAATAAAGCAAAAAATGAAACATCTCTAGGTGAAAACCAAAAGGCACCTCTTGACGATAAAATAGTAAAAATAAAGGATGAATCTATGGGTGAAAACCTCTCTGAGGTGCCCAAAGATGGAGGACTGGACTTTCTCCCTATGCAACAGGAGAAATCGGCCATGTTTATTGAGGACACAATAGAGGATAATATTTCAACTACAGAAGACCCCAAGATGGTCCTATTTGCGGCATCATTGACTGATGAAGAGAAACCAGAATTTCATAAATTCTTTGTAGAACGGAAAATAAACTTCGCATGGTCTTACGCTGACATGCCAGGATTAGACCCCAAACTGGTTTTGCATCATTTTCCACTATTACCCAATTCTAAACCAGTTAAGCAGAAGTTGCGCAAAATGCACCCTCAAGTTGCTCTATTGGTCAAGGCCAAGTTAAAGAAATTATTGGATGCCAGATTCATAAGGTCTATAGATTATGCTGAATGGATTTCCAATTTAGTGCCGGTGAAAAAGCCAAATGGGTTGATTCGGGTATGTACAGATTTCTGAGACCTAAACAAAGCATGTCCAAAGGATGACTTTCCTTTACCCAACATTGACATCATAGTTGACCTAATTACAGGACATGAGATGCTATCCCTCATGGATGGTTTTTCTGGTTATAATCAAATCCGCATTGCTCCTGAGGATCAACACAAAATGACATTTACTTGCTCGTGGGGTACATACTATTGGAACGTCATGCCCTTCGGTCTCAAAAATGCAGGTGCCACGTACCAAAGGGCTATGACCACGATCTTCCATGACATGATGCATAATATAATGGAGGATTATGTAGATGACCTGTTGGCCAAATCAGTAACTAGGAAAGATCATTTGAAGGTACTCGACATAATTTTCAAGAGACTTGAAGAGTACAAAGTTTGGCTAAACCCTAAGAAGTGTGTTTTTGGGGTCACGTCAGGTAAACTATTAGGGTACATAGTTTCCCGAAGAGGCATAGAGGTTGATCCAGCAAAGGTCAAAGCAATTATAGACATGCCTCTGCCCAGAGGGATTAGTGAACTTAGAACTCTGCAGGGCAAAGTACAATCTATTCACCGTTTCATAGCCCAATTGGCAGATAGGTGCCATCCGTTCCAGTACCTATTGCGCAAAAGTGTTCCCTTTGTATGGATAGATAAATGTCAAGAGGCCTTCCAGCAAATAAAAGATTACCTGCTATCAACACCGGTCCTGATGCCACCCATTCATGGAAAGCCATTGATTCTATACATCTCGACTACTAGTTCAGCACTGGGGGCATTGCTGGCCCAAAATGATCATGAAGGAAAAGAAAGAGCAATCTATTACATTAGCCGCACACTGATAGGCTATGAGTTGAACTACACATACATTGAATGTGCATGCCTCGCTGTTGTCTTTGCATCCCAAAAACTAAGACACTATATGCTCAGTCATCAGACACAACTAGTTGCCAAGATTGATCCATTGAAAATCTACTAAGTCGAGTAGCATTAACAGGTCGGTTAGCAAAATGGGTCATGATACTAAGCGAGTATGACATACAGTATGTTGAGCGTAAGGCAATAAAAGGGCAGGTAATAGCAGATCAACTAGCAGATGCACCAATTCAAGTCACTCATCCATTAGTAACAGATTTTCTCGATGAGTCCATTTTTCATGCAGAACTGGCAACACCATGGAAGCTATATTTTGATGGGTCTCATACTGGTCATGGCTCAGGCGCTGGAATCTTGTTCATCACACCACAGGGAGATTCAATTCCTAAGTCATTCAGGATCGCTTTCCCTTGCACAAATAACATTGCTGAATATGAAGCACTGGTCACAGGTCTCAAGTTAGCAATCAAATGGAAAATTCAGACATTGCTTGTATTCGGGGACTCCCAACTAGTAATCAACCAAGTGAATGATGACTATGAAACAAAGGATGAGAAGTTTCTTCCCTACAAGAGGATGGTGGATAGTTTCCTGACGTACTTCCAACTGATTTCTTTTGAGCAAATCCCCAGGGCACAAAATAAGGCAGCTGATGCAATGGCTACTATCAGTTCTCTCTTGGACATCCCTAAAAATGTGCCACAATTTGAGTTCTTAGTAGAACAACTTTTGATACCGGCATACGATATCCTAGAGATAGAAATGGTGTGTGAACTTGTTGGTCCCAACTCTCCTTGGTATCAAGATATTTATGACTACTTAAAATCTCAAACTCTTCCATCAAACCTATCAAATAATCAAAGGAAGTCCTTCATTAGAAAATCTACAAGGTATGCCATTGTTAGTGACACTCTATACCGCCGTAGTTTTGATGATACCCTTCTTAGATGTCTTGACACCGACGAAGCATGTACGACCTTACGAGAAGTGCACGACGGTATATGTGGATCTCATTCGAGTGGTCCTACTTTGGCTAAGAAACTAATGAGACTTGGATATTATTGGCCGACCATGGAAAAGGATGCAATTGACTATGTTAGGACTTGTCGCAAATGTCAAATACACAGTGACTTGGTCCATGCTCCAGCACAGGAACTCCGACCGATCACTTCTCCTTGGCCCTTTGCTCAATGGGGACTTGACCTCGTGGGTAAGATTCATCCAACCTCATCCAACGGCCATAAATTCATTATTACCGCCATTGAGTATTTCACAAAGTGGATTGAAGCCATCCCATTGACATACATTACCGGCAAGCAAATATCAAAGTTCATCCTCAACTACATCATTTGTCAGTATGGCCTTCCGCAATCCATCATCACTGACAACGGACGTCCGTTCAAAAACCAAGACGTACGTGAGTTATGTGAACGATTCCATATCCAACACCACTTTTCATCTCCATACTACCCCCAAGGAAATGGCCAAGCTGAGGCATCCAATAAAACCATTGTCAAGATCTTAAAAAAGACTGTCAATGACGCTGGCCATGACTGGCACATACAACTTAACCCTGCTTTGTGGGCTTATCGAACTAGCATTCGTACGCCTACAGGAGCTACCCCATTTGCCTAGTCTTTGGCGCTGAAGCCATCTTACCCATTGAGGTCGAAATTCCTTCACTACGAGTTTCCTTGAAGGGTCTAAATAATGAAGAAGAGTACTGACAATCAAGCTTGCACGAGCTGGAAATGCTAGATGAAAGACGGAAAAACTCACTGAATCATCTCCAAGCATATCAGAACCGCCTTTGTCGCAGCTACAATAAAAAGGTTATGGTCAGAAAGTTTGACATTGGCGACCTAGTTCTCATGCAGAACCCCAAGAACCAAGCAGACAGAGAAAAGCTGGGAAAATTTGAACCAAACTGGCTGGGTCCATACATCATCATATCTTCTTTTGGTTCCAGAGCTTATCAATTAGCAACTCCAGATGGGGAACAGTTGACAGAACCCATCAATAGTTTACATGTCTGAAAGTTCTACGCATAACATCAGAGGATGGAGCTGAAAACCATAAAATACAAAAAAATTGAAAAATGATAAAAATTGTCACCTTGATGAAAACCTAGCAAACAGGCGTCTTGGTGACACCAAAAAAATATTAATTTTTTTTTATGAAAATACTAAAGAGAAAAATGATTCGTTCAATAGTGAAAACCTAGCAAACAGGCACTTTGGAAAAGTACCATGGTGAAAACCTAGCAAACAGGAATCATGCGTAATCAATCATTGCTCTGCCATCTACTATCATTTTGTCTAACTTGGCCTCGGAGGAAAGGTATCTTCGCCATTATTCCACAAATCGCCATCACATCCTACCCTACCTGTCCTAGTAGATAACTGATCGACATCAAGTCCTGACGACTGTCTGTCTACCAAGTCAGCAGCATCCCATCCATGTCCCTTGCAAGTGGCCAAGTCTTAGACCTGACTGGGGGAAAAATGTTTATCATGCATCTGCAGTGGATGTCACGTATGATCACAAAAACATTGGAAAAAAGTCCTGAAAAAAGACAAAAACATTGGCAAAATGTCCTAAAAAAAAGACCTAAAAATCATAAAAAGTCCTGAAAAAGACCAAAAACATTGGCAAAATGTCACGAAAAAAGACCTAAAATCATAAAGTCACGAAAAAAAAGACCAAAAACATTGGCAAAATGTCACGAAAAAGACCTAAAATCATAAAAGTCTAACAAAAAAGACAAAAACATCGCAAAATGTCCTGAAAAAAGACAAAAACATCACAAAATGTCCTAAAAAAGACCTAAAAATCATAAAACATCCTGAAGAAAACCAAACAAAGCATCAAACTGCTCAAAGCACACAAGCGCAGTGTTATCTCTTGTTAAAATCAATCAGGTCGATCAGTCCTTGTCATCTGTCTAAACTACGTTGTCTCTGTGCATTTGCTATGTAGGCAAGACTCATACTTGAGTCCCCAAGACATTAGGTCAGTCCTTTTAGGTTTTTCAAAATAAAATCATGACGCAATCTGTGCTCATTAAGACAAATTCATTGGTCGTATCAAACTACGAGGTCTCTGAGTGTATGACGTAGGCAAGGCCATCTATCGATGAGCCCCCGAGGCTGCACTAGGTCAGTCCATTAGGGTTCATGGCATCACACTGGCACACACATCAAAAAGTCTTCAAGACAACACAAATCTTTCCCAAACGAACAAAACTCATCATGACAATCATTATCACAGCAAGACAATCTCATCGGCACATATCATCAAGACAATCTCATCGGCACATATCATCATGACAATATCGACATATGGCCAACACAAGTCAAACTCAGTCAAAACAAGTCAAATTATCACAACCAGTCAAACTATCAACTCTTGGTTACCTTTCAGATGCGTCCTTCTGAAGAATAACCTCAGTCATTTATGCCTTAGGATGTGTCCTTCCTAGGCATTGTCCCTATCACTTGACATTTTTGAGGGATCCTTTCTGACACTTAAGGATCATTCCTCTTGGCATCACTGTTCTTTCAGATGTGTCCTTTTGAAGAACAAAACTTTGACATTGGTGTTTTAGGATGTGTCCTTCCTAGACATCGACATTATTCAGGATGTGTCCTTCCTGAATATGGCAACCTTCAGCATTCATCATCTCGGCATCATTAAAACTTGACATCCAGACACACTTGGAAAATACTTGGCATTCGTTTTTGGCTTTTTATCATGTTGCTAGTTTTTCAGCGAGATCCCGACACCGGGATTTAGAGAAGTAGCAATGTATCATGACATTTGTCTTATCTTTTGACACTCATGTTACTAGTTTCTCAGCGAGATCCCGACAAAAGGATTTAGAAAAGTAGCGACGCATCATGATAATGGCTTTATCTTATTTCTTTCTAATAGTCATGTTGCTAGTTCCTCAAGGATGTCCTAAGAACAGGATTTAGAGGAGCAACGACATTTCATGACTTGTCCTTTTTGTCTTTTTTTGCTTGTGGTTGATTATGACAAAGACTGGGGCAATAACACTCTTGGTATGAGTCATGATCTTCCTTTTCTATGACTGCTTGTCTTATGTGATGGTACGGCCTTGCACACCTTGATCTATGTCATATCATGGTGTTTGTTGGCCATCACAACAATCTGCCCAATGATGATTAAGAGCAATAAATATTAAAAGTCCTATGGCAGTGTTTTGAAGGATTTGGTCTAGGAACTTACATGCATCTCCTTTAGTCATGTCATCTTCTCTTTTTTCGTCTCATATAGGCATTGCATACATCTCATCATCCATATCTTTTCATTAACATTTCTTTGTCTCTTCATATTCTAGTCTTCTCATCCATTTTGAGAGCACACCCATTTTCTTTGAACCTGTCTGTCCTCTTGAGGGGGCATACCGCAACCCTCCTCGTCATTCTTCCTCATCTTATTTTGCACTGGGGCATATTCTTGGCTTATTTTTCTTTGTCACAATGCGACAAGCGACATTATGACAAAGAGGGGAAAAATGTAGACACCTAAAAATGACTTAAGCCTGCAAGCTTCATTTTTACCACTTTCGTCCTAGCATAATTGTGACATTTAATTATGTCCTTGGTCCACATTCGACTATTGATTAAATAATTCATAATTATTTAATTAATTCATGTCATTTATTCTTCATGACTATTAAATAAATAAATTTTATTTATTTATTAAATATGTCATTAATTGTCTAAGTCTTCCCTTAATTAAATAAATTTCTTAATTTATTTAATTCCCCTTATTCATTAATTCTTCCTGATTATTAAATAAATGAATTACATTTATTTATTTAATATGTCACTAATTTTCTTAATTAAATAAATTCATTAATTTATTTAATTAATCTCATCTCCTAAATTAAATAATTAAATTTAATTATTTAATTACTAATTAATATTCTTCTCATTTTAAATAAATTAAATTATTTAAAATGTCATGTCAATCTTAACTGTCAGTCCTTTTTGGTAAATAATCTGAAAAAGATTATTTATTATCTCTCAAAATCCATAATTTGAATTATTTTAATTCGAATTAGTAATTAATCTTCTAAAAATCAAGCAATCGGGCAGATTCTTGATTTTCTAAATCTTATCTTTAGTTCACATCTTATCTCTTTGATTTTTCAAATCTTGCAAATCAGGCAATCTTATCTTCTTGATTTTTCAAAAATCTTTATTTTCTAATTAATTTGTCTCATTTATTCTCCACCTGTGATCCGATTTTATTTTGACTGTTTGATTAAGGATTTTTCCCTAACCCTAATTAGGGATTCTCAAGTGTAATCCGGATCGTTCATTTCATTGATTTATCTCGTCCGTCCATTCAAAATGGCATTTTCTATAAAATGCCATCTTCTTCTCATTTTTCGAACACACATATTTTGACATTTTGCATAGTTATTATAGGCATTTGATTTCACACTTAAATCTCCATAGGCAATTTCATTATTTATTATTATAGTGATTTAATCAATTTTGGCATTTGTTTAGGCATAGGCATTGTCAATCATAGGTTTTTAGACATAGGCATTTAGATTTTGACTAAATCCTTCAAAACTTGCTTTAGTCTTGACATTTGTCATAATTGCTCACGAATCTGAGGGCATATTTATTTACTGCAAGCTAGGAGGTGTAACGAAGGTCAACCATGGAAGATGAAGATTTCTGGTAACATTGTTCCTTTTATTTTCGTTTTATTTCCTTTGTGCTTCATTATTTCATTGGATTTTAATGTTATTTGATCTGACAATCAAAAAAATATGAGAAATCCTTGATTACAACTATCACAGGATGGTCAAAATGCCCCGAGGGAAGATCAAATGATCAACATTGCCAATGTGAAAGTGCAGGGGCAATGTAGTTCGACTAAAACTAAAAAGACTGGCAATACAAGATGGAAACTAGGTGAGACCAAAATGTTGGATGATCCTATATGATGACACCGACCGAAATGAATGACACAAGCTCAGAGTGGGATATCGAAAAGCTTAGGATGAGGGATAGCCCAGGTGGATTGTCCAATTCTTAATCAAGATATATACCAAGCGGCTGAGGATGGGATGGGTGAGGATGATAGGTTAGATGAAAGCATAAAATAACTAGGACACAAGGTAGATAATGATTAAAATCTCTACAAATGGTGCCTATGAATAGGTTTTCACGACCTGTACTTATCCAAGGCACCACCAAAGGTTTTCACCATAGGACAAATTTATTTCTCTTTACTTTTTTTTTTTTTGATTTTTTGGTGTTTTTGCAGGTAGGGTTACCTAGCGGATTTAGGTGTAGAACCTCTTCAAATGTATGATATTGATAGGATCTTCTAGGGGTTCTCCTTCAAGGGTAGCAAGTGTGTATTCCCTAGATCCATATTTAGTGGTTATGATATAAGGAACCAACCAATTTGCTTCAAATTTTCCTTTCTTATCGCGGTCCTACTGAGTACACTGGTTCTCTTTAAGGACTAGTTCACTAATCTAGAATTGTTGAGGAGGAACCTTCTTCTTGTAGTTGCGCTTGAGGAAGTTTTGGTAGGTAGATGATCATAGGATTTGATTCATCTTTCATCAAGTAACTCCAGCTGTGCAATTCATGCAACACAAGCATCCTCCTCACTGATAAGGTTCTTTAGAGAAATCCTCAGTGATGGGATCTCAAATTCGATTGGAAAGATGGCTTTGACACCATATACTAAAGAATAGGGGGTAGTGCCTATGGGGGTGTAGATGGAGGTGCAATATGCCCAGAGGGTGAGATGAATATGGAGGTTCCAATCTCGACCAGTGTTATTGACAACCTTCTCGAGGATGCAGATAACGGTCTTGTTGGTTGCTTTTGCTTGACCATTACCTTGGGGGTAATAAGGCGTTGAACAACGATGTTGCATATGAAAGGTGTCAAAAAGATCTTACATGGTTTGGTTTTTAAAAGGTTTTCCATTGTTGGATAGGATGCTGAATGGAATACCATATCTATAGAGAATATGGTAAAAGATGAATTTTGAAATTTGAGTATCGGTGATTTGTGAGAGTGGCATTGCTTCCACCCATTTGGTGAAGTATTTAGTGGAAGTAATTATGAATGTATGGCCGTTAGAAGAGGGTGGGTGAATCTTTCCAATAAAGTTGAAACCCCATTGAGAGAAGGGGGTTGAAGGTCTGGTGCCAGAGCATGAATCAAATCTGCATGTTGCTGGCAGGGAAGGCATTTCTTCATGAATTCACAAGCATCATGTTCTAATGTAGGCCAATAATATCCAGCTTAGAGAATACTTTTGGCCAAATCCATACCATTTGAATGGCCCCTATAAACACCACTATGTACCTCCATTAGTGTAGTATGGGATTCGGTCTCATTCAGACATCTAAGGAGAATTCCATCATACCCGTGACAATAAAGCGTATCAATGACGATAATGTATCAGGTTGAACGTTGAATAAAGGATTTTCATTGGTTTCGTGTGAGGTCTGGGGGTAGAATATTATCATGCAGATAAGCATATATGTCTTGATACCATGGGGAAGCGGGACCTACAATGTCACACACCATGTCAATCTCAGGGATATCATATGTTGGGATTAAAATTTGTTCCACAAGGAACTCACATTCTGTTTGATCTTTAAGCATGTCAACAGGGAGCCAATAGTAGCCATTGCATCAGCTGCTTTGTTCTGTACCCTCAGAATTTGGTCAAATTGTATGAAGGTGAAATATTTCTTGAAGACATCCACCATATGTTTATAGGGTAATAGCTTATCATCTTTTGTTAGGAATTCATCATTAACTTGCTTAATGACCAACAATGAATCACTAAAGACTCTCAAGTAAGTTATGTGCCACTGCTTTGCGATTCAGAGGCCTGTGAGGAGGGCTTCATACTCAGCTATGTTGTTAGTACACAAGAATGCTATCCTAAACGATTTTGGAATATAGTCACCTTGAGGGGTAACCAATAAAATTCCTACGCTTGATCCATTATGAGTATATGAGCCATCAAAATACAATATCCAAGCAGGTGCTTCTGTAACTGTGAAAACTTCTTCATTTGGAAATTTAGTGACTAGAGGGTAAGCATCCACTAGTGGTGCCTCGGCCAACTGATCATCTATGACTTGTCCCTTTATGGATTTGCGGTCCACGTACTCTATGCCAAATTCACTTAGAGCATGACCCATTTAGCCATGCGACCAGTTAAAGTGGTTCTGGATAATAGATATTTTAGTGTATCAATTTTTTCTATTAATTTGACTAGATGGCTGAGCATGTAATGTCAAAGTTTTTGTATACTGAAGACCACTACAAGGTAGGATTTCTCCATGGGTGACTAATTTAATTCATGACCAGCCAGTGTTCGACTGATGTAGTAGATTGCTCTTTCCTTTGAGGACTCATCATGTTGTGCCAATAATGCCCCTAGTGCGATTGAAGTGGCGAAGATGTAAAGTAGGAGGGGTTTCCCTGGAATTGGTGGCATTAAGATCGATGGATGAGCCAAGTATTCCTTGAGCCAAGTATTTCCCTGATGTAACACCAAAGACATTTTTTTGGATTTAGTCATAGCTTGTAATGTTCTAGCTACTGGAAGATCTTTTTTAGTATGGTAGGGTGCTCTGCTCTGGTTTTGGATTTTCCTAGCAAGTCGTCAACATAATCTTCCATGATAATATGGATGAGGTCATGGAAGATGACAGTCATTTCCCTCTGATATGTCGCCCTCGCGTTCTTGAGACCAAAGGGCATAACATTGTAGAAAAAAGTACCCCAAGGTGTTGTAAAAGCGGTCTTGTGTTGATCTTCAAGTGCAATTCAGATCTGATTATAACCACAGAAACCATCCATAAGGGACAACATCTCATGTCCTGCAGTAAGGTCGACCAACATGTCAATATTGGGTTGCGGGGAGTCATCTTTTGGACAAGATTTGTTAAGATCTCGAAAGTCTGTACAAATCCAAATGTCTCTGTTTGGTTTGGCAACAGACACTATGTTGGAGATCCAATCAAAGTAGTAAATGGGTATGATAAAACCGACATCTAGTAATTTTTCTAACTCTTTCTTGACCAATAATGTTACTTGTGGATGCATTTTTTGGAGCTTCTGTTTGACAAGCTTGGCATCTGTGTGAACATCCAAATGATGAAATACTAAAGTAGGGTCTAAGCCTAGCGTATCTGTGTATGGATAAGAAAAGTTAATGATTCGATCTTGGAGTAGCTGAACAAAGACTGAATATTCTTGCTTTGATAGTGACTTGGCCACATAAGTGATCTTAAGGTTTTCAGCAATACCCAGGTTAACTTCTTGATTTTCTTCAATTAGGATGGATGACCATGTGGATAATTGAGTTCCCACAAGGGGAAGATGAATGTCTCCATCTTCCAGTGCCTCTTCGAGGTTTTCACTATCAGATGCGTCGTTTATTTTTACTTTTTCCAGGTCAGGAAGTGCCTCAGGGAGGTTTTCACTAGATGACTGTTTTTTATTTTTCTTGTTTTTATTCTTGCGACTAGGGCATTCATCTTCCCCCAATCCCATGAGGTTGAAATATGTATCTAGGGAGACCTTGGCAGGTGTGCTATCACATAGGTCCCAATCAATGAGTTCAAGATGGCGAAGAGAAAGGCTAATGGTACAAACAGATAAGCAGTCAAACATGGATGACAGGTCTGTGTGATCAACATAATCATACACACGTATGATGGATTCTTCCTCGGGTATGTCTTCCGAGGGACCATTCTCTATAGTAACACTATTGGAGGTATTAGATGATGTTGTAGTGCCTTTCTATTTTTTGTCATATCCGAGGCCTATTTCCTACGACAACTTTGATACATCAATAGGTTGCAACCATCCCTATTCTTCCTTACCTAGGCCCCCCACCTTGGTAGTTATGCTTTTTTGCGAACTTAGTTGACTAAGGGTATACTTATTGAAAGTATTATTTTGGAGGAGGATCTGGTTGGGGTTCTTCACGGTATACCCACTAAATGATATCCTCTTCTAGTGCATCTATCTTTATACTAGGAGACCAGAAAGTGGTAGTGGGAATGTTTTTTGCACTAAAGGTGATAGTCTTGTCTTCCTTTGGAGTAGCCTGAGAAGGTTGGCTGTACATGTGTGGTGACGGTAGCATGGTTGCCACATTTAGAGTGGTATGCATCTCATATTCACCACACCCCTTGTCAATGATATGGACTTTGGTGACTGTAGGATTGGTGGAAGAAGATGGAGTGGCCGTCATGGTGGATGATGGATTGGAGGATGATGACTGAGATTCCCCCATTTCGATCCCAGGACAATAATGTAAATGGGGAAATGATGATTCTAGAGCGCAACAGTATTCAAATGGTTGTGAGTTGGCATAAATGGTGATATCTTGTCCATTAATCAAGAACAGTAATGCGGGACCATCGGGTAGCAACAACACATTGGGGATCTTTAACCTTAACATGTATCATAGACACACGAGGTTCTACCTGTTCAATGTAATGGACAATGCCATCATAAGTGAGGGGTACATTCCTATAGCTAATATTATTTGTGCTGTTGTATTGGGGATTGTTATTGGAGGTGATTGCGCTTTGATTATGGTTAGGGAAGGTGTTTTGGTATATCTGTAATTGAACGTTGGATGATGAAGCTTGACTAGTGTCAACTTTTATATCTCGTCGATCAATAAGATCTTGGACATAGTTTTTGAGACCTTGACATTTATTTAGAGTGTGCCCTTTTATCTTATGGAATTCACAATATTAATTCTCTGTAAACTAGGCTAGTTTGCGTTTGGATTCATCAAGTGGTTTGGTGACAGGGTACATGATTGGATAGTTAACTTGTAACAATTTATTAAAGATGACGCTCAAGGGTTCTCCTAATTGAGTATATTGGTGTTTGCCATTCCCTTGACTATTGTGGTTTGACTGTTGAGGAGGGAGAGATGCCCCCTGTGGCATGGATATGGCATTAGGCATAAATGGTTGTTGCCTCTGGGATGTACTAGCCACCTGAACATGTTTAGTTTCAGTGACACCATCATTCACTACGTTTTTGTTCTTGTTCCAAAACCATGATTTATCACCGGATAGCCTTTCTTTGTCATGGTTATGTATCTTTATGTGTCCTTTGGCAATAAGGGAATGTTCAAGGATGGGTCCTTTTCCCACTAAAATTGGGAAAAGGACCCTTGTAAAATTGGTAACACAATGCAATCTAAAATTGTGAGCCATGTCAGGATGTGAGTTTTCCACAAAGAGAGTGACCATGTCTTTCTCTTTGAGAGGGGTTTTCATTCATCTTGCTAGTGCTTGCCACCTTTGAAGGTAGCTAGCAAATGTTTCACCTTCACGTTGCTTCTCCTTAAGGAGGTCTAAAGTATCAATGTCTTTTTCCAAATTGAAAAAAAAGTAAGAATCAATTTTTTCTGAAAGATACGCAAAGGATTTTATGGACCCTTGTTCTAGATCCATGAACCATTCGAGAGCATTACCTATCAAGATTCGTGGAAACAAACGCAAGAGGTTTTTGTCATTGTACATAACTTCTTGACACTGGGAGTAAAATTATTGCAAGTGAGCCTTAGGATCTTTGTTCCCCTTGTATCTATCAAACTTTGGTATCTCAAAGTGCTTTGGGAAGGGAATTAGTGAGATGGATGGATTGAACGGATAGGGAAATATCAAATTTAAAGGATTGTTTACCAATCCTTTCTTGGAGATCTTTCAAAGTAGCTTTGATTTCCAACAGGTCCGCGTTGACTAGTGGTGTAGGTGTTTAGAGAGATGGGTTGGGTGGATATGGGTGGTAGGATGACGAAGGATTCTGTTGAGATAATGTTTGAAGGTTGGCATATGGATTTTGATAGTGAGATGATGATATCCCTTGTGGGTATGTCAAGGGAGTTTGTTGGTACTGGGGTTGTTGTTGTGAGGTATAGTATGGATTTGTTTGATAAGAGTGTGTGACTGAATGCTGAGGACCTTGAATGTGATATTGCGGATTGGTTTGTTTGTATTGAAGGTACTGCTGTGATTATTGGGAGGCCACATAGGGTGGTTTCTACTATTGGTTATGATTGTAATAATGCTGAGGAGGTAGTTGGTGTGACGTTGACTGTTGCGTGGGCCGAGATGGGATGTTGTGTTGTAGTTGAGCTTGTGGACGTAAAATGGATGCGAGGAATGGGGATATGGTCTGGGTGAGAGGTCAGGATGGATTGCCTTGTGATTGGTATGGTTGTTGTTGTGAAGAAACTAAAGCATTATGCTGGGGTTGTTGCTGATGAGGTGGCTAGGATAATGTAGAGGCGTTTTGTAAAGGAGGTTGTTGGGTACCAACCAAAACATTTGGTTGGGATGTATCTTGTGGAGGTAATTGAGGTGGTAGGTTAGATTAAGGAGGATTTTGAGATGTATATGGAAGCAGTGGTAGATTTGTGGCCCCAGGAGGTGGAGACAATGTGGTAAAAGGGTTTCCCTCAGCGTTGACGGGAGGTTGACTCGAAAGGGGTGGTGCTGTTAGCATTAATGGAAGAGGTTGTGGAATATTTTGTGGCATATCATAGGCTAAAGGATTATTGGGATCAGACACTTGAGGAGTCCCCATGACTGAGATTGTAGTGTGTGGGGGATGGTTAACATGATAAAGAATGATGTTTCCAAATTCAGGTTGATGCCAACCCTCTACTGGAGGAACATTGGGGATGTGTGGACCATTTGGTGCATCTTGTAAACCTTTGGGTATATTAGATGTGGAACTCCTATATTTGAATAAGTCAACACTTGATGGAGGTTTGACACCTTTTTCAATTAGGTGGGCCAAGATTTCTTCCCGATGTTTTTTCGAATAGGTAGAACTTAGTCATTTGCACATTGGCGAGATTATTGAAATGTTCCTCAAGTGGAGTTCGGGTTGATTAGCCATACTCTCTTCACCATGTGGTGAGTTGTTCTAATTTTTGGTGTTGGAGTGTGATGAAGTGCCATTATGAGGGTCTTGGGGGATGTTTACTCCATTGTTAGGATCTTGAGAGACATTTGCACCATTTGTAGGATTTGCATTGTTATTAAGATCTTGAGACATGTTCACTTTAGAATTTTGACCTTGTTGTTGTGCCATTTGCTTCTTAGCTTATGACCTAGTTTGAATGGGCATGCAAATGTGCTATGGGAAGATTAAAAATATTTCCTTGATGCATGATTTGATTTTGATTGGATGAGATTGGATTTTGATTGGTTAAGATTGGATTTTGATTGGATAGATTATATTGGATTTTGATTGGATAGGATTTTTATCGGATTGTTAAGATAGATTGGATTGGGTTGGATGTGATTGGATCAATTAGATAATTGGATAAGTGTGATTGGTTTGATTAGATGATTGGATAAAATAGATTAGATGATTGGATAGGTGTGATTGGATGATGGAAGATGTGAGGGACCCTAAATCTAGTAAAAAAACATCACCCTTAGTGACCTAGAGCATTGATTGATCCAGTGGATGATCACGACACCGAATCCACCTCAAGATAGAAATGGATTGATTTGGGCTGAGGATGATAACTTATAACACCAAATTCACCTCAAGATGGAAGTAAATTGATTTGAGTCAAAGTTGATGATTGATATCAAGAATGGAAGTAAATTGATTTGAGTCAAAGTTGATGATTGATATCAAGAATAACAATCAAATTCAAGTGCTAAGGTCAATTTGGGTAACAACTTTTAACATGAGGTTAAGGTGATTTGATGGTGAGTGGTGTTTATGTGATATGGATTAGGTGATGCAAATGGTAAGATTTTGGTGAATCAAGTTCACTAGGTGATGATATGGGCTTTCCAAATGAGTTACCAAAAACTTCAAAATGAGTGGGCGGATTGAGAGAATAAATGTATGGATGCTTGGGATGATCAATGAAATTTTTGGATGATTAAACGAAGGTCTTGGAATGGTAAATGGAGGTTTAGAATGATCAAAAAGGGATTTTAGAGGTTTAGAATGACAAAATGAAGGTTTGGAATGATTAGATAAAGGTTTGGAATGATTAAACAATGGTTTAGAGGCTAAACGAAGCTAAATGGGGTGATTTTGACTATTTAGGAGGAAAAAATTGCCTCACTGCAGCAAATAGGAGGGAAAATTCACCCCACTGCAGTAAATAGGAGGGAAAATTTGCCCCTTTGCAGTGAACAGGGACTTGGTTTTGATGAAAATGACTATGGCAAGGACTTAAAATGACAACAATAAGGCCAATTTGTCAAAAAATTTACTAGTTTCTCACAAAAAAACACTTTCAAACAAGCACAATCCTATGATTAGTATTAAGGGTATGGCCAATAAAGGTCTTAATCTAGGATGCACAAGGTGTCTAGGGAGTCCTCAATATACTCTTGGTACGTGAGGCACAACCGTAAACACCAGCCTATTGTTAGCTCTCAAAAACACAGGTTTGAACCACGAGAGGTTGCCAAGCTCTCACAATGTTTCAGGGTAACATAAAAGGGAAAATGATTTGAACCTTCTTCTCTTTAGGTGCTGCTAGACCTAGGTAGGTATACCTATTTGAATAAAGCAGACTTGACCTTTGTTCATTTCCTAAAGCAATTTACCCACACTGGCAAATAGGAGTGGATAAATGAGTTTTATTTTGGTATAAATTGTATAAGCAATATCAAGGCTAAATCTAATGTGTTCATATGATAAAATAATTGAAACTAACAATGAAATGGTAGAGACTAGTTCCTTATTGGGTATACGGAGTCAAATAAAATTCTGAAATGTGTAACTTCTTTTTGGCAGAAACTCAAATTGTTTGGCATATAGGTTTAAGTTTATAACTGGTATAAACATGCAAGAATGCGATTACAAAGTTATTCTTAATATCCAAATGAGATTCCCTAATTACTACTATAGACATCAAATTTTTTTTCTCTTACAATACCTACCTCGACATTACATCATTTAGGCATATTGTAGCATGCTTTGCCCTAGGTACCCATGTCATCATCTATTTAATTAAATAAATTTTATTTATTTAATTAAATTCATATTAATAATCCATCCATTTCTCTAATGTTAATTAAATAATTTAAATAATTTAATCAATTAATTAATAATCCATCCATTCCTCTAATGTTAATTAAATAATTTATATTATTTAATTAATTAAATCATTTCTATCAATTCTTCTAATATTAATTAAATAATTTATATTTAATGAAATCATAAATTCAACGCTAATTAAATAAATCCAAAATTTATTTAATTAATAAAATCCTAAAAAAGGATCTTCTCGCTTTCTTTCCAAATCTGAACTCATGTCTATCTAATTAATTAATTTAATTAGATAATTCATCAATTATCCTTCTCATCTTTTTTAGGATTTATTTCCTTTAAAATAGGAAATGGAATCCTTCTATCTTTTTACAATCTTATCTTATCTTGTTTTATTTCCTCTTTGATCAAATAAAACAAAAAATCAAATCCTTATCAATCTTATCAAATCTTATCTCTATCCACATCGAAAAGCTATAAATCAAACCTCTCACAAGCCATTTGGGGGGATCTTCTTCATAAATCCTCATTCTGTCAAAATCATTCCTTAATTTTTCATCTGTTCCTATTATTTTCCATTTGTCATCATACCAAGTCGTTATGCTGCAAGAATGAGCACTCAACACTCCTGTATTATCAACCTTCAAAATTTGGCATCCTTGTGCAAGTGGAGAAGAGAAATGGAGATAAATCAAGTTTAGCATGGAGATCGGTTTGTGTTTTGCTTCTTATTTTGATTTTCATATTATCTCATACTTTATTGTGCTTGATAGGAATTAGTTAATTTATTGTTTCAACATTAAATCCGATTGATTATTTCCCTATCTACAACTATGATTGACTAAAATCATTTAATATCTCCTTGAAAGACCCAATTAATCCAACCATATAGATACAAGAAGTGTGTACTAATAAACTAAAAAATATCCTTGATATATCAGTTTAAATAATTAGAAAACATCTACCTTGGAGACAACTTCAATAATACTTTCAATTAACACAACAAACAATTGACACCAGAAAAATGTCACCACATCAAATGAATTCAATTGAAATCTCCACTATTTCAAACATGCATCCTAGTCTCAAAATTGTAAACATTCTGATCTACTGTAATTTTTACTCCATCTCTGCTTCTCTCTTTCCCTGTAACAAATGGGTATTTATACATCAGTCATTTGAAAGGACGCGTCCTTTTGCATTCACATCTACGGTGATCCATTTGTTTGGGCTTTTTCCATGTTCATTAGACACCCGCTGAGATGTCTTGTAGTTCCGCTGACGCCTTGAGTCTCTCTGACTACCATAAACTATATATCACTTTGATTTCCTGTAGTCTTATCGATGTTTTGAGTCTCACTAATAGCCAATAGATCATATATCGCTAGGTAGTCTTGCAGTTACACTGATGTTACGAGTCTCCCCGACAGCTATTCCTTCAGTCATGAGTGTATTGCTGAGACTCTCACTGATGAAAACTATCACTATGACTTAGGGGGTCAAAAAAATGTTCCACAACTTACTTTGTGTCTTACCGAGACATCTCCTTCGGTTCATTTTTTGATTGTCGGGACTTAACAATTTTCCTGCCGATGAAGCAACACTCGATATGACTCTCCTAGCTCTCTTTGACAAATCTTGTCTCACCGATGACCAATCCCTCCAAATGTTTCGCTAAGTCTTCACCAATACAACACTTGTTGTGACATAGGGGGTTGGTAAGACTCCCTGACTTCATCTCGATGACAACGACATAATCCACTCTTGCTTTATCGGTGAGACCAAATGAATGCTCCAATACTAACTCATTTGACTACAAAATATGATAAAAATGTCCGATGAAATATGTATAATTTGATGTATCATCAGGTGCTTATAAAATTTGATGTGTAATTTTCAATTTTTTGAAAGTTTATCCCTAACGTTCATCAAAATTTTGACGAACCTGGGTTTTTTCGAAATGTCAACTATTAGTTTTGTCAAAATTTTGACAAACATGAAAAATAGAAAAAAAAATTGTGGCCGACATAAAGAAAAGTGAATTCGCTGATTTATTGTGAGTGTTTTTCTCTACTTGAGACAAATAGGAGAACTAAGGATGATTTTCTTGGGAAAAAAAAAAAATTCAAGAAGATATCACAAAGTTGAGGGTAGCCATTGTATTTTTAGAATTGAGTTGTATAGATTTGTAGTTCTAGGTTTGAAAATAATATTTTAAAGCAACATCTCATCAATTTCATTTTTAGAGGTTTAGGGTTTTGAGAATTTCATGTCCAAATTGTTGTGTGGAATCACTATAAGATCACAACAAAGGAACAAATTCTTGTGACTATAATTATGTGATCCATAACTCTATTGGTCATGCGGCACAGCTGTGCTATAACAAATACAGGATGCATTCATGTGTCACCCAAGTTTAATATGGCTATGTTGTGATAGAAATGGAGGCACTCATATAATGTAGTTAATTCAGGTTGTATAATGTAGGTGTCAATCATCATTGGATGCATTCAGATTGTCTCAAGTTTAATAGGTTATGATGTAATTATAGCATGATCGAAGAGTGATTACCTCTTGCTGCAATAAAGAGCCTATAACTCTGGTTGATATGCAGAGTGGTTGTGTTATATCAATTATGTAGTGCATTCAAGCACAACCCATGTTTAATTGGCTATTATAGAGAGTGATCAAGATTTTATAAACCTTATGAATGTTACTTAAAAGTGTATAGCTTAAACTACAAACCAAGTTTGTTACATACTTGAATGCAATCTTGGGTTACCGCAAACTATCATAATGTGATATGCTAATAACCAATATGGAAAGTATTAAAGCAAGACCCATGATATATAGGATACATTTCCTTGATCAGGTTTACATACCTTAATGATCAAACAAAAGCTTCCCACACACTCTAGGATACAATCCAAGATCATATCACAACTTTTTCAAGACAACTAATTTTCTAAACCAAGATTTAAGGTTGTTATTTAATACCAACATACACATTGGTAAGAGCATGATTAGGGTACAAACCCTAGGCCTTCGTAGAAACATAAACAATAGCTATAGTCGATTAGTGAGGTTGCAATACCAGAAAGATTGAGACATTGTAGGTAATAACAAAATCTTGCAATCTAAAGATTGTAGTCAATAACAAGCACACTATGTAGCTTAGTGAAATTTGTAAATGCAATCTACGGTAAGAAGAATGACAGTCACTTGAGATGTGATAGTCAAAAAGAGGCTGAGCAGTGACAAGATAATAAAACTCAAACCTTGCATAGTAAAGTGGAGATTTTAACAATGAGTTTCCTTACCCCCTTGCTGACCTTAAGGGTTTTTCAAATGCTTTTGGTAGTGTTAGAAAAAGAAAATGCAATCAGGGAATGACTATCCAAATGAAGTAACAGTGGTAATCATAGGTTCAATGTTTCTTCTTATCCATTAATGTATAATTGAGGTAGTGGATTGCATGTTTGAGCAGTGTTATGAGACTCATCAAAGATGGGAGAATAGTGAATAATACCTTGTGGAATGTGAAGTAGTGTCAATAAGGTTGAAGGATCTTAAGAACTACAATACCATGAAACAATGAGTCCCCTATAGTAAGTAGGCGCCTATAGGAAGAGTTTGATCTTATAGAAGGATGCTCAAGAGGAAGCAGCGACGAAAATTCGAGAAGCAAACGTGCCTCGGAAGGAAGAAGCAAGAATGTGCAAGAAAATAAAATCATACACAACAACAATTCACAATGTTATCTTGCATATTGCCTTGAGTCGAAGACAAAATCTCATTGTATCTTCATGATGAAGCGGCGACCTTAATGGTCACTATTGACAACCATGATTTAAAAACATGCTATTGTACTTATGGAGGCAACATTTTAAGCAAGGCAGTGAGTGGCGGTTTGGAACAATGGCAAGTATGAAGGAATTGCTTTATATGCATACTATGCAGTCTAGCTTAAGACAACGTTCTTAGAAGAGATTGAAGGTGGATTATGGAACTCAAGGGTTACCATGAAAGTTAAAGAAAAAACTGAGATCTATTCAAAAGCCATGGTCATGAAGATATTAAATATGTCACACAAAACCCTAGTAGCTGAGTAATGAATACAAGCAAAGAGGATAGTGTGAACAGGTAGATTTAGGAGATTCCACATTATCTAATTACAAGGAATACATCATTTATTTATTTATTTAATTAAAAGAAAATCATTCTAACCCTATATAGGATACATTGATACTTCAAAAGCCTTTGAAGGAATTTGAGATTATGCAAATATATGTCAAGTAAATACCTAGATTACAAATAGTGGGGGGAACAATGTAAGATTTGTTGAGTAGAGCAGGAATGAGATAAGTAACAATGAATCCTATGCCTCCTTTCACGCAAATCTCTTCACCGTTCTTTGTCATTCTCTATAGAAACACTTCTCCATTTTGGAAACTATGCTTGAAAATAATGTTTTGACGAAGGTTTTAGAGTATGTTTATTAAAATGAAAACTCCATTCTAGTGGGCTACACCTGAAAATAAGATTTTGACAAAAGTTTTAGGGTATGTTTATTAAAGTTTTAGAGTATTTTGGTGGGCTATATTCTTGATTCCTTAAATGATTTATTCAAATGGATTCTGACTAAATAAATGACTAACTATTTAGTCATTTTTATTTGTGACTAAATAATTTTTAATCAATGACCAAACTTGTAATTTATTTACTCATTTATAGCTGAGTTGCAAAAAATGAGCAAAATTTAGTCATTTTTAGTTGTTGTGACTAAAAGTTTTAGTCACCTAGTCATTTATTTGCCAAATTCTACTAGTGTGTGCTTCCTTGTGTGATTAGGGCTCTCTCAATGTTGAGGGACCTAGGGATAAGCTCGTTATAAGAAGTGACACATTGCATCTTTAACTAAAAGGATAAATCTGTATTGACATTAACAATGATGATTCTGACTTGTTGCTCCTTAGGAATGGGTCACTTGCTCTTACTAACTCGCTACCTCCATCGTTGTAGGAAGTTTGCGATCAAGCTCAATATTTTGATTTTAGGAGTCTTAACGGTTGGAAATCATAGTAAAATCAGAATTTAATGAGTTTTGGAATTAACATTTTAAAGTGTTTTTTGGGGTCATTAACTTCAGACTATCTTTTGTTTTGTAGGGGTGGTTGCATGCCAAAATTTTTTGGTGTAAAATATCAGAATGATTAGATTTTGTTACCTGTCTATGAATACAAATTATTGGAGTGTGAGTTTGATATTTTTTGAAGTTCTAAATAGTCAAGCTTGGTAAAGAAAATTCATGTCAGATAATATTAGTCCAGAACAAAATGAAGAGACACTTGATAGATTGTGGGATAGATTGAAAAGAAAGGGTGATGGGAAAAGTTATTGTCCTTGCAATAATTGCAAGGGCTTAAAGACGAGATTAATTTAAATCAAAACAACTAAGAAACATTGTAGGCAGCATGGTCACGTTGAAGGGGGGCATGATTATCATCCATTGAGAAGTTGGTCATTATATGTGTTTATATTGATTGAATTTGTAAATGTTTATATCATTTTAAAATTTTGTATATATATATAATCACTTGATCATGGTCATGGTTTATTTGTGTCTATCATTATTATAAAGGTGGGGCGCCCTAGGGCAGATGATATGGATTATCATGGCCCGGAGAATGTGGTTTTGCAAGCAGACGAACATGGAGCTGTGAATATCAAAGATGAAGTTAATGATCCTATGGAAGAAGATAATCATATGCCAGAAAACACAGTTGAAGATGATGGTATGAATACATTGATCCATGACACATTTAGTGGTACTTGAGAAGGCATACACACCCCTTTATGAAGGCTCCCAAATAACTATTCTCTCTGTTGTATTGTTGCTGTTGAACTTGAAGGTTATGAATGGTTTATCAAACATAGCAATCTCACAGATATTAAGGTATGTCATACATGTCATCTTTTTTTATCTATTTTAATTGTTGGTAGTTCATCACTAGTAAATAAAACATGTAATATGTACCATTAATATTCTTTATATTAACAAATTATTTTTTGTTGTAGATTGATTGGTGAATTTTTGTTACCACCATCAAATATTTTACCTCGCTCATATTTAGATTTATCTTCCATTATGAAAGATATTGGAATGGAGTATCAAGCAATAGATGCAAGTACCAATGATCATATTATCTATCATAAATAATAAGAATTTGCAACAAAATGCCCAAAATGTCATATTAGTAGATATTGAACAGATCAACTAACAAAAAAGGTGCTTGCAAGGTTCTTCGTTATATTCCCATTATTCCACGTATGCAACGATTATTTAGGTGTAAAAAATTAGCACAATTTATGGATTACCATGCACGAAATAGAAGTGGAGATGAAATTCTTCAAATGCCTACGGATGGTTTTGCATTTAGGGACATGGAGGAAAAATGGCCACACTTTAAAGAAGAACCTCGTAATCTCAGGCTTTCATTGGGAGCAGACGGTGTCAATCCATTTGGAGAGCTGAGATCTATTTACTCAGTGTGGCTTGTTTTTGTTATCAACAATAACATTCCTCCATGGATGTCAATAAAGAGGGAGCACATAATGTTGTCAATGATTGTTCTAGGTATTTGTTTACATCAATTTTATTTAACGTAGTAGTGTCTCATTTGTCTTATTTGTTGCATAATGACTTATATTTTTTTCATTCAATAGTCATGTACATTAATTTATATATATTGTAGTAAAATGGTTATAATAATTATGTAATTTTTATGTTCATTCAACTAGGTAAGTGCCAAGTTAAAGATATGAATGTATATATCGAGCCTCTTATCGACGAGTTACTAAAGTTATGGAATGGTGTCACTATGTAAGACGTCTCTAGACTAATAGGACAAAGAAAATTTCAATTCCATGCAATGCTTGTATGGAAAATTCATGATGCCCAAGGGCTAACACATTTTTGTGGTATGTTATAATGTTTGACTACACTTTAACAATATTTAATATGATGAAGTAGATATCATGCATGTTTTTAAAATAATCTATTCATTATATATAATTATAAAAATTGACATATTTAATCCAATTATATATGATCTTGTAGGTCTTCAAACGAAGGCAAAATTTGCATGTCCAATTTGTGGTCCAAAGATGAAATCTCGTCGTTCAACAAGTTTAGCAAAGTAAGTGTTTGATGAGTATAGGAACTTCCTCCATAGAAATCATAAGTATCGAACTACTGAAACACATCTTTTCAATGGGAAATATAAGACTACATCAAAACCATGAGAAGTTGGAATATAATAGAATTAATCGTCAAGGTTAAACATCGGATCAAATTGTTTATCTATCATATATGATATGTTTTGAATTTATATTTTTATATTGTGTTGTGTTTACTCATATTGTAATTGACAATGATTGTCGTTGTTAATTTGTTTAACTTATATGCTTCATGAAGGTCCTCAAGGCATTAATGGATGGATTCCATAGGGACTAAAAATTTATCCTAGACAATTTAGTAGGTTGCCCTACTATGAGCAGCTACAAATTGTGCATTTTTTTGATACAATGCATATAAAAAAGAATATAACATAAACGTTATGAAAAATATTGGATGGAAAGAATGACAAAGAAAAAATTATCAAAATTTGTAGTGACATTTAGGAAGCCAATCATGCAATAAAAAATGTCATTAAATTAAATAGCGATGGAGACCAAATTAATATAAGTTCCCTTGCTTGGTTATTAAGAGCAGCAAAACAATGCTATAAAAGAAGTCATACGAAAAATTCAATTTCCCAAAGGATTTGGTGCGAACATAAACAATATAATAACAAAGAAAAGTGAATTTGGGTCAGGGATGAAAATGCATGATTGGCATACCTTCATTAAGGTAATTATTCTGGTATATTATATACACTTGTATAATGCATGTACTTTTCAGTGTATTGTGTTTACTACTTTTGGAAAAATAATGAAAAGATCATTTTATAATTGTTGCAATACGTTCTACCTCTATCTCTCCCAAAAAACTTTGACAAAAATGTCAAGAAAGTTATATATGATCTTAGAAAATACATGAGGTAAGTAGTGAGATTTGTTCAATTTGTTGTATACATCTTATAATTTCCATTTGTTTTACTTGTTATGTAATATACTGTGTATTTTTGTTAAATCTCATTAACATTTTTGCACCTTGAATCACTTGTAGATGGCTGTCATATAAAGAAATCCATAAAGAAGATATAAATTATTGGAAGAGAAAAATTCCTCGTCTAATATGTGAAATGAAAAAGTGTCTACCTTCAACATTTTTCAATGCACAAGAACACTACCTCATACACTAGGTTGAGGAGATTGAATTATGTGGATCTATACACACAAGGTTAATGTGGATGGTTGAGAGGCACTTGAAATTTTTGAAGGCTTTGGTTAGACAAAGAGCACATCCTAAGGGTTCTATGGTGGAGGGATATATGGTATACCAAACCATGGTGTACATTAGTGAATATCTTCCTAATTTTGTAGCAAAGATCCATGTAGATCGCATTTGGGATCCCAACTCCATTAAAAAATTCGAAGGGGAGTACTTGATGGGGAAAGGTAGATTGAGGAAAGTGAGAGGTAATTATAAGATGGTCATGGAGATTAATTGGAATACATTTTACATATGGTTTTTATGTATATTTTACTTGTTTAATTTTTAATCTTTAATATACATCAATTATAAATTAAGGTCGTATACTGTGGTATTTAACTAATTATACATCGTTTGTGAATTTAAAATTTTTTGATACAGTTGGTCGAGAGTGGGATGCACTATATTTGTACGTCGCCAACAATCTTGATTAGATGACGGTATGGATTGAACGATGTCAACAATCTGGTTATGCATTAACATGTGAAGGTGTGGCTTCATTGGTTAAAGAAGCTCATCATAATGGAGATTCCAATGTTACACAAAGAGAAAATGATTTAGCATATGGTTTAAGAGATAAAAAAGTACATATAAATATATTAATCGCCCATATTATTTAATTATTTTCAATTATATTGATGTATATATATGTTGAGATTATTTTCTTTGCATACATTCGGCCAAGAATAAATATGTTTATCAACTGACGATATTGCAATAATTTTTACATGTTTGACATATTGCAAGTGAAACACCACAAGGCTATGTGGTGCAATGGTCATAAATTTTCAATAAAAATGTTGGATGACTTGAAGAAAACTTGTGATTCTAGTATAAATGCAGTCTTTCAGGTGACTAATGTTTCATCTAGAAGCGACATACATCCAAAAGTCTCAGAAAATCAATACTATGGGATTTTGGATGATATACTTGAGTGTAACTTTAAGTCCTTCAAATTAATTTTGTTCGTCTTCCTATGGTACAGACTAAATTTGAATGAAAATGATCCTGAGAGAATTGTTATTGAACATGATAATGTATTTACTATGGTTAATACAAGGTTGATCAAGCGAGTTGGAAATGAGCCCTATGTTCTTCCAAGCCAATGTGAGTAGGTATTTTACTCAGAGGTTCTAGGTAAACCAGGTTGGTCATTTTTTGTTAGAAATGATCCAAGAGGAAGGATGGTAAAGTATAATGTGGTGGAAGAAGAAGATACCGAAGAACTAGAAGATGATGTAGATGATGATCATGACCAACAGTTAGTTGATGATGTCCCTAATGAAGATGTCGAAGAGGAGGAACTAGATCATGATGATGGAGGAGTTAATGTTCATGAAGATGATATCCATGTGGATGATGACATTATCAAAACTAATATCGATGACGACGATGATGATATGACCAATCCTTACAATGTCGAATTTGGATCGGATGATATAGACAAAGAGTTGGATGAAGAAGAAGATCAATGACATTGAAATGTATAAGTTATGCAATTATATTATCTATTTGATATTAATTTCTTGATAGAATTATATTTGACTTATGTGGTTACATAATTAATTCATGATGTTTTTAATTTTTATGCCATTAGATAATTAATTTAATGATGTACTTTTAATGTTTGAAAGGTCAAAAAATTAAAACATTTCAATAGTGATGTTAACAACCTTGAAATTAGTGTGTTTTATGTTTCATGTGATCATAAAAGATTAAAAAGTCAGTTGTAGAGGTGGTTTTTCAATGGTTGACATGTAAAGGCCTTTAAAAGACATAAAGTGATCATTGTAATGGTTGTTGATGGTTGAGGATTTAAAATACAAGCTCTTGACATTAGAAAATCTGTGTTTTTCTTCAAAATTTCTATATTTTTCCTGTTATGTAGCGCTATATGGTCACATGCAGCCATATTTGGATGTGAAATAAATTTGAGGTCATGAAGATATGTGTTAGCTTTGATTTGAATCTAATTTGAGGGCTTAATGTGTTGATTTGAGTTAGAAAGCTTCATTTCTTTGCATACAACCCAGTTACCCTATTTTTGAGGGTTTTGTAGTCCAAACATAATATAAAGGGGCTCTTACACTTTTTGTGATTACTATAGCTTGTGTAAGAGGCCCCATGGATACTGTTGTAATTGTAGGATGCATTAATAGGGCGTAGGATGAGAAATAAAGAAGGTATAGCTCCTGTCCTCAAGATTTTTGTGAATAAAAGCATGTGAAATGAGAGGTTCAAGCCTAGGTTTCAACAAAACATGTATGAGAGATCTGATTTTATGAATTGTTATCCATGTGTAGACCTAATGGGTTGTTTCTGAACACTGAATATAAATGATATACATACACACACACACACACATATATATATATATGTATGTATGTATGTATGTTTGTATGTTTGTATGTATGTATGTATGCATGTATGTATGTATATGTATTTTTAAATGTAAATGTAAATGCAATTACTATATGCTCTCCTAGAACAATAAATGCAACATATCATTAAAGAAATCTATATCTATGTATATAAATGTGTATTTCTAAATGCAAGTGTAAATGCAAAGAGCATATGGTTTTGTAGTGTTATAGATACAACATATCCATAAATTAATGTAATTGAAATTTTAAAGTCTTCAACACATATAATATGAAATCGATCAAAATATTAAACTAAATGAGAAATAAATGAAAATAGTAAATGCATATGTATGTGTATTTGTAAATTTAAGAATATTAAATAAGAATAATGAAAATTATAAAATAATACAAGGAAAGTTTTAGAGTTTAGAGTGGGAGAGAGATAGAGGGTAGAGAGTTTAAGGGTTTTAAGTTTAAGGGTTAATGGTTTAGGGTTTAGGGTTAAAGGTAGAGGGTGTTGGTTTGTTTTTTACATTGTAACCAGGTTGGTCTTCTAATCTACCTATGGGATTGCCAATTCCAATCAAGGGCAGCTCGAAGGACCTGGACCAACTGATGAGGACTTTACAAAGCCTCCTACACTTTGGGCTTCGCAAGACCCGGGAGGGTGACCCCTTAATGTGTTTATAACCTTTGTACCAATATCATAAACAACATTAACACAAAAAATAATCCCATTGAATAGCTCAACAAAATAGGATAATATCGAATAAAATTGGCTGTTCACCTATAATATCAACTATGTGGAGCATGAAATAACTACAACACAATCCATAGTAAAATATAGTCATTAATTTGAAATTTGTAGCAAGCTCTAGGCAAAGACAAACAATTATTGAACTACACAAATAAGTGCAACTTAGATTAGTGCCATATATCTATTGCAGGAGTCAAATTCATAAGCATCTAAAGGTTTATGACATATTTAATACATAACATATAACTTATAAGATCCCTGACAATATTGTGTTACAATTTCATCAGTATGCATTCTCACCCAATACTAATCAAATCCTTATATAGAACATATCCGCCTATAATCCCATTCAAGCATTTTAATTAATTCCTTGAATTAAAACTAAAATAAGGATTATACACACCACAGTAGTGAGATGAATCCCTCTCTCTCATTGAATCCCTCTATCTCTCTTCCTTCTACCCATAACCCTAAACCCTAAACCCTTAACCCTTAAACTCCAAACCCTTAAACCCTCTACCCTCTCTCTCTCTCTCTCACAAGTCTCTCCCTCCTACCCCCTCTCCCTCTCTTAGGTCTCTATTTATCTCTCACTCACTCCCTCTATGTGTCTCCCATCTACCCTTAAACCCTAAACCCTAAACCCTTAACCATAAACCTTAAACCCTTAACCCTTAAACTCTAAACCCTTAAACCCTCTACCCTCTACATTTAACCCTCTACCCCATATCTCTCTCCCACTCCTCCCTCTTTCTCTGTCTCTGTCAAGTCTCACCCTCCTACCCATTTTGCCTCTCTCTCTCTCTCACTCACTCTTATCTCCCTCCCCTCTACCCTTAACCCTCTACTCTCTATCTCTCTCCCACTCCCTCCCACTCTCTCTCTCACTAAATCTCTCTATCTCTCTCCCCTCTACCCATAATCCTAAACCATTAACCCTTAAACTCCAAACCCTTAAACCCTCTACCATCTACCCTCTCACTCTCAACTCACTCTCTCTATCTCTCTCCACTCTACCCATAACCCTAAACCTTAAACCCTTAACCCTTAAACTCTAAAACCTTAAACCCTTAACCCTTAAACTCTAAACCCTTAATATTAGGTGTGTATTAAAACATTATAAAAGTATACATTTTTGGAGTTCTATTAGGAATTGAATGATAAATGATGATATATGGGAAAATCTAAGGCACTTTAATATTTTCAACTAAAAAGTTAGAGTTCAATTAGGATTAGTGTTCACCTAGGGTTAGGTTTAGGGTTCAAATAATGTTCAATTTGGGTTAGGATTTAGGATGAGGTTGGGGTTTAATTAAGGTTATGAATTCAATAAGAGTTCAAATAGGGTCAAGGTTAAGGTTGGGGTTGGGGTTAAGGTTCAATTAGGATAAGAATTAGTGTTATGGTTAGGATTAGAGTTCAATTGTAGTTCAAAGTTAGGGTTATGGTACAAATAGGACTAGTGATCAATAAATGTTCAATTAGGGTTAATACTTAATTAAGGTTAGTTTTAAAGTTCAATTTTGTTTTGGGTTAGGGTTGGGATTATGAATCAAGTAGGTTTGGGTTAGGGTTTGATTAGAGTTAGGTTTAGGGTTTAGTTAGAGTTAGGGTTAGGGTTAGGGGTAGAATTCAATTATGCTTAGTGGTCAATTACAATTAGATTTAGTGTTCAATTAGGGTAAGGGTTAGAGTCCAAATAGGGTTAGGGTTTAACTAGGGTTAGGATTAGAATAGAATAAAGTTTTGTGTTTAATTATGATATCTAGAATTTAGTATAATTTTAGAAAATGAAATGATTTGGACAAAAAGAAAAAAAATAGAAAAGTTGATTTTATATAGATCTTATTTCTTAATTTATACTAAAATTCTAATTAATAATTGTTTAATTAATATAAAATGAATATTTAATTTAATTTAATTTAATTGTATTAGATAATTAGTAAAACTAAATAGATAATAAATATTTTATGGATTTTAAAAAATAGAATTTAGTTTAATTTTATTTGTAATGTCAAATATTAAAATTTTAGATTGAAATACTTAATTTATTTTAAAATATTTATAATTAATGCTCAATTTATAAACTAATATTAAGACATTAATAAATATAACCCGCGACATAATGTATTAAAGATGCATCAAAGTATTTATCATTCCTTCGGCTTCACCGGATGAGACACGTGGCACTCGCTCGTGATATCACGATCTTGCAATTTCCGATTGCAGGATGGCAGGGAATGGCTGAGATGCAGCCAGGCTCAACTTCTAATCTCCTATCATAGATATTCTTTGACTTGACTAGTTGCCTTAATTTCTCTGCTTTTGCTCATTTTTAATGAATTTCCCCCCAACCTTGTCAAATATTTCATTTTAAATGTTTTTCTTTGGAAGCAATGAAACATTTAAAATATATCACACAAAAATTTCCTCGAGCCCCACCTTGTTCAGTCCATGTGGCACCTGCCCGTGATTTCATAATCAACCGAAGCACCATTGCAGGATGGTGGGGAATGACTTAGATCAAAGGGAAATTGATGAACGGTGGTGCAAATTTGATCCCCCAAATGGGACACATGTCACCTGCCCATGATATCGCCATCCTACAATTCCCAATCATGGGATGGTAGGAAACCGTTGATCTTGAAGACATTTTGATCGATGATAGCACACATTTCATCCTTCTAAAAAATAAAACATTCGTTAAAGGGAAAAGGGACATTACTAGGCGGATGGAAAATAATGACATAAGTTTTTTTAAAACCGTTCAACATAGGGCCAACCAAGACTTAGGAAAATAAAACCCACGTGAAGGAAATAAAATATTAAGACCCAAGGGACCAGGCCTAGACAGAACAATGTGGCATAAGATTTTTTTAAAACCCTTCAAAAAAGGTAACAATGAAATAGATCCCGACCAAGGCATTAGGAAAACACAAGGGTTTAAGATGAAGAAAAAGCTAAAACCCTAGCCCTAAGAAATTTTCCAACACCATGAAAGACCAGTGACATAAGGTAGGGCATGAGTGAAACATTAGGAACAAAATTTGAAGTTCCATCAGTACATGAGAACCTCTAAATTTTATATGAAAAAAACATAAATACATTCATGAAGAAGTGAAATAAGTAGTATTTTTAATTTCAAATAAAATATCACAACTCTCCACTATAAGTATATCATTTAAAAAAAAATGCTCATTTAATAAAATAAGACACTCATTTAAACAAGTATTGTTATCATAGTGAAAAAATATTGTTCTTATGTGTACAATAATTGGGGTAGCAATGTACATGTTGGTATCTTTTTTTACTACTGAAAAATGTAACCAGGTTTGTCTTCTAATCTACCTATGGAATTTCCAATTCCAATTTAAGGGTAGCTCGAAGGACCTGGACCAACTGACGAGGACTTGAAAAAAGCCTCCTACACTTCGGGCTCTACAAGACCCGAGAGGGGGATCCCTTAATGTGTTTACAACCTTTGCACCATTATCATAAACAACATTAACACTAACAGATAATCACACTTAATATCTCAACACGATAGGATAATACTAAATTAAATTGGCTATTCATCAGTAATATCAACTATCTGGAGCATGAGATAATTACAACACAATCCATAATATAAGATAGTCATTGATTTGCAATTTGTAGCAAGCTCTAGGAAAAAACAAAAAAATACTGAATCATACGAGTAATTACAACTTAGATCAGTGCCATATATCCATTGCAGGAGTCAAATTCATAAGTATCTAAAGATATATGACAAATTTAACGTATAACATATGAAATCCTCAACAAGATTGCATTACAATCTCATCAATATGTATTCTAACTCAATACTACTTATCAAATCTTTATACATAACATATCCACCTATAATCCCATTCAAGCATTTTAGTTAATTTCTTGAATTGAAGCTAAAATAGAATCATATGCACCATAACAGTGAGATGAATGAAACAACCCTTAGTTATTTATTCAAAGTTTAGATATGCATGTATAGTGGAGAGACATGAGTTTGAATTTATCATTGCAACTCAAATGCTAGTGTTGTTATCTAACATTAAATCCCCTTGAACTCAAAACTTGTTACAAAATGACTCAAAACCTAAATTGCATTTTTCTCTAAAACATCGATCTTTACAATTCACTTTGGAACTTCACCTAGACTCGACCAAAGTTATTTAACTTGCTAACCTGTACTTCTGGCCTTGAAATGATTCTTATAGAAAATGAAGGAGCAAACAAGCATTGGGCCAGAAAGTACACATGTCACTAGCCAATTGGAGCACCTGGTGATATTGCAAAAATCGTTACAACAAAAATCACCCTGAAGAATATTCTTGTTCATCATGTCAGTTGAGAAAAGTTAATGCAATAAAAAAAACCACAAGAAGCCCATGCTGAGAATGTCATCAACGCAAAACTGGAACCATTGTAACCACAACATCTAATTTACCACCTGTTAGTAGCTCATTCCTTTTACTCTTCCTTAGTCAAATACTTAGCTATCCATTTTTGGTATTCTTCATTAGTTGGATAGTCAAAATTAATTACCTCATTTACCTTTGTACTATAAGGCATGTATTTTACTGCTACTTGATTTGCACCTCTTTCAAAAGATTCTAAAAATGAGCTAGTACTAATAATCTTATCCATACAACTCACCAATAAAATCATAATCTGAGTCATCACAAATTAATTTAATTTGATCATTGATGACCTTACTTGCTTGATCTTGCCATTGTTGGAGTGTTATAATTTTCCCCTGCTCATCAATTATATCAGGTAACAATGTGTTACCCCAATCATTGAAATTATTCACCAACTCCCTAATCTTCCTACTCAAGTCATCTGGTAAGGTCTGAAAACCTTGCAAATATTTTACTAACACATGAGTAGGATTTAATGATTGGGGCCTATTATTTATATCAAACCTTGAGGCTTTATACATGATATTTAGATCACTGGCCCTAGGGATCCAATTTTGAATTATTGGTATCACTACCTCCTGATCCCTATCAATATTCTTTATTGCTTCCAACAACAAAGAATATAAAGAATGTATGGATAGAAATTTACTATCTACCTTTTCTTTTAAATTCCTCAAGATAGTAGTAACAATCTCCTTTTCCTTTGAATGAAATCCCTCCTCTCTTACCTTTACCGATGTCTATAATTCATCAATTTTTAGCATGAGTTGCTTCTTCGTAGGATCAACAGAGCACTCTGTTTCTTCATCAATTTGTTTTAAAGGAGGGGTGAGGGAAAGATTCTAACTGGGAGACCCTGGTGTGGAAACAATTGGAGAAGCAAGAGGCACTGACTATGCAATGGAAGGTAATTTACTAGTCCCTGGAGCACTTGATATCTCCCCAATCTATCTATACCTGAACCTTTCCACCTCAGTTTGCAACTCAACATTCCTCTGTTGCATCTTGCTGTATTCTTCAATAAAAATGTTATACTTCTCCATTAGGCTTTTCTTTTCAGCCTCCTTCCTTTCAAAACTCTTTTGGGCCAATTTGGACACATTCATAGTCAAATTAGTGGCCTCAGTGGTTGAGGTCTCTGAAGCTCTCTTTATTATTAATCCTCCTCTGAAATTTGGATTAATATTAGAAACATCTGGTTTTCTCCCTTGTGGGGCCAATGTCCAAATTGCCAAAGTTTCATATTCCTCACTGAAGACATAGTTTTGCAATGCTGCCTTGACTTCTTCTTCAGAGTCTTGAAATGGATTCTTGGACTTCATAATAGCATTAAAGGCTACTACATCTGCAATGTCCCATTCAGGCAGAATCAACACACCAGCCTAACTCACCAGTTTTCTTCCTTCTTCAGGAGTGATGTTCTTGAATTCATCTTTTAATTTATCTTTTACCTCCTCATCATTCTCCTGGTCTGACCTATCAGGCCTGCCTTAGTTCTCTTCTCTGCCTACATTTATCTTGATATTATTCAAATTTCATCCTCCATACCAATTACAAGAATATATGAGTTTTTACAAATATTTTGTCATCTAGAAACTCCTTGCATGCTTTCGTTCTTGCATCTTGTACACTTTTTCCTTTCATATCTAAATCGGATAAAACCAATTCAGCTGGCCTAGGAGGGGAAGGCATACCAACCTGCATGTCCTAATCAGTAACAATAATCTCATCCATCAAATCCTCCCGTGGTTGATCAATTCTTTGCCTCTTAGGGCTTGGCTAAGATGGTGGTGATAAAGGATTATCTTGTGGTGATGATTCTAAATCAATGATTTTGATTGCCCTAGGAACTTTGAATTTTGGACCTGGTTGTGGAGGAACCTTCATTATTTGCTTTCATTTTTTGTCCACTTCTTCCTCATCACTGCTACTATCCTTTTTCCTATTGTAAATGGGCCACCTTTCTGTAGACTGGTATACTGGCCTTGTTTCAATTGTCCTAGCACCTTGTTCTTGTACACCCATACTCAATTCTAAGTTTATCTTCTTGGTTCTCAAGGTGCCCATAATCTCTTTGAAGTTCTCCATTAGAAAATCAATTTTCTTATGGTGGGGACTGAACTCCAATAGTGGATCATACTTGGGATCCATTTTATGTACAACATCTAGTAGCTTACTATAAGCTATCCATTTCTCCTTGTTCAACTTCTATCTATTTAAGTCGAACTCATTTCTAATTAGGTCCTCAGGGAAGTTGAACTCATGCAAATTTTTTTTAGCTTTTATTCTTTGTCTGAAAAGAGAAAAGAAACCCTCAGGATCATGTTTCTGCTTTGGACTACATCTCAAATGGTAATCAACAAAGAATTTATCAAAATGCGTCTAGCCTCCCTTTGAAAATGAAAAATCAAACACCACTGTATAATCTGGGAAAATGTTCCCTTACCCCTTCTAGTGAGGTTGTCCTCATGAATACAACCTATCTGCCACATAAATTTTGCAAACCCCACTCTTGGTGGTACATTGTATGGTAGTATATGAGGGGCTCCTTGAAAAACCATATACTCTCAAAACAGTGCTAAATGGGTATGGGATAATGTCACCCCAGTTATGGAAAACCTTCAATTCTGGCTTCCGCCCCTTTGGCCTGAGGAAATCATATAATTCCTTAGGGATCCTAGGTACATTCACCATCAATCTAGCCCTTAATCTAGAAGCAAAAAAATTATCAAACTGCACATAACTAGTGCTTTCCTTATTAAAAGATAAATCTACAACCCATATCTATACTGGCAATATTTCTCCATCAACCGATTGCCTTAATTTCATCTTCTTAGAGAAGAATTCAACATTCTTAAACAAAAAAATATGTATCAACATAAAATACCAAAATAATTTAGTGCCAGTATCATTTTTCTACTGCTTAGACAACCCCTCATGCATCCTCTTAGCCAAGAAAGAAGCGAAGTCATAGGTCACAAAAAAGTTAGGGTGTTGTATTTGCACCCCCATGAACATGTATGCAATGGGCATTACCGCACCAGGACTGAAACCCAAAATCTAACACAATGAATAGAAAGTGGCCAAGAAATGGTTTGCAAAAAAATTCAATCTGAAAGGTTCCTCGTCACTAGGGATGATATGAAATCTAGAACCTCCTGTCCTAGCCAGATGAGGTGGAAGCAACTTAGCTCTAAAAAGAGACTTCAACTTTGCATATTCCTGCTTCATTTCCTCAAGATTGATAGGAACCAAGTCTTCACTTGGTTCACTCAAGTCAAAAATTTGTTGGATATCATCTTTGTTAATGTTTAATAGAAACCTTCCATCATTATCCCTAATTACCCGTGTGACGGGGTCGTACCTTGTGGCCACTACCCTAAGTAGGTCTACATCAGGGAACACATTTGGTACCACCAGCTTCCCCATGTCATACGTCCATCCATTTGAAAAGGGCTAAGGAAAATTCCTCTGTCTATACCACAATCTAAACATTTCCAAGTAGGTGAGGGAAACCCTAGCATCAACAATGTTGGAGCAATTATACACTAACCCTTCCCCCAAGACTTTTGCTTGCATAAGAACCAATCCTTTCTTTCTATCATTTGTTGACAAGGGCAATTGATCCAGGAAATCATCGTACAAGTTTCTTTTTAAATATTCAACTTGGCCAGAATGCTTCTTGGGTGGTGCCATCTCGAACAAACTAGGGCTTCGTTACAATGTTACACTTTAATTAGCTAGGACTAACTAGAGATAGGAAATTACAGAACAAATTACTGTAATTTCTCATAGTCTATAATTAAACTATAGACCTAACACGTTTATCAACAAACTCACTGACAAACACAACCAATCCTTTCCAAAATTCAAGTGCAAAATGACTGGGAAGCACAAAAAATAAACTCATGGCTTTGTTCACAGAAACCCCAAATTCTGGTTGCAAAAACTCGTAATTCCACCTTCAACTCTGAAACTCATCCACAAAATAGTTAAATGCTTTGTGATACAAACAAAATAGGAAAATTGATTTTATGTCGATCAAATCACACCAACAAATGTCTCATCCGCCATCAAAGCTCAATTGTGCACTGCACAAATGGATCCAACCATATTTGATGCAGATTTAAATTCGAGCCGTCAATCCTTCAGTTTGATCAAATCATCGATGGTCACCTTCAAAACAGGCTGACATAATCACCAACATGGCAATAAGGGCCCCGCCATGTCATACGCCATGAAGAAAATCCACGTGGTGGTTTCCCATGATATTGCAATCTTGTAAAGCACCATCACGGGATGGTGGGCAACCGTTGATCTTTATCATCGGTGATCTCGCTCCTTCAAAATGGTCACCATCCTTGTTATTAACTGTCGAGCAAATTTTCCCTCAAGATTATAACATCTGCGTTGATTTAAAGCACGCATATCTCACAAGCACTTTAGTAACCCGCCTTTTAATGTATTTAAGGCCGACTGATGTATTTCATTGTTCCTTCGACTTCATTGGATGAGACATGTGGTGCCTGCCCGTGATATCGTGATATTGCAATTTCTGATTGCGAGATGGTGGGGAATGACCGAGATGCAGCCAGACTCAACTTCTAATATCTTATCGTAGATCTTCTTTGACTTGACTAGTTGCCCTAATTTCTCCACTTTTGATCATTTTTAATGAATTTCCCCCCAACCTTGTCAAATATTTCATTTTAAATATTTTTCTTTGGAAGCAATGAAACATTTAAAATATATCGCACAAAAATTTCCTTGGGCCCCACCTTGTTCAGTCCAGATGGCACCCGCTTGTGATTTCACAATCAACCAAAGCACCATCACAGGATGGTGAGGAATCACTTAGATCAAAGGAAAATTGATGAACGGTCATGCAAATTTGATCCCTCAGATGGGACATGTGTCACCCGCTCGTGATATCACCATCCTACAATTCCTGATCACGGGATGGCGGGTAATCATTGATCTTGAAGGCATTTGGATAGATGAAAGTGCAAATTTCATCCTTCTGAAAAATAAGAAATTCATTAAAGGGAAGGGGGACATTACTAGGTGGATGGAAAACAATGACATAAGTTTTTTTAAAACCATTCAGCATAGGGCCAACCAGGACTTAGGAAAATAAAACCTACGAAGGAAATACAATATTAAGACCAAAGGGACTAGGCCTAGACAGAACGATGGGGAATAAGATGTTTTTAAAACCCTTCAAAAAAGGAAACAACGAAATGGATCCCGACCAAGGAATTAGGTAAACACAAGGGTTTAAGATGAAGACAAGCTAAAATCCCAGCCCTACGAAATTTTCCAACACCATGAAAGACCAGTGACATAAGGCAGGGAATGAGTGAAACATTAGGAACAAAATTTGAAGTTCCATCAGTACAAGCATTGGATAATTTTATATTAATAGTTTGTCCTATCAAAAATATAAAAGGTGAGCACAATAAATAACATGTATTTTCCCATTAAATGTGGAGGATTTTCAAAAAGTTTTAGTGTTCAACTATTGGTCCATTTTTGTTCAATATAAGTTGTATTTTAAATCATTATGTCTTGTTTTTATAACAACAAATAGTTTTTTTGTGTTCAACTATTAGTCCATATGTGTTGAATATAAAAGGTAGAGATATCAAATATTTATGGTTATCAATAAGTATTTGGTCCACTTAGGCTGTATATTAATTTTAATTTAGATAAAATATCATATTCTACAAGCAATAAATGATATTTTTTTGGTTCAACTATTGGGGGTTCCATGATTAAGTTTTGGTTGAACCTTTAAAAAGTCAAATTTTAGAAACTTCTCAAAAGATTTTCCGATGTGGCGAGTTTCATGATGAGTCACACCTCCAAACCTTAGTTATAGATAAATAAGAGACCAGTCTACATTTAAAAAAAAAAATGAAGGTTCTACGATATTCTAGTCAATTGCTACATGCTAAGAGAGTTAGCCTACATGACTACTAGGCCCTCTCCCTTAAAGGATTAAGGGGACATCACTAGGTTGACGAAAAACAATGACATAAGTTGTTTTAACAAGGGAAAACGAGACCAACAAAATACTTAGGAAAAATAAATTCAAGCGAAGGAAATAAAACAATAAAACAAAAGGGGGCCCACCTAGACGTATGAAGCAATGGGGCTTATGTCATTTTAAAGCCTTCCCAAAAAGTAACAGCCAAATAGATCCCATCCAAGGTGTAAGATGAACACTAGGGTTTTACATTTTACATGAAGACGAAGGTAGAAACCCATCCTTAGGCTTTTCTGAAACACCATAGATGACAAAAGACACACGATAGGATAAAATAGAACAAAAAGAACAAAACTTTGAAGTTCCATCACTACCCATAACCCTAAACCCTAAAACATTAACCCTTAACCCTTAAATCCCAAACCATTAAACCCTCTACCCTCTCTCTCTCTCAAGTCTCTCCCTCCTACCCCCTCTCCCTCTCTCTCCCT
>VDFB02000015.1:146911803-146950233 GCA_007258455.2 Sequoia sempervirens
CCTCTACCCTCAACACTCTTCCCCTCTCCTTCCCAATCCTAATTCTCTCTCTCTCTCTCTCTCTCTATCTCCCCCCTTCTTCCCCTCTTCCCCTCTCCCTTCCACCTCCTAATTCTCTTCCCCCCCCCTCTCTCTCTCTCTCTTTCCCACCCTCCACCTCCTAATTAATCTTGGGTATATGTGTGCAAAAATTAGATATTTGATTTATAGCACCAAAATATTACATTTTAAAATGTTTTTCAAATTAGATATTAGACATGAATTGGATATCCAAAACAAATTGGATATCCAATTTGTAGTACTTTGGCTTGGGAATTTCTATGGAGCAATGTACTGATAGCCAACCCAAAAAAAAAGTCAACTCGGGATTTTTTCGTATTTTTTGGTGAGTTCAAAATGCTACTTTTTTCATGTTGCCACTTTTTGGCCCATCATGATCCTACACATACCCAAGTCTAAATCAGGTAGTTGTTATTGCTAAGGTGGATCACTCCTTTCTTCGAAGGCCATACACTTATGATTGGGTCAAGTGTTCTTTTCTTTAGAAAATTCCTATTTCTTTTTTGATAGGTTAATTATAATTTGATTAGATGGGTTATGAAGCACTTATTTCAAACAAATATCTTTATGAAAGAAGTATATTTGCATGAAATTAAATTTGATTTGTATTCCAATGTAAAAACTACAAAGAATGGAAACAATTCTTTCAACACATAAACTATTATGTAGTAGTCAACTAAAATGAAAAAAATTACTCTATATTAGTTAGGATACACAACTAAGAAAATGATCTAAAGTTGCTTATTTATCCTAGAGGAACTAAGCATATAGTATACAAAGAAAACGAACAAACCCACAACTACCCCTATTTTGAAGGAGTTTAGTTTTCTACCCTTCTTGATCTCACTAATATTGTCTAATTATTTTAAATAGATGAAGGGTCATAACACAACTTTATTCAACCTAGTAAATAGCTTGGCTAATGAAACTTGGCAAAAGCAACAAAACAATTGCTACATTTGGAATTTCATGTTGAATGAAGAGTGGTGTCAATAATCTACTTATAGTTTAATAAAACACTATTATAGTTTTACCAACATATACTATTGTATGCTTGCATGGCTTCTTATTTAATATATAGTGTTACTTAGATAAGTGCCATATATCCATTGGAGGAGTCAAATTTATAAGCATCTAAGGGTTTATGAAAAATTTAACACAACATATAAGATCCTTGATAACATTTCTTTACAATCTCATCAATATGTATTCTAACCCAATACTACTTATCAAATCCTTATACAATACATATCCACCTACAATCCCATTCAATCATTTTAATTAATTCCTTGAATTAAACCTAAAACAAGAATCATACACACCACAACAGTGAGATGAATGAAACAACCCTTGATCATTTTATTCAAAATTCAGAAATGCTTGTACAATGGAGAGACATGAGTTCGAATTAATCATATCAATTCAAATGCCAGTATTGTAATAAAACATCAAATCCCCATGAATTCAAAAACTACTGAAAAATGACTCAAAATCTAAATTGCATTTTCCCTAAAACCATTAGACTTTACAATTTGCTTTGCAACTTCATCTAGACTTGACCAAAAACATCTAACTTGCTAACCCGTACTTCTGGCCTTGAAATCCTTTTTATAGAAAAAGGAGGAGCAAACAAGCATCGGGCCATAAAGTACACGTGTCACCAGCCAATTGGACCGCCTTGTGATATTCCAAAAATTTGTTACAACAACAATCTCCCTAGAGAATCTTCTTGTTCATCATGCCTGCTGAGAATGGTTGATGTAGCAAAAAAAACTTCAAGAATTCTATGCCTAGACTTCCACCAAAAAAAAAAAACTAAAATCTGTTGCAATTGCAACAACTGATTTTTCAACTGTTAGCAGCCTACTCCTTTTCGCTCTTCCACAGTTAAATATAGATTTACTCATTTCTGGTACTCTTCATCAGTTGGCCAATCAAAATTGATCACCTCATTCACCTTGACACTATAAGGTTTGTACTTAACTGCCACCTGATTCGTTTCTCTTTCAAAAGACTCCAAGAATGAGCTGGTGCTAATGATTTTGTCCATACAGCTCACCAACAAATCATAATTTGAGTTACCCTATTTTTGAGGGTTTTATAGTCAAACATGATATAAAGGGGCTCTTACACTTTTTGTGATTACTGTAGCTTGTGTAAGAGGCCCCATGGATACTGTTGTAATTGTAGGATGCATGAATAGGGCATATGATGAGAAATAAAGAAGGTATAGCTGCTGTCCTCAATAGTTTTGTGAAGAAAAGCATTTGAAATGAGAGGTTCAAGCCTAGGTTTCAACAAAACATGTATGAGAGATTTAATTTTATGAATTTTTATCCATGTGCAAACCTAATGGGTTGTTTCTGAACACTGAATATAAATGATATACACACACACGCACAAATGCACACACACACACATATATGTATGTATGTATGTATATGTATTTTTAAATGTAAATGTAAATGCAATTACTAGATGCTCTCCTAGAACAATAAATGCACCATATCATTAAAGAAATCTATATCTATGTATATAAATGTGTATTTCTAAATGCAAGTGTAAATGCAAAGAGCATATGGTTTTGTAGTGTTATATATACAACATATCCATAAATTAATGTAATTGAAATTCTAAAGTCTTCAACACATATAATATGAAATTGATCAAACTATTAAACTAGGTGAGAAATAAATTAAAATAGTAAATGCATATGTATGTGTATTTGTAAATGTAAGTGTAAAATAAATAAGAATAATGAAAATTATAAAAGAATAAAAGGAAAGGTCTCCTCCTTTCTTGGTAGTGATAACCTCCTCCACACACAACCCTTAAAAATTATGAATAGAGGAATATAATCTTTGAAGAACTCAAAGTTGATTCTCTCCTACCTGATGCAATTAGTCATTTTATCCTGACAAACATTTATAGTGATTACTAGAGGCACATAAGCCAATTCTTCATAATAGAAGAATTTGATCATACTTTTCCAATGATGGCATTATGAGAAAATCTTAGGTTAAATGAATAATTCCTAGCTAAGTTCTTTAAATCATGTCCAACCGTATATGAGAAGACCATTGCTATGTGTACTTGGATACCATGGAGAAAGGCTAGTCTTTGGGATCTTTCATCAATCATCCTACCTTAAAACATGCCAAAAATCTCCTAGCAAGTAGACATAGAAAGATTTAATATGACTTAAAAATTCTTTATTGCCAAAGCGTAAACTTATGATGACTTAACCAGGCCTAGTACACACTCCCTCCCCGTTAACCACTCAGACATATGGAAATTAAATATAAATTTTCTGCTATTTTTAGTCATGTAGGTGTCCAATAAACCACTTGGTGGTGTTTCCCTTCAAGTTTATTTACTTGAATGAAGAGAAAAAGTCCTTTGATTACAATTAGAGAATACATTTGAGGCCTTGGTTGTGTAACTAGTGGACCATAGTCACATTTAACACTTGTTATAAAGTTTGGGAGTTAAAAAATTAAGTAGATTTGATTTGTGATGGACACATTTGGATGGTATTAACAATAGCTTGCAATCTAGCAAGACTTGATTACCTTATAACCTATGAAATTCTAGTGATGAAATGATATATTAATCATAATGTCCTTGGGATCACATCACCATGCAAGAACTTCATCCAACATCCTTATGAGTATGTCTAAAAGAGGGAGATCAACTAGAGGTCAAAAGATTAGAAGAATATTCCGTAAACGCATGGAATTTTTTCTTGCTGAAGGGGGGTCATGTTCTTATGATGATGAGAGCATAGGCGACGTCAAGGTTCCCTTGAGTTACAAAAATATATGAAAATAATGGGTACCCAAGGAACTTCCTCCAATAAACACTGATTTTTGTGTCAACAAGAGGATATATCACATAGCACCATCGTCATTACATGGTTTGGGTCTATTTTGCATGGACAACATAAAGGTCTGTTACAAAAAAGTTACTGAGTTGATGGAGTATGTCAAACCCTGTTACAGTTACAAAGATTGGATGCAACTAGTTCGATATACATGAAGTATGTGTAGGTATGCACTGTCAGCAAATTATATACAACTAAAAGATAAGGATCAAAATAAAGGAGTGGCTATGTACATTGATAGAAGGAAAAAAACATCAGGGAATATTGTAGGGTTTATAAATAGTACATGACCTGGGTCAACAAATAAGCAACCCAATTGTATATTCGAGGCGCGTAAGGGAAACCATGTATTTGTATGTGCGATAAAATCAATAACTGTAGGGGAAGAGTTGCTAATTGATTACAATTTGAATCGCTTAGTTACAAACACAGTTACTATGGGGGTGGTACATACTATGTACCATTTTACCCAACCTCCAATTAATGACTAATATACCATTTTATTCTTATGTTTTTTTTCATAAGTCTATTGGTTTCATTTTGGTAATGTTTTTTTATATTTAATTTTTGTCACATGGGGACATTGATGTTATGGAGAAGGCTCTGACCCAGAGCACAAATCATGATGTATCTTCAGGCGCTTCTACCCGACAAGTTTACCTCATTGTAATTGTACAAATTAGATACGAGTAAAATGTTTTATTATTATGTTTTTTTCATAAGTTTATCGGGTTAATTTCGATATATTTTTTAATATTCCTTTTGCAGTCGACTGATTGGGGAAAGGCACCAGTAGTAGAGGAGAGCATTCATAGTGAGGTGCAGTCAATATTTTGTGATGATGACATCCCTTATTCAACAAAACCTCTCGATACGATAAATAAGATCCAAAAAAAATGCAATGAAGAAATGGTTAAGTTGATGTTCATAGTGCCTCAAATAGATGAGATAAGAGAGGGTTAAAATATTGACTGAGAGATTATAAAACTTGCAAGTAAGCTGTCATGAGGTTTTTAATTATAACATAAGTTCATTCATGGTTTTATATTTTGTACTCTTTTATGTCATGAACTAAAATATATGTTATTTTTATAGGGTTATTTGCCTCCCCATGATGCTCCTAGCCATGATCAGGGTACTGCAAGTGTTGCCCGAGGAGTAGGGGTTAGTACAAGTGTCCATCCTAATCTTCCTATGCATACATCACATCATCTGAATCCATCATCCGTGCCTATATTGTTGTTTGAAATGTTAGCAACACATACCATGCAGGCATCTGTTAATGCACCCTCTGGTAGTGAACACATGCCAGAACATGCGTTAGGACATGTACCTGGGGATGTAGAGGCCACTAGTACTAGTGATGTTTTAGCAGCATTTCCTGGATCTTCCTGTATTACTAGTACGGGAACATTTCTGGTCACACTTGTGGTGACTGAGGATTTCATTCCCATAAAGATAGAGAAGGTCCCAGGTACTTTAAAATGTTTTAATTATTATTATATATATTCCAATTTAAATTTACTTATTGATTACTCTTTTTAGACTATTGATCCCATGATCATTTTGCAGGAAATGATATTTTTTATAAACATCTAAGTGATATTACATTGGAGCTCTTTGGGCCCACTATATGTACACGGTGGAATGCCCAAATTCAAGATTTAAAAGATGAGCTCATTAACCGTTTAGTTGTGTTGTTCAGTGACAAAACATTCAACCGAACCAAGGTCCTTAAGAAAGCTAGTACCTATCTAAAGTATGTAAGGGACCAATATAGGTCACATTTAGAGAAGAACAAAAAGTATGAGCATCCCCCATGATTCCATAGAGGGAGTGGAAGGACCTGGTGCCAGATGGAAAGAAGAAGGCTGAAAAGAAAAAAGTAAAGACACCACCGGGCCAAGGAAGGTATGTGATACTATCAACAATGTAATTATATACTGATTACTCTTTCTTTTTACATAATCTAACGTATTTCAAACTTTTTATAGGCTTCCCAACACATCGAAGGCAACAAAGGAAAGACTAGAAAAACATGGGCAACACAAACTTAGCTTTGGTGGTTATATGAAATTAGCCACAGGAATTGTAAGTATCAATAAATAAAATATTGCATCCAAATTATAATAAATTGAAAACAATTTTGGTTTTATCACACCATAGAAGCAAAATTCATGATCGTATGTAAAAATGTAGGGATATGAATACAACAGAGTTCCCACAGAAGATGACCTGAAGATTTCCTTCTAGGAAGGCTATGGAGTTGTGGCTCAACGCCTAAGAGTCTTGACTGGGAAAACACAACTTTCCATTGCATCCGACATGAAGGTAAATAAACTAAATAAAGTTTATTTAAAATTGAATACTTATGCAATCTATTCAATATTAATTTCCACCATAAAGTAATTACATGCCTATTTGTTTTAAACATTCAAGCAATGATAATACTGCACATGACATTGGAATGCAGCCTGGTGAGGGTGGAGCACAACCTGTAGATGAAGGTCATGGTGTGCATCCCGGTACTTTAGAGCATGTAGAGTGTGATCAACATGTTGAGCATGATTAGGCTAGAGAAGATCAGGAATATGATGTGGCCCCATCAGGTAAAGAGGACCACTCTCATGTTCTCTTAAACATATTTAATTTCAATTATTGTATTAATTAATGTAACCTTTCATGTTTCAACTGTAGATCAGGATTTAGAGGGTGTTCAACATGTTGAGCATGAGTCTAACAAAATTTCAGGAACATGATGTGGACCCATTAGGTAAAGAGAACCACTCTAATGTTCTTTTAATTAATGAAATATTTGTAACAATAATAATAAAACATATCAGTTTAACATTTCTTTCTTATTACAACAGACTCCCCTTGCAGCGGCATCCACTTTATGAGCAGACGACTAGGCATACATTAAGATCATGAGCAGAGGGCATAACAACTAAAGGGGGGGCATATATTGATTTAGAAAATGATACTCCACTTCAGCTTTATGTAGCTTTAAAAAAGAAAAGAAAAAGTGATTGTAATCATATAATAACAACCATATTTTTGATAATATGTAAAAACTGAAAGAATGAATATTATATGTTAAGGAATGAATGTGAATATGTTAATTAATGAATGTTATATGTTAATGAATGAATGTTATATGTTATTAATGGATGAATGAATGTTATATGTTATTAATGGATGTTATATGTTATTAATGGATGAATGAATGAATGTTATATGTTATTAATGGACGAATGAATGATTAATGTTATATGATTGGGTATGGGGAATTGACAGTGATGTGGGGGGGGAAATGAGCCTCCATTGTCACGTGGTTGGCCCTATTAAGTAGAGAATATTAAACTATTCTCGAAACAAAGAGAAGCTCAATAAGGTAATGCACTTTTCAATATAATAAATGCATCGTTTGAAGCATCAAACCAATATGCAAAGATGAAAGAAAGTGCTAACTTTTCACTATGGTGGTAGAAAAATGATTCTTTATACCCTGAATCCATGCTCTGCATCATAATTTGAAGTTGTTTCCATTCCAATGTTTCTGAGTTTAGTTTGTTTGTATGACTTTGTATGAATACCACATTGTGTTTTATGGATTTGGTTTCAAAGCTCTGTTTCTTCTATTTTTAGTGGTGACATAACTCTAAAATTTGACTTTTGTGCATAATAGGTTAGTGGAAAAATTGACAACTCTGAAGGGTTTAGAGGCTCGATTGAGATAGATACACGATATTTGGATCTTGTTGTTGATGGGAGGATTCGGTTTAACCATGGAATTTTGTACCATCGTAGGTATGCAAAAGTTTCTCTACTTACATTCATTCTTGATCATAAATGTTGTAAATGATATTAATGCTTCAAACTTAAGATTAGTTTCATTGTTATAATGATCAAAATTTTATACTTTGCTATACATTCAAGCATTCTCTTTCCCCTACCCTTTTCTCTCTCCCCTCCTTTTAAGAATTTTCTTTGTCATAAAAGATTCACATTTTTGTCTCATTTACACAGATTTATCTGAAGCGCTAGGAGTGAATAAAGATATGTAAAAGATGATGGATTATGTCTAAACAACAACTTTCCATCTTATAGCTAATTAAATCCTTAATATTTGAATAGTTTAGAGCTTGAATAATCCTTGTATATGCATGTGTAGCAATAAGGGAGTCTATGTGAATATTGAAATTTAAAACATCACTTTGGTATTTTTCTTTAGGTAGTGAAATGATATTTTGAGTAATTCAAACCTACACACATTGATATTTTTCAGCAATTTTTTTCTCTTATACCTACCCTCGACTAGACATGGAGGTATATAATATTGGTTTCTGGATTTTTTCTATAAGTAGTTAATTTCACAGAGGAAGACTAAAATCTTCTTAATGTCCTATGTCAGGTGTGAAAGCATATGAATCACTTGCTGAAAGCACCATTTTGTTTTCATCCAAAAACTAGTTTGTTCTTTTTTTTTTTTATGTTTCTTGCATGTGTTTTTTTAGGCTCTAGAGATGTAGCTCGACTCTTTCCTTTGCACTTTTTATCTATTTGATAATTACAGTAGATTGTCCTCATAATTTTTCATGTAGATCTATTTGTAACCTTATTTTCTACCAATCAATTTGCAAACCGGTCTATTAGGACCATTTCACTAACTTGTAGTCATCCATTACTTCATATGTTGTAGGTTGTGTCTGTGTGCCAATAAATCCTGATGATTGCGAGAACTTTAATCCTACAAGTGTACCCAATCTTTCTCAAGTAAAAGTCTTACCTTATTTTATAATACTTTAAATGGTTAATTGAAGGTGCTTCTTTAGATCTAAGATAGTTGAACCATGGATTGAAATATGGTATTAGATGGGTAGTATAATGATAAAACTGAGGTCCATTGAACACAAATTATGAACATTATTTCTGGACTATGAATAGTGTTGCAATTATAATTATTTCTCCTTTACGTAACTCTACATTAATGAAAAAGATAGATCCCTATAAATCTAACCATGAAAGTGTTGAAATATGCAGTATCTATAGGACTCGGGAAACTCTCAAACATATTCTTTTTGAATGTTTTTATGCTCACAAAATTTGGTACTTATTCTGCCATAAGTTGAAGGTCTGGAATAACAATGGTAAAATTAATTGGCATGATATTCTATTTTTTAATTCCAAGCTCAACTTTGATTTCAAGCTCAAGTTTGATTGTAAGCTATTAAGTAGTCGAAGGAAAGTCCTGGCGACCCCCAAAGTCACAGTGATAAGTTATCATTGGTGAGAATCGTAGCGATACACTTAAGACCGAAAGAATAATTCTCGGGGAGACTCAGAATGTCGGTATGACTGCATGACACCATAGCAACATATGATCTATTGGCTATTGGTGAGACATAGAACATCGATGAGACTGTGTGACACCAAAGTGATATGTACTATTGACTGTCGAAGAGACTCAAGGCGTCGATGAAACTATATGACGTCTCAGTAGGTGTCTAATAAACATGGAAAATGACCAAATAAAATAATTGCTCGAGATTTGAATATGAAGGGACATGACTTGATTGATCTCTCACCGATGGTACATTTCAATGAGTATTTTTTTAAAAAAATTGCATTATTTCATCAAAATTTTGATGAACACAATCGACGAATCACCGAAAAGGTTCGACAAAGTTGCTATAGCTATGACGAAGGCTTCGTTGTAACTCCTTGTCCATTTCATCACAATGTCGACGAAGTCCACTGACGAATCATAGAAAAGGGCTGACGAAGTTGCTTAGCTGCGACGAAGGCTTCGTCGTAACTCCTTGCCCATTTTGTCACAATTTTGATGAACGTCACTGACGAATGACATAAAAGGTCTAACGAAGTTGCTTAGCTGTGATGAAGGCTTCATCATAAATACTTGCCCATTTTGTTGAAATGGCAATGAACTTCTGGTGTTCTTCGATGCCCATTTCGTCAATATTCTGATGAAAAATATGAGTCATTTTATGATGCAGACAACCGACAAATTTGTGCCGTTATTTCAATGTTTAATTCGTCGTCGGACTTGCGACGAAAAAATAGTGATAATTTTTTTTCATCATTTCGTTGCTTTTCTGACAAATATTTTTCGAACCAGTGGCAAACGTCCGTCAGAAAATGGTGTCAAATTTTGTAGTGCGAGACATCACACCGATGGCTTAAGTCTAGGTGACATACCTCTTTTGTGCTTTATTGTTAAGACACACATGTGGCTGCTATGATTTATTCTGATGAACACTGTCTTACCGATAGGATTCTTGTGTCGCTGAGATTGCAAACTACATGATGCTGATGTGTATCCTTTGGTCGCTGAGACATCTTTGACCTCTTACCGATATGCTGAAAAAAGACATGCATTAGTATAAAATAATTTATGGATTGGTGAGACCTGCATCATGTTACGCTGATATGGTTTACACATTCAAATGCTAAGGGCCAGCTGAATTCTATGGGACCAAATGATGAAAACCAACTAATGCATGGGAAAATTTTTATGCAAAGCTGATTCTTATGCTTATGGTATGGGCATTTTTGGGAACTAATGAGTATATGCAGCCATGAAAATTTTCAAAATTTTACAGTTCTAACAATGGCTTCGTCTGGGGATGAATGATTGTGAGATCATTGCAAGGATCTAGGTTTCTGGGTGAGCAGACCAAACTCAAGGTGATGGACCATTGAGCAAGATGGAATGAATGGAAATGGGATGAACATGACCCTATACAACTGTACATGGAAAAATTTATTTAATGAAGGAATTTCAGGATTTTCCATGTATTGGAAATTCCTATTCCTTTTATTTATGAAACTATTGTGCATGGAAAATAAATTTTTGAGAGGTATTTCAAGAGTTGTCCATGCACTGGCAACCATTAATCCTCTGTACTCCCTTTTTAAGAAAAGAAATGCTTTAGAAATTGCCCAAGTACAGGCAACTCCTATTCTTCACCGATCAAGTTTCATAAATAATATGAATCTTCACCTTTCTTGCCAACCACAATAAAGGGTCCCAGCCACACAAATTCAAATTTCCCGTGTTTTCCCTTCTCTTGACATCTTGCATTCCACATTAACACCAGATCATTTTCTTCAAATTTTCTATCTTTTTCCCTTTTATCAAATAAATACTTTATTTGTGCCTATAATTTCACATTTTGGTTTTGAGCTACTCTTCTTACTTCATCAAGCTCTTCCACTTGTTCCATTCTTTCCTCCATTGGTTCTGGAATATCTATATCTTCCTAAAGGATAAATTTGTAAATTGGCAACAAATTTTTAAAGGAATCCTAGCTTGTGTTCCATATACCAATTCAAATGGGGATTTTCCAATTTCCTTTTCCACTGTTATCCTATCAACCTTCACAACCAACCTCAATTTTGAATCCCAAGCTTTTTTGTTCCCACCTACCATCCTCCTTATGATCTTCATAAGACTTTTGTTGCTGGACTCTGCTTGACCATTAGCTTGTGGATGGTAAAGAGCTATATAAGACATAGTGATACCATATATAATGAAAAAATATTTAAACTCATCAGATCTGAAACACATCCCATTATCTGTAATCAGTCTTAATGGTGTACCAAATTTGGTAATAATGTTATCCATTAAAAAATTGATCACAACTTTACTTGTTGCTTGCTTGGTTGGGACTGCCTCTACCCATTTGGTGAAGTAATCAGTAGCTACCAGGATCCACTTATATCCTCCACTTGATTTCTCTTGTATCTCCCCAATAAAATCAATTCCCCACTGATGAAAAGTGTTAGGGTTAGAGATGGCAGATCTAACAATTAAATGCAGATTTAATTAATAAACACAGAGAAACTAAAACATGCACAGAATAAATCATAACATAGAATTTAACGTGGTTCACCCAATCTGGGCTACATCCACCAAACCCCAGCCATCCAATACTTTTATTATCCAGTGAAAAACCTATTACAATCTTGCGAATAATCATGTTTTTCATCATACAGTAATACCCATCTGAACCCCTTTTTACCAAGCTTAGAAGCTTCCAAGTTTTTGGGTTCTACAAAATCGGATTTTTCTTTTTTCATTGATTTTTCCCTTTTTTGGTGATCACGCGAAAAAGTAGGAAGAAAATTTTTCTCGGGGGCTGCCGCCCTCGAACCTCTGCCTGAGGCCTGGCTCGACCCTAGACCCCGGCAAGGTCAGGGGGCCAGGGTGTACAGTATACCATGGGCTATACAGTATAGCATGATTAGTCGCCACATACCGACAATCTCCCACTTGGAGACTGATCAGGCTCCACACCATCACAACCTCCCACTTGGAGACTGATCCTGGACAACACTGCTGTAATTATAGCTCCCACTGGAAATAAGTACTTTGGACCCTGCTGCTCTATCATACTTGAATTCAACCTTGAAGGCCAACCGAAGCTGAAGAGGAGCTCAGCTTCTCCCTTGTCACTGCCTTTGTAAACATATCCGCTAGATTGACATATGTATGTATCTTGTCTAGCTTGACCTGTCCATCCTCCAATACAGACCGAATGAAATGATATCTCAACTGGATGTGTTTTGTTTTTGAATGCAAGGCAGAATTCTTTGCAAGATGTATAGCACTCTGACTGTCTGTAAACAAGTAATTTCCAACCTATTGTTTTCCCAACTCCTCCATGAAAAGTTGCAGCCATATCATCCCCTTTGCCGCCTCTGTTGCAGCAACATACTCTGCCTCTGTGGTGGATAAAGCAACCACCTTTTGTAGTTGAGAAATCCAACTCACTGCTGTCCCACCAACTGTAAATACATAACCTGTGGTACTCCGCCTAGTATCTGTATCCCCTGCTAAATCTAAGTCAACATAGCCTTTTAAATCAGTATTAGAGCCCCCAAAACATAAACAATTATTGGATGTACCTCTCAAATACCTGAGAATCCATTTTACTGCATTCCAATGCTCAACTCCGAGATGACTCAAATACCTGCTAACAACTCCTACAACATGTGCAATATCCGGTCTAGTGCATACCATGGAATACATTAAACTACCTACAGCTGAAGCATATGGTACCTTGGACATTTTTTCTTCCTCCTCTTGTGTCTTTGGACACATATCCTTAGTCAATTTAACATGACTAGGCAAAGGTGTGCTGACAACTTTTGCATTCTCCATATGAAATCTCTGCAACACCTTTTTCAACATAATTAGCTTGAGATAAAAACAATTTTTCTATTTTTCCTATCTCTACAAATTTTCATACCAAAGATTTGCTTGTTGCATCCAAATCCTTCATAGCAAAAGATTTTGCTAACTGTTGTTTTAACTCACTTATGTGATCCATGTTAGACCCAGCTACAAGCATGTCATCAACATATAAACACAAAATAATGTAGCGTCATTATCCAACTCTTAAAATAAACACAATGGTTAAATTACACCTGCTGTAGCCTTGCTCAGCCATAAAACTATCAAATTTCAAGTACCATTGCCGAGGTGCTTGCTTCAAGCCATATAAACTTTTCTTCAATCTGCAACTAGTTTCTCCTTACCTTTGACCTCAAATCCTTGTGGCTATTCCATATATATTTCCTCTTCCAAATCACCATGGAGAAAGGTTATTTTAACATCAAGCTGTTCTAAATGCAAATCTTCAAAGAGCTACAATACTTAAAACAATAATAATAGAAGTCATTTTAACAACAAGGGAAAATTTACTCAAAATCAATACCTTTTCTGTAAATCCCTTTACAACTAATTTGGCTTTTTAAATCTTTCTACCTCCATCCTCCTCTTTCAAATTTATAAATCCATTTTGTTTGTAAAGCTTTTACTCGCAGACAACTTGTATAAATCCTAAGTCTAATTTTCTAGGAAGCAATCCATTTCTTTTTTTTTCATTCCATGTCTCTAATCAACTTTGGTAGCCACCTGCATAGCTTCATCATAATATTTTGGTTCATCAGCATCAGTTAACAGAATAGTATACAAAGAGGGAGAGAATCTTTCTGGAGGTCTACTTAACCTTAAAGATCATCTAACATTCACAGGAGTTTGTGGTAATTATTGTTGCTATTGTTGCCCAGCATGAGGAACCACTGAAACATCATTGTTTGGAGTATCATCCAACACTACATAATCTTTTTCTTTCTTCTCATGCTGAAGCAACAGATCTTTGTACAACACTTTCTCATTGAATATGACATCCCTACTTCTCACAATTTTCTGATTTTCAAAATCCCAAAGCCTATAACCAAATTCATTAATGCCATATCCAACAAATACACATTTCTTTGATTTTGCATCAAGCTTGGTTCTATTTTTAGAATCTACATGTGTAAATGCTTCACAACCAAAGGTTTTGAGAAAAGAATAACTCACCTTCTTACCTTTCCATGCTTCCTTTGGAATACCACAACCCAAAGGATTAGAAGGACTTCGCTGATTAAATAAACAAATGTTGCTTACACCCCGCCCCATACTTTTAAAGGCAGCCCAACATGCAACTTCATAGTCCGCACTTCCATTATTGTCCTATTCCAGCCAAATTTACCCATTCTCTCGTGGAGTCCTTTTGAACCATTTTCCGCCTAATGTAATACCATTAGAGGAACACACCAAACTCTTTTACTTCATAATACCACCACTATTATCGTGATCTCAGACATTTTATCTTTTAATTCGCCCCATTCTCAACCAAGCTTCCATTTTTGAAAGTTTCCAAATACATCAGATTTCTGCCCAAGGGAAATAAATCCACACTTAGCTGCATCATCAATGAATGTAACATAATACGCAGAGCCACCGAGAAGATAATTCTGAAATGGGTCCCCATAAGATCCGTGATGCACAAGCTCCACTTCTCATCCTGCCTTTGCTTCCCATCCTTGAGAAAACTTACTTTTTTGTTTTCCATACAATAACAACTTTCACGTAAATCCATATTAACACATTTGTGACCTAGTAAAAACATTATTGAATGAAGTAATTTCATACCTTTTGCACTCATATGCCCAAGTCTATTATGCCACGTAAAGGTTGACTGTAGTCCACAACAAACTATATGATCTTCTACTTGCTGAATTGCAACAACTGTTCCTAAACATTGACCTTTTTCTATAACAATTAAAGTAGAAGGAATAGTATGACCTGTACAAAGATATAAGGTGCCTACTTTCACACCTTTGCTACCACTAAGGCACCCTTTGTGACCCCTCCAGCTTTTATCACTAAAAGTAACAACACAACCTTCATCATCTAGTTGCCCTCACAAATTAAATTTTTGCTTTAACTTTGAACATGCCTTTACCTCAATGAAGTAGCCAATGATTCCCATTCTGCAACTTAATCTTGATTCTTCCCTTTCCAACAATCTGACAGGGTTCGTTATCTCCTAAATAAACCATCCCAAAATCCCCTTGGACATATCAAGAAAAATAACTTCTATGGGGGGTAGCATGAAATGAAGCCCCCGAATCTAACACCCAAGAATCATCAGCATTATCAAGAGAAAGAATCAAAGCATCCTCATCAGATTTATTACTTACCACATTTGCCTCTTTACCCCTTCCTTTCTTCTCCTCCTTTATTTTTTTGAGACCAGCAATCTTTCTTTCAGATGACCTGCTTACCACAGTACCAGCAATCCCTCTTGTCTCTAGATTGAGACCTTTTGTCCTTTGATTTTCCTCATGACTTCCTGTGATTTCCATAATTGTTTCTCTCTCTTCCTTGTTACTTCCCTACTTTCGCATTCAAAACCTTTTGATGTGGATGTTCCACCGAGCTTTTCCTATAGATTTCCTCTCAAAATAACACCAACAACATCATCAAACTTCAATGTATTCGAACCAGAAACAGAATTGCTAACAGCCATTACCAAGCTATTCCAGCTTTCAGGCAAAGAACACAGAATCAAAAGAGCCCTAACTTCTTCATCAAAGTTTACTTTTACAGAAGTTAATTGACTGGTGACCGTATTAAACTCATTTAAATGATCAGTAACTGACCCACCTTCTACCATTTTCATATTAAATAAACGCTTCATAAGAAATACCTTATTCGAAGTGGAAGGCTTTTCATATAACTTTTCTAGGGTTTCCATCAACTCTTGAGTTGTCTTTGCTTTTGTAATATTGAACGCCACTGTTTGTGCTAGGCACAAACGAATACTGCCAAGAGCCTTTCTATCCAAGATCCCCCAGTCCTCATTTGACATTGCTGCAGGTTTCTTGGTTTTCCCTTCCAATGGCCGCCATAAATCCTTCTGATAGAGATAGTCCTCCATCTGCATCTTCCATAACTGATAGTTCTGCCCATTAAACTTCTCAACCTTCTTACCCTCGTCTGCCATTGCTCCCACTCAATCGTGAGACTCCCACTCAACTGTGAGATCTTTCCTACAGACGATAATCAAAACACAACCTGCTCTGATACCACTTGTTAGGGTTAGAGATGGCAGATCTAACAATTAAATGCAGATTTAATTAATAAACACAGAGAAACTAAAACATGCACAGAATAAATTATAACACAGAATTTAACGTGGTTCACCCAATCTAGGCTACATCCACCAAACCGTAACCATCCAATACTTTTATTATCCAGTGAAAAACCTGTTACAATCTTGCGAATAATCACATTTTTCATCATACAGTAATACCCATCTGAACCCCTTTTTACCAAGCTTAGAAGCTTCCAAATTTTTGGGTTCTACAAAATCAGATTTTTCTTTTTTCATTGATTTTTCCCTTTTTCGGTGATCACGCGAAAAAGTAGGAAGAAAATTTTTCTCAGGGGCTGCTGCCCCCGAACCCTTGCCCGAGGCTCGGCTCAGCCCCAGACCCCGGCAAGGTCAGGGGGCCAGGGTGTACAGTATACCATGGGCTATACAGTATAGCATGATCAGTCGCCACATACCAACAAAAAGGGGCTTCAACTTGCAAAGTTCTGAGTGGTAAAGCTCCCTGATACTTCATTTTCCTTGAGAAATTCTAGCATGCTTCACATCTTCTTACATATAAAAAAGAATCACTAAAGACTTTTGGCCAGTAATATCTAGCCCTAAGAATCTTATGTGTAGTTGTCTTTGCTGAATAATGGCCTCCACAGAATCCTTCATGCATCTCTCTTAAAACATGCTTGGCTTGTGACTCATTTAAATATAGCAACAACATCTTGTCCTTGTTTTTCCAAAACAAAACACCTTCCATGAACACATATTCAGAAGCTTGTAGCTTCAAGGTTCTTCTCTGATTGTCACTTAATCCTTCATGGAAATTCATGTATCTGAGGTAATACATGATGTCTGTATACCAAGCAATATGCTCAATACTTGCAATTGCATTTTTTTCATCTTCTAAATTACAAATTTGATTCGCTTCAATATTTGTTTCTTCTATTAACTTGGCCAAACCCTGACCTCTCACTAATTTAGTGATTTGTATTTCCATATTGAATTCCTGAATCTTGTTAATCCATTTGCATCTCTTCCTTGTTACTTCTGACTGTGTCAAGATATCCTTAACAACCGTGTGAGGGACATAAGCAATCACCTTAGCTCCAACAAGATACGGTCTAAAAGCCTTTGTGGCTTTCACCAATGCAAATGCTTGTTTTTCCATTATATCATATTTCAATTCTGACCCCTGCAATGACTTGCTGAAAAAAGACACAAGCTGCTCATGACCTTCCTCATTCTTCTGTAACATGACAGTAGCTATAGTATGCAACGAAGCAAATGAAAATATTTGAAAGGGTTTTGAAAAATTTGGAGACTTAAGGACAGGGGCTTCCTTGATGGCCTTTTTGATTGATATAAAAGCTTGTAATGCTTCTGCAGTCCAATCTACCTTTTGTCCCTTCCTCAACATCTTTGATATGGGCTTAATAATTTTAGAAAAATTAGAGACAAATCTCCTAACAAAATTAATCTGTCCAAAAAATGATTAGATAGCCTTGACAGTTTTAGGAAAAGGAAATTTATCTATGGCCTCAACCCTCTTAGGATCTATTCTAATCCCCTCCTTTGACACAATATGTCCTAAGAGTTTTCCCTCAGTGACTGCAAAATGACATTTCTTAGGCTTCAGACTAATACCATATTCTAAAGCTTTAATAAATACCTTTTCTAGATGTTCTACATGATATTGAGCCCTTTTTGAATAAGTAGTAAGTTCATCTTGATATACTACCATTATAGCATTAATCAAGTCTGCAAATGCTACGTCCATAGCTCTTTGAAAGGTTGCACCTGCATTTGTGAGATTGAATGGCATTCTCACATAAACATACGTTCCCCATGGGGTTGTAAAAGCTGTCTTGTACTGCTCAAATTCTTTGACTTTGACCTGGTTGTAACCAAAGAACCCATCCATCATACATAACAACTCACACCCTATTACTTTATGTAGTAAAACCTCCATATTAGGTAGAGGATAATTATCCTTGAGAGATGCCACGTTTAGATTTCTGAAGTCCACACATAATTTGATATCCCCATTCTTCTTCCTCATAGGAACCAGGTTTGAAACCCATGTTGAATTCCTGATTGGTTTGATAATACTCCCATCTCTAAGCTTTAGCAATTCCTCCTGCATTTTTGGTTCCAATGTTGGGTTGATAGGTCTTTGTCTTTGCCTAAATGGCTTTGCATTTGGCTTCAACGGGATTTCATGTTAAAACAAATCTTCTGTATATGCTTTGAGATCTTCATAAGACCATGCAAACACATGTTTATATTTTCTCAATAGTGCAATCAACATTCTTCAAATTGTTGGGCTTATTTTCTTTCCAATGTATACCTTTTTTTATGCCAGTTCAGTCCCTAAATTGACCTCTTCAATATTCTCCCTCTTGATTGGTGTCTTCTTCATGAGGGACCGATCATTTCCATCATATACCCTTTCCAATGCTGCTAGCCCTTTTGGAAGCTTATTAGTTCTAAGCTGTAAGACTTCCTTCTCGAATACTATTTGCTTTCCATCTACCTCTTCTACAAATGCATTGAAGTCAATTTATTGGGCATCATATTGATCTATATAGTGAAGAAATTTCAAGAGGTCAGTATCGTCATTAAAAACCTGCCAACTGTATATATTATCAGGCACAACGGGCCTTGCTTTGAACTCAATTTGAGACACTCCAAACAATGTGATGTAATCTCTTCTTAGTGCTACATTGGTTAAAAAGTATGCCATTATGTTCTTCGACCTATCAATCCACTTAATTGAGAAAGCATCAAACACTTCAATTGTATCCATACAACATTCCTATATTGCTTTAGCCTCCTGTGTTTTGCTGCATATTTTGATTTAACTTGAGAAACAACTAGCTCTAAATCCCCTAGAATAGTTAGCAGCTTAATCTTATGTTTTATAGCCATATTGAAACCTGTTAACAAAGCTTCATATTCTGCTATATTGTTCGTACATTCAAATTCTAGAAAAAATAAATATTTAAAAGTAACTCCTTTAGGGGAAGCAAACACTATTCTTGCTCCATTACCTTCTTGGCTGCAAGCTCCATCAAAGTACATTTTCCACATACCATCACAATTTTTTGCAACATGCTTATCAATTAGATCAACATTGACTAATTATGGCTGAGTTGGTTCTATCTTAAAATTCCCAAGATCCACATCACAAAAGCAATTGAATTGATTTTGAGGCACACAATCTACAATTTGGTTCATCCTAAGCTCCTTGTACAACTTAACTTCTTGGCCATTCACTGGAATTGTTGCATAAGATAAATCAAATTGGACATTTCCCCCAACTGCTGCCATCCACTGTCTTGATAAAAGTATCCCAAACTGAGGAGGGGTATCAATTACAGTTATATCTATATTGTAGGCCACCTAAGGATAAGCAGCTAGTTTGAATTCAACATCTTTCATAACACTTACTACTGGAACATGCCTACTATCCATTGCATAGCACTTCCCTTCATTAGTATCTACCCACATACCAAGTTGTTTCATAACTCCAACTGGCATGATATTGATTGCCACACCAGAGTTTATCATGCAATTCCTCAAAAAATTGTTATTTATAAGCAACGTGGCAAAAAAAGGATCCACCTGTGGGGAACTTACCCATACATCATTTAAACACACTTCAGGGACAATCACTTTCTCTTGCTTGTTAACTGTTTTAGTGGCCATCTGATTTTCATAACTCATACTTTTCTCATTTCCATTTGATATCAATTGAATTGCACTATCCCTATACTCCTTAATTCTCATCATCTCGAGCAGTGGGACAAACATTTTTACTTGGGATAAAGCCTGAGAGAAGTCAACAGAAGGACCCTTTTCCTTAATTGTTTTCTTTTGCTCTGATGCTTCTTCTTTGTTTTCTTCCTTCTGGACAAACTTCTGCTTTTCTTTGTATAACTCTCTGTTCTCCTCCTTTTGGACCATCTTCTGTTCATTCTTATCATGATGTTTATTTTTTGTTTTCTTCAAAACTCTTGGTGTTACTTCTTTGTCTTTAATAAATATTCCCTTGGGAACACCTTCTTTTTCATTTACTATCCTATTTCTTAACCAATACTTTCTCTTTGCTTGTTCAACTACAACAATTGTTAACCTCTTTATTTCCTCTTCAGTGGGTCTCCTTATATCACATTGTGTAGGCACCCTAGCAGAGTGTTGTTCTACAATATTTTCTTCAAAATAAAAAAAAACTTGCTATTCAGCAATGTGGATATTGCACCTTTAATTTGAAACATCGTACTCACAACCTTCATCTTCTAAAGATAAATATTCCTCCTCAACATGATGAAAAGTATTTGAAGTCAAAAACACTAAGTGATCTTCTCCACTGCTACCTGTTGGCATCCCTTCTCATTGCATTTCTTGGGCTACAACACAGTGGTCTAGGGAATGTGGCCCATTAAAACCTTCACACCAAAGATTACTATTGACCATATACGCTCCCTTCTTCCTTAATGGATGAGGTGTTTCTTTGTTTCTGAGTCTATCTATTACAGGTTTTCCATCCTTCCAATTTGTATTGTAAGGCATCTCATGTAACCTAGGCCTCTCACTTCTGTATGTGTTCTCCTGTTTGTATTGATAATTATTGACTTGTTGAGGAACCCTAGGATTATCTCTTTTACTAATCATCCCAACAAATTTCCTGTTGTTTTCAATGGTTAGTGCTATCTTTTGGGCTTCAACTAAATCTCTTGGAAACCTGTTTCTTAGTTAATACCCTATTTTTGGATCAAATGCATTCAAATAAATACTGAATGCTATAGAATCTGGAAACTTTGACCCAGGTGGTATCGTATTCTACAATTTGTTGAATCTCTGGTTAAAATCATAAATTGAATCATTTTGATTTTTTTGAATATGTACTAATTCATGTAAAGCAACATTTGGTGCACACTTATTTCCATATTGTTCAAGAAATCAATCATGAAATTCTTGGATAGAATCAATAGAAGCTATTGGAAAGCTATTGAACCAATCCCTAGCTTCTTTAGTGAGTGACATCATGAACAACCTCATATGTAAATCTTCATATGATATATCCAAGTCATGGAAAAAAGCATTAAAATTCCTCAAATGATCTTCAACAGTAATTGCACTACTCCCTGTAAACTTAGGAACAAGACTTCTCCAACTGCTATCCATAGGGTAAGGGTATAATTGAAACCCTGTCAAATCAAATTATCTGATCATTGTCATGTATTGTTGAGGGGGAGGGTTGCACATGTTGATATTGGTACATTGGATTGTTGTATTGTGTATGAAGATATGGCACATATTATTGACCATGAGGTGGTTGTGCATTTGTATGTTGTGATGCAGTATATGGTGGATAGTTTGGCTGTTTGTATTGATTTCCCATATGATTATGAGGAACCTTTGGCTGATATGAAGGCCTTGCATAATTGTTTCCTTGCTTATGAGGCAGTTTATATTTTGGAAGATTAGTTGTCTGAGCCTTAATTTGGGCTTCCTGCAATTTCAAGTCTTGGAGTTCCTTCATTTTTAAGAGCCTCTGTTGTTCTAGTTCTGCTTCTGCTCTTTCTACTTCTTGTCTCTAAAACTCCAACTATACGTCTAGTTCCTTGCCAATCAAGAACTCAAAATTTTCTTGGGGAATTACATGACCAATAGGCTCATTTTGGTTACCCTCCATTCTTTGATCATTTTCCTGTTGATATGTGCTTCAAGTTTAGCCTCAAATTCTACCTGTTTCTAAGGATTATAAAAAAGGATTTCCTTATTCTTTAGGGGTATAAGGTTCTGCACTTGAATTATCTCTCCACGTATCATAATGGTCATATGTCTCACAATTTGGTCTTGATGATTTGTCTTTATTCGTTATGCACATGTCATCAACTACCTTCTTACCCTTATCATCCTTATGTGTCCACTTACTGTTACTAGCAGGACCTCCAGCAGGACCTCCCTTATATTGGGATCTTCTACCATTCATGTTGAATAGATGCAATGTTCTTGTCAAAGTTGCCACTCACTTTGTTCAAAGTGAGAAAAGATGAAATATCTTGATTTTATCCCTAGCGGAATCACTTTTTATACAACTTGTAAAATTATGAATCTTTCTTCAATGAATCTATATGATAATCTTCAACCAGATATTCTGCAATAATCCCCATTAGAGTCGCCAATTTGTTAGCTCTCAAAAACACAGGTTTGAAACATGAGAGGTTACCAAGCTTACACAACATTTTAGGGTAATAGATAAGGCCAAATGATTTGAACCTTCTTCTCTTTAGGTGCTACTAGACCTAGCTGGGTATACCTATTTGAATAAAGCAGACTTGACCTTTGTTCATTTCCTAAAGAAATTTACCCACACTGGAAAATAGGAGTGGATAAATGAGTTTTATTTTGGTATAAGTTGTAGAAGCAATATCAAGGCTAAATATAATGTGTTCATATGATAAAATAAATGAAAAGGTAGAGACTAGTGCCTTATTGGGTATACAGAGTCAAATAAAATTATGAAATGTGTAACTTCTTTTTTGCAGAAACTCAAATTGTTTGGCATATAGGTTTAAGTTTATAACTGCTATAAACATGCAAGAATGCGATTACCAAGTTCTTCTTAATATCCAAATGAGATTCCCTCATTACTATGATTGACTAAAAGGATTTAATCTCTCCCTGAAAGACCCAATTAATCCAACCACACAAATACAACAAGTGTGCACTGATAAACTAAAAAATATCCTTGATATATCAGTTTAAATAATTAGAAAACATCAACCTTGGAGACAACTTCAACAATACTTTCAATTAACACAAAAAAAAATTGAAACCAAAAAAATATCACCACATCAAATGAATTCAATTGAAATCCCCACTATTTCAAACATGCATCTTAGTCTTAAAATTGTAAACATTCTGATCTACTATAATTTTTACTCCATCTCTGCTTCTCTCTCTCCCTGTCAAAAATGGGTATTTATACATCAGTCATTTGAAAGGACGCGTCCTTTCACATTCACATCTGTGACAATCCATTTGTTTGGGCCTTTTCGATGTTCATTAGACACCCGCTGAGACATCTTGTAGTTCCACCGACTCCTTGAGTCTCTCTGATTACCACAAACTATATATCACTTTGATGTCCTACAGTCTCACCATTAGCCAACAAATCATATATCACTAGGTATTCCTATAGTTACATGAATGTTACGAGTCTCCCCGACAGCTATTCCTTCAATCATGAGTGTATCACTAAGACTCTTGCCGATGAAAACTATCACTGTGACTTAGGGGGTTGGAAAAACGTTCCACAACTTACTTTGTGTCTTACTAAAACATCTCCTTCTGTTCATTTTATGATCATCGATACTGAACAATTTTACTTCTGATGAAGCAACACTCGACATGACTCTCCTAGCTCTCTCCGATGAAGCCTATCTCACCGATGACCAATCCCTCCAAATGTTTCGCCAAGTCTTCACCAATACAACACTTGTTGCTATGACATAGGGGGTCGGTAAGACTCCCTGACTTCATCCCAATGACAATGATGAAATCCACTCTTGCTTTATCGACAAGACCAAATAAATGCTCCAAGACATTACACCGATGACTTAAGCCTGGGTGACATACCTCTTTTGTGTCTCATTGGTAAGACACACATGTGCTCGCTATGACTTATTCTGACGAACACTGTCTTACCGATAGGATTCCTATGTTGCTGAGACTACAAACTACATCATCTCGATGTGTATCCTCTAGTCACTAAGACATTTCTGACCTCTTGTTGATATGCTGAAAAAAATACATGCATTAGTATAAAATGATTTATGGATCAGTGAGACGTGCATCATGTTATGCCGATATGGTTTACACATTCAAATGCTCAGGGCTAGGTGAATTCTATGGGACCAAATGATGAAAACCAACTAATGCATGGGAAAAATGTTATGCAAAGCAGATTCTTATGCTTATGGTATGGGAATTTTTGGGAACTAATGAGTATATGCAACCATGAAAAATTTCAAAATTTTACAGTTCTAACACCCATCACAAGCATGAGTCGGGAACCCTAGAGAGATACTGAAGGGCTCAGACCAACTCTTCACGTCTATCTAGGTATCAACCTAGCGAGATGCGCCGCCAATTACGACACGAATGGATTGAGGTACAACTTTCGCTCTCCCCCTTTGTATACCTCACCAATTCGCATGGTTGGGATCATCCCTTGGGGTGATGAAATCCCCAAGCAGGTCCCACTAGAAAGAAGAGACTAATCATTTCCAACTACTCACCAGGCTCACACTAAGTGCATGGGGAAAGTGAAAAGAAACTAATGCCCCCTTTGGGTAACACCAAAAAGATAGACACAACAAACAATAGATATTACCTCCCCTAATTAAACTATGTTCCTAGATTTACGAAAAACCACAAGGATAGCTTTGGAAATATGTGTAAACAAAAGGTCCTGCAAGCAAACGTTAGTTGTTTTACCCTTCTTTCTTCGCTAATTACACAAGAATATGCTGCAAAATGTTAGCAAAAACACCAATATCCTTGCAAAAAATAATGTTAGGGGGTTAAGATATGAAAACAACAAAAAATTGGAGCAAAAACTAAGCTAAAACGACTATTTTACCTCTCAGAACATGCTATTTTGGGGCGTATCCGCCCCTCTGTAGTAACTAGGAGGGAAAATTTGCCCCTCTGCAATGACCAGAAGGGCATAGTCGCCCCTCTACAGCAAATTTGTTAGAAAAAAAATATGGAAGAGGGCGTTTCCGCCCGCTGCAAAAAACTTGTTAGAAATAGGATATGGAATAGGGCATATTCGCCCCGCTGCAACAAACTTGTTAAAAAAAGGATATGGAATAGGGCGTAGTTTCCCTTTTGTAGTAAAATGGAGGGCGTAGTTGCACTTTTGCACTATACAGGAGGGCGTAGTTGAAATTTTGGAATAGCAAGAGGGTGTAATTGAACTTCTGTAGTAGCAGGAGGGCATAGTTGAACTTTTGCAATAGCAAGAGGGCGCAGTTGAACTTCTCCAGTAGCAGGAGGGAACAGTTGAACTTCTCTAGTAGCAGGAGGGTGCAATTGAACTTTTGTAGCAGTAAGAGGGTGTAGTTGAACTTCTGCAACAGTAGGAGGGCGCAGTTGAACTTCTGTAGCAAACTAGAGGGTGTAGTTGCCTTTATGTAGTGAAATGTTAGTAAGCAAAATCCAAACCAGGGCGTAGTCACCCTTCTACAATAAAATGTTAGAAAAAAGGTTTAACTAGGGGTGTAGTCACCCTTCTGCGATAAAAAAGGGCGTAATCACCTTTTTGCAGTGAAACAGAGGGCGTAATCACCTTTCTACAGTGAATAGGAGGGTGTAGTCACCCCTTTGCAGTGACTAGGTGGGCGTAGTCACCCCTCTGTAGTGAACTAGAGGGCGTAGTGACTCCTCTGCAGTGAACTAGAGGGCATAGTCACACCTTTGCAATGAACTAGATGACATAGTTGCCCCTCTATAGTGTACAAGCGGGCATAGTCACCCCTCTGTAGTGACCAGGAGGGTGTAGTCGCCCCTCTATAGTGACTAGGAGGGTGTAGTTGCCCCTCTACAACTTGTTCCTGCAAACAATCTCAACAACAAATGTTAAATAGAGGAACCCGCTTGTGGGTCCCACCGGGAGTGCCAAAAATGTGATATCCTCAAGTTTTATGTATTCTAAATGTGCAAAAACAACTAAAATGCAATGGAAAAACACAAAGAAACACCTCAAGATTAGCCTAAGGAATTGTTAATACAAAGCGATAAAATGAAAGAATATTGTAAATGATTATACCTTCTCTTTGCAGCTAGAATTCCTTGGTTGGCCCTTGATTTTGATTACTTTGTATGCTCCTTAGATGGCTATTAATGTAGCTAAATGCAAGATTAACTATATGGTGGGATGAAAATGCAAATGGCTAAAATAGATGGCTAGATGAGAGAAAATGCTTGTAAAATGAGTGCACAAAATGACAACATAAGGTTGCTCAAATGATTAAGTGTTCCCAAATGCTTTAAAGGAGGGGGTATTTATAGGGAAATTTGAATTCTCTAGAGAATTCAATGGATGAGATTGAGCCACCAAGATCAAGATGTAGGGCTATGGTGAGTTGAGTACTCACAAGCCCTCACATCTTGACATGTAGAATGTGATATGGCCAAGGATAAGATGATGTGTAGGTGATGTGGAAGGAGAGTACATGATGTGGAGGAAGGACAAGTACCTTCCAAGTACCTTGGGGAGTGAGAAAATTTCCTCAAAAAAGAAATTCTTGTCCCCAAGTGAGAATGAAAGTGACATTTGAGGAATTTTGGAATTTCTCAAAAATCTCCATGGGAAATGAGAAAGTGGTTGGAGAAATAAATTTGAATTAAAAATTCACATTTTTAGGAGAATCTAATGGATAAGAGAGGGTCTCCAAAGAGGTGGGAATTGGTCACATGTGGATGAGGTGACAAGCCAAATGTTCTAGAAGTTTTGGAAGGATAAAATGTGAATTAAAAATTCACATGGGGAGGAGAGAGACCTAGGATGAATAAATGTGAATTAAAAATTCACATGGGAAAGAGGGTCAATACTAAGAAAGGCAAATGAAAAGTTGACTAAAAATGGGTGCTAAAAGTGGCTAATGACTTTGATTAAGGTTGAGCAAATACTTGATTAAGGTAATTAATGAGAGATTAGAAGCAAGTGGAAAATGTAGGAGGATGTGACATTAATCCTTGATTAAGAGGATGCACATCTTAATCATGAATTAATTAAATTAATCTAGATTAGAGAGGGATTATGGAGGATGTGACAAGGAGAGAGAAAAGAAGAATTTTAAATTGATTTTAATTCAAAAAAGGTTAAGATGACTAAATTAAATAAGTTGATGTATTTTTTTAATTTAGAGAGGAAAAAGGTGTAAGGTAAAGCATTTAATTGTTAAATTAAATACTTTAAGAACCTTAGGCGGTAAGTGTAATATTAATTAAATAAATTAATATTGGCAGAATAGATGAATAAAGAGGTAAATTTGATTGTATGGGATCGATCAAATTTGGATGTCTATAGATACATTTATGGATTACATAGATGAAGATGCCAAGGTGACATTAGATTTCTCCTTGATAGAAGATCATCAACAAGAAGTTAAGTCCATTGAGGTTATGAACACACAATTGGTTATTAGATCTCATTTAATTATCATACCTCCTAAGTCACCTCTCATTTCTCATGGCCATATCCTAAACTTTGTAAAACAACTCACTAGTAATCATGTATCGTTCAAGCAACCAAGTTATCATACTATTACTCACACATATAACACTATAAACAAGCAACCAAAAAACACCAAAAACCATCCCATTGCCTCAACCATACCTTCCACCTACACCTCATATCTAGTAGCATATTGGTAAAGAATGTGATCTTGTTTAAAAACTTCGTAACACTCCTGCTAAGATCTCTTTGTGGGATTTAATTCAAACGGCTCCTATTTACCATGACATGCTTCAAAATGCTTTATAAAATGTTGTCCCTCGTAGTGTGTAACCAACTAATGTGGAAACTTTGACTGAGAGTATGAATTCACCTAGTATGGATATTTTCTTTTATCAAAGTAAATTACCTCCTTTGGAAATGTAAAAATAAAATGAGGCTTTGATGGTAATGATTGTTATTAATAAGATTGGGATTAGGCATATCCTTATTGATAATGGTTCATGGATTAATGTTTGCAGTGTGAGCCTTTTGGATAGAATTGGAGCATATAAGCCTAAAATTCAACTAGTTGATGTTTCTATTCAAGGTTTTGATAATGTGGGAAAACAACCACTTGGTGTGATAAAGTTACTTGTTAAAGTTGGTAAGGTTGTATTGCAAACTCCTATCCATGTCATGACTCACAACCTTTCATATAATCTTCTCTTGGATAGACCATGTATTCATGAAATGAATGGAGTGTCTTCAACACTTCATCGTCTAATGAAATACACTTACAAAAATAAGGTCTACATGATAAAAGCTAATCGAAAATCTGAAAATTGTTTACAAATTGAAATAGGAATGAAGAATCCTCTTAGAACATCAACACCAACTACAAAAGTGGAACCTTTACAAATTGAGGACAAAGATGAACGTCTTTCATTGGTGAAAAATTTGTTGGATGATGAATGGGGATCATTGAATTTCACACCTACATTCATGGAGGAATACAAGATTACACCATCAAAATCGAGAAAAGAGATAGAAGCAACAATGGTATCAACACAATCTATCATTGAATCATTAAAAAAATTCAATTCCACAACTTCTAGCAAAGAAGAAAACACAAATTACACATCCACTTATGATGAAACTGATTATGAGAAACCACCCTCCTCAAAAGAAATGGAAGCCATTTATGGAAGAAAATATCAACTCTTGAAACAATTTGGTTATAATGGAAAAGGATGTGGTTTAAAATAACAAGGCATTCATGTTCCCATAAAGCTTAAAACACAAGAAAAAATAAAATATCTTGGCTATTATCCTTCAAAAATAATGAAAAAAATCAAAAATACCTTCACTTAATCATACAAGAGACAAATATAATTAGTTGCTTCTCCTTACCATGTGGTAGTTGTAGTATCACACAATACTCACTACCATGCATGGGGGTATAAACTAGGATTCATGCAATCATATTTCATCTCCCAAGGAGCAACATATCATCATCCATTTTGGGCTAATCTTTGTCCCTACACATGGGGGGCAAGGGGTTAGGTATCCTTGTGTTTAGTGCACTCCTTCTAGCAAGGGATCCCTTTGTTTCTCCTTTGAATGTTAGTATAGAAAGTACACTAACATTTTAAGGGGGAGGCACATAGTCTCACATTTATTATTTTCATGTGAAATTGTCGCTTTTTAGTGATGATAATATACAACTTCTAGGAAGTGTGACCTTCTCAATGAAAGTATGGCCTTCTTGATCTATGAACTATGTCTCCTTTGCTATGATTTTGGGCTTGATATCCCCTAAGAGTGTGACCTTTCTCGGCATATGATGTTCCCCTTGATGGTAATGCTATGGCTAGCATTCCCTGAGGTGCAAATTCTTCTATTCCAAAACTAGTTTTCTCTATGTGGCAATGTCATGTGATATTCCCTAAGGGTGACCTTTCATATATTGAGTAAAGCCCCTTTGCTGGTCTTGTAAATCACCTTTTGCAGTGGTGTTTTTATAAAACCTCTTGAGGTTTTGGCCTTTTCTTTTCATTGTTTATGTGCCTCCTTAGGTGAGTTTGTGCACCTCCTTAGGCAAGTTTGGATTTTTGGCTTCACTTTGCTCACAAGCATTGAACTTAGTGATGCATTGGCATAACATCTTGATCATTTTTTATTACCTTATCAATGTTATCAGGGGGAATAAATCTTGGTATGGTTGTTATTGGGCGCACACCTAGTGAATATCAGACTTCACTAGACCTAGTGTGTTTCTCATCTTTCTACTTTGTCTTGGGGGATCACCTAGTTAATATCATAATTCACTAGCTCGTGTTGACTTTAGTTTGTGGTTCACCTAGAAAATATCATACTTTTCTATTATGTGAGTCATGATCACCTTAACATGGCTACCTAGCATAACACACCTTGATTTCTTGTGGAGCCATGTGTTTCATGAGTTTTTAGCATAACACAACTTGTTAGCCTTGTGGAACCCATCATATTGCATGAAAACATAACATAGCACAACTTGCTAGCTAGTAGATCCATGTAGCTCATGAGTCAAGTGACATAACACAACTTGCTAATCCTCATGGGAACATTCCTTTATTCGATGGATGATGTTTGGTATTTGAGACAATTTAAGACTGAGGTCTCTTTGCATTACCGACTCAAATCTATTTAGTACTAACCTTGTGTTTTGTTGTGTGTTTTTGTGTTTCTTCTTCATGTTTGCATTGTGTTTGCATCATGATTGTGTTCATTTTGTAATCATATATATGCTATGTTATGTCATGTTTTATGTGTGTGCTCCTTTTTCCTTATATTGTCTTGCCATAGGATCTTGAATCATGGGGGCTTGCACATTCCCCCTAGATCCTTAGTCATCCTATCTCTTCAATATTTGGACAATTGGACTCCTCTTGAAATATGTTTTCTACTTTAGTGTGAGTCTAAGTGTAAGTTTATACTCTCACTAAAGTGGGAGCTAAATGTAGTGTCAAAAATTGTCACCCTTGATAATTTCACACTAAGTTTTTCTCCCCCTTAAGTTATTGGACCTAATTGAACACCCAATTTCCAAAATTATGCTCTCCATGGCCCATTTTAACATTTAATGAAAAATTGAAAGAAGAAAACAAATACATTCATGGGTAAGTGCATGGACATGTGACACAATTTTGGCTCTTAAGATGCCACTTTTTTTCTTCTTAAATTAGCAAAATCTGATTTGCACAAGAAAATGTGTTGGAAATATGTGCCTCAAACATCATAGGCTGAAACCTCCATTGGAGCCAAGTCGGTATGACAGCTCTTATGTCTGGTCGACTAGCAGCTTTAATCTTGTTGTACTATTCAGGTTGCTGTGACCTTGCAGAAGTCTTGCTGAATGCTGTTTACCTTGGAGCCTGTCGCTGTGACCTCTCACCGCTCATAGAGATCTTTGGTCGACAGGCCATTCAATCGAATATCTTATATCGAGGAGAGTCTTAGTGGTTCGCTATGAGCTCTCATCGATAGGAAAGTCTGACCGATGGGATAACGCATTGAAGTCATTGGTGTAACACGATGGCTCAGTGAGAAGTCTTAGCAATTGATACATGTCTCACCAAAAATGTTTTATGTTGGAGCCTTCAGGGTAAGTCTTGGAGTTCAGTATGATCTCTCAGTGAAGGATGTAAGTCTTGCCGACTGTGACCTGGTGCTCGGTATGACTTGTGTGTATTCAACATAATGTCTTGGCAAAGGTGATAGGTCTTGCCAATAGTTGTATGCTTTTAGTGTAACCTAATGTTGCTCGATGAAACCTCTTGGCGAGCGGTAAGCCTTGCCGATAGGAATGTTGAGATCATTATGAATTTGATTATTGATATGTGGTCTCACCGAAGAGCGATACTTTGGCCGAATGGTAAACTCACATCTATGAGACTTCTGGACCTCACTATGATCTCATGCTAAAAATGATAGGTCTCACCAACTGTTTAGTGCTTTGGTATAACACATGAAAGCTCGTTGGGATGTCTTGGTGAGAGCAATAGTCTTGTCGAAAGGAAAACTGAAGCCAATACATGTTGTTAGCTCAGTGAAACCTCCTGCCAATGGAAACAACTCTTGGCGACATCGATATGAAGGTTATGTGGCATCGGCAAGACACTGTTAGTGTCTCACCGAGATGCCAACAAAGTTTGTTTCTTCTGAGCAAGCAATGACTATCTACGTGGCTAGTATTTAGCCAATTAGAGGAGCCAAATTTGAATAGTTGGAAGTTAGTCTGTTGTGACAGTTTTGTGAGGAAGTTTGACAGACAGAGATCGACATGAATATAGTTTATAGTTGCAGATGCTCGATGGTTGGTTGAATCGATGGATTGCTGGGTGGTTGTATGATCAGTAAATGTAATCTAATTTGTAATGGCTATAACTTGAAGGTTCCTATACAAGATTTTTCATGGTGAATGCTACTGTAAAAAGACACCAGAAAGATAAGTCTGACATTTGTATGTAATCTCCATTACTGTAATACAAAGTGATTTCTCTTGGTGTGGTGGGTTTTTCTCTTGTAATGGTTTTCCCACGTATATCTGGTGTTCATGTGTGATTGTCAAATACTATTTTTCTATTATTTATTTCATAGTGCATCTTAGTTGAACTATAATTGAAAAATTAAAAGTATATCTACATTCTTCTCTGAGGTATTAACGTTAGGAGAATTGTTTCCACATCTAATTTTCCTTACAAGTGGTATCAGAGCCTGGCCAGTTATGTTATCCTTGTGGGTATGTTGGGTTTTTTGAGTCAATTTTGTTCAGTGGGAGTCTTGTAGAGTTTGTTATTTTTTCTTACAGGTTGAGATGGCTAGCATGTCTGGAAATTTTGAAATAGAGAAGTTCAACGACAATAACTTTGAGTTGTGGAAACTCAAGATGGAGGATCTTGTAGTTGATCGTGATCTGTGGCTTGCAGTGTCTGGAACTAAACCTACAGGCATGAAGCAAGAAGATTGGGACCTTGCAGATAGAAAGTCTAAGGGGTTGATAAGGCTCTGTTTGGCAAACTCAGTTCTTCTGAATGTGCATGAGGAGAAGACTGCCTCTTCTTTGTGGAAGAGACTGACGTCTATTTATCAAGGGAAGTCCTTGGTGAATAAACTGTTCCTGAGGAAGAAGCTGTATTCTTTGAGAATGCAGGAGGGAGGTTATGTGGCTGATCATTTGAATGCATTTAATATGCTATTTGGTCAATTGAAATCTGTTGGTGTACAAATTGATGAAGAGGATCACTGTATGCTATTACTGTGTTCTTTGCTAGATTCTTGGGATCATCTGGTGATGGCAATTGGAAGTACAACATCCAGTTTCAAGATGGAATATGTTGTTGGTTCTTTGCTATTAAAAGAGATGAGAAGGAAATATTCTAAGATGGCGAAGGAAGCTCTTGCTGTCAGAGGAATACCGAAAGAGAAAGGCAAGAAGAAGGACAAGAAGTCCAAATCAAAATTAGAGGGGAGATAAAAGTCTCCTGGCAAGAAGTCCAAGGTGAAGTACTGGAATTGTGGGCAACCTGGTCATGTCCGAAAGGATTGCAAAGAGGAGAAAAAGAATAAGAAGAAGTACTCTTCTGACAATGAGTCTTCTCATAGTGATGGTGACGCCTTCATTGCAGCCTTGGCTACACATGCATCAGATGATGTCTGGCTGATTGATTCTGGAGAATCTTTCCACATGACATCTCATAGAGAATGGCTCACAAAGTATGAGGAATACGATGGTGGAAAGGTGTACTTGGCAAGTGATTCAACTTTGGATATAGTTGGCCATGGAAGAGTCAGAATACAATTTCCTGATGGCAGAGTAAAGGGAATTAATGATGTTATGCACATACCAGGTCTGGCTCAAAATTTACTGTCTATCAGTAAGCTAAATGATATTGGAGTACAAGTCACGTTCTCTGGAAATGGTTGCAAGATGACTAGAGGTTCAATGGTGCTTGCTAGAAGTGCTCGAATTGGTACCCTGTATAAGCTAGATGCACATGTTGTTCAATGTAACAGTGTCTCTGGAAAGTCACTGAAAGCTGCTCATGGAGGTAAAGAGGGAAATATCCCTAATTATGTAAACTCTATGGAAGTAAAACTTCCAACAGAGAAGACTATGCTCTGGCATCATAGGTTAGTCCACATAGGAGAAAAAGGTTTAAAAAACTTGAAGAATAAAAACCTGGTTGAGGGGCTTCAAGATTGTATTCTTGAATTTGAATTCTGTGAGCATTGTATATATGGAAATCAGCACCATGTTTCTTTTTATTCCAGTCCTCATAAATCTTCTGGTTTGCTAGATTATATTTATTTGGATGTGTTTGGTCCAGTGGATGGTCTTTCTTTGTCTAAGTCAAGATAATATGTGTCGTTCATTGATGATTATTCAAGAAGAGCATTTGTATATTTTCTAAAAAGTAAATAAAAAATATTCAGTTGATTTAAAGAATTTAAAAATCTTGTTGAAAATCAGACTGGTAGAAAAATAAAATGCTTAAGGACTAATAATGGCAGTGAATTCTGCTATGATGATTTTGAAAGATACTCTAAAGACCATGGAATTAAAAGATACAAGACTACACCTTATACTCCACAACATAATGGAGTTGCATAAAGGTTCAATAGGACAGTGATGGAGAGAGCACGGAGTATGCTTAGTAGTGCTGGCTTGGAGGAGCAGTTTTGGGCTGAGGCTGTGTCTACTGCATGTTATTTGATTAATCAGTCTCCTAATTTTTCTCTTGTTGAGAAAAAACCTTTGGAAGCGTGGTCTGGTAAGAAACCCTCTCTTAGACATGTTCGTGTTTTTGGCTGTGAGGCATATGCTCATGTGCTAGATGTGAAAATATCTAAATTGGAGAACAAGGATGTCAAATGTATTTTTATTGGCTATAGTGCTGTCATAAAATGATACAAGCTTTGGAATCCTGATACAGAGAAGGTTGTATACAATAGAAGTGTAATCTTTCGTGAGTTGAAACCTTCCACTTTGGATCTATAGTTAGAGACAAAGTCAGAAAATAATAAGGATGTAGCATTAATTCCTCCTACACTAGAGAAAGAGGAATTGAAAATTCAAAATGTACCTGAAACTGAGGAGAGCTCAAGAAGTTTTGAAAGTTCTGAAGAAGAAGAACCTCAGCCTCAGCAAGTGAGGAGGTCAACCTGTGAAAGAAAAAAACCAGATAGGTATGGGTTTTGTTTGATTGATTCTACTTGTGCCTATGCTTTAATTTCTAGCACTTATGAGCCTAGGACTGTAAATGAGGCATTTAAAATGTCTGATTCAAACTCTTGGTTGGAAGCCATGAATGAAGAGATGGCATCATTAGAAAAGAATGAAACCTGGAGTCTGGTGCCCTTGCCTAAAGGCAGAAAGGCTGTTGGTTGCAAATGGGTATTTAAGAAGAAAATTGGTCTGGATGGCAGTGTAGAAAAGTACAAGGTGAGATTGGTTGCAAAGGGTTATTCCTAGGTAGAGGGAATCGATTATGGGGAAATATTTTCTCCTGTAGCAAAGCTGACATCTATCAAATTTCTTTTGTCACTTGTAGCAGTGTATGCCTTAGAGGTCGAACAGATGGATGTGAAGACAACATTTCTTCATGGTGATGTTGAAGAAGAAATCTATATGTCCCAGCTTGAGCACTTTGTTGAAAAAGGTAAAGAAAATATGGTATGCAAATTAAAGAAGTCTCTATATGGGTTAAAGCAGTCACCTAGAATGTGGCACCAAAAATTTGATACTTTTGTATTGTCTTTGGGATTTGTGAGATCAAAATATGATCACTGTGTATATTATAAAGCTGAAAGTGATCAAGTACTTGTTACTGCTCTCTATGTTGATGATATGCTGTTCATAGGCAATAGTAAGCTAATGATTTCTGATCTTAAGTCTCAGTTGTCTGCTAAGTTCAAAATGAAAGATCTTGGTGCAACAAGGTATATTCTGGGGATGGAGATAACTAGGGATAGGAAGAAAACTATGGGTCATTCAGAGTAAGTATATCGGGACTATTCATGAGATATTTTGTATGAATGATTGCAAACATCTAGTGGTTCTAGTCATGCAGGGAACAAAACTATCTGTTGAGGACTATCCAAAATCTCCTACTAAGATGGAGGACATGACCAGTGTACCTTATGCTAGTGCGGTTGGAAGTCTCATATATGCAATGGTATGTACAAGGCCAGACATTGCCCAAGTAGTGGGAGTTCTTAGTCGATTTATGGCAAATCCTGGAAGGATACATTGCGATGCTGTGAAGAGAGTGTTTAGATGTTTGAAGGGAACTTCAGATTTTTCTTTATGTTACCATGGGAACTTGGTTGAATCATAGAGGACTCTCAGCATTTGTGGATATGTAGATTCTAATTGGGTAGGGGACATTGATAGTAGGAGGTCCACCAGTGGATACATTTTCATGTTGAATGGTGGTGCAGTGAGTTGGATGAGTAAGCGGCAGGCTGTAGTCACTTTGTCCACTACGAAGGCTGAATACATGGCAGCTACTCATGCTTGTAAAAAAGCAGTTTGGTTGAAACGTTTGTGTTCTAACATTGGTTTTGATGTAGGGGAAATAACTATTTTTTGTGACAGTCAAAGTGCAATTTTTTTGGCAAAGAACCCTACTTTCCATGCCAGGATGAAACATATATAGACATACAGTACCACTTTGTACGAGATATGGTGGAGGATGGAAAGGTCAGTTTGGAAAAGGTTGATACTCTAGAGAATGTTGCAGATTCATTGACGAAGCCAGTGAGCACAAACAAGTTCAGGTGGTGTGCCAGTTCAATGGGCCTTAGTGCCCATGATTTTCAATAAGTTTTGTTGTGCTCTGGAGGTGCTTGTGTGATCTTCATCAAGTGGGAGATTGTTGGAAATATGTGCCTCAAAAATCATAGGCTGAAACCTCCATTGGAGCCAAGTTGGTATGATAGCTCTTATGTTTGGCCGACTAGCAACTTTAATCTTGCTATACTACTCAGGTTGTTGTGACCTTGCAGAAGTCTTGCCAAACGTTGTTTACCTTGGAGCCTATCGCTGTGACATTCTATTCGCTGTGACCTCTCACCGTTCGTAGAGATCTTCAACCGACATGCCATGCAATTAGATATCTTATATCGGGGAGAGTCTTAGTGGTTCGCTATGAGCTCTCATCGATAGGAAAGTTTGACCGACAAGATAACGCATTGAAGTCATCAGTGTAACACGACGGCTTGGTGAGAAGTCTTAGCAATTGATACATGTCTTGCCAATAGTGTTTTATGTTGGAGCCTTTGGGGTAAGTCTTGGAGTTCGGTATGATCTCTCAGCGAAGGATGTAAGTCTTTCCGACTATGACCTGGTGCTCGGTATGACTTGTGTGTATTTGGCATAATGTCTTGGCGAAGGTGATAGGTCTTGCCAATAGTTGTATGCTTTCGGTGTAACCTAATGTTGCTCGATGAAACCTCTTGGCAAGTGGTAAGTCTTGCTAATAGGAATGTTGAGATAGCTATGAATTTGATTATCGATATGTGGTCTCATCGAAGAGCGATATTCTAGCCGAATGGTAAACTCATATCTATGAGACTTTTGGACCTCGCTATGATCTCTTGGCGAAAGTGATAGGTCTCGCCAACTATTTGGTTCTTCGGTGTAACACATGAAAGCTCATTGGGATGTCTTGGCGAGAGCAATAGTCTTACCGAAAGGAAATATGAAGCCGATACATGTTGTTAGCTCAGTGAAACCTCTTGCCGATGGAAATGACTCTTGGTGACATCGATATGAAGGCTATGTGGCATTGGTGAGACACTGTAAGTGTCTCACCGAGATTCCAACAAAGTTTGTTTCTTCTGACCAAGTGATGCCTATCTACGTGGCTGGTATTCAGCGAATCAGAGGAGCAAAATTTGAATAGTTGGAAGTGAGTCCACTGTGACAGTTCTGTGAGGAAGTTCGACAGACAGAGATTGACATGAATATAGTTTACAGTTGTAGATGCTCAATGGTTTGATAGTTTGATGGTTGGTTGAATTGATGGATTGCTGGGTGGTTGTATGATCAATAAATGTAATCTAATCTATAATGGACGTAACTTGAAGGTTCCTATACAAGATTGTTCATGGTGAATGCTGCTGTAAATAGACACCAGAAAGATAAGTTTGATATTTGTATGTAATATCCATTACTGTAATACAAAGAGATTTCTCTTGGTGTGGTGGGTTTTTCTCCCGTAAGGGTTTTCCCACATATATCTAGTGTTCATGTGTGATTGTCAAATACTCTATTTCTGTTATTTACTTCATAGTGCATCTTAGTTGAACTGTAATTGAAAAATTAAAAGTATATCTACATTCTTCTTTGAGGTATTGACGTTAGGAGAATTGTTTCTGCATTTGATTTTCCTTACAAAATGAAGATAGTTATGCTCAAAATATCAAGATGTAGCAAGAAAAAAATTTGAAGTGCTCTGAGTCTAGTTTCTTAGCTACTCATTCTTTTTGAAATTAATGAAAATTAAGGGTCTCAAAAAGGGGGGCCCAAAATAGGTCCTGTTTTTTTTAAAAAAACAACATAGCACTTGAGGGCTTCCCCCTCTTTGATTAACTTTTTTTTAGAATTTCAAAAATCTGAATGGTGAGAAATTAGCTAACACCATGTAGTTTATCCTTGTTCTTTCGGATTATTTTTTTAATGAATATAAAATATTTTATGAATTTCCAAAGTGGATACATCCTGAAAAGCTGAAATTTGA
>VDFB02000015.1:146950333-146974714 GCA_007258455.2 Sequoia sempervirens
TCAACCCTCAACCCTTAGTCCCTTAACCCTTAAACCCTCAACCATCAAACCTCTACCCTCAACCCTCAACCGTTAAACCCTAATCCCTCAACCCCTATACCCTCTACCCTATACATTGGACCCTCAACCCTAATATCTCAACCCTATACCCTCAACCCTCAACCCTCTACCCTTAACCTTAAAATCTCAACCCTCAATGCTTAAACCCTAAACCCTTAAACCCTCAACTGTCAATTTGCAACCCTCAACCCTTAATCCCTCAACCATAGGTAGGAAAGGAAGCATAGGTGGGATACTAAGTGATGAAGGGAGAGGTAGGTAAATAGAGGGATAGGGTAGATAAATATAGGTAGAGAGGGAAGGATATGTAGAGAGAGGAGAGAGAGAGAAGTAGAGAGGGGAGGGGGGATAGGTAGGGAGGAGATAGATATGAGTGTGTGTGTGTGTGAGAGAGAGAGAGAGAGGAGACATAGTTGAGATACAAAGTGATGGAGGGAGAGGGGAGATAACGATAAATAGAGAGGGAAAGAGATGTAGAGAGAGATGATAGATATAAGTAGAGAGTGGAGGGATAGAGGGAGAGGAAAGGAGATAGAGGTGTGTGTGTGAGAGAGAAGAGAAAATGAGGGGAGAGAGGAAGGGGGAGAGAGAGAAATATAGTAGAGAGGGAAGTGGGGAGAGATAGGGTGGAGCAGAGAGGAAGGAGAGAGGTAAGAGAGAAAGAGGGGGGAGGGAGAGAGAGGCAGAGAGTGGTGGTGGTGGAGGGAGAGGAGAGGGAAGGAGAGAGGGAGGGATAGGATGGAGGGAGGGAAGGAGGGAGAGTGATATGGAGAGATTGGTGAGATAAAGAGTATAGAGGTAAGGAGAGAATGAGAAAGAGAGATAAAGAGAGAGAGAGGGAGGTTGGAGGGACAAAGAGGTAGAAAGAAAGCGAGACATAGTGAGGGAAGGAGGGAAAGTAGGATAGAGAGAGAATGGTGATTTAGAGAGGAGGGAGTGAGAGGGAATGAAGGAAATTAGGAGAGATAGAATGGTGATTTAGATAGGAGGGAGTGAGAGGTAGGGATAGAGATAATGGTGAGATAGAGAGGAGAGAGTGAGAGATAAAGAGAGGGACAGAGAGAAAGAGAGAGGGAGGTAGAGGAAGGGAGAGGAGAGATAGAGAGTAGAGAGGGAAAGAGGTAGGGAAGGAGACATAGGTGAGATAGAGAGGGATGGAGAGAGAGAGAGTGATGGAGGGAGAGGTAGGTATAGAGAGGGAAAGAGAGATGAGAGATACAGAGTAGAGAGGGGAGGGAGGGAGGGAGAGGTAGGGAGGGAGATCGAGGTGTGTGTGTGAGTGAGAGAGAGAGAATTGTGAGATAGAGAAAAGGAGCAATTGGGAGAGAAAGAGAGGGAGGGACAATAGTGAGTGAGATTGGGAGAGACAAGAAAAAGGGGAGGGAGGGTGAGGTCGAGAGAGGGAGGGAGAGGAGAGATATAGAGAAGTAGAGAGGGAAGGAGGGAGGGAAGGAGTGTTAGGGAGGGAGATAGAGGTTTGTGAGAGGGAGAGATAGAGAGAGTGGTGAGATATAGAGGAGAGAGTGAGAGGGAGGGAGGGAGAATTATGAGATAGAGAGGAGAGAGTTAGAGAGAAAGAGGGGGAAGAAAGGGATAAAGAGTGAGAGAGAGATGTAGGTAGAGGGAGGGAGAGGAGAGATAGAGAGTAGAGAAGGAAAGAGGTAGGGAGGGAGACATAGGTGAGATACAAAGTGATGGAGGGAGAGTTAGGTAAAGAGAGAGAGAGGGGAGATAAAGATAAGTAGAGAGGGAAGGAGATGTAGAGAGAAAGAAGAGATAGGGAAAAGTAGAGAGGGGAGGGAGGGAGGCAAATGTAGGGAGGAGATAGAGGGGTGTATGTGAGATAGAGAGGGGAGAGAGGGAGGAAGGGAGAGAGAGAGGGAGTGGAGAGATACAGAGTAGAGAGAAGGAGAGAGTGAGAGAAAGATGATACAACTTGCTGACTACTAAAATTTGACCTTTTGATTAATGAAATTTGACATGCTGATTACTGAAATTTGACTAAGTCTAAAATTTTTAAGATCTTCCAAAAATTAGAATTTGCATTATAACTCTTAGAGATCTGAAACCACTCTCAAACATCCTAAAACTATATACATAAAATATAACTTAAAGTATAAGACAGTAAATGTCCATATGCAAATGTTAGAGAAAGAGTTTAGAAAAATGCAATCCAAAAGAGTTCATAAACATTCATTACAAAACTCAAGCCATTTGGCACTTTCCAAATTTGGCAAGCACAATATGGCTTGTTATGGGTTTTTTTTTGTAATTTGGCACCAAAATTGTGTCACAAATCGATGCACTTACCCTCATCTAATACTTTACCCCTGGCACCTCAAATTATAGAAAATAGGGTTGGGACAATGATGCCAAAATGGGACTCATTCGCCATAATGGGACATAGATTCCCTATGGTGGCAATGTCCCCCTATTCCATTTCCCTCCAAATTTAAATGTCAGTATCAACATTTTAACATTTGAAATTCAGGTTGTAAATGTCGGCTATCAAGATCTAATTTGTGTGAATTAGAGAAAATACCTCTAGTTATTGCATCATTTCAAATCTAACAAGCAAGAGGTGGACATCAAGAGCAATTCAAGAGCAACATCTTAGTGATTTATCACATCAATTCAAGATCCAAGCATCATGTCAAACCTTATGTGAGTTTGTGTGTTCATGTCATCATTGTTTTGTGAAGGCTAACCCTTTTGTATGTCTCCAAGTAATTCAACCATTCAAACAAGTAAGATCCTAGACCTTGCGGTGATGTGCATGAATTTAGTCCTTCAAGGAAGCCATTGAAGGGTGGTGAGTTGCAACATTTTGTGGATTAATCATTCCTTCCTATTATTTACCATTGTATCATTGGCATTGCCATTGTGGAAGTGGAAACACTAGCATGGGGTTTGACTAAGGCAAGCCCCTAAATGGCACAACCCTTCCTCTCTCTTTGAATGTGTAGGTTTTAGGTTTGAAGGAGATTGAAGGAAGCTTTAATATCCATTTTATATTGTTGCATTCGAAAGCCTACATCTTGACAAGCTAACAAAACTCATGCTTACAAAATTTTCCAACAACGATCTAGAAAATTTGTAGGCAAGAATTGGGAGCTCAAATCTAACATCAGAGGACTGCAAAAACATATCCGTGACACCCCTATAAGGAAAAATATGCCCTTTGGTGACTACATATGTCCTCCTATAATGATTGAATGCAAATTTTTAGGATAGGTAAATAACACACCACCCTTCCTAGATCTGCCTGCAAATCCTTGTTACAGTTTGTCAATTGTCGGAAGCTTGCATTTTTCATATTAGGGCACATAGTCTAATAAGGTTAATCAAGGAAAATAAATTTCAATCCATCCCAAGGCTCAAAATGATGCAAATCTAGGCCTGATTGGCTCACCTTCATGGTTGAAAGTCAACCTAATCACCTTGTTGATTTGCATCCTAATATACCCTTGAAAAATAAGGAAATTAACCCTATGTTTTATACGTTAAAATTAGGGTTCCCTTTTTCTTTGTTACATTGGATTTGTTTCAATTTCAAATTTGTTTGAAAAAGTTTACATACTTTCATCTCTAGAGATTGATTTTCTTCTTGCATGGATTTTTTACATTTGTTCCTTTTTTCTCCTTTCTTGCTCTTTCTTTGTTTGAGTGGATGATATAAGATTTATTTCAACATATTCACCTTTAGAGTTTAGTTTAGTTTTTTCCTAAATTTGTCTCATTAATCTATTTTCCACTATTTTGGATTTGAGTTGCTTAGGTGTTTGCCTCTTTCATGGTTTTATTTCATAATTATCAAATCTATATCAATATTAAATAATTGAGAAAATAAGAATATATTCTATGAATGTTAAGAACATAACAAATATAAAAAACCATTCCAAAGGGTGTTAGGCACCACAACATCCACACAATATGGTACAATAGATTGGAAAATTAATGTAATGTCTAGTAAAATAAATAATGGTAATGAGAATAACATTGCATAGCTATAAAAAAATGGCTCTGCAACGGTCGAGCGGGAGAAGGAGCGGGGCTCCAAATTTGAATTCACCTGGCGCTGAGGATGGTGAAGGCTCAGATTCTGACAAGGATGATGCGGTTCTTTGGAATGTTGATCTTGTGTGGCCTTTTGATCCCTTCCTTGGGAGTGATTCTTTGGTGGACGGGTTGTTTTCACTTGCCTTCGTGCAGGCTTTGCGGGAGTGTGTTGTACGCCTGGTCCACTCCACTCTTTTTGGGGCGCTTGTTGGCTCCTTGGTGGATTGTTGTTTATGGCTGATGGGGCATTGTGAGGGTGCTTTGCTTTCTGTGAGCTTTGGGAGACCTCTGTTCTCTGCCTCCCCTATTTGCTATGCGTATGGGCGTTCTCTCCTCTGCTCCATGTTCGATGTGGTGGGTCTGATGGCTCCACTTAGGGATCTCTTATGCGTGGCATGCCCGTTTAGGGTGGCTACTGTTTCTTCCACTTTGTGCATGGACCTGAGGCAGGTGGTGGGGCGTTTGTCCACTTCATGTGTGGGCCTGGGGCAGGGCGTGGGCCTGCTTTGGTGTCTGGCTGAAGCAGAGTTTGATGTGTTGGGTCATTCTGTGGTGTGGCTCTATTTGGGTCTACTTGGAGGGTCCTACTGGCCTCTGTTTCATGTTTTTGATGGGGGCTTTGCTACTGTTACGATTGTTTGGCTGGCTCTACACTTTTGTTTGCCGGCTATTACTCTTTTCTGGTGGTTAGAGGCGCATTTGAGGACTCTTTCCTTGCGATGGTTCTTGGTGGAGTTTGTTGGTGGGATGTTTGGGATGGAAGTTTTGCTATTCATTCCCTTGGCTCTAAGATGGTGGTCTTTTCACTATCTTGGCTCGGTTCTTGTTGTGGCTCGCCTTGGTGGGTTTTCTTGTGATCAACCTTGTTTGGTGGTGCTTTTTGGTGTCAAGACTCCTCTGTGCTGGGGTCTTGAGGTTTTGTGGAGGGTGGTGTTGGTGGCACCTGCTCTTGTTTGACTATCTAACGATCGTTTGTTGTCTATGATGGCTATGTTTTGCTACAAAAAGGGTGTAGCCCTTGGTTCGGTTTTTGAAGACAATGTGGTCTATTTGTTGGCAGACTAGTGGCTTGTTTGACATCCATTCTAGGTGTCATGGCTCCGTTGGAGGTTGATTGCTGTGGTTTGCGGTGCTTTTCCTGCTTCGGAGATTATGTCTGTGCTTCCTGTTGTTGCCCCCACCTAGATACCTTGGGAGGGGGTGTGAGCATGCTCTACTGATGGTTCTGCTTCCTACTTGTCTCTACAATTGTGTGGTTCTATTGAGGTGAATATTGCTTCTATTGAGGTGGAGTTGGTGATTGTAGGCCTAGTGCGATGCACTTCTCTCCATTGCTGGTTCCTATTGAGGTGGAATATGCTTGCTTTGGAGGAAGTTTCTGTTGGTAGCCTTGGCCTGCACTTCTTCCTCTCTGTTAGAGGGGAGCCCCAACCTATTGAGGTGGTTGTGGAGTTGGTTTCTGGGTGGTGGTTGCTTCTGGAAGATTGTTCCTTTGTTGGGAATGGTGATTCTTACCCCCTTGTGGTTGAGAATATGTTTGAAATTAGTTTGTCCTCGAGCAAGAAATTTGTGGCAGGTTTGGTTTTGCAGATGGGCCGTGGCCTCCTGAGTGGTAGGTCTAGGGTAGTGGTTCAATGTGTTCGATAGCTCCTGGTCTTGTGCTAGGAATGGGTTGTAAGTCATTTTTTGGATTGGATTACTTTGGGTCTTCGGTTTCTGTTGTGTATCTCCTGTTAATGTTAATGGCCCATTGGGCCTAGTTTTATTGGGGACCGCACCCTTGTTGTGCTGCGGTGTTGTCTGCTATTGATGGCCCTTCGAGTTTTTCGCTAAGGGTTTTCACCTTTTTTTTTTTGCTCTTCTGGTTGGCCCATGGGGCTTTGTTCTAAAGGCACGACACCCTTATTTGCCGCTTTTAATTTCAAAAACAAATATAAAAAACACTCAATTGTCAAACAATGCCAATGATTTTTCTAAAAGGGTAAAAATAATGATTCATTATATCAATATAAGATAAAAAACTACAAAAATAATGTTTTGTGGATGCCCTAAGAATGTTTAAATATATAAAAAATATGAAATTTCTCAAAGAATTAAAATATTATATTATGGTATTGAAGAACTATAGAAGATAGTTTATGGGACCAAAATCATGAGCATTTACCTTTTTTTATCTATTATTGCATTATTCCATATAAAGATAATGCAAGTATATATCAATCTCATGAAGGCCATTTTAAATATTATGGATAAACACTTTTTAGTTATTTATATTTTTCGTTTTACACTTTATATTGGTTGGATAATTTATTTTAGGTGCTTGGTTAGATTTTCCTTAGCTGGATCCTCCAACTTTGACGATCTTAGTTATCAAAAGCAAGTCATATAGATTTAGATTTAAATTTTGACAATTTGGCGAGGGAAAAGGATTAGGAATAAATTTACCGTGACTTGGAAATTCTACGATATTAGACACCAAAGTGAGTGCAACATAAAATAGAAACTATAGGGAAAAAGTATAAAGCCATGTCACACTTTCAACCAACTTATCAACACAAGTGAATTTTAGCATTTATAACTAAAAATCATTTTTATTCAAACATATATGATGTAGTAAGATTCATTCTAGATAAGTTAAATATGCACATAACTTTTCCAACTAAAATTGTTGGCTAAATACATACATAGCACCACTTTATGGCCGATTTACTAAAAAAAATAAACTATTTAAAAAATTTAATGTTTCAACAACTCCTACTCATATAAATAACATTTTTTAAAAAATGTAAAAATACCCTTTTGTAGATCCATAAGTGTAGTTTTAAAATATATATTTATTTTAATAGTTTAATTATTATTTTTTACTAAAAGTAGAATATTAGCACAAAAATACTAGGTTGATTACCATGTCAAGAAAAGTATTAAATCTTATTAAAAAAATAAAAATAATGCCCTAGCTAAAAGAATCTAGATTAAGATAGTATAATTTTTTTTCCATTTTAGATAAATATTTAATATAAAAGTTGACATTGGGTAGAAACAGCTGTGTTTTAATACACACACATTTAAATATTTATTTAAAAATATATATTTATTAAAATTAGAAAAAAAATATATCCATGCCCTAAAGTTTCTAGTTATAAATATACACAAAAAAATTGAAGGAAAAAAAGAAGAAAAATACTATATAAAGCTTGACGTCGAGTGTAACATCATTTTTCAGCATTTTATCAACTAAATTATAATGTTTATTTATAAAAAATTATATTCAAATAATTTTTTAATTTTGTCAAAATAAGACAAACATAAAATATACTAAAAAATACACATTTTATTAGTTTACATCATTTCAAAATTCAAAACATATATGCCACTTCCAAGTGATTTAAGTTTAAAAGTTAGATTAGTGTTGGCCATTTTCTTTATAAAAGTGTGACGCAACTTTGTACTTTTACCCTATAGGTTGCAATTTTTGACTTACACTAAGTTTTGTTTTATTTTCCATAACACTCCTCATTTTTTTATATTAGATACTTATATTTATATCCTCATATTATTAATGTGGAAAGCATATCCATATTTAGTATATAATCTATCTTGAGTTTAGATGTTAATGGCACTGAGTAGGCATGTTTTCCTAAGAGGGTCCTATAATAAATTGAAACCTAAGAAGGTGAGATAGTCATGACACACTTAGGGAGGAGTAGTTCCTTAGAGGGACCTAAAATAAATTGGAACTTAAAGAAGATTTATCCTTATAAGGTCTTGCATAAATTTTTAAAAATGTTAATGTACTTGAGATTTAGCTACACGAAGGGTTGGGCATATTACCCATAATTAATATCTCTATCTTGTATTCTTACCATTTTTCTTGTCTTGATGATTCCATGTAGTCATAGAAAATTCTAGATGGATAAAGTAGATGCTTAAAAAATAGTGAGAGGAGATTGCATATTCATTTTGGAGATATGCACTAGCAAGAAAATCTAGTGGAGAAAATGCAAGGAATTTATCAAATCTATTATTTTAGGATAAAGGAATTGAGGAAGACTTATGAACTTTAGAGCCAAAAGTAAGTTGAGCTGGGTGGTTGAATTTATCTTTCATTTAATTTTAATTATGTTTAGCAATGTGCTCAAAATTCTATTATGAAGGATATTTGATGCAATACCATCCTAAATGTCAAGCAATATTGCATAACACAAAAATAATTTGTGTTATATGTATCTATTTTCTAATGCACACTCTATTTCTTTGTGGCACACTTGCATGTGCCTTTTCTACTTGTATTATTTTGTGTTTTTCTTGGGAAGGTTTTGGATTGCACAACTATGTATCCCTTTCACACTTTTAATCATTATCCAACCAAGTGAAACCTACACATTTATGCGTTGTCTATTGCTTTTATTGACCTTATGTAGTGTTTCTTGAGCATGACTTGTTGAGAGTGTTTTGTGTAAGTTATAGCTCATGTAAGTTGCTTGTGACTCTGTATGCTACCACCCAAACCTCTATGCAATCTATGCATTTTGTTGAGTGTTACCACACACATGATCAAACATCTATTAGATGACACTTGAGCTCTATAGTTGTTTTTTCTCTTCCATGCCTCTTTGTGCCTTGATCTTTATCCATAGATGTAACATCTTTGCTCAATATTTTTTGAGTTCTATGTGCTCTAATTCTCTAGTTCTTTAAGGGTAACTTATACACTTGATAATTGATCTTTTTGGGTTCATCTAAGATTCTCATGTAGTTCACATGCAAGTAATTGGTTACGTGAGAGCTAAAGGGACATTCTTGAACTTCAATTCATCTTCTTCTTGGAATGTTAGTTTTCTTTATTTCATGTACATTTAGTGGATTTATTCTTGTTTGTTCAATTCTAGATTGCATGTTGAACATCAGCATGGTTAGTTTTCTAATGGTGTCATTCCTCAACAAAAAAGTCAATAATTCTAAAAATTAAACAAATTATCACTGAGATACATTGTATACATAAAATCTTTGTGTAAATTGAATATTTCTTTTGATCGTATTTATCTATTATTAAATTCTATTTATTAAAAATCCATACATATACACATTTATAATTTCTACAATAATTTTAGAATAAAAATATTATTTTCTTATATTTCCTTCACATTTTTCCCGTATTCCCATGACCAATTGTTTATTTAACTCATTATAATGCTGCGTCAATATTCTCATATAAACACAATGATTGAAGTATGCACTGTATAAATCTTTCCTTTTGAAAAACAAGGGTGGATTATTAAAGGTAAATTTCTCTTGTGAGAACTCCATTTCATTCAATAATGTTTTTTGCCAATTAAAGACAGAAGTCTACTGTCATGTTCGTTCTTTCTTCCTATCTACATATACATTTAGTTTTAATTGGGTATGTGTGATAGAGGCAATTTGAAAGAATTACTTTTCTTTCTTTAAGTGGATACCTAATTCATTGGCAGGAAGTGACACGGGTTGACTGTGTTTTCCATTATATTACCATGACGTTCGCTGCATGGCATTGGCACGTGAACCGAATCTTACACAGTCTTCCTTCAACTCAAGGGTTGTCATCTACAAAGCGACCACAGAAACAGTTCCGAGCACAAGTATTTTGTTACTTTGCTGCAACTTAAATATCTCATGTCATTACTTTTTGTAAAAGCATTTGCTTGCTTTTAATCTCAATAATTATAACAATTCAGAAAGCTTGAAAAATGTTAGGCCGGGATCTTAATCCATGTTAGGTTATAATTACAGTGATTTCAAGGGATAAGTCTGATTGTTTAATTAATCTTTTTGGATCTTTTAATGAAACATTATATATATATGAATGAATGGTTGTAGTTTAATTTTGGTAAGGATGATAGTATGTTTTTGGTTATGTTGTTTATTAAGGTTAAAATTTTTTAGAGGTATGATTGGATCAATTTTGACCATTGCATGATTTTGATGGATTGAATCATAGTAGTTGTGGCGGCTTAATCAAATGACGACTTCTAATTTAAATGCATGCTCCCTTATAATATTGTAATCTATTGTTAAAAATGTTATATAATACTCGCCCCTCTCAGACCCCAACTTGGCAAAAAAAAAATGTAAGACCAAGGCAAGGTTGTTTGGGCCGCTAGGCCGGGTCACGGGGATACCTTTGGCGCAACTAAAAAAAAAAAAAAAAACTTATAAGATCTTGAATCACAATTGTAGTCTTAATTTAAAAAATTATATTAAGTCTATGTTACATTTAAATGAAAATTTACACCTTTACATAAATATTTAGGTTAATTAAATACTATAATTAATTTAGATAATTGAGTGGAGATTGTAAATAATAAGTTGAATTAGATAAATGAAAATGTGATAGTTGAATTTTAAAGGTAGGAAAATGATGTAGAAAATATCTCGAATAGATTTATCATAATGTTCAAATGATTAGCTTAGAAACTACATATTGAATATGTAAACTATTTTGGTTAAGAATTGTGCTTACGTAATTGATATCTATGAGTGCAAAATGATATGGTGCATAGACTTGAAACTATACCCATAAAAACGAATTGACACAAAATTGATTATTGAAATTTACTCGCTTTGATCATCTGATATTTGAATTTTGATAAGAGCTAGTGGTGTTTACAAACACCTTTAGAACATCTACTAAAGTGCAAGGGTCATTTTTCCTTTAGTTAGACTCTTAGTTGAACTAATTTTACAATTTTTAAACAAAGATCAAGAGCAACAAACAAGATGTAACAGGTCTACAAGGATGCTAGAAATAGATAATACATAATTATTATTTTTAGAATCTTTGATCTAAACATTCTTTTACATTTCAACATGATTTAAAAATGAACAAATAAATGTCTTTATGTACAACAACAAACAAACAAATCAATACAAAAATGTGATAAATCAGTTCACAGCAACTAATATAAAAGTCAATAAGATATAATTTTAAATGTTGAAAATTGAAGACTTAAAATCAAAATTGTTAAAAGGACTAATATCAATAATGAATCTAAAAATCAAAATTAATATCTAGGTATAAACTTATTAGCCGCCAACATAAAAGAAAAGGACATTGGCATTCAATTTTAACCATTACATAGATTATTTACATTGACTTATAAATCTTGATCCCTGTTAGATCACAACTAGTTGTTGATTTCCAAAATGTGAAATACAGGTCAGATTGTAAATGCACTAATGCTACAAATGGGCCATGCACTATGTACTTCATTTCAAGTTCTTATCCCTCCCTCTCTGTCTTCCTATTCTATCGCTATAATATTACTAACAGCTAGGTAAAAATGACTGACAAACATGTCCTCTTTGAATCATGCTGGACGGGCCTAACAATGCCATTACTCTGCTGTCATTCATCCCTTTGATGCCACAATAACTCCAAAATATACAAGAATGCTCAATAACTCCAAAATATACTAGATTGCTCAAACCCAATTTAATATATAGTCTTGCCAACAAAACTAATTTGATTGCAGTAGTGTCAGATTGTGTCTAATTCACGAAACAAATCCATTCAGCTTTGCTGGGCACACCTCCATTGACAACGGAGAGAAGGTAATACCCAGAGGGAGCCGCCACCGGGCTTGGTGGAGCCATCAAACAGACCAAATACGAACTATTCCGCTGGGCGACGGGTGTGGCCGCCAACGACAACATTCTCTGGTTCATCGACACCGCGTGCGTGGTGAATGGAGGGGCGTAAACATGGAATCGAATGTTAATACCGGGTGGCCCCTGAAGAGAGAAGCGCACGACGAATTTAGATCTGTAGTTTATTTTCCGGGGGGTAACAGCTATAATAGTAGGCCTTATGGGATTATAATGCGAATGCAGGTAATAAGGAATGTATGCTTCCATCCGAAGTTCCGTGGGGAAAGGCACGTTGGAGAAGCAGTAGCCAAAGTTGGAGTTACTTCCTCCCACCAGAACCCGTCCATCTGGAAGAACATTTGCAGTGGAATGGTACATTCGAGGGATTGTTGTGGGAGCTAATGTGCTGAACCGGTTCGCCATGGCTTTCGCGGGTCTGTAGAGCAATGGGCTGAGCGCAGGCATCCTGGCATACTGATAGCCCGCAGATCCTCGTTCGGCGCCATTGATTATGAGAATTTCCCCCGTAGGAAGGATGAGCATGTCGCCCATCACTCTTGGCCCGGGCATGTCCTCCATCTGCCACACCGGGTTTGGGGAACTGATATCAATTCTCCCGCAGCTCTGTAACGCCAGCTCAAATGTTTGATTCTGTCGGGCCCTCGTGAAGGCTCCGTCGGCTGCGCCTCCGCATATCATGATCTCGACCCGCTGGAAATTGTTCGCAGAGTCTAGCGGTAGCATGACGGAAGAACCGCTACTCGGGTAGCTCCTTGCGCCGGCGCCCGGAATGGTGGGGAATGTTCTGACCACACGATTTTGCTTGTAGTTGAGGAGAATGGAATTCCTGTTGGCGAAGATAAACAGATTGCCGTCGGAAGACAGATGCAGAAACGGGTATAAGTTGTTCTCCTCGTTTATGTCGTGGGTTTGTATGAGAAGTGGTAGTCGAAAAGCCCCCTCGCCGGGTCGCTTGGGAAGAAACTCATAATTAAACGACCTGCGCCCACCCACGACAATGAGTCGACCGTCGGGCAAGATCTGGTCGGAAGCATACCACCTCCTGGAGAAGAGCAGCTCGGGGGACTCGAACCAGTCGCAGGTTCCGTCGGTACAGGGTGTGAAGTAGCGGGTAACTCTGTAGCCGTTGTTCCAACCGCCGGTCTGGACGAGCCTGCCACTGCTGTCGAAGGCACCGGATGAACAGAACGTGTCGGTGAGGAGATGCAGAGCTCTCACCTCGTTCGCTGTAATGTCGTACTCTATCGAGTGCGCCCAGCAATCCTCTGTGCTAGTCGTTGTTTGATTATTGCAGGGCGGGTCGGTTCTCATTATGTTGGACGGACCCGCGAGAGTCTGGTCAAAGATGACGACTTTGTCAGTGTGAGTGAGCGTCATATGCATTGCAGAAACTCCCGCGTTTTCGACCAGCAGCTCCCATCTCCCTTGATGTAACTCCTCTCCTCCCCCAACTATAAAACATACCCAAAACACCTGCATCATAAGCCGCCGAGATATCATTACTCCCTTCATTTCTTACTTAACTTTCTACGAAATTGAAGCTCTAAATCGTCTGGAATACCATACACCGAAGAAATACTTGTCGTAGTTGTTTCGGTACAGAAATGGGCTTTTATATATGAAGACATCACTGGCCCCCAACAGAGAAACAATAGTCACATACGGATAACATTATACGAGCTTGGAGTCACGGGTCTTAGAGCAGACATGTGAGATGTACAGTGTGCTACAGTTTTGTAAAGATCGAAGAGGATTGAACATGCCATGAATTTGTTTTAGCCGGCTGTGAAAGGTAGAACCTTTTAACTTACTTGATGTCCGTATCGCCCATGCCACCGTGAAACCGGTCACCCCTTTGAGATGTATGTACCCATTTTAGGCTAGGTAGTGGCGTTGAGTGCTGAAATGTGTCTGTTCCGATGACCCCAAGGGGTGGACGGTGGATTGATTGCCTCATTTTATTTTGTAATAGATTTCTCAAACTTAGAGCTTGGAAATTGAGTGATTTTACAGAAATCGACAAGATGAAATGTCTTCTACCTAGGTAAATACTACGTGGCAAGCATTCCAATTTGCTGCAGGGCAGTTCTGCTGTCACTAAGCTCTGGATTGCCACTTTGCTGCAGGGAAGGTCTGCAGTCATTATGGTCTTTTGTTCAGTCCCTAGAATGTAACAATTAGTCTATGTGATCCGTATCTCATGTTTGGAACATTTGAACCGCCAGCAGATTCAATGAAGCAGAGGACGCCGTGCTGAGTACTACAATCTACTTGGAGGAGAGTGTCGTGGCATCATGTGCAACTTAAAAAAATAAAAAAATTATGTCAAGCTCTAGCTCTTCTAGCAGGATTGAATCTTCTTTCAATATGGGTTACTCTGAAGTCTGTACCTCAAAACTCTTTCTTTAAAAGAATATCGAATAAATTAGATCACTAATTAAAAATAATATTTGTGCCTAAGTCATCATAGCCATGAAAAAACATATTGGGGAATATTAGAATCTATGATTTTTGGTTCATTTAAAATTAAATAATTTCTAAAGTTCTCTCAAACATGAGAGATCAAACTACAATGGTGTCTAAGACACCAACATTTTTACACATAAATTAGGTCTTTTTTGAATTTTGGAAAATTCAAGGATAGCTTTTGGGGACTAGAAAAGGTTTAGATGTGGTTGAGCACAACATAAAAAATATATCAGTGATAGGTTTCAGTTAGAGAATGGAGAAAAGTTCTAAACATTTATATGGGGATAGACACCAAAATGAGTGTAGAAACATAAGGCGGAGATTACAAAGTAGGCAATTTTCAACCTTACATTTTTCTCCTACTTTACTAGAAATATAGAAATTGATGAAGAAGTACATGAAAGTATATTAAAATAAATCACATTATATGAATGATTGAAATATAGAAGGGATATTATTAAATAACATATATATATAGAAGATCTCATGTCCTCTTATTCTCTTTCATAATTTCCATCATTCCAACATGCACTACAATTACATGCAATGCACCCAAGGAATCTAAAAGAAGTAGCCATTGCTTTTTAATAACAAGTATACAACTAGACAATAAAAAAAACATGCTAAAGATTGCTAAAATTTCATGCTAGAAAATTTACACATACCCATTAATTTTAATAGCTTAATTTTTTGTTGAATTTCACCAAACAGTAAAGACATTCATGATGAATCACTAAGAGTGTGAGTAGAAAAGATAGAGAAAGGCCATGGATGAGCTAAAAGTAGAGTATATAATGAAGGAACCTTAGCAAAGGCTTGACTATGTCATACACCAATATGAAAAGATAGAAAGGATTTGGGGGCGGGTGCAAAAAGATGGTGGGCCAAATTGTGGCTAAAATTTAAAAAAACTTTTGATAGGCTTGAACCAAAATTTTTAAGGTATGTTATCTATGTACTTCTCTCGCACTCTTAGGGTTTTTCACCTAAAAGGAGAAAGATAGACTCCTAAAATTGAGGTGGTTCACTCAAACTAATGAATGGATGATGTAAATATGACTAAATGCAATGATCTAACTGCAACTAATTGATAAAATTGACTAATTATGAATGCAAAACTATTGAAATATGCAATGTTTGAAAGCACAGTGTGATGTAGAAATGAACTAAAAACATAAACAAATGCAAACAAAGTTCTATGAGACTTAACAGAGTGCACCTAGAAGTTGAATGTTGATCTTGGAAGGTTTTGGAAATTGGCATAAATCATTGTTTATCAACAGTGGGACTCATTCGCCATTGATGGCGAATCATTCCTCTTACTAGTAAAAAGATCTGAAACTGCTTTCTGACTGTCAGGAACTAAATTCTAACAAAATCAACTTTTCCAGCCTACATGTGGGACTCATTCACCACTGATGGCGAATTAGTCCTCCTGCAAAAATCTGTAAATTCAAGAATTAATTTTGTGGGCCAAGATTTGCACTTGTCTTCTTGTCGGGTTGACATAGTCAAATCTGTAGAAAACGGGCTGTCTCCAAGTTTGAATTATGGTTTGGTTGACTTGAAACACTTTGATAACTTGTTGACCACTTTCAAACACTTATTTCTTTGCCAAATCTGCCTACAAGACCTGCAAACACACATGCAAAGAAGGAAAAAATGGTTAAGGGTTAGAGTATAGGGATTTACCTTGGTCAAATCCCACTTTGGTAATTAAACCCTTGATGAAGAAATGAAGAAATAAATGATGAATAACATCATGCAAATGTCCTAACTCACCAAACCCTTATTGTTGAAGTCTGAAGATATGTCAATGGTTGCTCCAAGATGCTTGATGTTTGCTTGATTGAATGATGCTTTGTAAGAATGCTAATTGATGTTGAATGAGTGAATGAGATGAATGCTTGAATTAATTAGGTGTAAAATGGATAGAAAACACTTATTTATACACACTTATGCCTTAATTACCCAAATATACATCATCACAGGCTGGCATAAGGTCTTAATGAATAAAAACCTGAAAGAAATTTTGAATTATTTTGAATTTGGAGCCAAGAGGGACTCATTTGCCACCCATGGTGAATGGGTCCCACTTAAGGCTTGTAAGTGGGTGTTAAGAATTAAGTTGCATTTAATGTTGTTTTTCAGGTTTACATTCAAAAATACACTTAATTAAGGCCTATAAGTACATAAAGGGGCCAAATAAAGCATAATAAAGGTGTAAATAGTGATAACAAGCCTAGAAAAGTGTGAAATCTTGTTACAAGACTTTACAACACTTTAGAATAGGACTTGATAAGGGACAAAAAAGGAAATATTTAGATGAATTATAATAATATGAGTCTAGAAAAGTGTAGAAATGTGTTACAACACTTCACAACACCTTCACAAGACATCATAATTTGAATATTTAGGACCTTTAATGTGAATGCATAAGTTACATTGCAACATTAAATCAAATCCAGATAATTCAAACATCATAGGAAAAAGATCTAAATAACCATCAAAATGTTAATGGTCCATTTTTCTATGGTAAAATGCTAGAACATGAGCGCGTTATAACGCGCTTGCATTATGGCTTGGTGTGACCGAGCCTAGGGCTTGGCCGCATCGAGCCTATTCTATACTTGCATTATAACGTGAGCATGTTATAAGTTATTAAAAAAAAGATAAGAAAATCAAATTCATTTTTATGTTGACTATTTTTTGTGGTGCCCGTGGCCAAAAACCCTTCTCTTGCACACTCACGTTCTGGGAGGAGACAATCTTGCATTTTTCATCAATTTGTTGCTATGGATCTGACCCGGACTCAACCACAAAACAACCTCCACCAATCCCTCAACATCCCTCATGGCACTCAAACAAAATTTAATGGGGGTAATTCAAGACAATAAAAAAAATTGAGGAGTTAATGACAAGGTTGAACAATCCAACAGGTTCAACCATGGAAAGAAGAAAACTTGCAAATTAACTTAAAGAAATGTTAAAACATGTAGATACTAGATACACTGGCTCTACACCTACTTATTACTCCATTGCATCTATCTTTGAGGTATGTAACTAGTAAAAAAATATAAATTTATTACATGTTAATAGCATTGTTATATGAATGGTATTCTAATATCTGATTTTGGATGTTGAATAGGCTAATATTGGATGTTTCGTGGGACCACCTCCCAGTTCCAAAGAAGTAGACAAACCTACATTAATGTGTAAAAAAGAGTTTAACTAATGAATTCATTGAAGCGGCATTGTGATTTTGTCATTTATGGTCCATATTGTTGATTACATTGCATTGCAGTACATCTTTCAAAAATCAAAGACATTTCACATTCATAACTAATATAACTAGATGTTGATAGATGACAAAAATTTTTGAATCTCTACAATTATAGTTGTTTCAGAAATTCAACATGCAATGAGCAATTACTTTACATATATGTTATTAACTAGGCACACTTAAGTAATTGCATTTGCTTGTCATAGCATTCCCATGGTGACCACTTTATCACAGGCATATTTTCAACAGTTCACTGGCTCTGCCTATGCATATGGATCTTGGAAGAAACATAAGGAAAGAATAATAGAGCACAAAGATAATACGAGTTGTTGAAAAATGCCTCAAGAATGGTCTCATGGTGATGTCCATCACCTTATGAGACCTAATTTCTTTTGAGGCATTTTTCAAACAACTCACCGCTTTTCTATGCTACCAAATTCTTCATACATGTCTACCAAATCATTTTATCAAACAGTTCACTTCCTTGCTACTATGGTAAAATCCTAAAATAGGTGCTTTCCAAAAAATTATGGATGCTTGGAAAAAACCTATCAAAGAATAATAGTAGCACAGACAAGGTAGTGATAGTTTGAATGCTCAGAATGTGGTCTCATGGTGATGGAATGCCATTCCATCACCATGAGACCACATTTCTTAGAAGCATTTTTTCAAACAACTCACTGCCTTTTCTATGCTACCACATTTTCCATACATGTCTACCAAAGCATTTTATCAAATAGTTCATTTCCTTGCTCTTATGGCTAAAAGCCTAAAAAAGGTTCTTTCCAACAAACTATGGATGCTTGGAAAAAATATATCAAAGCATAATAGTAAGTAATAGCATAGACAAGGTAGTGAGTAGTTTGAAAAAATGCCTTGAAGAAATGTGGTCTCATGGTGATGGAATGCTATTCCATCACCATGAGACCACATTTCCTTGAGGATTTTTTTCAAATAGCTCATCGCCGTTTCTATGCTATGATACTTTCCATACACATCTACCAAAGCATTTAATCAATCGACTCACTTCCTTGCTGCTATGGCTAAAATCCTAAATTAGGTGCTTTCAAAAAAACTATGGATGCTTGGAAAAATCTATCAAAGCATAATATAAGTAATAATAGATTGGGTTAAGTAAAGAGTAGTTTGCAATTTCGCTGTCTGGGAATTCATGGTGATGGAATGCCATTCCATCACCATGAGACTACATTTCTTGGAGGTATTTTTTCAAAGCCCAATCCCACCACCTTTCTATGCTACCACATTTCATATACCAAAGCATTTTATCAAATAGTTCATTTCCTTGCTGCTATGGCTAAAATCCTAAAAAAGGTGCTTTCCAACAAACTATGGATGCTTGGAAGAAATCTATCAAAGCATAATAGTAAGCATTAGCATAGGCAAGGTAGTGAGTAGTTTGAAAAAATGCCTTGAAGAAATGCTATCTCATGGTGATGGAATGCCATTCCATCACCATGAGACCATATTCCTTTGAGGCATTTTTTCAAATAGCTCACCACCTTTTCTATGCTACCACATTTTCCATACATGTCTACCAAAGCATTTTATCAAACTACTCACTTCCTTTTTGCTATGGATAAAAGCCTAAAATAGGTGCTTTCCAACAAGCTATGGATGCTTGGAAAAATCTATCAAAGCATAATAGTAAGCAATATCATAGTCATGAAAGGGAGTAGTTTGAAAAAAATACTTAAAGAAATGTGGTCTCATGGTGATGGAATACCATTCCATCACCATGAGACCACATTTTTTTGAGGCATTTTTTCAAACAACTCACTACCTAAAGAATAGAAACCAACCCTTTAGCCAAAATTCCCCTCCAAATTCTTTTCAAGGTCCTCATCCTCATCCTCAATTTACCAATCCATGGAACCTTCCACCTTTTATTCCACTTGTTCATGTCCCCACCCTTCCCTCTTCATGTCATGATTGCCCTCCATCTCATAACCAATAGCAAACTATACCATCTACCCCATCCCAACATAATACCATAGAGAAGGAAATTAATTGTTTGAAAAAATGCCTCAAAGAAATGCAGTCTCATGGTGATGGAATGCCATGCCACATTTGTTTGTAATGGAATTTCATCATCATGAGACCCCATTTCTTTGAGGCATTTTTTCAAATATAGTTCACTGCCTTCTCTATGCTACCACAATTATCATACATGTCTACCAAAGAATTTTATCAAATGGTTCACTACCTTGCTGATATGGGTAAAAGCCTAAAAACAAGTGCTTTCGAACAAGCTATGGATAGGGAAAATAGTAAGCATGATAGTTAGAAATATATAAATTAATAAGTACTTAAAATTTTGTTCATTATCTCATATGTACATTATAAGCCATGACGTGCATCACTATTGTAGTTTTCATGATTGAATAATTAGTTGTTTTATTTTTAGATGTTTGAAGAGGATACACCTCCAAATGTTCATAGGGAAATGGAGCTTGGTGTTTCATCTGCTATAGACTCCTCGATGGCTCTCATGGAGGTATGAGGCATATTACTAGATTTCAATTTACATTCATTGTTATAGTTATTAGTTAGTGAAAAATCAAACCATTATTGATTCATAGTTTAATTTCTCTTTGGATGGTTTCTATAGGGCTTAAACATGCATCAACATGGGCATGTGAATATTTCCCTTGAGGAGAGTGATCATCTAGTGGCGGTAAGTGATTATTTTGTTAAATATATCATTTTTTATAATGTATTTTCTATATATTAATGTCTTTACTTGTTATTGTAATAGATACAACTTGACCTAGAAATAAACCCTACGAGAAGTATTAGGAGCACTCCTCGACCTCAGAATAAAGAAGTGACAGACTTATTGCCATCCAATCGACAAGCAAAGGGAAAGAATTTGTTTCGAGAGCATGGAGAGCAATGAATTTTGATTCCAGAGCCCTTTGTTGATGCCTATATGGCATTTTTGTACATATTTTGTATTGGATATATTTGACATTGTCTACCTATATGGATTTCTCGTAAACCTATATGGCTATTTTGTATATATTTTATACTTATATCGACATATATTGATGTCTACCTACATGGCTATTTGGTTAATACAAATATTTTTTATCGATCGTACAGTCCATATTTGCATTATAAATCCATAATTCAATAGATATGATTTATATGTATTCAAGTGTATGTTTTACAAATTACGTGTATACTTTGTGACTTACGTGTATTCCAATGTATACTTTGTGACTTACATGTTTTAATGCGTATACCTTGTATTCATGCATATACTTTTTATTAATTTATGTATACTATGTATTTGTGTGTATACGTCAAGGCTTACGTGTATTTTAGTACTTACAGTGCTTCCCTTATTCATGCATGTATGCTTGACTTATTCACATGTATACTTATTAATTGGTTAGCCCTAGCATTGATCATTGCTGTCCTTCATGGTTTGTCTTGAATATTTACTGATTGATGCTAAACAACTTTATTAGTTGATGCTAAACAACTTCAATATTTCTAAGAATACTAGTAGAGTTACAAAATACAAAATTACACAAATTGAAAAGAAAATATTAATTGTAAATAAATGCACTGATTATTAACTTGATAATTGATTAAGAATGAGTATAATATATATATCAAGAGATGATCCTTCTAGAATGGTAATTGCCAACTAGAAAATAGGCAAAGCATTCCCAATACTTTGTGCATGCAATGTTTTTACCCCATCTAAAAAAATAAATAAAATCAAGCAAGAAAATAAAAACAAAACAACACTTAGATTAGGGCTTAAATTTGAAACTCAAACTTGCAAATAAGATACCAAGATGTTACCTTATTTGAGCTTGATGGATTTGTTTTCCCTCGTTGATGGCTTGATATGTGTGCTCTATATTGATTTCGGTAGCATAACGACTTGTTGTAGCTTGATTTGGTCACAAAATGGATGCAAGATGGCTATGGTTGCAAGGATTTGGCTATGGAGATAGTGTGAAAGCTTGAGTGTGCATGAGATGGTCCCCCCTGCCAAAATGGCTACATGTTAGTCATTTAACCAAGGGAGATTGAAATGGATGGTGGAGATTGAAAGAGGACAAGAGATCAAGGGCTGAGATCAAAGAGTTGACCAAAGGAATTAAAAATTCCTTTTTAATGTGCATCGAAAGGATAAAAGGAATTTAATATTCCTTGGGAAAGAGAAAAGAAATTTAATATTCCTTGGGAGATGAGCGAGGAATTAAAAATTCCTCAAAAGGACCTTGGGAAGACAAAAAGGAATTAAAAATTCCTCGGGGGATAGGGAGAGTTGACTAAGGGGTTGATTGGGATAGTTAATCAATGATTAGATTGTGTAAGCGAGGGATTAGACAAATAATTAGGTGGGTAATGAGGATTAACTATGGACCACTTGCATATTATGGAGGATGTGACACCTCCCTAATAAAGGATTAGGAATGTGCACATCCTTTAAATCTAAGATTATGCAAATTAATCAGGATTAGAAAAAGGCTACGAGGGATGTGACATGAGGGGAATTAGATAAATAAATTATTTATTTAATTCTTTAGAGAAAAGAGATAAGGGATGAGAGTAAATAATTAAAGGTAATTATTTACTTTAGGCTAGGATTTAAAGATGATAGAAGAAATAAATTAGGATGAAAGGATAAGGGATAATGTATATTAATTAAATAATAGGGTATTTTTTAATTAATATAGAGGATATGACATTAGTTGAATCGGGGGTAAATTGACCAAATTAAAGTGGTCAATTTTCAGTGTCTACATTTTTCCACTCTTTGAGATGGTATTACGAAGTAGCATCATTTCAAATAAGATTAAAACATAGCCCCTAGAAGAAGATGGTTAGATTGTGAGAGATGCCCCAATCATTCAAAGAAGTGACTAGGAAGAAATATGATGGGAGTGAAGATGAAGATTATGGGTTGAGGATGCCCCATCAAGAGGACATGCGGGTTCAAGAGAACATGGGTGTGCTCTTGAAATGGATGAGATGATGAAAGGGTAGATGGGGAAGATGATGAAAAATCATGGATAAGAGAGGATGACATAATGGAAGGAGAAGATGAGAAGCAAGCAAGCACAAATGGATTTCAAGAATAAATGTGATGTTTCCCCAATCAAGCTACAAGCCAAGATGGATTGATGATGGATGGAGTGTTGTTGATGAGGGAATGATATATCTTGAAACAACACAAGGATTGGGAAGGATACATCTTGATGATGATGGTGAGCATGTTATTGATGACGGAAGGATACATCCCAAAACAACACAAAAGGATAGGGAAGGATACATCCCACTGATGATGACGGTAATGATGATTGGATCAAGGCTTGTAGCAAGGCTAGGAACAAGACCAAGGATGTAATTAGATGATTTGTGCAAGATTGAATGGATTAGGATTGGATGGAGATGTGAGATTGTTGAAATGAATGAAGATGATGGAGGAAAAAATGCTTAGAATAACAAATATATATTATCCTAAGAAGATGGAAAAGTTGATGAAATGATGAGGATGCAGATAATGGAGGGAGGAAAATAGATAGGATAGATAGATGGGGGGAGTGATGAAGGATGAATGGATTAGAAATATGGAGGGTGAGGGGATGGGGGGATGTTGATAAAGGAAAATGATAGATGAGAGGATGGGAGATATGAAAGGAGAGTGATCAAATCAAACAATTTAATTGTTACACATTATGCTACCATGTAATGAGCACTAAATTTGATATAGCATGAGATACTATGCACTAGGGTATGGGGAACCTAGGTGACTCCATATCACATGCATGAGACTGACACAAAAAACAAAAGGTTAGTCCAACATCCCAAAGTCATGGGGGCTTTGGTAGGGCCAATGTTGGAAAAAAACAAACACAAAGGATGCCCTAGTGTAACAAAAGACCACACAAGATCTTGGTGGGTACTACGTGGGACAACAAGGAAGACAAGATCACACAAAAAATCAAGATATGCCCCTAGTTCTACTAGTCAAAGCACACCATGATATGATAGATCATGGTAACCCTAACAAGGTATAATAAGAAGATCAAATGATAAACAAAAACCAAAAGCATCAAAAGATCACAATAAATTTAAAATGTCCTTTTCCATAGGATCAAAAGGGTGGATGGGATTGATGCGGTCTGATGTAGGAAGGATGCATCCTATTAAGATCAAAGATGGAGAATAAACTAAATTATTGACATGACACAATATACCCGAAACTGATTGGACCTCTTTATACGAACAAATTTTGTTTGTTAGAACTAGCTAGGTAGGGACATAATTGATGAGATGACACAAGGACAAGACACACCCTAAAGACCTAGGGGCTCAAGGGATGATCAAAGATTAGCCTTGCCTACATGAAAGCGCAAAGCCCTTGTAGTTTGATAAAATATTGATGACTAACCATGGATAAAAGTGGAAAGAGGACAATGGAGACCTCGATGGATGATGGAGACTAGATGGAAAAAAATGCCCCAGGGGTGGATCAAATGATCAACCTTGCCTATGTGAAAGTGCAGGGGAAATGTAGTTTGACCAAAGGCCAAAGATAGACAATGGATAAGGGATGATGAGATAACCATGATAAGTGGATAAAATGATTGAGCCAATATGATGAGACAAGATAGACCTGGTGGATAGGATGGTGGTGATCATATGTAGCTCAGGGATGGGATAGTTATCCAAATCATCAAAAGATGAATTGGGAGGATGATACAATGGATAGATGAGTGATGAAAAGTGATAGTAGATGGACAAGATGTGTGATAGAGGTGGGAGTGATGATAGTGAGATAGATGGAAGTTTGTTGCATGAGGGGGGAGCCTATA
>VDFB02000015.1:146974814-147011323 GCA_007258455.2 Sequoia sempervirens
ATAAGAGAGAGGAGGGAGGGATCTAGGTAGGGAGTGAGAGGTGAGATAGAGAGAGAAAGAGAGTAGAGAGGGAAGGGATGAGAGAGAAGTGAGATAGGTGATAGAGATGTCTGATGGAGAAAGTAGAGAGGTAAGGGGGAAGGTGGAGAGATTGAGAGGGAAGGAGGGGGGAGAGAGAAAGAGGTATAGAGGGATATGTTAGATAGTGAGAAGTAGAGAGCAAAGGTGGGCGAAAGGAAGAGAGAGAGAGGGAGAGAGAGAGAGAGGTGAGATCAAGAGAAGTAGAAAGGGAAGGAGAGAGAATGGTGAGATAGAGAGTAGAGAGGGAAGCAAAGAGTGAGAGAAAGAGGGGAGAGAGAGGGAGAGAGGGATAAGTATGTATAGAGAGAGGTAATACATAGAGTAGAGAGAGATAGATAGAGATAAAAGGAGAGGGAGGGGAGATAGAGAAATGTAGAGAGGAAAGGAGGGAGAGAGGGATATAGATATTAGAGATGGAAGGAGAGAGAGATGGACATGTAGAGACGTATTTCTTGAGCTCAAGAGAGAGAGATTCAGATAAAGGGATGGAGATAGTGAGAGAGAGAGAGAAGTCTAGAGAATAAGAGATGAAAATGAGTGAGATAGAGAGAGAAAGATGAAATTTGACCTCTTGATTACTGAAATTTGACATGCTGATTACTGAAATTTGACATGTTGATTAATGAAATTTGACTAAGTCTAAATGTTTTTTAAATCTTCCAAAAACTAGAATTTTCAAATTATAACTCCTATAGATCTGAAACCACTCTCAAACATCCTTCCTATATACATGAAATATAACTTAAAGTATAAGAAAGTAAATGTCCATATGTAAATGTCAATTTATACTTAAATGTTTATTTCATGTATATAGTTTCTCTGGCAAAGAAAGAGAAAATCAAAGAGTTTAGAGAAATGCATTCCAAAAGTCATGAATTACATTTGGTGAGAACCAAATTTGGTGCTTGCCAAATAAAGCAACCCATTTGGTGCTAGCCAAATAGGTTGCATTAGGAAGTACCAACCCAATGGGTTGGATTTTGCATTGGGAATCCGACCCAAAGGTTTGGACAACCCTTTCATGCAAAAGATGTGATTTTTTGAAAGGGTGCCAAACTTCCTCATATTTTTCATTTGTGCTCCCCATCTCATTTGCATGTATTTCAATGCAAGTTTATTAAAAATCCATGATAGCGTTAACCTCTCTCTTAGCTATCTAAATATATTAAAAAAAAATCATTTTGATTTAGTTAAGGTTTTGATCCATGGCTTCTATTATAAATGCCTTTGTTTTTGGTCAAAAACCAACGTGTGCTAGTTTTAGGATAGATTTTTACTCGTTCATAGAAATGTGAAAAAATTACATTTTTTGTAACTAGACTCCATTCTACCCATGATGAAAAAAAAAATTCAATTAGTTTTCAAAAAATTTAGGGGGGAGCATGCTCAAAATTTAGTTTTTCAGGATGTGTCCACTTTAAAAATTCATAAAATATTATAATATTCATTACAAAAATTATCTAAAAGGAGGATAAACTACATGGTGTTAGCTAATTTCTCACCATTGGGATTTTTGAAATTCTAAAAAAAATTAATCAAAAAGTGGGGAGCCCTCAAGCACTATGTTTTTTTTTGATAAAAACAAGACCTATTCCCCCCCCCTTTTTGAGACCCCTAATATTCATTAATTTCAAAAATAATTAGTAGCTTAGAAACTAGATGCAAAGCACTTCAACTTTTGTTCTTGCTACATCTTGAAATTTTGAGCGTAACTATCTTCATTTTCTTGTGCAAATCAGATTTTGTTGATTTCAGAAAGAAAAAAGAAAAAAAAAAGTGGCATCGTAAGAGCCAAAATTGTGTCACAAATCCATGCACTTACCCTACAATGGTATTCATATGAAAATCTATTAGGTTCAAAATATTTTATTGTTTCTTTTTTTGTAGTAAACATCATCCTATACAAAACCAAATCACATTCTCAAGTAATTATTCACTATGAAATGGTAAAATATAAAATCTAATCTAGTCATGATACAATAAATCCTAATAAATCTCCTTGTTATGTCATATTCACTTGAAAAAATGGTAAATAGGGGTGTTTTAGATGAAAAGGAGTGTTCGCAAAAATTATAATAGATATACCTATTTCCCTTTATTTCATTAGGAAATGATATCTCCATAATGAATTGACTAACAACCTTGAGGTGAATCAAGTCAATGTGAGAATCTTAAGATTTCCTTATTACTAAAGGATAGGGCTCAAGGTCAAACAACACTTTGGGGAGAAAAACTAAAAATAGTAAACCAACTCCAAAATGCAATCTAACACTTGAAACAAAAATATTAAACTCAATATTTGCAAAACCAAAAACCCAAATGTAGATCTGAGAAGGGTAGAGATGTGTTTACCAATCACCAAGAGGTAGTTTTTGAAGGCTGACTAGGCCTCATTCGCCCATGGGTGAATGGGTTTTTTCTCAAGGTATTTTTGAAATTTTTGGGAGCCTCTAACATAGACCTGTAGCTTCTAATTTGTCCAAGTTTTAGTGTCAAAAAGTCAAAAATCAGATCTGTAGGTTAGATTCTATGATTTGACGACAACTTTGACAACTTTTACAACTTTGTAAATATTTCTCTTCAAAAGGTCTTTAGTCCTTATTCAACCTAAATATGTAATCACACACAAGAGAAAAATGTTTTTTTTGGGTGATTTCCTTGTTCAAACCCTATTTTGGTAATCAAACATTGAATTAAAACAATGCATGAAAGAGGGAATGAAGAATGAACAAAGTTATGTTACCACTCAACAAACCCTTGAATGAAACCTTAATAATGGAGATCTTAGGAGGTCTGAAACTTGCATGAAATGGCTAAATTGGATGTGGATCTTGATGCTTGAACAATGCTTTGAATGCTTGAACTTGATCTTGAAACCTACATCACAATGTTAGCTCCAAAAACATGCATGATGCAAGAATAATTTGACATGATGGATTGATCTTGAATGTTGCACTAAATCTCTTATATATCTGCTCTTGAATGCTCTTGATCATAAAATTTTCTATACTTGTTCTCTCATCAAAATTCTAGGTGAAGCTTAGTGAAATTTAACCTTGTATTTATAGGTATGTATCATTAATATCCTGAAATTCAAATATCATAAACCGACATTGAATTATGGATTCGAAGATGTTAAAATACTGCCAAAAAAATAATTTAAATTTAGGTCCAAAGGTCTAGGGAGGACCCATTTACCCATGAGTGAATGGGTCCTAGGTCCCTATTCCTCAAACACACATTGCTCAAGGTAAAGTGTTATGTTTAGGAATTAATTATTGTCATGTTTCCCCTTCAAAAAATGTAATTTATTAGTCTTGGAAATGAATAAAAGGGATAACTAAGGCCTAATTAAGCTCAATTTAATTAAGAGGGCCCAAATAAGTGTGAAAACATAAAGGGTTACATTTTTCTACACTACATCACTATAGTTATAGGATTCATAACTAGAATAAAACTAACATAGTAGTCCAATAACCACATATTAAACTATGAAGCAATATATATTTCAATAAGTACTCCTTTTTTTGTTGACTATGTCACACATTATAAGTCATTACCTACATCATCTTCAATACAGTCACACTCAGTCATTCACTTCAATAGGGGATGCATCCAATTGTTCACCTTATTGAAAATGGTCTCACTATTGTAAATAAACGATATGGTGAAACATAGTTATTTATGATATCATAAAACATATGCATAGAGACCACACACTATCAATAATTAAAGTCTTAAATAAGGATGTACACATTATCAACAACTATGACCTTACAACATGTGCTAGTAGGAATACACAAATTGAAACCATTTTTACCAAAAAACTAACTTGATCCCCTTAAATAATTTAGAGATCAATATTTATTTCTAAAATGTAGTCATAATTTTCTAGTTTTGGTAATGGAATAATTTTTTATTTTCAAATGTGCAAACAGACACTCAAGTCTTGATATTAATAGGAAAATGGAGCATGATGTCACTACAACAGTAGCGATCTTGATACCCTTCATAGAGGTATGAGGAAGATTAGTAAAGTTCACATTATATTCATTGTTTTAGCTATCTATTATTGAAAAATTAAATGATTATTCATTTGTAGTTTAATTTATGTCTGGATGGTTGCTACAAAACTTCACAATGCTATAGCATGAGCATTTTGTTGCTTTGGATGAGAGAGATAATTTTCTTGCGGTAAGTGATTATTTTGTTAAATATTTCATTTAATAATGTAATTTCTATATATTATTGTCTATACTTTTTATTATAATACGTGCAATTCCACAAATATTTAAATAGGAGGTCCAGTAAATGAGTTTGAAGTAGACCACCATCACAGGTATCTCCATCCCCTCGATGATCAAATACCACTCATGATTTGTTTCCTTCACCTAGAGGGAAATGACTATTTATTACCTAGTCCTTTGTTGTATGCCTATGTATGGCATTTTTCAACAAATATTTTGTATTTCATATATGTGATATTGTATACCCAAATGACATTCTTGTAAGCCTATATGATTTTTTTGTATATATGTTATATTTATATTGACATATATTGATGTATTTCCTATATGGCTATTTGGTTAATACATATTTTTTGTATCGATGGTGTCCATATTTTTAGTATAAATGATTATTTAAATAAATGAATAATGAATTGATGTAACTATAAATGATTAATGTTATTCCAATCCATTCTTACATAAATGTTCCTATATTGTTTCCTTATAATACAATAAATGCTTCAAAACATGCTAGGATGTTTATATATCAAGCATGTGATGAAAACACAAGGAAAAAGAGCTAATTAAGGATTATATTTTTTAGATTTCAAGCTTTTGATAGTAATATGTTGCCTCCATTATACAAAGACAAGATTCAATGGATATTTGTAAATGGTTTACTTCAAATATTTAAAATCCAAGTGTATTTCACTTTGCACAACCCTCGCATGTACAAAACATTTTTTTCCATTATTTGCATCTCAATTTCAATAACCCACATTTTCTCATTATGCAAGGGCACATCACTAAATTTTTGCACATGAATCCTCCTAAGATCTTTTTGATGCTTGAGGAAACATGTAGTACAATTTATGGAATGAGAAAAGGAAACTTCTCTAAAAACACTTGAAAAGAAGCAAACCAAATTGAATGAGATAGATAATGTATTGACTGAAGACTCTTCCTACTCTTGAGAAGTTGAGGAAGAAGTGTGTGCAATATGTGCAAGGAGAAAATGGAAATGTAGAAGTGGATAAACTTGAGAGGTTTTGTATTGCATATGAATTTTTGCTAGCAAATAAAGTGAGAGATGATGCTATAAGTGGAGTTGAACAATTGAAGTCAAAGATTATTGAACTTAAGAATTTCATGAAACTATTGTACTCTTCTATCTATGCACATTCCTTAGTATTTGACCATTGTTCATTACCTATTGATCTTTTATTGATACATCATGATTCTTGGATCTTATATTGAGATATATTATTTATAAAGTTTCTTATTGAACCTACATTGGTCTACTACACTCCTAAAGCCTACATTTTGATCCTACGTTACTATATCATGCTTCTAGAGCATACCTTTTATGCCATTTTCACTCCTCTTGTCACACCATTATAATCTATCCTTACATTTGGGGTAGATCATTCTTTTCATCTTGTATATTGATCTTACATTGCATTCTTTATCCTTACATTTTTGGTATCATGTATTTCATCTCTAATATTAAGCTTACATTGCATTATTTATCCTTACATCAAGGGAATCATATCTTTTAATTCCTAATATTTAGCACCTATTTATTACTTATATTTGTTGGTTAATTATTGAACATAAGGAAATATGGTGGTTCCACCTTTCTGGGAGATGGAACCAAGGGAAGGGACCTATTTCACTCTTAGTTCATTAGGAAACCCTGGAGATCCCTCAACCAAGTGACTCAATTGAGGAAAGGATACTTGCAACAAGGGGTGTGTGTGGATTTCCTTAGGTGTGATTAAACAGGGGGTTCACCATTAAAAAGAAGCTTCAAAGAATAAATGCAAACCCTAATACACTAAACCCTAGAAACTCAAAAACATAAAATTAAACTAAGAAATAGTAATTAGACAAAAAGGAACCTGGTAAACTAATGGATTCCAAACAAGGTTTGCAACTCTGAATTTTTTTTTTTTGAAGTGTATTGGGACTCATACGTCAAACTGGGTGATTTAATCCTGCTACTGGAATTTGGGAAAATTTTGGAATCTTCTACTAACAAATCGGGATCTACATAAAACTAGTGAAAAGTGGTATACTAGGACTCATATGCCTAGAGGGGTGATTTAGTCCCAGTATTAGGGTTTTAATGAAACTTTTGTAGCCTTGAGGGGTCTTTTGTAGCTTTCATCTCATTCAATCTCCAAATCTAAAAAGTTTGAATTATGACATATAGGTGATTTTATGTGAAGATGACTTCTTGACAACTTTGAAAACATTCTTCAATCTTACAAATTTTTCTTCAAAGGATCTTCAAGCTCCAAATCACCTAGATTTGTAATCATACATGAAGAGTGAAAAATGTTGTGTTAGGGAATAGGGGTTTGCCTTGGTCAAACCCTATTTTGGTAATCAAACTTTGAAATGAAATGAAATAGAATGAAGGAATGATGAATGAAAAAATCCAATGTTACAACTCACCAAACCCTTGATATAAAAGTTACAAACTTGTGTGCAATGGCTCCAATTTATGTGGATCTTGACTCTTGATCTTCATATGAGATAATTTCTTTGAATGCTTTCTTGAATCATAAAAAACCTACATCACAAATATTAGCTCACAAACACACATGATGCATGAAGACTTTGAAATGATGCTTGAATCTTGAATGCTGCTCCAAATTCTTGATAATTTTCTCTTGAATGATCTTTAATGCTCTCTTGATAATAAGTTTTCTATAATGTTTGAATACTTGAAAGCTTATATGAAACTATGTGAAATAACCTTTTATTTATACTTGTTTATGCCAAATTTCTCGAAATTACACTACAAGTTGACATCAAAACTAGGATAATAAAATCCTACCAAGATTTTGATTCAAAATAGGTCCTAGTTAAATAAGGACTCATATGCCACCTTTGGTGTATGAGTCACAGTGTCTTAAACATGGGACACAAACTCCAAGAAGTGTTAAGTTCAATGTAATTTTTAAAATTAGGCCTCAAGACCTAGGTGGGACCCATATGCCCAAGGTGGCATATGAGTCCTAGATCACTAAACTTGGAACACACAACCTAAAACATTGAATAATGATTGTTTATTTATTAAATATTTGGATTATCATAAAAAAATGCATTAAATAAGGCTTGTGGATTCAAAATAGGACCAAATAAGGCATAAAGAAGCCCAATTTTAGTAGGGAGGGCCCAAAAAAGTGTGAAAATGTAAAGGGATACATTTTCCTACACTAAATTTAGCCCCCACTATAATGAGAGGAGGAACTTGCTTCAAACTCACACTAAAGTAGACAAACTCACATTAAGAGGGGTCTACGTGTACCAATGCTAGTGAGATAGGACAATAATGATCAAGAGGGATGATCAAGCCCTCAAGATCAAGATCCTATGGAAAACCAACATAGGTAGAAAAGAACACGCATGTAAATGATGTATGAAGAAACAACAAGGTACAAGTATACACTGCCAAAGACAAAGAAGAAATAGAAGGAAAAAGGAGGAGATCAAGACTCGAGAGTTTTTCTAATAGAATGTGGACCAGTTCTAAGCTATTTGTCCAAAAAATGTTTACAAGAAGAACGAAATGTCCACTATGCAAACAAAACGCACACTCACACGGGCTAGTGGAACCTCAGGTCTCCACTAGGTAAGCCCCCAGAGACACATACACACGTAGCTAATATGCACTCACACAAACAAGCAAGTGGCTATGGGAAAGTCATGCCTATGGTCAGCTCCCATACACTAACCATACCAAAGCTATAGCTCCTTATAGCTCCGATAAGGTGACACAGAACATGAACAACTGGATCCATGAGGCAATCAAAACTTTGTATGCTAACACTCATAAACAAATAGGATGGCTCCACATGCAAGAAAAGTGTATCATGTAAGGTGGCCATATAACAATGATTGGAAATGTGAAATAGTTTAAGGCACGTTCAAAGGATTTTTTCTTAGTTCATGCAAGGTCTTAACTTAGGGAACATTGTGCCTAATGTCTCCAAGAGAGGACCAATCAAAGAATAAAAGATTCAAAGCTTAGGGGATGTAGTGTGTCACATCAAGCCACTAAGAGGAATATAATATGCTAAGAGATCATGCTCTTGAAGGAAATCACACCCAATGTCACCACAAATAGAAAGATGCATCACATGAAGTAAGAATACTACACAATGAAACATGAGTTGTAAAATACAAAAGAATAATGCCAATGTATTCCCCCACTTTAAAGAAATTGCTAAACACCATATTGTGACCAATTTTTTAAAAGTAGAAAATGATAAATGTTAACAATAAAGAGGACACGAGAGCTTATTTGGAAAGCCCTATGCCAAGTCATATGTTTCCAAATGAAGCTACATCATGAAAAATGGGTTGCCCCCAAAATGAAATCCCAAAATCACATAAGGGATCCATGGATTCAGAGTCAATATGTCTTTTCTACAATTTTATTATAGAGCTCAAAAATGTAATCATTTCCCAAACACTCATGGAACAAGAAGAATGACACAAAGAGAGCGCAAACAAAGAAAAGCTTTTTGGTCAACATTGAATAGACCTAAATGTCTCAACACCTTGTGTCATCCCCAAAATGAAAACATGAGACAAAGAAAAGATAAAGGTTTATGAAATATAGAAGAATTTAGATACAAATAGAGGAATGCCAAAAAAAGAGAGATACATCAAACATAACGGTATATGGGATCACATTATTCACATGTAATCACATAAAGAAACATGAAAAATAAAACAAAAAAAAATACTAGTAAGGCACAGGAAAGTCAACCTATAGCAGGTTGTCTATATCCCAATCTTGTTCATCATACATGGAAGACGAAAAACTAGCCAAAGGGAAAATAGAAAGTGCGGAACTAGGAGGAGCACCAAATTCAACACTCTTCTTAGAAGAATTGTAATTTAAGCTCATAGAAGAGGAAAACAATGTATTCAATTCATTATGCACTTCTTCATCAATTTTAGCAATCTCATCATCATTGTCTAAGTTAATCATAATGGTAGGTTGAATGATAATGTCTAAAGAATGTCCTAGTTCTAGTTGCATTTACAATATAGGATCTTTTTATTGTAGCAAAGAGGGAGACTCGTCATGTATTGCTTCACTAGAGTTTGGATGTTGTTTGGTGTTCTCTTCATTTAACCTATTAAATAGGCATAGGACAACTGAGAGGGGGGTGGTGAATGTAAGGAAATTTGGGAGAGCATCTAGTGAAAACTCCATACAGTAGTGCCTTCGGTAACTTTCATTTCAATTAGGTTACCTCAAAGACACGTTCAACTATGTCCTAAAGTGGAAACATACACAGTTATTTCCCACATTGATTCTTCTATGAAAAACATATGTGAATTCAACAATAATCAACAACATAGATGAAAGATACTACAGAAAATAGAACACAAAGATTTTACGTGGGGAAAACCCTTTCGGGTAAAAAACCCAACTCTCCAAAGTCTGAGCCATTGTATTATTTAGCAATAGAAAGTTACAATACAGTTTTAGGATCTTAGCCTTTCAGAGATTACATCTTGTTCATTCTAGATACAACTGGTAGCAAACTATCCCTGAGAGATCACCCATAGCAAACTTTCCCTAAGAGATCACCCAAAGCAATCATGAATACGAGAGATTCTAGTAGCTCAACTCTATCTCTCAATCCTCTGCATCGACTTCATGGCCTTGGCCTTTTAGCCAGCCACTCGGTCCTCTCTCTATCATTCTCTCTCTAGCTCTTGGCTCTTCAGCTCCTTGGCTTATTAGCCCGCTCCTTCAAAATGTCCAATGCATACGTATATACATTCATTCTTAAACAGGCTCTATGTGAATCAGTTCAAGATCACACAAAAGCAATCTCCAACTCAGCATCCTTATCGTCAGTCCATTCTGGTGTAGATTTTTCCTTCTAGACCATTCAGTTCCAACTGTCGCAAAAAATCCAACTGGCAACCATTTGAATTTCACTTCCTCTTATTTGTCCAAGTCGTACCACGTAGGACAGACTTCACTCGGTCAATAGCGATCAACTTTGTGTTGCATTTTGGTGAGACACTAGAAGTGTCTCCCTAATACCACAAGACTCGTTTACACATTGTCCCCAAGAGTCCTCTCCATCGGCAAGAGATTACATCAAGTCTAGAGAGCTATCGCTAAGAATTTTCCATGTTTCCAAGACCTCACATCGAAGATCACAAGGTATTCTGAAGAGTTCATCAGTTGGCAAGACTATCGCTCTTCGCCCAGACATTCAACTGATGACTCCAAGTCATATCGACCTCAGCATTCTCATCGGCGAGATAATCGCCATTCGATGAGACGTCATACCAAAGTTCAAAGATCATATCGATGCTAGCTTCCATCGGCAAGACACCCGCAGTTCACCAAGACTTCATACCAAAGTCTTCAAGTCATGTTGACATGAGTATTCCATTCGGTGAGATAATTGTCTTTCGCCAAGACATCACACCGAGTGCTTCATGTTATACCGAACACTAAGTAGTCGGCAAGAGTCATACCGACATCAGGTTTCCCATTGGCAAGCCAATCACTCTTCACCAAGACATCATACCGATGCCTTCAAGTTACACCGTGGTGCTTGACAATCAATAAGACATTCATCTTTTGCCAAGACATCACACCGAGCGAACATGTCATAACGAAGCATCGAAGAGTCGGCGAGACTTATCGTCTTCACCAAGACCTTATACCAAGGTCTTAAGTCACCCCAAGCGTTGAATTAACCAGTTGGCAAGACTTATGGCTTTCGCCAAGACCACATATCGAGTGCCCATGTCTTGCCAAGTCGGCAAGACACTTGACTTCGCCAAGACCTTTCACCGGGTGTCAAGAGCTACACCGATGACTTTAGATGCATCCTTGTTGGCAAGACCAACACCTGTCACCAAGACTTCACGCCGAAGTCTCCAGGTTACCCCGAGCCTATCTTTCACCAAGATTCATTCCAAACACATCCCACACCATCGGTGAGACAAATGCCCATCGCCAAGACTACATGCCAATAGAAGCAAGTCATGTCGATTTCCATATTGGCTAGACAAACCAAAGGTCCTGCTGATATTGGCAAGACTTCCTATCATCGCTGAGACATCATTCCAACACATATGAGTTACCTCGATGATCCAGTCGCCATGAGTCTCCCCGACATTTGCTAGACCAAACCATCAGCCAGAGGTCTCCACTTGGCAGAAAGTTACAGTGAAGGCCACAAGCCACAGCGACATCATCAGTTGGCAAGATAGAAGCAAAGTCTCAACGATATGAGCAAAGCACAAGGTTACTAAATTGTCAGTCGGCCAAACAACATGAATGTCACAGCGACCATGCTTTCTCATAGGTTTCAGCCTACGAGATTGAGGCACATTTTTCTAACAATCTCCCACTTGATGAAGATCACACAAGCACCTCCAAAGAAACCAGGAACTAAGATCACACTAGCTCCACTAGTTCAAACCCCGCAATACTCAAGACACTCAATCAACATGATTCAACAGATAACAGTCCACTAGACAATCTGCAACGAAGAGCAGGCATTCAACTGCAAACCACTATCCAATGAAACAACCAAAATGCAACTAATCACAGCCTTCCAGGAAACCACATAGACCTCAAACATGCTCTCATTCTCCATCAAGAATTCTTCTCCAATATCCAAGATGTCCACCATTTAGGAAACAATCCTTGTCATCTTCCAACATGACACATGTGGAAGAAAGATACAAGCCAAGGTGAATAAGCACCATTCCCATGAACATAAGCAAAAGATCCTAGTGATATCACCAACAGGATACTGCTACCACTTCACTATGCTCAAACGCTATACATAAGCAATATCAACTTCAAAGCTTCAAACAGACCACAACCATGAAGTCATCCTCTAGAAACAAGATAAATAACACCAGTTAGAACAACAATCAGAATGATTGCTCCCACCCAACTAATAAAACCACATGATTGAAAATAGCACCCACAGCTCATGCTATACCATCCAATCACATATACCTCTCAGGTATCAACATTAGTAAACTTATGCCAAACCATAATCAACTCATTAATAGCAAAAACAAGTTCCAGTGTCAACCAGTCAAAGAAGACAAGACACATATAGGAACTCCCACTGCCTAAGTAATCTAGATCTAAAAGATCAAAGGCATCAACAAGTCTACCAATACCAGCACATCGAACATGTAACCATGTAGTGCCAAGGAAATATCCACAATGATATGCACATCCTACAACAAACCGTTACAAGAGACATGTCTCTCACCACAAACCTTCATAGCCACAGAGAGAAACACTGCACATCATCTTCCTATAGAACATCCTTCTACGTACACTTCTAACAGCCAGCTGTGTCAAGAATGATCTTCTTCACATCCCATAAGGAAACCTTAACAACATCCATCCGTTCAATCACCAAGATCAAACCAATTTAAGAAACAACATGGATGTAAGCATCTCTAAGAAGATCAAGCTAGTTCATTCCCCATTTCAAGAAATCAACCCATACAACATATCCTACCAATTCTCATTAGTAACAAGGAGATAAAAGAAACTATACAACTTCCACTATGAATCTTCCAGAATCATTAAGCAGTAATTCAAGATCCATATCATGAAAGTAAACTTAAAAACACATTTGAAAAGTATAATGTGCCAAATACCTTTCAGATAAACTACTGAGCATACCAAGAGTGGGAATGAGAATACTCCTTCAAGATATACAAGTCATGACTAATCCAAGAGCAATATCCTCATAGGTCTCTTATTGAACTCACATTCAACCAAGGTGAAGGCTTCTCAGACTTTCTGCTGAACAACTTTAACAAAAGTAACAAGCAACAATACATCTCTCATAAGAGAACAAACAGCCTCATCTTATTCTTCATGTATCCATGAGTACTAGCAACCGATCATCTCATGCTAAAATTCAACTACATTACTGCACTAACACAAAGTATCAAGCAAGTAATCAAAACACTCAATACACAAAAAATTACTAGACCACTGTCAAAGCTCCAATCAGTTGAATCAGGAACTTATCATGACACCATGATCTACACATCTCCTTAGGAGATACCATGCTTCAAGTGACTTCTCCATTGTCTTTAAGTACAATACACAATGCCAAAACTCCAGTGCAAACAAGAGTATACCATGACATACAAAAAATAAACTCAAAATCAATATCACCTGTCAAGCACCACCAACACCTTAACCAAAGACTCCAAGCATCTTCCATGGATCCAATATGTTGCACATCTTCAAGTAATGTTCATGCAAATGTGAAAGAAAAACCATTCTACAACAACAGGATCCCAAGAAACATCTGCAACATTAAGAAGACTATTCACCACCATGTGATGAACCCACAATCACTGCTAGAGCTCCCACTAAAATGTGACATCCGAGCTCTCCAAGCATCATGACCACCTACTACAGGTTCCAACTATTCAGGTACTCTATAGTATCCATCCTCTCATCTCAAAACACCACACCAATGCACAAGTGACCACAAACAAGGCCAGCTAACAAGTTTGTACCAACAATGAATCAACCTCATGGATATAGACAATCCACTTCCGAGTTGTCTCATAGCAAACATGTAGGCAAAGACAACCCACAACATTGCACAACCTGTAGATCCATTCAATAGAAACGTGCAAAACCCATCATCACATTGGATATGCAAAACTGAGATTTCAAAGAGAATAATCACATAGACAACATGACTCAAAGACCAGATCACACCAAATCTGACTTGCCAACATGTCCACAATGAGAACCATAATCAAGGAACACCACCACAAGAATATTGAGTGAAAAATCATGTACCAACATTCCCATGCAGAGAAGAAAACAAACCTCCTCAAACCATGCACCAAGCATGCATGCAGACTTGCAACTATCTCATCCAGCAACACCCCAAAAGGCCAATGTCTAGACAATAGCTTAACAACAACTCCACATGACCACAAGTTTTTCTTAACCATGTAAAACCTGCAAAACCACAGAGCCATGCAAGTACAAAGCATCCTTAAAAAAGGAAACAATAGTTTAGAATAATCCAGGTCCCTTTCAGACCAACTCTAAAACCACCAATATGTACATGCATCCAAGAAAGAAAGGCTATTTCAGAAACTTGCAAATTATCTAATGATTAACTCCATAGCCTTCAAGCATTCGAGGTTAATAGGAAACAATGCCTTCCAACACTAGGAACCACCACCTAGCATAAGCACTCTGAAAAATCCACCTCATACTCCAAGGTTATACCTCTACCAGCCAGGAGACACAGATCACAACATGATCAACTCCATTTTCCATCTTGACCATCCTTCAAGCTGCATGATGTCTCTGAATACCACAAGGCTTCCACTCATCAAAGGATCAATACATCAGTCCATTCCTCCAGATTTCTTCTAGCCTATTCAAGCTAAGAAATAATCATAGGAGAAACATCCAAAACGAACAACCAAAAGAAGGCTCTGATACCACTTGTAAGGAAATTTAGGAGAGCATCTAGTGAAAACTCCATATAGTAGTTCCTTCGGTGACTTTCATTTTGATTAGGTTACCTCAAAGATACGTTCAACTATGTCCTAAAGCAGAAATAGACACAATTATTTCCCACATTGATCTTTTTGAGAAAAACATATGTGAATTCAACAACAATCAACAACACAGATGAAAGATACTATAGAAAATAGAACACAAAGATTTTACACGGGGAAAACCCTTTTGGGTAAAAAACCCAACTCTCCAAAGTTTGAGCCATTGTATTATTCAGTAACAGAAAGTTACAATACAGTTTCAGGCTCTTAGCCTTTTAGAGATTACATCTTGTTCATTTTGGATACAACTGGTAGAAAAATATCCCTAAGAGATCACCCAAATCAATCATGATTATGAGAGATTCCAGCAGCTCAACTTTGTCTCTCAATCCTCTGCATCGACCTCATGGCCTCGGCCTTTCAGCTAGCCACTCGATCCTCTCTCTATCATTCTCTCTCTAGCTCTTAGCTCTTCAGCTCCTTGGCTTATCAGCCCGCTCCTTTAGAACGTCCAATGCATACATATATACATACATTCTTAAATAGGCTCTCTGTGAATCAGTTCAAGATCACACAAAAGAAATCTCCAACTCAACATCCTTATCGTCAGTCCATTCTGGTGTAGATTTTTCCTTGCAAATAATTCAGTTCCAACTGCTGCAAAAAATCCAACCACCAACCGTTTGAATTTCACTTCCTCTGATTTTTCCAAGTCATACCACGTAGGACAAACTTCAATTGGTCAATAGCGATCAACTTTGTGTCGCATGTTGGTGAGACACTAGAAGTGTCTCCCTGATGCCACAAGACCTGTTTATAGGTTTTCACCAAGAGTCATCTCCATCAGCAAGAGATTGCATTGAGTCTAGAGAGCTATCACTAAGAATTTGCCATGTCACCAAGACCTCACATCGAAGATCACAAGGTATTCTGCAGAGTTCATTAGTCGGCAAGACTATCACTCTTTGCCTAGACATTACACTGACGACTCCAAGTCATATTGACCTTAGCATTCTCATCGGCAAGACAATCACCATTCAATGAGATGTCATACTAAAGTTCAAAGATCATATCGATGCTAGCTTCCATCGGCAAGACACCTGCAGCTTGCCAAGACTTCATACCGAAGTCTTCAAGTTATGCCGACATGAGTATTCCATTCGGTGAGACAATTGTCTTTTGCCAAGACATCACACCGAGTGCTTCATGTTATATCAAACACTGAGCAGTCACCAAGAGTCATACCGATATCAGGTTTCCCATCAACAAGACAATCACTCTTCGCCAAGACATCATACTGATGCCTTCAAGTTACACTGCAGTGCTCAACATTCGACAAGACATCACACCAAGCGAACATGTCATACTGAAGCATCGAAGAGTCGGCAAGACTTATCATCTTCGCCAAGACCTTATACCGAGGTCTTAAGTCACCCCAAGTGCTGCATTCACCAGTCGGCAAGACTTATGTCTTTTGCCACGACCACATACCAAGCGCCCATGTCTTTCCAAATCAACAAGACATTTGACTTCGCCAAGAACTTTCATTGAGCGCCAAGAGCTACACTGATGACTTTAGATGCATCCCTATTGGCAAGACCAACACTTGTCACCAAGACTTCATGTCGAAGTCTCCAGGTTACCCCGAGCCTATCTTTCACTAGGAGTCATGCCGAACACATCCCACACCATCGGTGAGACAAATGTCCATTGCCAAGATTACATGCCAATAGGAGCAAGTCATGTCGATTTCCACATTGGCTAGATAGACCAAAGGTCCTATCGATATCGGCAAGACTTCCTATCATCGCCGAGACATCATTCTGACACATATGAGTTACCCCGATGATCCAGTCACCATGAGTCTCCCTGACATCTGCTAGACCAAACCATCAGCCAAAGGTCTCCACTCGGTAAAAGGTTATAGTGAAGGCCACAAGTCATAGCGACATCATTAGTCGGCAAGACAAAAGCAAAGTCTCAGTGACATGAGCAAAATGCAAGGTTACCAAACTACCAGTCGACTAGACAACATGAATGTCACAGTGACCATGCTTTCTCAGAGGTTTCAGCATGCGAGATTGAGGCACATTTTCCAACAATGAATTAGTTATCACACAATCCAAACTTAAAAACTCAACACTTATTAACTCCACAACCACACTATTCTACTATTAAGAGCATGAAACATAAATAGTAGAAAGAAAATCAACACAATGAACACCAGATTTTTAAGTGGAAAACCCAATAAGGGAAAAACCACAATGAGGGTTAACTCACAATGTAAAAGATTATGAACAAAATACAAAGGATCACTTCCCAAAAGAGGACTCACTATTCAAGTACAAAGGATCGCTGCCTACAAAAGGGGACTCACTGTCCACAAAAAGGACTCACTATCCAATAGGGAGGCTCACTACCTATAGATACAAAAGAGAACAAAAAGATCCACCATATCAATTAATGTACATCTATAGGATTGCAGAAACCTTCAGCTCACTACCTTCAACACAATGAAGAACTGTTGTCTCAACTCACTCACACACACTTCTGCTCTTATGATTTGTGGCTCACTTTTGTCACTTTGCATCACACTGTCATACAATTCTTCACAATTCGACTTGATTTTATACCATCCTCATCCTTAGAAACTTTCTTCAAGGTCGGCCACAAATACCTCATTTTATAAATTTAAAATAGGTCAGAAACTCCAAATTCCCACAGTGGAAAGGAATAAGAGTGGACCAATAAAAAAACAATTTTCAATATCAAAAATAATATCTCGAAACAACCACATACTTCCTTAATTTAAATTTTATTCTTTGAATGAAGTGTAAACACCAAGTCAGCCAAACCTAATGAAAACATAAATAATCATTGATTTACATGCTTCCCAACAAGAAGATGATATGTGGATGCCACAACACGATTCCTTATGCATGAGAATACACTTTAGAATCTTCCAAATACATCCATAGCAAAACAACAAATTTCAATCGTTGAACATCTTTCACCAATCCATCTGGACTATATAAACTCATCATGAAATACTAAAACATGACTTTCAAATCACCAATCTACAAACCTCTTTTCTATAGCATAGAAAAGACCTTCACACGACATATTCCAGATCCGCAAGATCTAAACTGAAACAGAGCAAAAATGTAGAGCAACAATATTTCTCCCAGTCCACAGAAGGACAACTTTACCAGAACAGTTCACATACCGATGAACATAACTTTCATGTAGGTACATCAAAACAAAAGCTAAAACTTAGAATATATTATCACGATATCACCATTATCAAACCTTTAGATCCGCACAAGAATAGGATCAACATAGGATAAATGTCAAGAACATATCGGAGCACACTCTGAACACCTTCATCATTCTAACTTCTCTTCTTTATTTAATTCTTACAAAATCACTTGGAAACTCATCAAACCAACACATCTGCAACACTATAAAGATAGCTACATGTACTCACAACATCTCAACAAAATCTCAAATATACATGTACAACATGCAACATACTAAACTATGTTGGCATCAATGACAACATTAATGACAACACCAAAACTTGGTCAAACCTACAACAATCTTCCCCTTTGTCATTGATGGCAACACATGATGTGAAAAACCATCAAAGACAAAAAATTTACACAATATCTTAGGAGAACACCTTCTCTTCTTCTGCAACTTTTTTTTCACATGACTTACACTCCCCCTTTGGCATCAATGGAAAAGATTAATGACACTGATTACTCCCCCTTAGGAGTACACTCATATTGCAACAATGAAAACCTTTTCTACTCCCCCTGTGGACTAGACCCATTTATCAATCTAGATAAAAGAAGAGTTTGTGAATTCACTAGACTGATGCACCTTCATTTGCACCTAGTTCAAAGGGCCAATGACCCCCCAAATCTCCCTAAGATTCTCAAAATTATCCTTTGGGAGAGCCTTGGTAAATATGTCTTCAATTTGTTCCTTTGTTGTCACATACTCCAATCTGGCCTCATTCTCTAGCACTTTTTCTCTTAGGAAATGATACTTGGTAGATATATGTTTTATTCTTGAATGCATAATCGGGTTCTTTGAAATGTTTAGTGCACTTGTGTTGTCATAGAAAATAGAAATAGGATCATCACATACCACACCAATGTCCTTCAGTGTCTGCTTCATCCATAAAACCTGTGTGCAGTAGGATGTTGTAGCAATATATTATGCCTCTATTGTGGATAAAGAAACCAAGTCTTTCTTTTTGCTCAACCATGAAACTAATCTTCCACCAAGAATGAAAGAACCACCACTGGTACTCTTCTGGTCATCTACACATTTGGCCCAATCAGCATCTGTATAAGCACTCAAGGTGAAATCATCACTCTTAGGATACCACAGTCCATAATTCAGTGTACCTTTAAGATATCTAAATATCCTCTTTACAGTTGTGACATGTGCTTCTCTAGGATCTGCTTGGAATCTAGCAACTAAACATACTGCATGCATAATTTTTAGTTTGGTAGCAGTAAGATACAACAATCTGTCAATCATAGATCTGTATTTGCTCTGATTAGTCCTAGAAAATTCATCATCTTTGCTCAGTTTACATCTAGTTACCATAGCAGTACAAACCGGTTTGGAATCATCCATCCTAAACTTCTTCAATAGTTCTTTTACATACTTAGATTATGAAATGAATATGCCTTTGTCAATTTGATTCTCTTGTAGACCAAGGAAGAAATTCAATTCACTGATCATAGACATCTCAAATTCTTTTTACATCTCTTCAAAAATCTTTTTACACATGCCTTCAATTCCACCAAAAATGATATCATCAACATAAACAACTACTATCAACATTTTGTTACCTTGCACTTTGAAGTAAATATTTTTATTAGCAAAACCTTTATTGAATCCTTTCTTTGTTAGATATCTATCCAATCTTGCATATCAAGCTCTGGGAGCTTGCTTCAATCCATACAATGCTTTCTTCAACTTAACAACCATGTCCGGTTTGTCAGAAAACTGAAACCCTTCAGGTTTCTCCATGTACACCTCTTCCTCCAACTCACCATTTATAAATGCTCACTTAACATCCATCTAATACACATTGAAGTCCCTGTGAGCAAAAAAAGCCAAAAACATCCTAATAGCTTCCATTATGGCCATAGGGGAAAATGTCTCTTCAAAATCTATACCTTCAACTTGTGAATATCCTTTGCATACCAGTCTCGCCTTATTTCTTACAACTTCTCCACTTTCATTCAGCTTATTCCGAAACACCCATTTTGAACCAATCACATTTTTATTCACAGGCCTAGGGACTACTTCCCATGTCTAATTCTTTTCTATTTGTTGCAACTCTTCTTTCCTAGCTCTCATCTGACTTTCATCTTCACATGCTTCACTTACAGATTTGGGTTCAATTTTAGATAATAGACACAAATTTACCTCTACCGCAACTCTGCTTCTTTTCTTCACACCTTCACTTTTATCTCCAATTATCTGATCCTTCAGATGATTCTTCTATATATGCTTAGGAGTTCTAACAACAAGTTTTAGCTCATTTTCCTTATTTTCTTCAGGTACATGTCCATAGATAGGATCATCAAGTTCAACTTCACTTATCTCAATAAGTCTACATATGTCTTCATCAACCTTCACATTATCACTTTCAATAATCTTTCTCAATATTTTGTCAAATCATTTGTATGCTTTGCTAGTAGTGGAGTATCCAAGAAAAATTCCTTCATCACATCTAGCATCAAAATTTCCAATATTTTCATCATCTATTTTAATATAGCATCTACTTCCAAATACCTTAAAATAATTCACATTAGGTGTCTTACCGGTCTATAACTCAAAAGGTTTCTTAGTGTTGTTGTATCTGATCTGGAATCTGTTAAGAACATAAATAGTAGTATGTATTGCTTCTCTCTAGTACATGTCAGGTACATTTGATTCTTTCATCATGGTTCTAGCAGCTTCTTGTATAGTCCTATTTTTCCTTTCAACTAAACCATTCTACTGAAGGGTTCTCAGAGCATAAAATTGTCTTCTTATGCCATGTTCACAGAATGCATTAAATTCACCAAAAGTGAATTCACCACCTCTATCAGATCTTAAACACTTGATTTTCAAATTTACTTCATTTTACACTATTGCTTTGAATACCTTAAACCTATCTAGAGCTTGAGTATTTTCTCTAAGAAAAGCAACCCATGTCATTCAAGTAAAATCATCAATAAGAAACATGAAATATCTATCACCATTCAGGCTTCTAGTTCTAGTTGGACCACAAAGATCAATGTGAACTAATTCCAGCATTCCAGTAGTAGAACGCTCTTTTCCCTTAAAGTTGCATCTTGTTTATTTTCTCAATTGACAACATCTACAAATAGCATTACCAGGTCTTGTGATTCTAGGTAGTCCTCAAACAATCTATTTTGCATTGATCTTGACCAGGTTATCAAAATTTACATGTCCCATTCTCCGGTGCCATAACTAACTTTCCTTGATTTGAGATACAAGACAATGACCATCAACTCCTTTCAATTGATAGATGTTTCCATGAATTCTTCTTCCAGCACCAAACATATCTCCACTTCTGAATCCTTTTCTAATTTCATAGGTATTGTTTTGAAACACAAGTTTGAAACCATTGCTACACATCTGACCAACACTCAGAATATTATGCCTCAAACCCTTCACATAATATACATCATCAGTACTATGCACTCCATCAAAACTAATTGAACCTTTCCCATAGATCTTAGCTCCTAGATCATCATTGAACATAACTAAACCACCATCATATTTCTCAATTTTAGTGAACTTACTCTTATCTCCGGTAATATGATTTGAACATTCACTTTCAATTACCCAGTAGTCTTCATCTTGTCTTGCATGAAAAGCGGTAACCAAAGTACCTTTTGTCCTATTTCTCTTACTCTCCAGAGCTTTCTTTCTTACACATTTTCTAGGGTTAGTGGATACAGATTCACTTTCCAAAGCTAAGAATAAGCATTCACTATCATCAACCTCATTCTTAGATTCATCATCAAAAATTCCTACTTCTTTAACATAGTACAACTTGTATTTCTTATCCTTCCTATCCTTATCTTTATAATCCTTTTTCTTCTTATGCATAGCTCTATTTAGAAATCTTGAAGCATAATGACCAATACTAACACAACTAAAACATTTAAAGGGAAACATACCTTTATACTTTCTAGTGCCTTTCTTCAACTTCCTAGTGAAGTTTGCTTCCAACTCATCAACATCATCATTATCCAGTTCCTCTTCAATCTTCAATGCTTTAAATATCGTTTATGTCTTTTCTTCTATCTTGTCTTCTTTCCAAAAATTTCTCAACTCAAATTCTTGCAAGGTGTTGAACAACTATTCCAAAGTGTAAGTCTTAGGATTATATACTTCTTCAATAACTGAGATCTTATCACTATAGCACTCTGGTAGGGTTATTAGGATTTTCTCAATTATATCTTCATCTGATAATTTTCCTCCTTTATTTTTAACTTCATTTGTAGTCAATTCAACCCTTTGAAAGAAACTTGTAAACTCTTCACCTTCTTCCATCTTCAGATTCACAAATCTACGCTTCACTGCCAACTTCTTTGTCAATTTCACTCTTTCATTTCCTTCATACATATCTTCCAACTTCTTCTAGACTTCATATGTAGTTTCCAAAGAAGAAACCTTTGCTCGCTCATTTTTAGATAAACAGCAAAAAATAGTATACTTTTCCTTCTAATTTTCTTCATAAGTAGAGATCTCATCTACAATAGTAAGACCACCAGATGGGGGTGTATACTTTGTCTCAACAGCCTTCCACGTCTTAAAATCAAAGGAGATAATATATCCTTTCATTTGTCCCTTCCAATCATTGTAGTCAGTTCCATCGAACATAGGGATTGCCAACTTGTGTGCCATTGGATCTTCCTTAAGTAGTTAAGCTCAACAACAAGGAACCAAATCTCTAATACCAATTGTTAAACAAGTGTAGGTGTGCCATAGAAAATTGGACCCTCTTGAGAAAAGAGACAATTTCACACATAATTGGACCCACTTTTGAGTCCCCTCACATCGTTTATCCTTCAAAACAACATTTATAGGCCCCTAAGACCCATTATTTTTATCTAGAGGCCTGTTTCACCTGAAAAATCACCTAAAACGCAACAAACATCACTTAATTTTTTCATATCATGAAAACCCACCTTCAAAAGTCAGTAGTGGGACCCATTCACTAAGGGTGGCGAATGAGTCCCTTTTGAGGGAAAATTCAATTTTGAGTGGGAATTTGATTAGTTTAACTTAAATTTTCAGTGAATGTCGGCCTCTTAGGTCTAAATAATGGGAAAATTAGGTGTTTTTGCTTATAAATACTCATTTTAAGTCATTTTACACATCTTTTGGTCATTCCACAAAAGCAATTTCTAAGTCAAGTCTTCTACAACAAGTCTCATTAGAAAAATTTGAAGTTTTAGGGCAGAAAACTAGGGTTTTTGCAGGTCTTGAAGCTCACTCTTTAAGTCAAGATTTAACATTGCAAAGGGTTGATGATGGATGCCTATGCTGAATCATGAAGAAATCTAGGTTGAGGAGATGCAACTAGCCATAAAATCACACCTAAATACTTGGTTTCAAAGTGATTCCAAGCTTCATCCTCTAATGCTTCTCTTGAAAATTGAAGGTGGAATCACTACTAACATGCTTTGTTAGATGAATCCCTTCAAGACTTCATATCACATAAGTCATCCACTAAGGTTTTTTGTGACAACCTTACGATGATGAATATTAACACCCCTAATGCTTCTCTTGAACACCTTAAACCAATAAACGATAATTTACCCCTCAAACCTTTTATTCATGATGATTTGCACTTGTTAGATGAGTCCCTTCAGGACTTCATCTAACCCAAATCATCCGCTATGGTTTGTTGTGAGAAATATAAAACCAAGGATGTTAACGTAATTCAACCTCAACTTAATTTTTATCCACCCTCGCATAAATTCCATCCCTCTAACCAACCTCAATATATTCTCTACCTACCTAAAACTAATGTGTTGCAACAATCAAGTAATGTTATAGTTGCTCATACATATAATACCTGAAACAACTTGCAACCACCGCAACCACCACCACCCTCTTTACCTTTACCCAATCCACCTAGTGCTCCTTGCTACAACCCACACACAAAGGAGTATGATCTTGTTGAACAATTAAAGAATACTCCTACCAAGATTTCCCTTTGGGATTTACTTCAAAACTTGCCTAATTATCATAACATTCTTCAAATAGCCTTGAAACAAATCACAGTTCCTCCTAGTACCACTTTGAATGATGTGGAAACTCTAATCCAAAAAATGAATCTTTACATTACTTTACAACAACATGAGCTCCCTCCTTTAGAGTTGCGTAAACAAAATGAAGCCTTTATGATGAGGTATCAAAATATTCGGTGATTCACAATTGGTTATCAAAAAATCAATGGTACATATCAAACTAAACATGACAAGTTATCAAAATACAAGGATCTTATAATGAAATTGCTAGAGACATTTGAATCATTCACCATTAATAACATCCCACAAAAAGACAATCGACATGTGCATGCAATGGCGAGTGCAGCTTATCTTATATCCCCACATGATCCTTCCACAAATTTCACCTTTGTTATCCATCCTATCATGAAACCTTAGAGGACATTTTGGTAATAAATCAAGATGCCTCATGTGAATGGTATGATATAATATACAATTATTTAAAAGATGGTACCATTCCTGAACCTACCACAACAAATACTTGAAATTTTTTACGGAAGCTAGCAACTAAATATGTGATCCTCGCAAATGCATTGTATAGAATATCTTTTAGTGGTCTCTTATTACGATGTCTTAAAGATTCTAAAATCCCTTTAGCACTCGAATAGGCTTATGTTGGAGCCTATGGAGGTCATTTTGGATGTCGATCATTAGTGCAAAAACTTATACTTATGGGATATTATTGGAGACATATGGAGAAGGATTGCTTCACTTACATTAAAAAATGTCAAAAATTCCAAGAACATAGCAATTTGATCCATGCTCCTACTATTGAGCTTTTTGCCCAAGTTCCCATTTGGCTGTTTTTCAGTATGGGGATTGGATCTTATTGGAAAAATTGCACCTCCTTCTGTTCGACATACATTTATAATCACCGCAATAGACTATTTCATGAAATAGGTGGAAGCTATTCCTCTATATTCAAAAAATGCTGAAGAAATTTGTCGTTTCATATTGGAACACATAATTGCTCACTTTGGGCTCCCTTTCACAATCATTTCAGATAACGAAACTCCATTTAAGAATACCAAAGTTCAAAATTTTCTTGAAACATTCAACATCACTTTTCCACACTATATTATCTGCAATCCAATGGACAAGTTGAAAACACTAATAATATTCTCAAATGAATTCTCAAGAAGGTTGTCAACAAGCATCATAAAGATTGGCATACACAACTATTTTATGTGCTTTGGGCTTATCAAACAAATGTTAGATCATCCATGAGAACTACCCCTTGTAACCTTGTTTACGGAACTGATGTGATCATACCCTTAGAGTTAAAAATTCCTACATAGTGAATTTCTCTCCAAGATCTTATTAGTGATGATACCTATAAAGATCAACGATTACATCAATTTGAGATGCTCGATGAACAAAAAATTAACACTCTCAAACATCTCCAATCTCACATCAAACAATTACAATGCAAACACAATATACATGTCATCCCTCAATCATTTTCTAAGGGAGATATTGTTCTTATTGAAAATCAATGCAATACTAGTGCTGACAATGAAGATAAAGATAAATTCAGCCCTAATTGGTTAGGACGTTACATAGTTGATACCAATTATGGGTTTGGTGCTTATCTCTTAATGTAGTTTGAAAGAACACCCCTTAAGGAACCCATTAATGCCACACATTTGCATCGGTTTTATCTTTGACCTCTTTGAATAGTGTGATGGATAAAGTAGTGTTGTTTAAAGTTATTTGATATTATTATAAATAACTTTCACATTGCTTCATTCTTGACAACTAATTTTTTGTTTGTCTTGAACACTAAGGTAATTATTTAAGTTCATTTTATAATTACTTTAGGATTCATACTATTCACCTTTGTGTTATGTTAAGTTAGATCCTTATATGAGTTATAGGTGTATTTAATTTAACATATTCTATTATAATCAACCAAGTTGTATCTATAATAAAACTGAATATGTTTTAAACTAGATCACATTAATCATGTTACATCATGTTGACATTAATTAAATACTTTCACAATAAGTTATTTAATTAATCACAATGCATTTAACATCCATACAAAGAAACACATCATAATAACACCAAATGTGCATGTCTATATATACATATATATCAAACTTTTATATACATCACAATATCAGATGCAAAGTCATAGAGGTTTGTGAGAGCTAGACCCCTCAAGCTCTGGTACTCATGAGCCAGTCCTTGGATGTCGTGAGATGATCATGTGTGATCATGACCATGAACTGCTAAATCTGAGTGTGAACTCCAGACCTTGCACTTGACCAACGACCACAATTCGCTCCTCTACCATCTGATCCCTCTCCGCTCGTGTTTGTACTAGCTCTGCATGCAATCTCTCAACCTCTGCTAAGATTTGTGATGTATGTACTGCACTCTTAGCTCAACAGAGTCGTCTCCTCACACTCTTATATGCTGCTTGTAACCTTGTGAATGGTTTGAGCGACTCTGGCTCCTCCTCCATGATCAGTGGGGGTACATAGTCAGGATTCATCTCCTCCTTTTCGATGGATGTAGGCACTATCTTTGCTATAGCCTAACGATGGAACTATCAACAGTCTCTTGTCACTCCTGCAAGATAGACAATGTACACAATCAGTAATCATCATCATGATATATATATAAAACATAAAATATTCATGTACATGCGTAAAATCAAATGTCATCACCTATGTCTCTAGTTGGATGAGGAATGTCAACCTCATCCTCTTTGGGGGGCATCAAGGACATGCTAGCCTCTGTCTAACTCTGGGTGTCGATGTCTGTTGTAGCTATTGCATAAGATCTAGTCCTATAAGTATGTGAGGACTCTCCATCTTTGTACCAATCCTCAATAACTACCTCCTCACCCTTGCTTAGGGGTGGCTCCTCCTCATAATAATCATCCTCCTCCTCATCCTCCTCCTCATCATCCTCCTCATCATCCTCTCCTCCATCTTGGTCCTCATAATCAAGATTGGCATCTAACTAGTACTCCTCATCAATAACATCAGTGAAAATATCTAATGGCCTATACTGTACCTCCTCTGCTCTGTCCTCTAGCTCATCTCCTCACTACTAAATTTGACTCCATTTTTTGACAAATGTTTGTCAGTCTTGCGAAAAACCTTTGTTGGACAACCGACAAACTAATGAAATAATTTTCGTCAGCAATTTTTTGTCAAAATTTGGACGAAGAATGAAGCGTCAAAATAGCGGCCCAGATTCATCGGTCATTAGTATCATAAAATGGCTCTGTTGTTCATCGGAATATTGATGACAACTTTGTGTATCCACTGATGAATTATAACCAAAACACAATTGCAATGGCTCTTCCAAAGCATCGAAACAACACTAGAAGTTCATCGCCATTTCAACGAAATGGGAAAGTAGTTACAACAAAGGTTTCATCATAGCTATAGCAACTTCATTGGACCTTTCCGGTGATTCATTGGTTTCCTTCATCGAAATTGTGACGAAACAATGCAATTTCTTTTAAAAAAATATTCGTTGAAATGTACCATCGTGGAGACTCTTGGCGATGACAACCAAGGCCAACCCATTGGTGAGAGATCAATCATCGTCACAGGGTAGAAAAATCACCCCAATAGTCCATGTCTTGTCGATGACTTCTATCGGCAAGACAAATCCAATGTCACACTGATCTACCCTCTGCAGGAGTTTTAAATAGACTTGTCATCCTAGAGACTCTTCACAATGACCACTGAAGCCAACCCATCGGTGAGAGATCAATCATCGACACATGATAGAAAAATCTCTCTGATAGTCCATGTCTTGCTGATGACTTTCGTCGATAAGACAGATCCAATGTCACACCAATCTGACCTCTATGAGAGTTTTAAATAGACCTACACCATGTCATCATGGAGATTCTTGGCAATGACCACTGAAGCCAACCCATCGGTGAGAGATCAATCATTGGCATAGGATATAAAATTCACACCGATAGTCCATGTCTTGTCAATGACTTATGTCGGCAAAACAAATCCAATGTCACACCATTCTGACCTCTTTAGGAGTTTTAAATAGACCTACACCATGTCATCATGGAGACTCTTGGTGATTACCACCATAGCCAACCCATCGGTGAGAGATCAATCATTGGCATAGGATATAAAACTCACTCTGATAGTCCATGTCTTGTTGATGACTTCTATTGGCGATACATATCCAATGTCACACTGATTTGACCTCTTCAAGAGTTTTGAACCCTATTGGTTATCAGCAAGACATTTTGAGGGTCTCTCCAATTAAACAAGTGTCTAAGAGCAAGTAAACAGATGGAACCTATTAATTTTCTTATTTTGGGGTTCTTTAAATCATAGAATAGATACCATCTTCTTGTGTAATGTACTTATATTCAGATTTGAATTTGAGACCAATTGTCATTGCACATTCCATTTTACTTGCATAGAGTATTCTATAAGCAATATATTGATAATTCCAAATGATTTATGGTATTGTACAACTCTACCTATCATCACAATTCTGTTGTTTCCCCCCTAGAGAATCCTACAAAGACAAGTTTACAATACCAAGTCAAATAATATGAAAAAGACTTACTTCCATACAAATTTAATGATTATTCTTACAATGGAAATTGTCTAATCACAACAACAATTCCATGAAAGGTTATCCATGCTTCATAAGAGATGACTGATCATACATACATATTGCAAGATGCATAGAAAAATCATTACACTTGAGAACAACCAAGGGCTAACAAGGGAAGGAGTTAAGAAATTTTTGGATTGAAGAGAAAATGTGTAGGGAAAATGCTAAGTAGTGTCAAGACAACAAAGGTTGTAGAACATATTCTTGACCTTATCAAGCTCTTAAACAACTTAAACAAAATTAAAATACAAACACATACATGAGACATGTAATGAACTTCCAATATCTGCTATCTTTTTCATTAATGGAGAGGTAGGTAAAGGAGAAATAATTATAATTGTAACACTATTCATAGTCCAGTAAATTATGTTCGTAATTTTTGTTCAATGGACCTCAGTTTTATCATTATACTGCCCATCTAATACCATATTTTAATCTAGGGTTCAACTATCTCATATCTAAAGAAGCACCTTCAATTAACCATTTAAAGTACTATAAAATATGGTAATACTTCTACTTGAGAAAGAGTGGGTACACTTGTAGGATTAAAGTTCTTGCAATCATCAAGATTTATTGGCACACAGACACAACCTGCAACATATGAAGTAATGGTTGACTACAAGTTAGTGAAATGGTCCTTAATATGTGACTGGTTTGCAAATTGATTGGTAGAAAATAAGGTTATAAATAGATCTACATAAAAAATTATGAGGACAAACTACTATAATCATCAAAATAGATAAAAAGTGCAAAGGAAAGAGCCGAGCTACATCTCTAGAGCCTAAAAAAACCACATGCAAGAAACATACAAAAAAGAACAAGCCAATTTTTAGATGAATAAAAAATGGTGCCTTCAGCAAGTGATTCATATGCTTTCACACCTAACAAGACATTAAGAAGATTTTAGTCTTCCTTTGTGAAATTAACTACTTACAGAAAAAACCTAGAAACCAATATTATATACCTCCATGTCTATCCAAGGGTAGGTATAAGAGAAAACAATTTCCTCAATGCAATGCCAAAAAATATCAATGCTCCCTTATTGCTACACATGCATATACAAGCATTATTCGAGCTCTAAACTATTCAAATATTAAGGATTTAATTAGCTATAATATGGAAATTTGTTGTTTTGACATAATCCATCATCTTTTACATATCTTTATTCACTCCTAGAGCTTTAGATTAATTTGTGTAAATGAGATAGAAATGTGAATCTTTTATGAAAAAGAAAATTCTTAAAAGGAGGGGGGGAGAGCAAAGGGTAGGGGGAAAGAGAGTGCTTGAATGTATAGCAAAGTATAACATTTTGATCATTATAACAATGAAATGAATCTTAAGTTTGAAGCATTAATTTCATTTACAACATTTATGATCAAGAATGAATGTAAGTAGAGAAATTTTTGCATACCTACAGATGGTACAAAATTTCATGGTTAAGTGGAAGCCTCCCATCAACAACAAGATCCAAATATCCATGTATCTATCTCAATCGAGCCTCTAAACCCTTTAGAGCTGTTAATTTTTCCACTAACCTGTTATGCACAAAAGTCAAATTTTAGAGTTATGTCACCACTAAAAATAGAAGAAACTGAGCTTTGAAACCAAATCCACACATAACACAATGTTGTATTCATACAAAGCCATACAAAAAAACTAAACTTAGAACATTGGAATGGAAACAACTTCAAATTATGATGCAGAGCATGGATTCAAGGTATAAAGAATCATTTTTTTGCCACCATAGTGAAAAGTTAGCACTTTCTTTCATCTTTGCATATTGGTTTGATACTTCAAATGATGCATTTCTTATATTGAAAAGTGCATTACCTTATTGAGCTTCTCTTTGTTTCGAGAATAGTTTAATATTGTCTACTTAATAGGGCCAACCATGTGATGGTGGAAGCTCATTTGGCCCTTCCCCCCCCTCACATCACTCTCAATTCCCCATACCCGATCATATAACATTAATCATTCATTCATCCATTAATAACATATAGCATTCATTCATTAACATATAACATTCATTCATTAACATATTAAAATTCATTCATTAACATATAACATTCATTATTTCAGTTTTTACATATTATAAAAAATATGGTTGTCATGATATGATTACAATCACTTTTTTTTGTTTGTTTTTTAAAGCTAAAAAAAGGGGAAGTGGAGTATCATTTTCTAAATCATCAATCCCCCCTTTAGTTGTTCTACCCTCTGCTCATGATCTTAATGTACACCTAGTCATGTGCTCATGACGTGGATGTCGTTGCAAGGGGGTCTATTGCAATAATAAAGAAATGTTAAATTGATAAGTTTTATTATTATTGTTACAAGTATTTCATTAATTAAAAGAACATTAGAGTGGTTCTCTTTACCTAATGGGTCCACATCATGTTCCTGAACTTCTCTTATAGACTCATGCTCAACATGTTGAACACCCTCTAAATCCTAATCTATAGTTGAAACACAAAAGGTTACATTAATTAATACACCAATTGAAATTAAATATGTTTAAAAGAACATTAGAGTGGTCCTCTTTACCTGATGGGGCCACATCATGTTCTTGATCTTCTCTAGTTTGATCATGCTCAACACGTTGATCATGCTCTACATACTCTAAAATTGAAACTTGAAAGGTTACATTAATTATTACACCAATTGAAATTAAATATGTTTAAAAGAACATTAGAGTGGTCCTCTTTACCTAATGGGGCCATATCATGTTCCTAATCTTCTCTAGCCTGATCATGCTCAACATGTTGATCACGTCTACATACTCTAAAGTTGAAACATGAAAGGTTACATTAATTAATACACCAATTGCAATTAAATATGTTTAATTGTATTAATCCATATTGTGTTTTGTATAACACATGAATACATCTAGTACCAGAATGCACACCATGACCTTCATCTACAAGTTGTGATCCACCCTCACCAAGCTGCATTACAATGTCATGTGTAGTATTATCATTGCTTGTATGTTTAAAAAAAATAGGCATGTAATTACTTTATGGTAGAAATTAATATTGAATATATTGCACAATTATTCAATTTTAAATAAACTTTATTGAGTTTATTTACCTGTGTCAGATGTAGTGGAAGATTGTATTTGCCTAGTCAAGACTCTTAGGCATTCAGCCACGACTCCATAGCCTTGCTGGAAGGCAATCTTCAGGTCCTCTTCTGTGGGAAATTTTTTGAATTTAGAGCCCTACATTTTTGCATAAGATCATGAATTTTTCTTCTATGGTGTGATAAAACAAAAATTGTTTTCAATTTATTATTTGGATGCAATATTTTATTTATTGATACTAATTTGTGCGAGATAATTCCAGATAACCACGAGGCAAGTTTGTGCTTCCATGTTTTCTAGTCTTTCCTTTGTTTCCTTTGATGTATGGGTAGCCTATGAAAAGTTTGAAATCGTTATATTATGTAAAAGAAAATAATCGCATATAATTACATTGTTGATAGTATCACATACCTTCCTTGGCCCGGTGGTGTCTTTTCCTTTTTTCTTTTGACCTTCTCCTTTCCATCGACACGGGTCCTTCCACTTCCTCTGAATAATGGGGGATTTCATTACTTTTTTCTTCTCTAAATGTGAAGGTATGTGCAGGATCATCATGGAAAAAATAGGCCTTTAAGTGCTGAAAAATTTAGAAAAAATTAGAGTTAGGAAACTTGTTGTAAAAGTTTGAATAAGTTATCTATATTATTTCAAAAATATATAAGAATAGAATTTATAGAAAATTGAATTTAGTTTCCAAACTACTAGGTTTATTTAAAATAAAAAATCTATTTGATGAAAATTTGAAATTTCAATGTAGTAGTACTTAAATTTCAAGGAAAAATAAGAAGTAGGTGTCTATCTGACCACCTAACCACAATAAAATGATAATATTTTCTTATAATATTTTAGATAAGTAGAGGACTCATGTCCCAATGTGATGCATATTTTTTGTAATTTTTTTCCAAGTAAATAATTAATTATGAATTTTTTATTACAACTTTTAAAAAATATAAAAAAATTGTGTCGACCGCTTGGTCAAAACTTCATGAAATTCAATTTAATTTTTTTTAATCCTATAGTATGTGAAGTATGTTTTGGATTCAAAAGATGTGATACCATTTGAAAGCTTTAGATGTTTTTCAATCAACCTATCAATCGAGGACTTTAGTCATAATTCAAATAGAAAATGAATAATAATTATTTATTAATTTCAAGTAAAGCATAATTTATATTAGTGGAAAGTTGAGAATGTCCTTTAAAAACCCTTTTGTTTCATCAATTTTGGGTAAAAAAAAGGTCGTTAGCCACATACCCTATACATACCCATCATGTCACTACTTTTTGGTCCATCATGATCCTGCACATACCCGTGACCTATATTGCTCCCTCACATACTTTAGATAGGTACCAGCTTTCTTAAGGACCTTGGTTTGGTTGAATGTTTCATCACTGAACAACACAACTAAATGGTTAATGAGCTCATCTTTTAAATCTTGATTTTGGGCATTCCACCGTGTACGTATGGTGGGCCCAAAAAGTTCCAATGTAATATCACTTAGATGTTTATAAAAAATATCATTTCCTTCAAAATGATCATGGGATCAATAGTCTAAAAAGAGTGATCAATAAGTAAATTTTAGTTGGATTATATATAATAATAATTAAAATATTTTAAATTACCTGGGACCTTCTCTATATTTATGGGAACAAAATCCTCGGTCACCACAAATGTGACCGAAAATGTTCCCGTACTAGTAATATGGGAAGATCTAGGAAATGTTGCTAAAACATCACCAGTACTAGTGGCCTCTGCATCCCCAAGTACATGTCCTGACACATGTTTTGGCATGTGTTTGCTGCCAGAGGGTGCAGTAACAGATGTTTGCATGGTATGTGTTGTCGACATTTTAGATGACAATATAGACACATATGATATTAGATGATGTGATGTATGCATAGGAAGATTAGGATGGACACTTGTACCAAACCCTACTCCTCAAGAAACACTTGCAGTACCCTGATTATGGCTAGGAGCATCATGAGGATGCAAAAAATCCTATAAAAATAACACATTTTAGTTCATGACATAAAAGAGTACAAAATATAAAACCATGAATGAACTTATGTTATAATTAAAGATCTCATGATAACTTACTTGCAAGTTTTGTGCTCTCTCAGTCAATATTTTAACCCTCTCTCTTATCTCATCTGTTTGAGACACTATGAATAACAACTTAAGGATTTCTTCATTGTATTTTTGTGGGTCTTCCTTATCATATCGAGAGGGTTTGTTGAATAAGTGATGTCATCATCACATAATATTGACTGCACCTCCCTACGGATGCTCTTGTCTACTGCTGGTGCCTTTCCCCAATCAGTTGACTGCAACAAGAATATTAAAAACATTATCAAAATTAACCCAATAAACTTATAAAAAAATATAATAATAAAACATTTTGCTCGTATCTAATTTGTACAATTACAATGAGGTAAACCTGTCAGGTAGAAGCGCCTGAAGATGCATCGTGATCTATGCTTTAGGCTAGAGACTTCCCTGTACGATCAATGTCCCACTGTGACAAAAATTAAATATAAAAAAATATTACCGAAATGAAACCAATAGACTTACAAGAAAAAATATAAGAATAAAATGGTATATTGGAGTCATTAATTAGAGGTTGTGTAAAATGGTGCATAGTAGGTACCACCCCTTTAGTAACTATGTTTGTAACTAAGCAATTCAAATTGTAATCGATTAGTAACTCTTCCCCTCCAGTTATTGATTTTATCACAAATACGAATACATGGTTTCCCTCGCGCACCTCGAATATGCAATTGGGTTGCTTATTTGTTGACCTAGGTCATGTAATGTTTATAAACCCTACAATATTTCTTGATTCTTTTGGCCTTCCATCAATGTACATAGCCACTCCTTTATTTTGATCTGTATCTTTTAGGTGTATATAATTTGCTGGCAGTGCATACCTACACATACTTCATGTATATTGAACCAGCTGCATCCAATCTTTGTAACTGTAATAGGGTCTGACATACTCCATCAATTCAATAACTTTTTCATAATAGACCTTTATGCCATCCATGCAAAATAGGCCCAAACCATGTAATGACGATGGTGCTATGTGATATATTCTCTCATTGACACAAAAATTAGTGTTTATTGTAGGAAGTTCCTTGGGTACCCATTGTTTCCGTAGATGTTTGTACCTCAAGGGCACCTCAGCATCGCCTATGCTCTCATCATCATAAGAACATGACCCCCCTTCAGCAAGAAAAAATTCCATGCATTTACAGAATTTTCTTCTAATCTTTTGACCTCTAGTTGATCTCCCTCTTTTAGACCTACTACATGTCTCATTTTCCTCTTCTCTTCCTGAATTTTCCTCGCCAGGAAGATAGATCTAAAAATACCTATTTGGTGGTACGTGCACTCATAAGGATGTTGGATGAAGTTCTTTCATGGTGATGTGATCCCAAGGTGACATTATGATTGATCTATCATTTCATCGCTAGAATTTCATAGGTTATAAGGTAATCAAGTCTTGATAGATTGCAAGTTATTGTTACTACCGTCTAGGTGTGTCCATCACAAATCAAATCTACTTAACATTTTAACTCCCAAACTTTGTAACAAGTGTTAAATGTGACTATGGTCCACCAGTTACACAACCAAGGCCTCAAATGTATTCTCTAATTGTAATCAAAGGACTTTTTCTCTTCATTCAAATAAATAAACTTGAAGGGAAACACCACCAAGTGGTTTATTAGACACCTACATGACTAAAAATAGTAGCAAATTTACATTTAATTTCCATATGTCTAAGTGGTTAACAGGGAGGGAGTGTGTACTACGCCTAGTTAAGTCATCATAAATTTATGCTTTGGTAATAAAAAAAAATTAAGTCATCTTAAATCTTACTATGTCTAATTGCTAGGAGACTTTTGATATGTTTTAAGGTAGGATGAGTGGTTGCATCAATGTTCTAGTTCTCTATGACAAGGTTTCAACATCTTCAAATAGTGAAATTTAGTGCTCATAGTCATTTGAAACAACAACATTTTGATTATGTCTGATGGTAGGATTTGATAACTTAAAATATCTCTACTTCGAAACAAAATTATCTCTAACAACTCTAAGAGCTGTAATGGGATGGCCACCATCATAGGAAAGATTCTTCATTCTCACTTTTAGGTGTTAAAATTTAACAATACCTTGATTGATGAAAGAGCCCAAAGAGCCTTTCTCCATGGTATCCAAGTACACATAGCAGTGGTCTTCTCTTATACGGTTGGACATGATTTAAAGAAATTAGCTAGGAATTATTCATTTAACCTAAGGTTTTCTCATAATTCCATCATTAGAAAAGTATGATCAAATTCTTCTATTATGAAGAATTGGTCTATGTGCCTCTAGTAATCACTATAAATGTTTGTAAGGATAAAATGACTAATTGCATCAGGTAGGAGAGAATTAAATTTGAGTTCTTCAAAGATTATATCCCTCTATTCATAATTTTTAAGGGTTGTGTGTGGATGAGGTTATCACTACCAAGAAGGGAGGAGACCTTTCCTTGCATATGTTTGTGGTGGAGGTATTAGAAGAGTGTATGCCTCTAT
>VDFB02000015.1:147017094-147163949 GCA_007258455.2 Sequoia sempervirens
TAATTGTAGCTGACATTCAATGTCATAATTCTAGGTTATTATAATATGATTCATTTGTCTCCAAGGAGCTTGACTTAGCATTGGTGGAAATCAAGAATAAATCCCCTGTTCTGCACCTTACGCATTATTCTCTTTTAATGCATCTAGTATTGTACTTTGGACAAGAGTTAGGGATTTGGCTAAAAAAGTTGAAGGTTTTACAGTTTGATAAAGAGGGAAAAAATTTTCCCATTCAATTGTGGACTGCCATTTGGGACAGTAGGTTTGCTAATTCTAGTTTCCTGTATTTTGAAGAATATTTTGTAAAGCCAATATATGAATTCTATAGTCATCCTTGTGCGCACTCATCGTCTAATGAAATAAAATGCTTCCTCAGACCTAAGGACTTTAATGGACCAATTGATCACAATTGGGGAGACTGTTATTGCTTGGAAGATGCTACTATGGTAAGGGTGTTTTGTTTTGAGGATTCTCCATTCATTTTTCCTAAAACAGTCCCGGATAGGATTGCATATTTGGAAATTGTAAGACAAATGGATTTTTCTAGTTTCATGAATTTTGGTTCATTTGAAAAATAGGCATTTATGCCTAGTACTCTATGATTTGGTGATTTTATTGTTCTTGCAAAGGAAGGATATGATTTGATCCTTAACAAATTAATGCAGTATAATATGAATAAGGGTCCACCAAGAGAAGGTTTTGATCTAGAGGGATATATCAATTCTGCCAAACAAAGGATAAACTTTGGAGGATATGATCATGTGCCTTATTAGTTTGGTGAAATGATTAGAAATTTGGAGGTAGAGGAAGTAGAGAGAGTGGTGGAGTAATACAACCAAGGGTTTCTGGATACAGGGTTCCCTTTTTCTAGAGATGAGGAAATTGGAGAAGATATTCCATGAGACCTACCCAGTAGGATTTCCAGATTAAAAACTCAAGATTATAATAGCACTCCTAGAAAACTAAGTGTTGAAGAGAGCCAAGATACAGACACTAGACAGATGGCATATAGGTCATTTGTAGCATACAATGAATTTGTGAATTCTTCAAAATTCATATCTTTCTTGTATAAGAAAAAGGGGAAGGAGATAAGGGAGACAGTTGATAATATTATACCAAGTAATGAGGAGCAGCTACTAAATAATTTGAAATTAACTATGGATAGAGAAATGGCTAATATGGCCCCTGACAAAGGAAGGAAAATGTTAGAGGATGTTGGAGTTATGATATTTCCAGGGCTCGATTTGAATTTTGCATTGGTGTTTGATAGCTTCTTAAAGGATGATAGTGCCAAACACAAGCTTTGTCTGGAGGGGGTGACAAATATATTTTGGATCCAAATATAACCTGGATGAAGGATCACTCATGATATGGGCCTTGTATCCACCTAATATAAAGTCAGTGGTGATTGATATTAAGAAAGCATTTGGACATGTCATGACTCTGAAGGTTGGAGAGGTAGATCCTGTGGCGACTGCAGACATTGGGATTAATGTGGAAAAACTGAATAAATCCCAAATACAAATGTTGATAAAAGAAAAGGAAATGTACAAAATGAATAATGAAAGAATCATGAGAGAAAATGATCATTTGAAGGACATGCTAGGAGTCACAATGGGACCTCCTAAATTAATAACATATGGTGAAAGCTCATATGAGGTAAAAGATCATTGGGAGGATTCAACTACATATTCACAAGGTAAATATGATACTCACTGCAATAATCAGAAAAAGGTAGGCCAACTTAAGGATTTGGTTGAATAAGCTATGGGGAGCATATTCAAAGAACCATGTTATAGGGCAGGAACACAAGAGAATTGATGGAATGATTGAAGAAAAGTTTCAAGAATTAAATGAAAGACATGTTCCTGACAGTGTGGCCATTGGTATGGGTAACCAAATTATAAAGAGATATAGGGATTATTATGAGGAACTGCAAGAAGATGTAAAGGGGTTGGTTGATGTTACGAATATGGGACTTCATACACTATTTGAAGATGGAGAAAAGTTGAAAGAGAAATCCAAGTGGATCGAAGAATGTGAATTGATGGTGCAGGGAATTCTAGAAAATGCTACAGGCAAGGATTCGACATCGGATGAGAGCTATGAGCACAACGAAAGGATGATAAAGGTAGAAATATCGGCCAGGAATGCATTAGGAGATTTCGATACTCATGAATGATAGGATTATCTAGATCATTTATCAAATGTTCATCTATGGCTAAATAGAGCCTAATCTCTTATTTTAATTAGTTAAGTAAAATAGAACATTTGTGAAGGGACATGTCCTTTCCAAGTTTTGATGTATTTATATTTGTTCCATAGTAATGCAACAGATATAGGTGTTAGGAGATATTTAGTAGATAGATTTCTAGTAAAATACTTTCATATACAAAGACTGAGATGCATGTATTTTGATGGAGTAAATGAAGATATCTAAGTTATGGATTAAGATTTCGGTATCAGTTTGTTAAATTTATGTAGATATTTGATTGTCTCCATTCTAATGCTTCTCTATTGTTTAAATTGATATAACAAGTTTATACTCAGTTTATCATTGTAAATTTGCTATATATGTGTGATCTGGTTATTCGGTTCTCTCAAGTAGGGATTAAAATCTTTTAATCAATCACAACAATTGGGAAGTGTTAGTTGGATTAATAAGAAGAATCACATAACTAGAATTGTCATTCTATCTCAAGAAGAGTTTGTTAATTATTCACTTGCATTTTTACACAAGTTGTAAATAATTTTTGTGACTGACAGTTTGAATTATTGCCATTATTGAAATCCACATTTGCATATATTCATTAGAGTCCATATACCCAATAAGGCACTGGTCTCCCCTTGTATTCTTTTATAATTTTCATTATTCTTATTTATTTTACACTTACATTTACAAATACAAATACATATGCATTTACTGTTTTCATTTATTTCTCATGTAGTTTAATAGTTTGATCGATTTCATATTATATGTGTTGAAGACTTTAGAATTTCAATTACATTAATTTATGGATATGTTGTATCTATAACACTACAAAACCATATGCTCTTTGAATTTACACTTGCATTTAGAAATACACATTTATATACATAAATATAAATTTCTTTAATGATATGTTGCATTTATTGTTCTAGGAGAGCATCCAATAATTGCATTTACATTTACATTTAAAAATATAAATACATACATACATACATATTTATGCATCCTACGTCCTATTCATACATCCTACAATTACAACAATATCCATGGGACCTCTTACACAAGCTACAGTAATCACAAAAAGTGTAAGAGCCCCTTTATATCATGTTTGGACTACAAAACCCTCAAAAATAGGGTAACTGGGTTGTATACAAAGAAATGAAGCTTTCTAACTCAAATCAATGCCTTAATCCCTCAAATCATATTCAAATCAAATCTAACACATATCTTCATGACATGGAATTTATTTCACATCAAAATATGGCTACATGTGACCGTACAGTGCTGCATAACAGGAAAAATACATAAATTTTGAATAAAAACACAAATTTTTGAATGTCAAGAGCTTGTATTTTAAATCCCCAACCATTAACAACCATTAAAATGATCACTTTATGCATTTTAAAGGCCTTTACTGTGAGTCCCCGCCCTATTACCCAATAGTAGAAAATACCTCATCTGTATCATGGGTACATTTAGTACTTGTGATAATCAAAACGATGTTATAGATATGCAATGAAAAAGTATTTATTGGATAATAAAAACAAAAAAAAAATCATTTTTGAATTGCATGATTGTTTACAATACAAATAACATCACGTGAAATCATAAACAAAAAAAAAGGATAAATCTTACCTTTATGAGATCTCACATTGATGGGACTTTATGGAGGCATTCGCTTGTAAAATATAGGGACTTAAAATTGAGACCACTAGTGACTATCAGAACCCTTCCTATAAGTATAATGAAGTTTGAAACCTTCAATAATAAGTCATTAACCTTCCTTCATTTATAAGTAACAATCGTACTTATTGATGGATCTTCAAGCGAGAAGGAATATTTGAACAATGGTAGTTTCAACTATAAAAGGAAAAAATAGAATGGAAATTTAATGTGAATATCCAGGTTGAGAGAAAAATAATAAATGTCACATGGGAGTTTTTCACCAAATTCCACATGTTATGTTCGTGAGAGTTTAATAGGAGAGTATATCAAAGAATAATTTCCGTAGTTGGGTAATTTAAGAAGTCTCTATTAACAAATTCTCATCTTCTTGTTTGCGAGTAGCATAGATAATATATAGTATCATGAATCAACTTAAGCAAGCCACATAAGCTACCTTTGGGTAGATTCTAGATATTATAATTAGGATCAATATTCTTGGTTTCAAATCTCAGATACAAGTTCATACTAGTCACATATGACACATTTGATTAGTTGTAGGCATATTCTTTATTGATGAGAGGATTTTTATATAGCAATAAATAAAAGATTGATGCTACTTACATTCTCACTTTCATTATTTATATGATTTTAATTTTTATCTTATTAACTATTATATAACATTAATCAATATATATAACAAATGAAAGAGTTTTTAAAATTATGCATGCTATTGAAAAGTGATTCAACATTTTTGGATATAACAAGTATCACTATTATGTAACACAACCTTGATAATCATTAGCATCTACACTTGTGTTTCTATATCTTATTAGTATTAGATTCGCCTATATTATATCATATCGGAAGTTTATGGTGTGCTTGGTTATGTAGTTTTTTCTAGTCAACTTTTCTATTATTCACTGTAAAGTATTTATAAATGACTTCTACATTTAAATGAGGAATTTGTCTAATATAATTACTATCATGAGATGGTATTATATATATTTTTAAGATTATAATATTTAAAAAAAAATGTATTATGAACTAAAAGATTGTTTGTACTTTACATATTGACCAAATTAATGTTATTACTTACCCCTCAAAATTGCATGATGATAGTGAGAAACATTTATTAAAACATATATATATGGGAAAGAAAAATAAAATATAATAAAAATAGTAATAATTAAATCTTTACTTCCACCAAAGTCTAGAAGCACACAAGAGATAATTATTGGGATTGAAATCACCCTTGCCCTTTGTGTGAGTAGTTTTATAGAAGACAGAGATTTATTGTAGAAGCAAATACATCACTATTAATGAATGTAAATCTCGGAGTCAAATGCTTGCCATGCAAGAAATTGGTGTAAATTTGCAAAACCACTCTCTTCACTAAAACCAATCTGTGCACATTTAGCATTTCACCATTAATGAATATACATCGCTATTAATGAATATACATTGTTTCCATTTGCCTGAAAGTTTCTAAAAGCTCTTCACTAAACCAATCTGTGCACATTTAGCATTCATCACAGCCCTGACATCATATTTTCTTGAGGCATGCATACATCGAAGCACATATATATCTTTTGGTGAATAATAAGATAATTGATTTTAGTAAATGAAAGAATTATTATGATAGACATGAAATGTCCAAGGAGAATATCATCTTCCTTAAAAGGGATTGAATGATCAATTAAATTTAATGTATTGATCCTGTTCAATAGTTATATGGTTAATTATTGCTTTAGTAGGTTGCTTGCAAAGGACTCTGTAGTAAGTTTAGTAAATCTAATGGGGATATTTTAGTGAGTAAATTTTAAATGCATGTTATTAGTTATGACATTTAGAATGCTGAGAATATCATTACTGTAGTTTATAAATGTAAGTGTAATTTTAATTCTTCCAGGATCCATTTAATATATTTTAGGGAAATTTAGAACTACTATGTCGTATCAAAGCATGATTTATGGTGATTGAATTCAATGTTAGTTCAAGGGGTAATATTTGGTGTAAGATGAAATATTTATTATTGATTATCCTAGAACCTAGTGAATCTTAGAATAGAATATTTGATGATTCATTTGATTTTATTAAAAACGAGAATAAGTTAGGAATTCTTGAATGAAATTTTAAGGATAGAAAATTAATGATGCAAGAAGAACAATATAAAAGAGTCAATCTTTACTATTACTTACAAGTAATTTCCAACCTTTAAACACATACTAGTGAAAAATATAAAAGATTCAATCTTTACTATTACTTACAGGTAATTTTCAACCTTTAAACACATATTAGTGATTTTCTTTTTTGTTACCCAAACATATTAATTCATTTCTTGGATCTTGGGTTTTAGAGATAGTTCTTAAATTGTTTTCACTTGTGAACTTTTAGAAATACTTAGCTGAGAAATATCTTGATAAAATAATGTTCTTTTCATCCTTATATGGACTTACTGGGTATTGTTTATAAATTAAAATCATTATATTAGTAGTTATTTGTTTTTATAAATAGGCTTGAGCAATATTTATTTATTTTGGGCTAGCAAATGTATCATTTCAATTATGATTTGATAAACGTAGCTTGCATCCATTAGCGTTGCTGATATACTTATACCAATTAGACTATCTTTGAATTAATGTTTTTTCATTGCAATTGTTAATGTGGGTAGTAAAATTGATGGACTATCATTTTAGATAGATTTAAGACTCAATTTTATTAATTTCATATATTATGATGGTTCAATTTAATTATCTACACATGTATTCTAAAGATGTTGATTTGATGTGTTTAAGGGAATATTAGTGAATAGGGGTTAAGGAATAGTAAATGATATCTTAGTTCAAGTCGTCAACTAAATGATATGTTTGTAATAATAAGGAAAAATAGATTCTTTTCTAGATTATGATTACAAATGGATTCTAACGTATAATTCAAATGTTGGCATTATATTGTTGAATTCTCATTTGAATGGCCCTTGAAATATTTTCATACATTAATAATCAAATTAGTAATTTATAATTTAATGTCATTGGATGGATAAGTTTTATGTATTAGTTTATTAAGTAGTAATTGACTAGTGACAAGGATTTCATATCTATTTAAAGTTTACTTGTATTAACGGTTTGTTTGTTGACCAAAGAATGACATGGCACCATTATTTTCTCTCATGGCTGATAGCTATAAGAAATATGAGTATATGTATTATTGTGAGCTACCTATCAGCAAGGGGATAATGTTATGCCTTGTGCAATTATGAGTATATATTAAAGTAGGCTATATTTTTTTCAACATATCCTTACCCAGGTCTTCAATCCTCGTCTTCACCTAAGTAGGTGGCAGCTGACTGTGAAACTGTCTGGGGTAATGGACCCTAGAAAGGGTTGCATACCCACTCCTCTAGTATGCAATTTTGCATGGGTCACATGCATGATGCTTCTGACAAGAGGATTGAGTTTAGTGTATATAAGTGTTATTGTGTTATTTTTGTGTTGGGATAGATTCCTCCTTGAAACTCTGTAAGTGAACCCTTGGTTGGTCAGTCAATGAGTTGGAGTAACTCAATTGGTTGAACTACAATTCCTCTATGAATTATATGCGTAGGCAAGGCCTTCAAAGACAAGCCCCCAAGGAATTAGGTCGGGCCCTTAGGACTGTTTTCTTTTCCAAGTCATGATTTTACACTTCTCTTTTTCTTTTGATATGGTAAACTAGCATTGAATTGTATTATTTGTCTTGGTGAACATGCACTAACTATCGTTGATCATATGTGTGTGCAAAGTCATGTAGACCCTCTAGGTACATGTATTGGGAGCAATGAAACTTTGGTACAATGGAATGTAAGAGGTATGTTAAGTCAGCCCTAAATAAATAGTCTTTATTGTTAAAAATAGTAATCAATTCTATCCTTACCTCTAATTAGTGATATCATTGACTATAGACATATGTAGTGGATTATGTTATTGTATTTTAAGTAAACAAAAAAATTCATTTGCAAAATCAGTATAGTTGTTGTGGATTTGTTAGGATGTTTAGGGTGTAAAATGTAGACATTATATTTACACCTCAACCACTGAACAACCACCTCTACAACTCACTTTTTAATCTTTTATGATCACATGAAACATAAAACACACTAATTTCAAGGTTGTTAACATCACTATTGAAATGTTTTAATTTTTTGACCTTTCAAACATTAAAAAGTACATCATTAAATTAATTATGTAATGGCATAAAAATTAAAAACATCATGAATTAATTATGTAACCACATAAGTCAAATATAATTCTATCAAGAAATTAATATCAAATAGATAATATAATCGCATAACTCATACATTTCAATGTCATTGATCTTCTTCTTCATCCAACTCTTTGTTTGTATCATCTGATCCAGATTCGACATTGTAAGGATTGGTCATATCATCATCATCGCCATTGATATCAATTTTGATAATGTCATCATCCACATAGATATCATCTTCATGAACATTAACTCCTAAATCATCATGATCTAGTTCCTCCTCTTCAACATCTTCGTCAGGGACATCATCAACTAACTGTTGATCCTGATCATCATCTACATCATCTTCTACATCTTCGGTGTCTTCTTCCACCACATTATACTTTACCGGCCTTCCTCTTGGATCATGTCTAACAACAAATGACCAACCTATTTTACCTAGAACCTCTGAGTAAAATACCTGCTCACATTGGCTTGGAGGAACATAGGGCTCATTTCTAGCTCGCTCGATTGACCTTGTATTAACCATGGTAAATCCATTATCATATTCAATAATAGTTCTCTCAGGATCATTTTCATTCAATCATAGCCTGTACCATAGGACGATGAACAAAATTAATCTGAAGGACTTAAAGTCACACTCAAGTATATCATCCAAATCCCATAGTATCAATTTTTTGAGACTTCTAGATGTATGTCGCTTCTAGATGAAACATTAGTCACCTAAAAGATTGCAGTTATACCAGAATCACAAGTTTTCTTTGTGTTATCCAACATTTTGATTCAAAATTTATGACCATTGCACCACATAGCCTTGTTGTGTTTCACCTGCAATATGTCAAACATGTAAAAATTATTGCAATATCGTCAGTTGATAAACATATTTATTCTTGGTCGAATGTATGCAAAGAAAACAATCTCAACATATATATACATCAATATAATTGAAAATAATTAAATAATATGGGTGATTAATATATTTATACGTGCTTGTTTATCTCTTAAACCATATGCTAATCAATTTCCCTTTGTGTAACATTGGAATCTCCATTACGATGAGCTTCTTTAACCAATGAAGCCACACCTTCCCATGTTAATGCGCGACCAAATTGTTGACATCGTTCAATCCGTACCATCATCCAATCAAGATTGTTTGCGACATACAAATGAAGTGCATCCCACTCCCAGCCAACTGTATAAAAAAAAATTGAAATTCACAAATGACATATAATTAGTTAAATACCACGGTATATGACCTTAATTTATAATTGATGCATATTAAAGTTTAATAATTAAATAAGTACAATATACATAAAAATCATATGTAAAATGTATTCCAATTAATCTCCATGACCATCTTATAATTACCTCTCACTTTCCTCAATCTACCTTTCCCCATCAGGTACTCCCGTTTGAATTTGTTAATGGAGTTGGGATCCCAAATGCGATCTACATAGATCTTTGTTGCAAACTTAGGAAGATATTCACTAATGTACACCATGGTTTGGTATACCATATATCCCTTCACCATAGAACCCTCAGGATGTGCTCTTTGTCTAACCAAAGCCTTCAAAAATTTTGAGTGCCTCTCAACCATCCACATTGACCTTGTGTGTACAAGTCCACACAATTCAATCTCCTCAACCTGGTGTATGAGGTAGTGTTCTTGTGCATTGAAAAATGTCGAAGGTAGACACTTTTGCATTTCACACATTAGAGGAGGAATTTTTCTCTTCCAATAATTTATATCTTCTTTATGGATTTCTTTAGATGACAACAATCTACAAGTGATTCAAGGCGCAAATATATTAATGATATTTAACAAAAATATATAGTATATTACATAACAAGTAAAACAAATGGAAATTATAAGATCTATACAATGAATTGAACAAATATCGCTAGTTACCTCATGTATTTTTGAAGATCGTATATAACTTTCTTGACATTGTTGTCAAAGTTTTCTAGGAGAGATAGAGGTAGAACGTACTGCAACAATTATTAAATGATCTTTTCATTATTTTTCCAAAAGTAGTAAACATAATACACTGAAAAATACATGCATTATGTAAATAGGGAAAAATTCAGATTTAAATGTATTGAAAACAACAAATTAACTAAACCCTATCAAACACCATGAAGCACAAACTAGCATGAAAATGCAAATAAATAAAGAAAATGCAAATAAATAAAGGAAATGCAAACCAATATTTCAAACTAGACTTGATTGACCTCCATGGCTCTTCTCCACCTGCATGAGAATGCAAGATTTTGAAGGTTGATTGTTGGATGAATGTTGTTTGCTCAATTTAGTAGCATAACATTGACATGGGGATGATAGATGAATGACAATAGATAGGAATGGATGAAAGACTGAAGAATGATTTTGACAGCATAAGGATACTTGAAGAATCAACCCCCCTAATGGCTTATGAGAGAGTTTATTTATAGGAAATGTCTAATTTCGATTGACGGTTGAGATTGAATGTCAATAAGATGTCTAAATAAATGGCCAAAATTGAAAGTTGTAGTATGAAATAGGTTTAGGTCAAAATTATGGAAATGACAAGAAATGAATGGCTAAGATTGAATTATAGGATAATTCAATCAAGGGCTGAAATTAAATGAGATGTCAAGAGATAAGATTTGATTTGGAAGATAAGATTGGCATGGAAAAAGAGGTGATAGGAGAAATTAAATAATAAAAATTATTTAATTTAGGTGGAAAATGAATAATTAAATAATTAAAATAATTATTTAATTATAGAGGAATGTGACAAAGGGAATCATTTTGAATTAAATAATGATTTAATTCAAAATTCAAGAGAGTGGACCAAATTAAATAAATAAAATTTATTTAATTTATGAGAGAAGAGGCTAATGAATAATTAAAAATAATTGTTTAATTATAGTGGAAAGTGGACAAAATTAAATAAATAAGAATGTACTTAATTTTAGAAAGAGGACTTAATTAGTGACGTAATTAATCAGGGAGGAATAAAGATAGAAATGAATTAATTAAATAATTAAAATTATTTAATTAATAGAAGAATTATGACTTTAGAAAATAATTAAATAATTAAAAATTATTTAATTATGAAGAATGAAAGGGGAAATGATGGAGAATTTAGAAGTCGCAAGCATAGGACAATTTTTAGTGTCTACATTTTGCCCCTCTTTGAGATGATGTTCGAGATAATGAGATTTGTGTCGAGTAACATCATTTCAAAGAAGCTAAGGTATGTATAGAGGAAAATGGATGATGACGAAAGATAGGATGATGATGAAATAAGAATGGGATGATGATGCCCCCTCGAGAGGATAGGCGGGTTGAAAGGACATGGGTATGCTCTCGAAATGAAATGATAAGGAGGGACAAGATGCATGATGTAAGATAGGAAGTAGATGAAGGAGATGAATGATACATTATGCTACAAGAAAGTGAGCAACCACAATGTTTGATGTAACACTAGACATGATGCACCAAGGTATAAGGACCAAGGTGATGATGTGCCTTGTGCCCCAGTGTAATACAACCTTGTCTAAATACAAGATATGAATATTAACTGGAATAAGTCAGACTTGATGCCAATGCAAGATTCAAATGATAACACACACAAGCAAGAAAGAAAGCATGCACAAATGATACAAAAACAAACAAGGTATTGCCCCCGTCAAGCTATAAACCATTAATTGATTGATTAATGATGATGATTGATAGTGTTGCCATTGAGGGGAAAGACATATCCCTAGATCAACACAAGGATGACTAACTATTTGACTGATTGACTTTGATTGATTGGGTTTACAACAAGATTAGGATCAAGACCAAAGGATATGATTGGATAATTTGGCAAGATTGATTGACTTGATTGGTATGGACTAAGGATTGACTTGCATTTGGATTATTGCTTGGAATGATTGAAGATGATTTGACATGGATGAGAGGATGTGATTGGGATAATGTGAAGACTAATTTGACATTGTTTTGGCAATTTGACTGATTTTGACTGGATGACTAATTGGACTATGTTGTATGTTGGGTAACTATTTAAATGTCGAAGTTTCAAATGACTAACTATGTCTGACTTATTTGACTAATGTGACAAAAATTGACTATGTTTTTGAATTTTTGAGAATTATTTGGATGCTTTTGTGTTTTTGGATTTTTGACATGTTTTGATTTTTTTTGGATTTTTGACATTTTTTTTTTTTGACTTTTTTAAATTTTTTTTGGGATTTTTGAGAATATTTTGAGGTGTCAATGGATGAAAATTTGGGTAGCCTTTGTGCTAGATACCAATGACAAGGGGAAAACCAAGTCTAGGTGCAAGGGTGGGTGATAGGATAAGGGATGGAAGGCTCATGATAAATGGATGGATGGAAAGGATGTATGCATCATAAGAGAGCAAGGATGTGATCTCCAAAGACTATGTCGCATAGGAATTACATGCCCCATTCTAGGTACAAGACTTAGGATTTTTCATGACAAAGTTGATGACAATAGGATAATGATATGATTGGTTTAGAAAGGGTGAGGTATGTCAAGAGATACCCAAAAAACATGTGTCAACATTTTTCCCCTATGTCTTCATCAAGATCAAAGGGTGGATAAGTGGAACCAATATGATAGGTAGGTATCATGGCTAAGATGCTAGGTAGGATGGAAATTATATGACATAAAAATGATAGGTTGGATAGATAAGACATTATGCCCCCAAGTGTAAGTGACATAGAAGATCAACCTACACATGATGCCTGTTTGCCAGGTTTTCATCATGGTACTTATCTAGGGCACCTGTTTACCAGATTTTCACCATTGGACGAAGGGATTTCTCTTTACTTTTTTTTTTCTTTTTTTGCCTTTTTTTTTTTGACTTTTTGGATAGGAGGGACTCAAGTGTCTAGTTGCATGAAAGGTGATAGTCCCACAAGGGATGGATGTCATTGCATGGACCATGTCAAATGCCATTGTTACCATAGATGTTGGTAAGGGATGACATGAAATGGAGATAGAGTAGGTAGATGATGGATTATGATGTGTATTATGGAGGAAAATGGTGGATTATATGGGAATTATGCAAAAGATGAATGGGGAGGCTTAGCCAAAGGCATGGACCATAAGGAGGTGATGGGGAAGATATGTAGGATAGTGGATGGGGGGTGATGAGATGGAGGTATAAGGGCTTGTTGTGAAATGGAAGGGAACCATGACCAATGGTTGCACACATTGTGATAAACATTGAAGCTTTTGATGTGGACAGGGTGTAGGAAGCAATGGAGATATTTGCTTAGGAGATGGTGGATGAAGGGCTTTAGGCACCCACATAGACTTAGTATTTTTATGAATTTTATTTGTCTTGTGGGATTTTTGTAATTTTTGAATGGAATGTGTATTTTGGATGGAAGTGGATGGTTGGGATTTTTGTGATGTGGATGCCTCATTTGACTTGATTTCCTTTTGCTTAAGTACCCAAACCATTTTGTTTTTAGACTTTTCTTTTGGAGGTATGGACTTATATAACTTTTTGGATGCACTTGGCTTTAACATTTTGTATTTATGTCTTAAGTCACTAGGGTCCTTAGGATTTTTTACTTTATAGGTAGAGGCATTGAAATTTTTTCTTTTGAATCCCCTAGGTATGGTGGAATGAGTGAAAGATTCATGTCTAGACAATGTGTGCATTTGTTGGTCATGATTAGGAATGTTAGGGTATTTATGGATAATTGGATAAGAGGATTGGATGGTAGGGATATTAGGTGTTGGAAGTAATGGTGGTAAAGTGGATGGAGGGAGATTAGGAGTTGGAAGCAATGGTGGTAGAGTGGATGGAGGGAAGTGTATGGTCACATGCTTTTGAAATTTGTAGGATGACGGTGGTGGAATGGCAACATATGTTTTAGGCGTATGATAGGATTTATGATGGAAAGTGGACTTAGGATGCATGGAGGAAATACCAACATCTTGAGATTGGTTTCATTGGGGTGTATGTCCAAGGTCATAAGAGCATGAAGGGACTTTGACATGGATGGGTTCCAAAATACCTTGTTCATGAAGGTCTAAACCTTTACCTTGGTGGTTCATGTTTTGTAGTATGCAATGGACAACAAGACTAGGTGTAGGTGGAACACTAGACACAAGTTCCTTATTGGATGGAGAAAATGAAGCAAGGGAAAATAATGGTTGTTGTTGTTTTGAGGAACATTCATGAATGATGGTGGAAAGACCAATAGGATATGATGGAGGACTTACAATGGGGTCGATAGTGGGTGATGGAGGATCATTAGGATCTTGATTAACATTGTGTTCACTTAGATCCAAGGTATTTTTTTGATCTTCTATGTGTGCTTGGGAGGCACTTGTGTCATCAAGAAAAGTGGATGTTGATGGATCATGGATAGGACTACATGGAGACGAATTTGGAATATCTTGCTCATGGATGGGCATAGGATCAAGTTGCTCATGGATAGGCTCTTCATCATTATGGATATCATCTTATCATAAAAAAGATATAGATTATGGCCACTGGAATGGCTGGCCCCCATGCATACTCTTGGGATGATCTAGCATACTCGGTCATCCCCGTAGGTACACCCTACTACTCTTCGAACTGCCTCAGGATGCGCTGTGGTAGGTACATCTCAATAATCAATGAAGTCTATACTGTCCTGCTGATCAAATATCTGAACTGCCTGCATAGACTCAAGTGTTTGTCCTCATCATCCAATTATCCACAATCTCGGTACGGTCTCTAGATAAAAGATGTCATCATGTCAATACGATGCCACCACCAACTTGTCTCACCCATACAAGTCTGTTGTAATGTACCGGCATAGTAATAGGCATAGGGCATACCATTAGCCAACTATGGTCTGTCAATGGGAGGTCAGAATATGGATATGTGCTCCCAGGCCCATATCATCATCAGTGTAGTCCCACATGAGATGCTCTCTCCCCTCCTATAAGCAACATCGTGCAACTGGTATTAGAGTGTCCCAAGTAACCAGGGACCCCAAGCATAAACTATCCTATCTCACCTCATACCAACCAAGACGTCTCCCTAGCCAATAGGAAAGCCATGTCCCTGATGGAACCAAAATACCTGCAATCAAAGTCGCCAGGAAGGCATCAAAGTGACCATAGTGATCTGCCATGAACTCCCACCTGATCTCATAACCCTGAATTCCCAGTCCAGCACCCTGATCTCGATAGTAGGCACGAAAGGTTTGCTCGCCATGTCATGGATCATAGACAATCCGCTCCCCTCAAATAGGTACCCGAAGAATCCAGTAGACATCCTCCAAAGTAATGGTGGCCTCACCTGTCAACAGGTGGAAGGAGCAGGTCTCGGAATGCCATCGCTCACACAGCACCGTCAGTAGTCCCTTGTTCACCCAAATGGCGGGCATGAAAGCAGCATAGAATAATCCTAAGTGCATCAATCGTCGCCGCTCTCGTGGGCCCAATTGTTCCGCAAACCGAAACGTCGTAGGTCTTCTCTCGTGAGTATAAATCAGGGCAAGCTGCCTCTGCAAAATGTGAAATAATTCATCAGAACACTTTGGGAAAAATGGTTGATATTATCAAAATGCATCTCAAGTTACGCAAACATCAAAACAAGCTTTACAGAAAGGAAAGGCAAATGCGTCGCAGTAAAGCAATTGCATCTCAACCAGTCTATTGCATCATTCTGCATGTCAAATGCGGTCTAGTATGGCAAATGTGTCTCTATTCCACACTTGCATCATGAATTTTATCACTTGCATTGCTTATATACGACTGTGTCACATAGTAACAATTACGTTGGTCAAAACCACAAATGCGTTGCAACTTCGCGATTGCGGCATTCCAGCAGTCAAATGCGACTAGATAAGTAACATGCATCGCACTTTATGTCAAATGTGGTGCGAACCACCATTTTTGCTAAATCCCCTTTCGCACTTGCATCGTGACGCATCAAATGTGTCGAACGCGAAGGCGACTGTGTTGAACACGAACGCAATTGCATCATGGCGTAGACGTTATTGGCCCTAGAAACTAAAATTTGACATGCAAAACAAGAAAATTACAAAGCAAGGCAAGGGTACTTACCACTGGCTCCGAGCCCTCTAGCCGTCTGAAGGTCCGCACAATCTCCTCACGATGCTCTGACACTAGAATCACCATCGTCGCTACTGTGCTTTTTCGCTCTGAGCTCTAAAATTCGCAAGGTAAATAGTAGAAGTGAATTGACTTTTACCCCTTTTTCAACCTATTTATAAGGTCAAAATGACATTTTTCTTAGGTGAGTTACTACTGGAGGCTTATTTGACCATTTTTGACTTCTCGGTTGATTGTCTTAAACATGTCCTATTCCAAAACTAACTGCACCATTGTTTTTCTAGTTATCAGATTGATTTATCGGGCCCTTTTGCAAATTTTTTAGTTGCCGACCCAAAATTTGAAAAATTTCCCGACGGGGCAATGATACTCCGTACCTTAACTGGGGCATATTCTCAACTTATTTTCTTTGTCACAACGCGACATGCTACATTATGACAAAGAGGGAAAATGTAGACACCTAAAAATGACCTAGGCCTGCAAGCTTCATTTTACCACTTTCATCCTAGCATAATTAATACATTTAATTATGTCTTTAGTCTACATTCGACTATTGATTAAATAATTCATAATTATTTAATTAATTCATGTCTTTTGATTCTTCATGATTATTAAATAAATAAATTTTATTTATTTATTAAATACGTCATTAATTGTCTAAGTCTTCCCTTAATTAAATAAATTTCTTAATTTATTTAATTCACCTTTGTCATATTTCTTCCTGATTATTAAATAAATAAATTTTATTTATTTAGTTAATATATCACTAGCTGTCTTAATTAAATAAATTGATTAATTTATTTATTTAATTAATCATATCTTCTAAATTAAATAATTAAATTTAATTATTTAATTGCCAATTTAATATTCCTCTCATTTTAAATAAATCAATTATTTAAAATGTCATCACAATCTTAACTATCAGTCGATTTTGGTAAATAATCTGAAAAAGATTATTTATTGTCTCATAAAATCATCATTTTGAATTAATTAAATTCAAAAAGATATTATTCTTCCAAAAATCAAGTAATTTTTATTTAATTCTTGATTTTTCCAAATATGATCTTCAGTTCAATCAGGAAATCCTTATCTTCTTGATTTTTGAATATCTTTTATTTCTTCTAATTAATTACCTCATTTATTCTCCACCATTGATGTGATTTTCTCAAATTGCATCTTGGCCTCTCATTTAAGGATTTCCCCTTAACCCCAATTAGGGATTATCCTACGAAATCTTGACCGTTGATTCTAGGGTATTTGTCATCTTCTCATCCTGGCCACACATTCAAAATTGCATTTTCTATAAAAGAGCAATTTTGTTCTTATTTTTATCTTATGCTCATTCTGTCAACTTAGGCTATTATTATTGTCATTTGCAGTCATTGTCATTTTCAGTCTATTGTGAAGTCATTTTTTATACAAATCCTTCAACATTTGCATAGGGCTTTGGCATTAGTTTAGGTTGCTCATTTGAAATATGAGGGCCTCATCCGATTTGTTACAAACTAGAAGGTGTAACAAAGGTGAACCATGGAAGATGAAGATTTATGGTAACATTGTTCCTTTTATTTTCATGTTTATTTCCTTTGTGCTTTGTTACTTCATGGGATTTTAATGTTTATTGATCTAATAAGCTAACAATCTAAATTTTCCATAGATACACATTATACAAGTGTATATAATATACCAGAATAATTACCTTAATGAAGGTATGCCAATCATGTTTTTTCATCCCTAGCCCAAATTCACCTTTCTTTGTTATTATATTGTTTATGTTCGCAACAAATTTTGTGGGAAATCAAATTTTTCATATGACTTATTTTATAGCATTGCTTTGCTCCTACGTTAATAACCAAAGAAGGGCACTTATATTAATTTGGTCTCCATCACTATTTAATTGAATGACATTTTTCATTGCATGATTGGCTTCCTAAATGTCACTATAAATTTTGACAATTTTTTCTTTGTCATGCCTTCCATCCAATATTTTCCATAATGTTTATGTTATATTATTTTTGATATGCATTGTATCAAACAAATGCACAATTTGTAGTTTCTCATAGTAGGGCAACCTACTAAATTGTCTAGGATAACTTTTCAGTCCCTGTGGAAGCCGACCATTAATACCTTGACGACCTTCATGAAGCATATAAGTTAAACAAATTAACAATGACAAACATTCTGAATTATATCATGAGTAAACACAACACAATATAAAAATATAAATTCAAAACATATCATATATGATAGATAAACAATTTTATCTGATGTATAACCTTGATGATTAATTCTATTATATTCCAACTTCCATAGGCGAGGAGTCATTCTTCATGGTTTTGATGTAGTCTCTTCTTTCCCATTGAACATATGTTTTTCAGTAGTTCGATACTTATGATTTATGTGGAGGAAGTGCCTATACTCATCAAACACCTGCTTTCCTAAACTTGTTGAATGACAAGATTTCATCTTTGGACCACAAATTAGACATGCAAATTTTCCCTTTGTTTGAAGACCTGCAAGATCATATATAATTTGATTAAATATGTCAATTTTTATAATTATATATAATGAATAGATTATTTAAAAAACATGCATGATATCTACTTCATAAAATTAAATATTGTTAAAGTGCAGTCAAACATTATAACATGCCACAAAAATGTGTTATCCCTGGGGCATCATAAATTATTCATACAAGCATTGCGTGGAATTGAAATTATCTTTGTCCTATTGGTCTAGAGACGTCATACATAGTGACACCATTCCATAACTTTAGTAACTTGTTGATAAGAGGATCGATATATACATTCATATCTTTAACTCGGTACTTACCTAGTTGAATGAACATAAACATTACATAATTATTATAACCATTTTACTGCAATATATATAAATTAATGTACATGACTATTGAATGAAAAAAATATAAGTCATTAGGCAACAAATAAGACAAATGAATGCTACTACATTAAAGAAAATTGATGTAAACAAATACCTGGAACAATCATTGACAACATTATGTGCTCCCTCTTTATTGACATCCATGGAGGAATGTTATTGTTGATAACAAAAACAAGCCACACTGAGTAAATAGATCTCAACTCTCCAAATGGATTGACACTGTCTGTTGCCAATGAAAGTCTGAGATTACGAGGTTCTTCTTTAAAGTGTGGCCATTTTCCCTCCATGTCCCTAAATGTAGAACCATTCGTAGGCATTTGAAGAATGTCATCTCCACTTCTATTCCGTGCATAGTAATCAATAAATTCAGCTAAGTTTTTGCACATAAATAATTGTTTCATACGTGGAATAATGGGAATATAACGAAGAATCTTGTGAGGCACCTTTTTTGTTAGTTGATTTGTTTGATATCTACTGATATGATATTCTAGGCATTCTATTACAAATTCATGTTGTTTATGATATATAATATGATCATTGGGACATGCATCTATTACTTGATACTCCATTCCAATATCTTTCATAATGCCAGATAAATATCGATATGAGCAAGGTAAAATATTTGATGTTGGTAACAAAAATTCACCAATCAATCTACAATAAAAAATAATTTGTTAATATAAATAATATTAATGGTACATATTTCATCCTATATTTACTAGTGATGAACTAACAACAATTAAAATAGATGAAAAAAGATGACATATATGACATACCTAAACATCCATGAGATTGCTATGTTGATAAACCATTCATAACCTTGAAGTTCAACAGCAACAATACAGTAGAGAGAAGAGTTTTTTGAGAGCCTTCATAAAGGGGCTCGTATGCCTTCTCAAGTATAGGTAAATCATGAACATCATCATGATCAGCTCTACCACTAAATGTGTCATGGATCAATGTATTTGTACCATCATCTTCAACTGTGTTTTCTGGCGCATGATCATCTTCTTCTATAGGATAATTAACTTCATCTTTGATATTCACAGCTCCATGTTCGTCCACTTGCAAAACCACATTCTTTAGGCCATGATAATCCATATCATGTGCCCTAAGGCACCCCACCTTTATAATAATGATAGACACAAATAAACCATGATCACGATCAAGTGATTATATATATATATATATATATAATGTTAAAACGATATAAACATTTACAAATTCAATCAATGTAAACAACTTACAGATATAATGAACAACTTACTAATGGACGATAATCATGCCCCCCTTCAACATAACCATGTTTCCTACAATGTTTCTCAGTTGTTGTGATTAAAAGTCATCTCGTCTTTAAGCCCTAGCAATTATTGCAAGGGCAATAACATTTCCCATCACTCTTTCTTTTCAATCTAGCCCACAATCTATCAAGTGTCTCTTCATTTTGTTCTAGACTAATATTATCTAACATGATTTTTATTTACCAAGCTTGAATATTTAGATCTTCAAAAAATATCAAACTCACACTCCAATAATTTTTATTCATAGACAGGTAACAAAATCTAATAATTTTGATATTTTACACCAAAAAAATTCGGCATGCAACCACCCCTGCAAAAGAGAATATAGTATGAAGTTAATGACCCCAAAAAACACTTTAAAATGCTAATTTAAAAACTTATTAAATTTTGATTATACTATGATTTCCAACCGTTAGACTCCTAAAATCAGAATATTGAACTTGCACAACAAAATCTAAAAATGAAATCTAATGAGATGTTGCTTTAAAATATGATTTTCAAACCTAGAAGCACAAATCTGACTTCACAAATGAATTATGGGAACTACCCTCAACCTAGCGATAGCTTCTTGAATTTTTTCTAATTTTTCCCAAGAAAATCATCCTTAGTTCTTCACAAACTATCGTAAGTATAGAAAATTCACAAGCAAAGAAAATTCATAAGTATCGCAAAACATTGTCACAATAAATAGTTGAGCTCACTTTTTATTTGTCAGTCTCAATTTTAAGTTGACATGTTCGTCGAAATTTTGATGAAAACTCTTTGTCACAATTTCAATGAAAAAATAGGTTCTTTGAAATTTCGATGAACGTCGGGGATAAAATTTAAAAAAAATGAAAATTACACATTAAATATCACTAGTACCTGACAATACATCTAATTATCCATCTTTCATCAGAAATTTTCATCGAATTTTGTAGTCAAATGAGTTAGTTCCTTCATCTAGTGTTGGTCTTGCATCACCTATAGGGATGTCCATGGGGAACATAGGAGCTAGTCATGTATATGACCACCACTCCTCGTGCTCATTTGTGTTGCTGACATCATCAATATCGGATGTTGGTGGTTGGTCATGATCTGAATCATTAGAATCACTCTCACGAACATGATCTATAGTCAGTCAAATAGTATCACCTAGCCTCCAGGCACTCCGCACTAATCATCTAATGAATGGGCATGCCCTTAGTGGTGTCTATACCTATCCAAACTATCACATGACTCACCCATAGTAGAAAGGTCATACAATTTAGTCATGCCTCCTAGCTAGATACCTATCCATTTGCATCCTCTATAGCTGTCTTGTGGGATCTGGCCATTGTAGAGTGAGTAGATAGGGTCTCCATAAGATCTCATCCTCCTCCAGCCGGTCAAATCTCACCCTCCAAAAGTGTAAATCCCCATACTTCCACAGGCGTCACAAAGGATAGCCAAATGCTCGTGGATATCCTATAGCTATAGCACAAGGGAATCTGACAGGCCTGGTGCATGTGATATGCTTGACGCACCACACTTGCAAATGTGTACAATACACCATACTGTCGATCTCTTGAAGCACAAACTGACCAAGATCATAATATAAGTGTGCTAAAATGCAGCAGCCCCAAACATAGATTGTCCTCCGCTCATACATCCCTTGTATCAAATCTACTAGTCCTCCATCTGGATTGAGAACCAGAGCGATTGTGTGCATCATAATCCATCTAACAATCAGAGCTCATGAATATAACAGCATTTGAAGCTCAATCTACACTCCAACCCGCTCATCATGTATGAGTCCACCTAAACAATACTGCATGTCCCTCTTCTTCTCCTAGAATGGTCATTTCCCTGGTGGGAAGATGAAATGTACAAGTATCAACATCCCAATGCTCACACGGAGCTATAAGCATGGCATCATGGTATCTCATAGGAGGCATAAGATATTCCCAATAGATACCCACTGAATTTAAATTATCTATCTCTGACGTTGATAGTGCTAGCACATGATCTCTCAAAAATGTGAGTTGTCTTCCCCCTAGCCGTTTCCGTGACTGGGCAGGGACCTATCAAAATCATCACAAACTACTCTAAAATCCATCTAATGTCTTTAGTTTTCACATATTTCATCATGCAAGTGTGCTAAAGTATAATCTAGTGTGCTTTTCTAATGTCCCTAGACACTTTAGAACCCTTTTAGGACACTTCGTGAAGAAATAGGACACTTTGCAAACAAAAGGAACACTTTGCAAACAAATGGCACTTTGCGAAAAAAGGGGACACTTTGCAAACTTTTTTTCCAAGACCCTAAATTAACCTATCCATGCATTAAAATCATTAAATTATTATAAAATAACAAGGAAATAGTTGCAAAATCAACTCACCTCATAATACAGCTCGTTTTGTGCCACCTGCTCCTGAAGATCATCCAATCGCGAAGGTGTATAATCTAGTCTGCTCAACATTTTCTTCTCACTCATCACTCTCAAGCTACACGAAGGTAAAATGAATATTAAGTGACATGTTACTTTCTTCTACTTCTTTTAATTTATTTTCACCTATTTTTACTCTTATGCATTAACATAGGGTTATTATCTTTCTACAAAATTAATAAAGTATATCTTCTTCAAATCAACATAATAGGTGCTAGGGTAGTCCATTTTTTACACTGTTTAATGCATTGGAATTGTGATTCTACACCCAACATCATCATTCATCTATCATGATGAGGCATGGTACTTGGAAATTCCCTATGATTTGATGTTTCTTATTCAACATGGCTAGATTGCTACCTTGATTCCACCTTCATAAAGCAAGCGGAATCAAGTGGGGCATACATCTACCCTCGAATTGGATTCCTAGGAGTTAGATAAAAGTATTTTTGGAAAATTAATGAATGTGTGTTGCAGGATGAGGTTCCTAATGTTGTGGTTTTTTAGAGAACTACTCTCAGGGCTTCATCCTCCTATCTTTTGAATGAGTATCCTTTTATGTAATAAAGTGCATCATTTAGAGTCCTTTAGCTTACATATGCATGTAGAGTCATATGGGTGCTAAAATAGGGGTTAAATGTGATGTAGAAAATTGGACACTCTTGAGAAAAGATAATTTCACAAATAATTGGACCTACTTTTGAGTCCCCTCACATCATTTATCCTTCAAAATAGCATTTATAGGCCCCTAAGACCAATTATTTTTTATCTAGAGGCCTGTTTCACTTGAGAAATCACCTAAAACCTTATAAAGAACACTTAATTCTTTCATATCCTAAAAAACCACCTTCAAAAGTCAGTAGTGGGACCCATTCGCCACCTTGGGTGAATGAGTCCCCTCTGGTGGGACCCATTCACCAAGGGTAGCGAATGAGTCCCTTTTGAGGGAAAATTCAATTTTGAGCGGGAATTTGATTAATTTAACTTAAATTTCTAGTGAATGCCGGCCTCTTAGGTCTAAATAATGGGAAAATTAGGTGTTGTTGCTTATAAATACTCATTTTAAATCATTTTACACATCTTTTTGTCATTCCACAAAAAAAATTTCTAAGTCAATTCTTCTACAACAAGTCTCACTAGCAAAACTTGAAGTTTTAGGGAAGCAAACTAGGGTTTTTGTAGGTCTTGAAGCTCACTCTTTAAGTCAATATTTAACATTGAAAAAGGTTGATGATGGATTCCTATGGTGAATCATAAATAAATCTAGGTTGAGGAGATGCAACTAGTGATCAAATCACACCTAAAGACTTGGTTTCAAAGTGATTCCACCTTCCATTTTCACTTTATCTTCAGATTAAGGTCTGCATTTTGTTTACTTTCCATTTGCATGTCATTTTATCTTCATTTTTTAATGTGTTATAAGGTTTCTAGGGTTGATATCGTGCATTACATAAATCATATTTGTATTTCTTATTCTAGCACAATAGAATAGGGCTTTTGTCATACTTCAAACTTTCCTAGTCTTTAACATATCTAAGGCTAGGGTTTTATGCAGATTTTTCTCCATTCAAGATCTAATTACCCAACTAGGGGCTTGACCAAGGAAAACCCCCCATTAGACAAACAATTTTAACCTATTTTGTAGGAATTTTTAGAGATCCCAAGTCAGGTTTCTGTCAAAAATTGTTATGTAGGTGTTAAGGTGCAGAACAAAGATTTGAAGTTGTAGAAGTTTGAAAGTGGATTGATTCACCATGCATGGCGAATAAGTCCCTCCTGAGATGCAATTTTGAGTTAGATGCAAATCCCAGTTCTCAATTGACAAAAAATAGCTTATGTGCAGAAAAACCCAAAACTGGGACTGATTCACCCAAGGTGGCGAATGAGTCCCAGTCAACTCAAAATCATACTTCATCAGTTTTCTATATTTTTCTCCAGTCTCCTTTTGTTTCCTAGGTGCACACATTCTGAAAAATAGTCTTCTATTTGGTTTAATTTGCATTCTTATTCATTCTTTTAAGCTTTTTGCAAACAACATTATGTTTTCCAACATAGCTTGAATCTTAAGTTTTGCATACAAAATTAGTCGTTTAGATCACTTAATTGCATTTAGATTATTTCATTTAGGGACAATAACATCCTACATTACATAATTTGAATGAACCTAGCTAGCATTTTTGGCCTACCTCTCTCCTTTTAGGTGCAAAACCCTAGAATAGCTAGAGAGTCTTGTGTGGTGCCAAAAATCTACGGTTCAACAGAAAAACTAAGAGGGGGGTGAATTAATTGTTAGAAAATTCAAACTTAAAAACTCAAAAATTATTAATTCCACAACCACACTGTTTTGTTATTAAGAGTGAGAATGAAACAAAAATAACATAAAGAAAATCAACACAATGAAAACCAAATTTTTATGTGGAAAACCCAATGAGGGAAAAACCATAGTGATTGTTAACTCACAATGTAAAAGATTTTAAATAGAATACAAAGGCTCACTACTTGAAAGAGGACTTATTGTCCAAGTACAAAGGCTCACTACCTACAAAAGGGGACTCAATTTCCACATAAAGGACTCACTAACCAATAGGGAGGCTCACTTCCTATAGATACAAAAGAGAATAAAAATATCCACCACAACAGTTAATGCACATTCGTAGGATTGTAGAAACCTTCAACTCATTGCCTTCAACACAATGAAGAACTGTTGTCTCAACTCACTCACACACACTTTTGCTCTTATGATTTGTGGCTCACTTTCATCACTTTGCATCACATTATCATTAAATTCTTCACAATTCAACTTGATTTTATACCATCCTCATCCTTAGAAACTTTCTTCAAGGTCGACCACAAATACCTCATTTTATAAATTCAAAATAGGTCGGCAACTCACAATTCCTGCGGTGGAAAGGAATAAGAGTGGACCAATAAAAATAAAAAAATCAAGATCAAAAATAATATATTGAAGCAACCACATGCCTCCTTAATTTAAATTGTATTCTTCGAATGAAGTGTAAACACCAGGTTAGCCAAACCTAATGAAAACAAAAATAATCATTGATTTACACACTTCCCAACAAGAAGATGATATGTGAACACCACGACACACTTCCTTATGCACAAGAATACACTTCAGAATCTTCCAGATACATCCGCAGCAAAACAACAAACTTCAATCACTAAACATCTTTCACCAGTCCATCTAGACTGTGTAAATTCATATTAAAATACTAAAACATGACTTCTAGATCACCAATATACAAACCTCTTTGCCAAATCATAGAAAATACCTTCACACAACATATTACAGATTCACAAGATCTTAAATGAAGCAAATGAAAAGTGTAGAGAAACAATATTTATCCCAGTCCACAAAAGACCAACTTTACCAGAATAGTTCACATACCAGTGAACATAACTTTCATGCACCATCAAACCAGAAGCTAAAACTCATAATATATCATCACAAGATCACCATTATCAAATCTTCAGATCTGCACAAGCATAGGATCAACACAGGAGAAATGTAGAGCACATACTAGAGCACACTTTGAACACCTTCATCATTCTGACTTCTCTTCTTTTTTTAATTTTCTCAAAATCACTTGGAAACTCATCAAACCAACACATCTACAACACTATAAAGATAGCTCCATGTACTCACAACATCTCAGTAGCATCTCAGCTATACATGTACAACCTACAACATGCTAAATTGTGTTGACATCAAGGACAATATTAATGAAAACACCACCAAAAATTGCTCAAACCTGCAACATAACCTTCAAGCAATAGCATGATATCTATGCTTACACTCTTTAGCATTTATGTTTATTTTGGTACAATTTTCAATTTACATTTCTTTAGGAACAGGTTTATCAGCCATAGGTTTCTTTTCTTCATAAGGAATCATGGGAGGTTGTTCAACTACTTTTTCTTTATCTTTGTAAACTTGTTTTATCTTAGGAAGCATGACGAGATTGTTTTGGTTATCTCTTGGTCATTTTTTAGGAAATAGGAAAAGTATTTTTCTTGGTTTGGTCTTGGATATTTGGAAGGTCTTTCAGTTCAATCATGGTTTCCTCAAGGATAGGAGGCTCAATCATGGGTTGAGGCATGTTTCGAAGAGATAATTCTTCTATACATTTTTCCCTAAACTTTTGATAGGATTTGAAAAATAAATCTTCACAAGGTCTAATAGGTTCAATAGGCTTGGGCCAAAAGAAATCCAATTAAAAATTCCCATAGGAAGATGGGATTAAAGCCACTATGGTGCACAGTAAATATTTCATTTCCAAAGGGAAAATTTAAACATTTATGCACAACCAAAGGGATGGATTCCATGGACTGTAGCCATGGGTAACCAAGATTCACATGGAATTGATCCATTGGGATGATGGAGAATGAGACATCTAATTGTTTTAGTCCAACTTTTAAAGGAACGATGATCGAACCTATCGTAGGGCAAGAAAAACCATTATGCATTTTTATCCAAGCTTTTGGTTGATCATATGTATCTTGATAGATTTCATGCATAAGTAAGAATTATTTAGTGATCACATTCTCTCCACAAATGGGATCAATTAATATCCCATTTGTTTTCTTGTCAATGATTCAGTCGGCTATGTAAAGAGGACCATCAAGTGCATGTTTAAGTTTGAATTTTTATGAGAAAGTGATATCAAGAGGCATTTTAGTTTGTCCCATATGAGATTGAATTTTGGTCAATCCAATCATACTATCCATAGGACTTTCTTCATTAGTATCCATTTTGTCATCAACCATGTCAACATTCATCACATCATTCTTCTTAGTTTCACTAGCTTTGACAAATGAAATATTATATTTTGGAATGGGGTTGGTAAATATTTGCAAGTTTTGGTTGGGAGGGGCAAAAAAGTTATTACCTTGATCATTGACACCTCCAATTTGAATACGATTAGAATCAATGAGTTCTTGCATTGTGTGTTTAAGATGCTTACAATGTTTTGTATCATTTCCATTTTGACGGTAAAAATGAAAATAGGAATTGGGTCTAAAGTTGGGAGGTAATGGCTAATTAGGATTGAGTTTTCTAACGGGAGATAAGGAAATCAAGTTCTTCTCTAGAATTTGCAACATGGTGTTATGGAGGGTATCAAGGGAGTAAATTGTCTAGCCATATCCCAAAATGTAAAAGGATTTATCTTATTTATAGCAGCCACTCGGATATCAACATGTTGAGTTGGTTGAGGGGGTTTTAGTTGAATAAATCCTTTATTTTGTTTCCTAAAAGGTTGGTAATTGTTTTGATTTGCAGACTTAGATTTTTCATGATGGCTAGAGGTGGGTTAGTTTCATGACTACTAACTGAGTTTTGATAATCACAAAGGTAACTACACAAGTGTACGAAGGAAGGGAACTTCATCATTCCAAGCTTATCTTGTATCTTAGTTTGTAAGTTCTCAATGAGATTCCATTGAAGGTGAGGATCAGGAATCTTTATGTCAATTTGGGAATAAAGTAATTGATAGCATGAAATGAAGTCAGTAACCTTTTCATCATCTTTTTTCTTACATCTCATCAAATCAGCTAAGGTCATCTTAGGGGTCATGTGCACTTGGAAATGGTTGAAAAAGGGCTTAACAAGTTCATTGAATGAATGAATTGAGTTATTTGATAATGAGTAAAACCATTTTAAAGTGGTATCTTTCAAGGACCTAGGGAAACACTTAGCCAAGATCTTATCTTTAAGGATGAAATCACTACATAAGGCAATGTAAGAGGAAGCATGGTTAGAAGGATCTTCTTTCCCTCCATATTTTTCAAACCTAGGAATCTCTATACCTTGTGGTATCATCATTCTTAATATCTCCAAGGATAAGGGATTGCTTTTTACATAGTGTGAAGTTTAGCTATTTTGATTTTGGTTTATGGTGGAAATTTATTTTTGAAGGGATGAAACATTTTATAAAATTTGGTTAAGGATGGTGTCATTGGTTTTGTTTTGAGATGGAGGTGAATATAGTGGAGGTATATATGTGTTTGAGGGGTAAGTGAAGGAATTCTTATGGGAGATAAAGTGGTGGGAGATATGACATGAGATGCCACAAAGGTAAGGGATTGCTAGTGGAAATACCCAAGGTAGGAATGACATTACTAGTAGATTGCATTGTTTTGGAAACTTGAGGGTTGGTGTAGGTAGGTATAGAGTCAATGGTTGTAGTAGGAGGAATTTGAGTTCCTCCTTGAGTTTGAGTATTGTTCGAAGTTTGAGCACAACTAGTTGTTGAGGTAAGAAGTTTTCCAAAAATTTGAGCTAGGTTGTGAATATCTATTGCTTTTTCAATTTCAATCATGCGGTGTATGTTATCTACGGTAGGAATAGAAGTGTTGGAAATGTATTCAGTAATCACTTGTTTTTGTAGATTTTCATTTCTTCATGGATTTAGATTGTGTTTTCTTGAGGGACACTAGCAACCATTATTTCAACACTTGTCATACTTCTTGAAGGTAAAGATTTGTCAAGGGTATGGTCCATACCTAGTGAACTAGTGTCAACACTATGAGTGAAAGAGCTAGATAACACAAGATCCATGATGAGTGTGTTATCATGGGATGACATGAGTCTTGAAATATGTCTTACTATAGTATTAGCAATAGGAAACCAAGTTGTAAAAATCATGAAAAGTACAATCAATGAATGTAAGATAAATATAATGAAAACAAGCTAAATGATACTCTTTAATTCTAATTCTTATATTTAGAATGCACTTGAAGTGAAACCAAATTAAGCTATATTTAATGAAATGAATAAAACAAAAACTCAAAAAACTTAAACAAAGATTTGATAAAAACAAACAAAAGCACATAAATGAATTTTTTAATGTTATTGTAGCATAGAAAATTGTACACTCTTGAAGAAAGAGGCAATTTCATGCTTAATTTGGGCCTATTTTTGCACCCTTGCATTAATTAATATTTAAAATTTTCATTTATAGGCCCCTAGTACACATTATTTTTGGATCTTGAGGCTTATTACACTCAAAAATTATATAAATCCTGAAAAATAACAGTAAACTCATTTAAATCCTGAAAACCCACCTCAAAAACCTTAGGTTGGACCCATTCGCCATCTTGGTGGAATGAGTCCCCTCTAGTGGGACCCATTCACCAAGGGTGGCGAATGAGTCCCTTTTGGGACATTTTTCAAGTTTGAGTGGGAAATTCACCAAATTAATTTAAATTTCCAGTGGATGTCAGCCTTTGAGGTCTAAATAATGATCAATTAGGTATTAATTCCTATAAATATAAGTTTTTAGGTCATTTTCAAGACATCTAGAAATTTTTCATAAACAAATTCAAGAATCAAGTATTGAGAATCTTTCACAAGTCTATTTGCAGCAAAGTTGAAGCTTTGGGGAAGCATTCAAGGATTTTTGTAGGTCTTCAAGCTCACTTTTATTCTAGATCTATCATTTTCAAGGATTAATCATGGATGCCTATAGAGAATCATGAAGAATTCTAGGTTGGGGAGATGCAACTAGCCATCAAGCCAAGCCTAAGGACTTATTTTCTGAAGTGATTCCATCTTTCATTGTCTCTCTACTTTTAGCCTAAGGAAGGTTTGTATATTATTTAGACTCATCTGAGGTGATTTAAGATCTCTTAGAGTGAGTCTTGCATCATTCAAGTTTCATTCATGCATCTTGTTCTTGCATATTTGAATAGGGTTGCATCTTGCTTCAATTTTCCTAGTCTTGAACACACTTAGGGCTAGGGTTTTTGTGCATATTTCATTATATCTTTCAAGGTTTAATTACCAAACTAAGAGTTTTACCAAGGAAAACCCCCCATTAGCAATCAAATTATATTTTATTTTCCAAGAATTTTCACAAATCTAAATCTAGGTTTCAATCTTGGAATAAAGTGCAAGTGTTGGAGTACAGATCAATGATTTCAATTTTTGAAAAAGTGGAACATGATTGATTCACCATTAGTGGTGAATGAGTCTCATTGGGGGTTTTTGTTAGAACAGTTTGTAGATTCTAGTACCCTTTTCTCTTAAACAACTTTTTGGATAAAGACCTTGATCTGGGACTTATTTGCCTAGGTTGGCGAATGAGTCCCAGTTGGTCAAAAAGCCAACACTTCTAGATTTTTAGAGCTACCTTTAGTTACTCTAAAATTTCCAGGTGCACATCATTTATTGTTACATTTTCCTATTCTATTTTGATTGTATTTTCAAAGCATTTTATAGGTCATTTAGGTCTTTTTTCATTTCACACTATGTTTTCAAACATCTTGCATTTTCTAGGTTTACATTTGGTAGTGAATCTCTTTTATCAGTTTTCGGCCTTTAGGACAATACCCTTTGATAGATTTCAATCACCTTTGCATTGGAATCCTAAGGGGTTTTTCTTGAGTGAGCCACTAATATTTTTGGTACCTCTCTCCTTTTAGGATCAAAACCCTAGAAGTGCAAGAGAAGTCCCATTCCAAAAATATTTGGTTCATTTTAGTGAACTTGACTTTAGAACATCATATTTCTGATTTGGAAAACATTTACATCCTAGATTTAGAGTGCATTGCATTTTCCATTGTCTAAATTCCATTCTAGGGTTTCAAATTTTGCATTAGTGAAAAGCTCATTTAGATTGCATTATTGCACTTAATTTCATTGAAAATGGTAAAATTTTGCATCTTCATTTTAGATTTGCATTGTACAGCATAGAACACATAAAAATCAACCAAATTTTTTTAAAAAAATTAAAAAACACTGCGACTAGGACTCATTTGCCACCCTAGGAAAATCAATCCCTGTGCACATTTTACATTAATATTTTCAAAATCCATTTTTTAGGTTTTAAGCTTTTGTTTGTCTTAGTTACTTTTTTGTTTCAATTCAATTATTTTCTATTACATTGAAATCATTAGAACTAGCATCATTTAATTTCATGGAAATTATGTATAGTATTAGATTTTTACAAGTTTCATTTTCAACATTAGTTCCTAGTTCACTTAGATCAGATTTATCAAAAAATGAAAACAAAAAACTAAAACCATCAAATGAAACAATACAAAAAATGCTTCAATTTAGAAAAAGTATATCATCCAAGCCTTTTAGTAGTCATGACTTAGATATCTTAGATGAAGTCCTTCAAGACTTCCTCTCACTAAGATAATCCACTAAAGCTTGTCATGAAAAACCTAAACCAACCAAAGATAAATTACCTCTCAAACCTTGTAGTCGTGATCACTTTGGCATGTTAGATGAAACCCTTAAAGGCTTCATTTCACAAAGGCCATCCACTAAGGTTTGTTGTGAGAAACCTAAAACAAAAGACGTCAATGTGATTCAACCTCAACTCATCCTTTACCCCACCTTCACATACACCTCAATCTCTAAATAAACCTGCATTTACCCTCTACCCACCTAAGAATGATGTCTTGCAGTAACTAAGTCATAGTACTATTTCTCATACATACAACACTAGAAATAATCTACAACCACAACAACCAACCCCAACACCCTTACCTTTTCCCAATCCCATATTGCTTAGTGCTCCTTGATTAACTTCACCCACTAAGGAGTATGATCTTGTTGAGAACCTTAAGAATACTCTTGCAAAGATATCCCTTTAGGACCTAGTTCAAAATTCACCAAATTATCACACTATGCTTCAAACAACATTGCAACAAATAACAGTTTCTTCTAGTATGAATGCAAATAATGTGGCAACTCTAGTACAAGGAATGAATATAGTTAATTTAGACATTGCATTCCATCAATATGAGATCCCTCCATTAGAATTAATGAAGCAAAATGAGGCCTTTATGATAATAGCCCAATTCAATATAATAGGCATCAAAAGGACCCTTGTTGACAATGGTTCCACCCTTAATGTGTGCAGTGTGAAACTCCTAGATAGATTACGTGTGGAAAAATCACAAATCAAACCCGATTCCTTATCTATTAGGGATTTGACAATATCATAAAGAAATAGCTTGATGTAATTACCTTACCTATTATAGTCTAAAAGGATACCTTGCAAACTCCTATTCATGTCATGCCTTATGATATTTCATACAATCTTCTTTTGGGAAGACCATGGATTCATGAGATGCATGTGGTGCCTTCGACCCTTCATCGTATAATGAAATATGTCTATAACAAAAAATTCTATCAAGTTGAAATAGACCATGATCCTGAAAGTTGCTTACAACTTGAAAAAGGAATGACAAGTCCTCTTAATACATTGATTCCAACATCTAACATAGAAAACATTGAGGCTAACAAACAACAAGAAGAACTGGTGTCCAAATTACTAAGTGATGATTTGGGTTCATTGGAATTCACACCTTCATTTATGGGAGAGTTTATCATCACAAGAAAAGGGGATGAAAAACAAGAACAACCCATGGTTATGTCAGCTCAAAATTCAAAATAACCTTCACAAACATCTACCTCATCGACTTTGGAAGAAAATACAAATTACACGACTAATTTTGATGAGATAGATTATCAACAACTTCCAAACCTGAAAGAAATGGAAAAAATTTATGGGAGATGCTATGAACTTGTAACTAGGATATAGTGGTAAAGGATGTGGAAAGAATGAACAAGGAATCTAAGTTCCTATAGAACCTAATACACAATAGAAAAAGACTGGTTTGGGATATTGTTTTTCTAAGACAACAAAAGAAAATCAACAACCATTGCTCAACATTAATACTATCACATGTAAACCAAGAACCAATCTCACCATGAAGCATCCCAAATTACTTGATATGGATTTACCACCATCATGGGAATACTTTGAAAATGATGAAGCTTTGAAAAAAATGTTTAGGATTTTATGATAAGACATCTTCTATTCCTTCAAAGAAAAGAGTTACTTGTGTTATGATCAGTACCAAGAAAAAATATATAGAAACCGAAAATAATGAGAAAGACACAAGCATGGAACAATATGACCCTGAATTTCCCAAGTCAAATGTGCTTCCCTTATGAGATATAATTGATATACCAATGGGCATAGACAATAAAGAAAAATTCATTAAGATATGGAAGTTCCTTGATGATGAAGAACAAGAGGATACTACAACCCTACTCCACGACTTTCCTAAACTTTTTGTTTAGAAATATTCAGATATGCCACGAATAGATCCAAAGATAGTAACACAAAAAATCATCCTTACTGAAAATGCTAAGCCTGTTCGACAAAATATATGAAAGATGAATCCTAAAATAGCCTTGCTTGTTAAAGGAGAACTTGAGAAACTCCTTGACACTAGTTTCATTCGACCTATTGATTATTCTCCTTGGATCTCAAATATTGTCGCAGTTGCAAAACTTGACAATCGTATTAGGATGTGTCCGAATTTTTGTGACTTGAATAAAGCCTCTTTAAAAGACAATTTTCCCCTTCCTAATATTGAAATGATATTGGATTCAACTATGGGACATGATTTTTTGTCAATCATGGATGGATTTTGTAAATATAATCAAATCTTCATCAACCCACAAGATCAATATAAGACAACATTTACAACCATTTGGGAGACATTTTGTTGGGTTATGATGCATTTTGGATTAAAGAATGCGGGTGCAACCTATCAACAAGCAATGACATTGATATTTCATGATTACATACATAAAATATTGGAAGATTGTGTTGAAGACATCCTAGCCAAATCTTTAACAAGACAAGACAATGTGACTATCCTTCAGAAGATCTTTGAACGGATGTTAAAATATAACATGAGACTAAATCTGAAAAAGTGTGTCTTTGGAGTAGAGAGTGGAAAACTTTTAGGGTTTATCATATCTCATAGAGGCATTGAGGTGGACACAAAGAAAAAGGATGTGCATTTTAATTGGAACGAGGATTGTAAATAGGCTTTTGAGAGTTTGAAGGAATACCTTGCAACTCTGCCCATTCTACAACCTACTATGTCGAGAAAACCATTCATTCTTTATATAACCACATCAACCCATGTTGTTACAACATTTTTGGCTCAACAAGATGAAAGTGGTAAAGAACATCATGTTTATTACATTATCCAAACTCTAATAGATTATGAAAAGTGATACACACCAATTGAAAAACAATGTTTGGCCTTTGTATTCACTAGTAGTAAGTTGCGACACTATTTACTAAATGCAGAAGTAAAAGTAATCACAAAATTTGATCCTCTCAAACATCTTTTTAATAAAATAGACTTATCAAGACACCTAGCTAAGTGGGTGATGTTGTTGACTAAGTTTGACCTTAAGTTTGTTTCACAAAAATCAATCAAAGGTCAAGCCTTTACTAACCACTTAGCTAACACTCCTTTAGCATTACCTAGCAATGACTCTTTTCTTAACAATGTGTTGACAATAGAAGCTCATACATGGGAATTATATTTTGATGGATCCAAGTTTAGAACAGGCTCTAGCATTGGGGTTATATTAATTCCACCCATAAGAAATCCTATCCCCTTGTCATACTGATTAAATTTCTTATGTATGAATAACATAATTAAATATGAGGTGTTAATTGCTAGATTGTGTGATGCTTTAATCATGGGTGTCAAAGATATTAAGATCTTTGGTGATTTGAAATTAGTCATCAAACAAATAAATAGAGTTTACCAAACAAAACATGAAAAATTATTAAAATATAAGGATCTCACAATGACCTTGTAGGAAAATTTTGAATCATTCACCATTGATAACATCCCATGAAAAGATAATCGGCATGCAGATGTAATGGAAAGCGTAGCTTCTCTTTTATCACCTCCAAACCCTTCAAAAGATGTCACATTTACTACTCACCCAATCCTAAAACCTTCGATCTATGATAAATCAAAAGAGGTGTTAACAATAACCAAGGACACCTCGAGTGAATGGTATGATACAATCTATGACTATTTAAAAGATGGTACCATTCCCGATCCAACAACAACAACAAACACCCAAACTCGCTTACGAATGTTGCAAGGATGAATGAGTATGGTGGTGTAATCATTAATGTTATCATTAATGTCAACATAGTATAGGTTATTGCAGAGAAAAGAAATATGTAATTACAGGTTGTGCATGTATAGTTGGTATATTGTAGAGATTTTTTGAGTACATGGAGCTATCTTTATGGTGTTGCAGGTTTGTTGATATGATGAGTTACCAAGTACTTTTGAGAAATAGTGAAGACAAAATTATGTGTGTTTTCAGAATGTGCTCCGATTTATGCTCTGCATTTCTTCTATGTTGATCCTATGCTTTTGTGGATCTGAATTATTGTTTATGGGAATCCTTGGGTGATATATCTTGGATTACAACTTCTAGTTTGATGAAGAGTGAAAGTTGTGTTCACTGGTATGGTAGATTTGTTTGTTTGTGGACTGGGAGTAATGTATCTACTCTGTATTCCTCCACTAGTTTTTTTAAGGTCTTGTGAATCTGGTGGAAGGCCTATAATGGTGTTACCAATGTTCTTTCAATGGTGTTCATGGTTTGGTGCTCTGAAAGACTAGGTTCAAAATTAATGTGTGTATGTATAGTCCGAATGGACTGATGGAAAGTATTATGTGTATGAAGGTTGTTGAATTTGCAACAAATGAATCTGAAGGCATCTGAGATGTGTTCCAGTGTATTGTGAAGTGTGTTATGCAGTCCACATGCTATCTTCTTGTTGTAGAAACATGTACTTCAAATTTCATTTGTGTTTTCATTAGGTTTCACCTACCTAGTGTTTACACATCATGCGAAGGATAAGTATCAATTAAGGAAATGTTTGATTGATCTAAGATGTTGTTTTGGGTCTTTCATTAAGTTTTGGTTTGGTTCACTCGCATTCTCTTCCACTATAGGAATGTTGAGTTTCTGACCTAATTTGAATTTGTAATATGAAGTGTGTGTAGTTGAACTTGGAGAAAATTTCTAAGGTTGAAGATGGTATAAATACAAGTTGAGATGTTAAGGATTGAATGTAGTGACAAGTGTGAGAAGTAAGAGTGTGTGAAAGTGAATTGAGGTAGCAGTACTTTAATGTGTTAGACTCCTGAAAGTAGTGAGCTAATGGTGTCTACAATCTTCTGATCAAGGTTGTGGATGTGTGTAATTTTTTGTGGTGGATTTTCTATTATGTTTCTGTATCTGTAGGAAGTGAGCCTTCTTTTTGTATAGTGAGTCCTATTTGTAGGCAGTGAGCCTCCTTTTTGGGCAGTCATCCCTTTGGTAGTGAGCCTCTTTGTAATCATTTTTGCAATTACTCTATATTGTGAGTTAACCTTCATTGTGGTTTTTTCCTTATTAGGTTTTCCATGTAAATCTGGTGTTTCTTGTGTTGATATTGCTTTCTGTTATTTTCACTTTATGCTCATACTTAATAACATATTAAAGTGGATGTGGATTTAATAATTGTTTGAGTTTTGTCATTGGATTGGTGACAACTAATTCACACCCCCCCCCTCTCAGTTGTCTTGTGCATTTCAACAATTGGTATTTGATGCAGGAGCATCCTTGGTTCTTGGTAATCTTGCATCAACCAAAAATATTTTCTTTTAGTTTTGTTCTTGTTCAGTTCTTGTTCAGATTGGAGGATTCATCAAATTTTCTCACTAGACCTTGTGGATCTATGTTTTCATCATGGACATGTTCATTTTCCTTATTCTAAGATTTGAGCATGATTGGATCTTTTTTCCAAAAAGTTATCACTTTTGGATTAAATGGCAGTTTCTTGAACCGGTACCAGAATAATTTTCAAGTCTAACAGCTAGTTTGATTGCTTGAGGAAATTTCCCATAATTTGTGGATCTCGATGGTCTGATTTGAATTGTTCCATGGAGTGTCCCCATCCTTAATCTAATGTCCACACTTCATCCTATGCATTGACCGAGGAGAAATTAAAATTTGAGGCCGACCTATTCATGCACACATTACATTTTCTTTCATTAGAGATTAAAATGATCTTTGGCCTACGTGGATGATTCTAGATCTCAAGATGTGATATAATTCATTGTAATAGATCATTAGGAAAGAAAATTGGAGAAAGATAGGTTTGAGATGTAAATTTCAAGCTCACATTAAGGAGCATATATGAATATTATATTTTGAGTATGTTGTATTAGGCCGGTGAGCAAAATCTGTAAGCCCAGATGTTGTCAGCTGATTGTAATTGAAGTTTCTAATAATAAGAATGTTTAAATTCACACTTGCATCCATATTTCATGTTACTTATATTGTGTAACTCTTGTTGCATGCTCTAGATTGTTCTCTTTGAGGACCCTCCTACCGTGGTTGCACCAAATTGGTATCAAAGTGAGATTCAATCCATGAGAGATCACTAGAATTCATAGAGTCTTGTTGAAGATTTGTTCTGGGGTAGCGGAATGACGATTTGACCTACAGCTGCAAAGGACTTGTGTAAAGATGGTGGGAATAAGAAATGTTATAGGAAATAGAGTGTGTGGAAATGAAAACCCAGCTTTAATGGAGATGTTGAGAGGAATTGTTGCTAGATTAGATGCAGTCAAAATAGCCCAGAGGAGAGGTCGACCAGTTGTTGATGTGAGTGATGAAGAGGTAGAAGTACAGGAAGAAAAGAGAAGAGAAGATCAACCTAGCCTAGATCAGGGGGAAGAGAGGTTCATAAGAGCCCTAACTAGAGAAAATACTAAGCCACATTTCAATCCACCCGATTATAGTGGTAAGTTGGATTCAGATGAATTGCTTGACTGGATAATAGAGATGGAGAAGTATTTTGATTTTGAAGGTGCCACTGAAGATAAGAAAGTAAAATTTTCTTATACAAAGTTGAAAGGACATGCATCCCTTTGGTGGGAACATTTGTAGACAGATAGGTGAAGAAGAGGGAAGGAAAAGATAAGATCATGGGATCAGATGGTGAATAAGCTAAAAACAAAGTTTATGTCTGCATATTATCAGATCATTTTTTTCTAGAGCTTGCAAATTTGGAAGCAAAAGGAGTCAAGTGTGAGAAAGTATACTAAGGATTTATACAAGTTGAACAACATATCTAGAAAAATGTTGGAGGATGAGATCAAGCAAGTAGTCAGGTATGTGAATGGTTTGAGGTCATCTATACAGGATGAGATTAGTTTTATCAAGTTACAGAGTGTGGAAGAGGTATACCAATGTGCCCTAAAAGTAGAAGAGAAGCTGAATAAGAGACACGAGTAGAGATAGAGAGGAAGAGGTGGAAGATTTCAAAGAGGAATAACTTTTATTGGAGGAGGAAGAGGAACTTCTTTAGATTAGAATAAAGATAAGGAGGTCAGTAAGAATGATAATTCATACTGTAGAGATGATGGAAACTCTTACCAGAGAGGAGGATATGGTGGTTACTAAAATGAAGGTTATAGAAAAGATGATAAGGAGAAAAGAGTATTCAGGGGAACTTTTTTTAAGTGTGGTGGAGAAGGACATAGAGCATTTGAATGTAGTTAGGGAGAGACAAGCAAAAAGATAGAAAATAATAGAAGAACAACCTTTTTTTAGGAGGATCATGTCAGATCATCTAATAAACTAGAAGATGGAGAAGTGTTGGTGAATAGAAGAGTATTGTGTAAAGGTGAGATAGAGCAGGAACCATTGCAGAGAAATAATTTGTTTCAGACCAAATGCAAGGTAGCTGGTAAATGTTGCAATGTGATTGTCAATGGAAACTCAGAGAACCTAGTTTCTAAAGAAATGGTGAAAAATTGAAGTTGGAAAGATTGAAACACCTGAAGCCCTATCAGATAGTATGGATTCAAGATGAGCATAAGATATTGGTAAGTGAACAATGTTTGGTGAAATTGAAGATAGGAAATTATCATGATGAGGTTTTGTGTGATATCATGCCTATGGATGTATGCCATGTTTTGTTGGGAAGGCCTTGGTAGTATGATAGATAGGCTATTCATGATGGAAAGAAGAACAACATATACCATTGTTGCTAATGGGATGAAGCATACTTTGTTGCCCTTGGAAGATGTTCCTAAGGTTGAGGTTTGTACGAGTGCTAGAATTTGCTCAGTTGATAGAAGCAGATTTCTGGATGGATTGAGACATGAGAACATGTGTTATGCCTTGGTTCCTAAGAAGGCTGAGGACTTGAAGCATGTAGAAGAATAACTAGAGGAGATAATAGAGATGCTGACAGAGTATGAGGAGATCATTTTAGATAATGTACCTGATGGATTACCACCTGTGAGGAGTATTAGTCATTGCATGGATCTGATTCCTAGAGCTAGTTTTCCTAATAAAGCAGCACACTAGATGACACCTACAGAGAATCAAGAGTTGAATAGACAAGTGCAATATTTTTTGAGGAAGGGTTTGATCAGAGAAATCTTAAGTCTATGTGCAGTACATGTCGTGTTAGCACCTAAGAAGGATGGAGAATGGAGAATGTGTATAGACTCTAGAGTCAAAAAAAATCATGATGAAGTATAGATTTCCTTTGCCCCAGATGGATGACATTATGGATTGTTTGAGTGGAGTTGAATACTTTAGAAAGATAGATTTGAAGAGTGGATATCATCAAATCAGAATCAGAGAAGGGGATGAGTGGAAGATAGAATTCAAGACAAATGAAGGATTGTATGAGTGGTTGGTGATGCCTTTTGGACTAACAAATGTACCAAGTACCTTCATGAGGCTGATGATGAGGTATTGAAGAAGTTCTTGGGTATGTTTGTGATTATTTATTTGGATGATATCTTTATTTTTAGTAATACTAGAGAAGAACATTTGTTGCATATAAGACAATTTTTGCAGAGGTTGAGAGAAGAGCAGTTGTTCATAAACATTAAGAAGTGTAGTTTCATGAAGGAAGAATTTGTATATCTCAGATTTGTGATATTTGTGGATGGATTGAAGATGGATCCTGAGAAAGTAAGAGCAATTTTTTAGTGGCCTAGACTGGAAATGATTGGAGAGGTAAGATCATTTCATGGATTAGCTAGTTTCTACTAAAAGTTCATTAGGAATTTCAATTCTATTTGTAGTCCTATGAAAGAAATAATGAGAGGAGATAAGAAATAATTTAGGTGGATATCTAGAGTAGACTGGAGTTTTGAGTTTTTGAAATAGAAGGTGACTAAGTAACCTATGTTGGCTTTACTAGACTTTAATAAGGTATTTCAAGTAGATTGTGATGCAAGTGGAAATGCAATTGGAGCAGTATTAAGTCAAGAAGGAAGACCAGTAGCTTATTTCAATGAGAAATTGAATGATGTTAGGAGAAGGTATTTAGTGTATGATCAGGAGTTTTATGCCATAGTTCATGCCTTGAAGAAGTGGAGACATTACTTGTTGACCAAGGAGTTTTTGTTGTATATAGATCATTAGGCTTTGCAATATTTGAATAGTTAAGATAAGTTGAATTAGAGACACATGAGATGGGTAGAATTCTTGCAGAGTTATACCTTTGTTTTGAAACATAGGAGTGGAAAGTCAAATAGATTTGTTGATGCTTTGACTAGAAGGAATTTATTGATAGAGATGAAAGTGGAGGTATTAGGCTTTGATCAATTGAAGAAATTATAGGAGGAAGACCCAGATTTTGCAGAACCCTGGAGAGCTTGTAACGAACCCGTTTGGGAGGATATGAGTTAGTGGTTGGATTATTTCATTCAGGAGGGTATGATGTTTAGAGGGAATCAGTTGTGTATACCTCGGAGTTCAATGAGGGATAACTTGGTGAAATAAAATCATAGTGGAGGATTGGTAGGACACTTTGGGATTGATAAGGCAATAGCACTAGTAAGTGAAAATTACTTTTGGCCACATATCCATAAGGATATTAGGAAATTTGTGTAGAGTTATAGAGTTTTCCAAGTTACAAAAGGGAGTAGTCAGAATGTTAGATTGTATAAGCCTTTGATAGTTCCGAAGAGACCTTGGGAGGATATCAGCATGGATTTCATAGTTGGTTTTCTGAGGACACAGAGAGGTAATGATTCTATATTTGTGGTGGTGGATAGATTTTCTAAAATGTCCCATTTCATACCTTGTAAGAAGATAATAGATGTAGTACATGTAGCAGACTTTTTTTTCAAGGAAGTGGTCAGATTGCATGGATTACCTAGGAGTATTGTTTCAAACAGAGATACAAAGGTTGTTGGTTACTTTTGGAGGACACTTTGGAAGAAGTTAAAGACGGATTTGAATTTTAGTTCTTCCTTTCACCCACAGACTGATGAACAGACAGAGGAAGTAAACAGGATTTTGGGGAATTTTTTGAGATGTTTGGTTGGAGAGAAGACCGGAAGTTGGGATTTAGTCCTTGCACAAGCAGAATTTGCTTACAATAATTCAGTGGACAAGAGTACCAGAAAGACACCTTTTGAGATTATTTATGGAGTTCATCCTAGAGGTATATCAGAGTTGAGAGACATCATTATGGAAGATAAAAGGAGTGCAGAAGTAGAGGAATTTGTAGAACATATGAAGAAAGTGCATACTCAATTGAGGGAGCAAGTGGAAGATATGAACCAAAATTATAAGGAGAAAGTAGATGAAAAGAGGAGACATAAGGAGTTCAACATTGGAGATGAAGTGATGGTGTATTTGAGAAAGGAAATATTTCCAGTTGGCACATACAACAAGTTGAAGATGAGGAAGTTTGGACCTTGTAATATTTTGAAGAAATTTGATTTAGGAAATGCATATGAAGTGGAGTTACTAGATAACATGGGTATATCACCTATATTCAACATTGCAAATCTACATCAATACCATGAAGCAGAATTCAGTGAAGACAGTAAAGAAAAATTGAAAGATCGATTTCCTAAACAACAATCAAATGAGATAGAAGACATTTTGGATATTAGAGATGGGTGGAAAGTGCATTGAAAATAGTACAAATAATATCTTGTGAAATGGAATGGTAGACCAGTGGAGGATTCTTCTTGGATTTCTCAGGCTGAGGTAGAATTTATTGGTTTTCCTTTAGCCCCTGCAAAGTGAGGGACTCACTTTTCATTAACCTTGGATGTTTGATGCAGGAGCATCCTTGGTTCTTGCCAATCTTGCATCAACCAAAAATATTTTCTTTCAATTTTTTTCTTGATCAGTTCTTTTTTAGATTAGAGGATTCATTATATTTTCTCACCAAACCTTGTGGATCTATTTTTCTATTGTGGACATGTTCATTTTTCTTATTCTAAGATTTGAGCACAATTGGATCTTTTTTCCAAAAAGTTATCGCTTCCAAATTTAATGGGAATTTCTTGAACCGACACCAGAATAATTTTCAAGTCTAACAGCTAGTTTGATCACTTGTGGATCCTTCTCATAACTTGCGAATCTCGACGGTGTGATTCAAATTGTTTCGTGGAGTGTCCCTGACCTTAATTTGAGGTCCACACTACATCTTATGCATTGACCAAGGAGTAATTCAAATTTGAGGCCAACCTATTCATGCACATGTTACATTTTCTTTCATTGGAGATTGTAATGATCTTTGGCCGATGCAGATGATTCTAGATCTCAAGATGTGATATAAATCATTGCAATAGATCATTAGGAAAGAAAATTGGAGAAGGATAGGTTTGAGATGTAAGATTCCAACTCGCATTAAGGAGAATATATGAATATTGTATTTTGAGCATGTTGTATCAGGTCGATGAGTTGAATCTATAAGCCCAGATGTTGCCATTTGATTGTAATTGAAGTTTTTGCTAGTAAGAATGTTTAAATCTGCACTTTCCTCCATATTCCATGTTGCTTCTATTGTGTAACTCAAGCTGCATAGTCTAGATTGTTCTCTTTAAGGACCCTCCTAACATGGTTGCACCAGTATTAGAGCTTTGGTTCCTTGTAGAAGAGATTAACCATTAGAGGTAGATCTGATGGTGCTCAAATTGTCAATCGCAGTGTTTGATGGATCTAACTACAATGACTGGAAAGTGTAGATGATAAGTTACTTGATCTCTCTTGGTTACAAGACTTGGAAAGATGTTGAGACAAAATATGTTGCACTAGCAAGTAGTCCTTCTTCTACATATGATATTTTGCATATGAGGAAAATGAAAAAGCAAGGTATGCAATCTATAGTGCTTTATCTAAGACTGAGTAGACAAATTTTATTTCTTTGGGCACTACATATGAAGTTTGAAAAAGTTGGAAGATATCTATGAAGGAAATGATAGAGTCAAATTCTTGAAGAAGCTAATAGCTAAGTGCATATATGAGAACTTGAAAATGGAAGAAGGTGAAGATATTGCAAGCCATTTTTAGAGGGTTGATATTGCAGTAAATGAATACAAAAATCAAGGTGGTACTCTAACACATGAAGATGTAATGGAGAATATTTTGATGACCCTACCAAGGAGAGTTATAGTGATAAAGTCTTAGCCATTGAGGTAGTGTATGATCCTAAGAAGTTCACTAAAGAACAACTATTTGGAACCTTGACCACATTTTAAATGAGGAAATTTGGAAAAGAAAAGGAGAAAACAGAAACAACCTTCAAAGACACTAAGATAGAAGATGATCCAGATAGTGAAGGTTCGAAGGAATTGGAAGAAAACTTTACAAGGAAATTGAAGAAAGGTACTGGCAAGTACAAAGGTATGTTACCTTTTAAATGTTTTAGTTGTGGAAATATTGGTCACTATGCTTCAAGATGTCCAAATAGAGTTGTACACAAGAAGAGAAAAGACAATAAATACAAAAAGGATAAAGTTCAAGAAATTGTACTATATTAGAGAAGATGTAATTTCTGATGATGAATTTTATTTTTAGGGTGATAATGACGAATGCTTTTTTCTAGCCTTAGAGAATAAATCAGTATCTACTAACCATGAAACATGTGCAAGGGAAAGTGGTCTGGAGAACAAGAAGAAAGAGATGGAAGGTACTCTGGTTACTTCCTTTCATGCTAGACAAGATGAAGACTATTAGGTAATTGACAGTGGTTGTTCAAATCATATAACCAGAGACAAAAGTAAGTTTACTAAACTTGAAAATTATGATAGAGGATTAATCATATTTGGAGATGATTTTGGTGTAAAGATTGTTGGAAAAGGAACAATTATTGTTTATGGAAAACACATTACTAATGATGTCTATTATGTTAAGGTCTTAAGGCATAATATTTTGAGTGTTGGATAAATATGTAGCAAAGGATTTAAGCTTTTGTTTTTGGATAATGCTTGTGAGATTAGAAAAGGGTCCAGAACTATGGTTGTTGTAGGAAGAAGAACATATGGGAACATTTATCAGCTTAAGGGTGTTGATGTTCAGTGTCTTGTATCTCAAGTTAATGAAATTTCTCTATGGAACCAGAGGATGGGACATATAAACTTTGACAATCTAATCAGGATTAGTTCAAGAGAAGTTGTCTGGGATATTCCTAAAATCACAAATCCTACCAATACTATTTGCAGAAGTTTTTAATTGGAAAAAAAACAAGATGCGATTTTAAAGGAAAAGGATAATCAACTACCGAAATAGTGGAATTGATTCATACAAACCTCTATGGTCCCATAAGAATAGGAATTATTAATGGTGATAGGTATTTTATACTTTTGATTGATGATTTTTCTAGAATGACATGGGTTACTTTTCTTAGGGAGAAAGCTCAAGATATAGATAGATTCAAAATGTTCAAGGCTAGGGTAGCAAAAGAAGTGAACCTAAGAATCAAATGTTTAAGGTCTGACAGAGGTGGAAAATTCACTTCCAGTGAGTTTAATACATTTTGTGAAGAGCATGGTATAAAGAGACATTTTTTTGCTCCTAGAACTCCTCAATAGAATGGAGTTGTAGAGAGGAAGAACTAGACTATTCAAAAGGCTGCAAGGACTATGATGAAAGAGGAAAATATACCTAATGTATACTAGAGAGAAGTGATCCACACTATTGCTTATATTCTTAACAGAGTTTAGATTAGAGGTAACAGCACAAAGACTCCTTATGAACTGTGCACTGGCAAGATTCCTATTGTTAAGTACTTTAAGGGGTTTGGAAGAATATGTTATATTAAAAGAGATGATGAGAACCTTGGAAAGTTTGATGCAAGATGTGATAAAGGTATTTTCGATCGATATTCAACTAATAGAAAATCTTATAGATGCTTCAATAAAAGATTGAGAAAGATAGTTGAAAGTTTAAATGTAAAAGTTGATGAAGATATGCACAGACCAATTGAAATAAGTGAAGTTGAACCAGATGAACATATTTTTAGACAAGTACAAGAAGAGAATAAGGAAGAAGAAGAATAGATTGAAGAAGAATAAGAAGCTCTGGAACTTTCTCCTAAAACCCTAAAATATGTACAAAAAAATCATCTTGAAGAACATATAATTGGAGATAAAAGTGAAGGTGTAAAGACAAGAAGAGAAGTGGTGGAAGTTGAGGTAAATATATGTTTAATTTCCAAGATAGAACCTAAAATAGTGTGTGAAGCATGAAAATATGAGAATTGGGTTAGAGAAATGAAAGAGGAGTTACAATAGATAGAGAAAAAATAGACATGGGAATTGCTTCCTAGTAGACCTATAAACAAGAACATAATTGATACAAAGTGGGTGTTTAGGAATAAGCTGAATGAGAATGGTGAAGTAGTAAGAAACAAAGCAAGACTTGTATGCAAAGGTTATTCATAGATTGGAGGAATATACTTTGAGGATACATTTTCTCCAATGGCAAGAATGGAGGCTATTCAGCTGTTTTTGGAATTTTCTTCTCACAAAGATTTCAAACTATATCAAATGGATGTTAAGTCTACATTCCTGAATGGAGAATTAGAAGAAGAGGTGTACATGGAACAACTAGAGTGATTTTAGTTATTAGATAAACAAGACATGGTTTGTAAATTTAAATAGGCACTATATGGACTTAAACGGGCTCCCAGAGCATGGTATGCAAGGTTGGACAAATATTTGACACAACAAAGGTTCAGAAAAGGCTCTACAGATAGTAATCTCTATTTCAAAGTTGAAGGAAATAGAATTTTGATAGTGGTTGTGTATGTTGATGATATTATCTTTGGAGGAAATTAGGGTATGTGCAAGAAATTTACAAAGGAGATGAAAAAAGAGTTTGAAATGTCTATGATTGGTGAGTTGAATTTCTTTCTTGGACTTCAAGTGAATCAAACTGATAAGGGCATATTCATTTCACAATCAAAGTATGTCAAAGAGTTGTTGAAGAAGTTTGGAATGGATAACTCCAAACCAGTATGTACCCCTATGGTGACTGGATGCAAATTGTGTAAGGATGATGATTCTCCTAAAGTTGATCAGAGCATGTACAGATCTATGATTGGTGGACTATTTTATCTTACTGCTACTAGACCGGATATCATGCATGTAGTATGTTTGGTTGCCAGATTTCAAGTAGAACCTAATGAAGCACATGTTAGAACTATGAAAAGGATATTCATATATCTAAAAGGTACTCCAGATTATGGATTGTGGTATCCTAAGGATATTGATTTCACTTTGAGTACTTACACTGATGCAGATTGGGTTGGTTGTGTGGATGACCAAAGAGTACATGTGGTGGTGCATTCTTTCTTGGAGGAAGATTGGTTTCATGGCTAAGCAAGAAGTAGGATTTAGTCTATGTATCCACTATAGAAGCTGAGTACATTGCTACAACATCTTACTACAAACAGGTATTATGGATGAAGCAAACATTGAAGGATATAGGAGTGATGTGTGATGAGACTATCCCTATCTTTTGTGATAATACAAGTGAAATAAATATTTTAGAGAATCTAGTAATGCATTTAAGGACAAAGCACATATCTATCAAATATCATTTCTTGAGAGAAAATTTATTGGAGAATGAAGTTAGGCTAGAATATGTGCCTTCAAAGGATAAAATTATTGATATATTTACTAAGGCTCTTCTGAAAGATACTTTTGAGTATCTCTGGGAGAAGTTGGGGGTTACTACCCCTAATTTAAACTAGGTGCACATGGAGGTGCATTAGTCTGATGGATCTACAAATTCTTCATTTGTCTAGACTGATGATTGGGGTCTACTCCTCAGGGGGGTAGGAAGTATCATTGTTACAGTATGAGATGTGGGTGCACTCCTAAGGGGGAGTGATTAGACTCTTTTTTCTTTTCCATTGATGTCAAAGGGGAGAGAGAGTCATGTGAAAAATAAAAATTTGAAAGGAGAGATAGGGAGAGAAAATATTATAAGGAAAAGAGAGTGCAAGAATGTTGTGTAGGTTGTCTAATCTATAAAATAAAGAAGAGTGTGTATTGTGTCTTTGGTGGTTTTTCACATCATGTGTTTCCATCAATGGCAAAGGGGGAAATTGTTGCAAGTATGAATGAGTACGGTGGTGTTTTCATTAATGTTGTCATTGATGTAAACACATTATAGGTTGTTGTAGAGAGAGGAAACATGTGATTTCAAGTTGTGCATGTATAGTTGAAATATTGTAGAGATGTTGTGAGTACATGGAGCTATCTTTATGGTATTGCAGGTGTGCTAATATGATGAGTTACCAAGTGCTTTTGAGAAATAGTGAAGACATAATTGTGTGTGTGTTCGAAATGTGCTATGATTTGTGCTCTAAATTTCTTTTTTGTTGATCCTATGCTTGTGTAGATCTAAATTGTTGTTTATGCACATCCTTGGGTGATATATCCTAGATTAGAGCTTCTGCTTTGATGAAGAGTGAAAGTTGTGTTCACCAGTTTGTGAATTGGTCTTGCAGAGTTGTTTGTTTGTGGACTATGAGAAATGTATCTACTCCACTAGTTTGTTCCAGGTCTTGTGGATCTGGTGGAATGTCTGTAATGGTGTTTTCTATGTTATATCAAAGGTGTTTGTGGTTTGGTGCTCTGCAAGACTAGGTTCAAAATTATTGTGTTTGTTTGTACAGTCTGGATGGACTGATGGAAAGTATTTTGTGTATGAAGGTTGTTGCATTTTTTGAAGATGAATCTAAAGGCATGTAAAATGTGTTCCAATGTATGGTGAAGCGTGTTATGTGGTTTGCATGCTATCTTCTTCTTGCGGAAACATGTACTTCAAAGTCCATTTCTTTTTTCATTAGGTTTGTCTAACCTGGTGTTTACACGTCATGCGAAGGATAAGTATCAATTAACGAAGTGTGTGATTGATCCGAGTTGTTTTGGGTCTTTGTTAAGTGTTGGTTTGGTCCACTCTCATTCTCTTTCACCATGGGAATGTTGAGTTTCTAACCTAATTTGAATTTGTAATATGAAGTGTGTGTATTCGACCTTGGAGAAAGTTTATAATGTTGTAGATGGCATATATACAAGTTGAGATGTTAAAGATTGAACGTAGTGACAAGTGTGAGAAGCAAGAGTGTGAAAGTGAATTAAGGTTGTAGTACTTTAATGTGTTAGACTCCTAAAAGTAGTGAGCTGATGGTGTTTGTAATCTTCTGATCAAGGTTGCAGATGTGTGTAATTTGCTATGGTGGATTTTTTGTTATCTTTTTGTATCTGTAGATAGTGAGCCTCCTTGTTGGACAGTGAGTTGTATCTATAGGTAGTGAGCATCCTTCTTGGGAAATGAGCCATTTAGCAGTGAGCCTCTTTGTAATTGGTTTTGCAATTAATTTATATTGTTTGTCAACCCTCACCCTAGTTTTTCCCTTATTTGGTTTTCCACATAAATTTGGTGTTTCTTATGTTGATATTGCTTTATTTTATTTGCACTTCATACTCATACTTAATAACAAATTAAAGTGGATGTGGATAATTAATTCTTGTTGATGTGTTATATAGAAAATCCTTTAACCGCATTTTACTCAGGTGACTTAAGGACTCTAAAATCACTATAGCACTTGAATAGGAACATGCGGGTTCCTGTGGAGGTCATTTTGGAGGATGATCTTTAGTGAAAAAACATTTGTATTGGATACTATTGGAGAAATATGGAAAAATATTGCTTTGTGTATATTAAGAGATGTCACAAATGTAAAGAACACAACAATTTCATTCATGCTCCTACTTATGAGCTTCACACCCAAATCCCTATTTGGCCATTCTCAGTATGGGGATTGGATCTAATTAGGAAAATCTCACCACCTTCCTCTATTGGACATATGTTTATCATTATAGTAACAGATTATTTTAGAAAATGGGTAGAAGTTATTCCTCTTCAATCCATGATTGTTGATGTAATATGTTGTTTCATAAAAGAACACATTATTTCCTGCTTTGGACTTCCTTCTGCATTAATTTTAGACAATGGGACACCATTTAATAACAATGGCGTGAAGAGATTCCTAGACACATTTAATATCTAACATCGCTTTTCAACACCCTACTACCCACAATCTAATGGTCAAGCTGAAATCACTAATAAGACTCTTGAACAAATCCTAAAGAAAACTGTTAACAAACATCATAAGGATTGGAACATGCAACTACAATATGTGCTATGGACCTATCAGAAAAGCATTGAATTATCTATGGGAACAACACCCTATAACCTATTCTATGGTACCGAGGAAATCATACCCTTAGAGTTAGAAATCCCCACATTAAGGATTTCTCTTCAAGGTCTTATTGATGATGACACTTATAAGGAACAAATATTACACCAAGTTGAGATGGTCGATGAATAGAGCATTAACGCTCTTGAGCATCTCCAAACCTACACTAAGCAATTACAACATAAACATAATACTCATGCCATCCCTCGGATATTTAATAAGAGAAACTTATTCTTGTATGAAAATCAATGAAATGCTAATGTAGACTACGCTGAAAAAAGGAAAATTCAGTCCTAATTGGTTAAGACCCTACATAATCACTACAAGTTATGGGTTTGGTGCTTACACATTAACAGAGTTAGATGGTACGCCACTTAAATACCATATCAATGTTGTGCATCTATGCGGTATTATGTCTAATTCCTTTGAATAGTATGAATGATAAAGAAATGTTGTTAGATCTATCGGATTATATTCTATATGCTTTTGCATTGCTTCATTCTTGACAAACAGTTATGTGTGTCTTGAACACTAAAGTGATTATTTAATTTATTTTTATAGTTACTTTAGGTTTCATGCTATTCATGTTCTTTTTGTGTGTTATGTTAGATCCTTATAGAGATTATAGCTACATTTAATTTACCATAACATACTTATTCACATTGTTACATCTAAGAGAAACTATAATAAGTTTTAATTAGATCACATAAGATGTGCTAAATAATGAATATATTCATTGAGTAATCTTAAAATCATTATCTAATTAATCACATTTCCATTTACCACATAAAGACAAGTAACAAAACATCAAATACTCATATATATATATATAAATTGTACATAAATACAATATCATTGAGGTCTATGACTACTAGATCCCTCGAGATTTGGTACTTGCAGTCGTCTGGTAGTAGTACATCGGGAGACAGTCGTGTTTGATCATGATCGTGATCCGCTGAATCTAAGAGCAAACTCTAAGACCCATATCTATCCTAGGGCCTCCCGATGTGCTCCTACTATCTAATCTCTCTCCACCTGTAGCTTGGCTACCTCTGACTCTAGTCTCTTGAACTCTAATTGGGTTTGGGATGACTGTCGCTCTGATGCAATATCAGCTCAGTGGAATGACCTCCTCAAACTCTCATATGTTGCCTGCACTCTCGTGAATGGCCTGAGTGACTCTGGGTCATGATCTACAATAGATGGAGGCACATAGTCTAAGTCAGTGACCTCCTCATTGACTAATGTGAGCACTATCTCTACAACTACATATCGATAGAGATCCTGCCAATCTCTCATAGCTCCTGTAAGATAGAAACAATCAATAATCAATACACATCATGACATATATATAGAGCATAAGAATAAGCACAATGTACATGAATAAATAAAAAATCCTCACTAATATCTCTGGTAGGCTATGAAACATTAGCCTCATCCTATGTAGGGGGCATAGAAGATGTGCTAGCCCCTCCATGATTTTGGGTGTTGATGCCTACTATGTTTGTTGCTCGTGATCTCGTCATATGAATGGGTGAGGGATCTCCCCACTCATATCCCGCTTGATCTTCAACTGCTACCTCATAATCCCCACTCATGGGTTGCTCCTCCTCCTCGTCCTCCTAGTCCTCCTCATCATCATCCTCATCTCCTTCATCCTGACCATCATAATCTTCATCTATGACATCTATAAATATGTCTGTAGCCCTATACCATGTCTCCTCGGCCTTGTCCTCTATATCATCTCCCTCATCTGGAAATGGTACTGCATCTCCTATAGGCTCATCAATCATAAATATAGGATATGTTCGTGATACTTTCCACCACTCCTCATAATCATATGTGGCACCAATGGTATCAGCATCAGAGACTGGAGACTCATTGTGATCTGAGTATTTGGAGTCTCTCTTGACAACATTATCTATAGTGAACTGTATTGTATCACCTGGTCTCCAAGCACTTCGCACTGATCTCTTGACAAAGGGTCATGCCCTAGGTGGTGTCTAGATTTGTCCAAATGATCACATGACCCAATCATAGTAGAAAGGACATACTACGTAGTGATGACGACCAACCAAAAATTTGTCTAGTTGTAATCTCCTCAACTTCCTCATGGGATCTAGCTACTAAAGTGAAATCTGATAGGGTATCCATAGGATCTCATCCTCCAGTCAATTAAATTTCTCTCTCCAAAAGTGAAAATCTTTATACTACCACAACCATCATAGAGGATAGCCAAAGGCCTGAGGGTACCCCATGGCTATCGGACATGGGAAGCTAGTAGGTCTAGTACATGTGATATGCTCAAGGCACCAAACCTGTAGAAGTGTATAGTGTACCATGTTGTCCACCTCTTGAAAAAAAACCATCCAAGAATATAGTATAGGTGCGCTAAGATATAGCACCCCTAGGCATATACTATCTTGTGCTCTACCATCCTGCATATAAGGTGTACTAGTCCTCCCTCTAGGTGTGTTGCATGCCCATATGGGATGAGTACTAGTGCAATTATTTGCATCATACTGCATCTCATCACCGAGGCTCATGAATATAGCAGCATCAGAAGCTCAATCCATGCCCTCACCTACTAGTCATGTACTGGACCATCTACGTAATACTGCATGTTGGCCTTCTTCTCATGGAATGTACGATCTCCCTAGAAGCATACTTTCTCTCCAAAAATTGGAACTCAAAGAATGCGGTAGACATCCTCTAGAGTGATCAGCATCTCACCAGTAGGAAGGTGGAATGTATAGGTGTATGAATCCCAACACTCAGCTAGAGCCATCAACATCGTGTCATGGTACCTCATGGGGGGCATGATGTATGCCTAATATATCCTTACAACCTACAAGTTCTCTATGTCCTCTGTTGAAAGTGCAGGGGCTAGGTCTCTAACAAAGCTAAGCTACTTACCACCCAGATGCTAACACAAACAAGTGGGTACCTATCAATAAAACAAAAATATGCCCTATAAGAAATCTAAAATCTTTAATTTCTACATTATTCATCATAAAAGTGTGCTAAAGTCCCTGTAGTGTGCTTTCCTAAAGGCCTAAACACTTTAAATCCCTTTTGGGACACTTTGCGAAGAAACGGGACACTTTGTGAAAAAGTGGGACACTTTGCAAAGAAAAGGGATACTTTGTGAACAAATGGGACACTTCGTTAAAAAAAGGGGACACTTTGCGAAAAAAAATTCCAGGATCCTAAATTACCCCAGATATGCATAAAAATCATCAAATAATTGTGTAGAAACTAAGCGAAGGTAGCAAAATTGACTCACCTCATGTTGACGCTCGTCGCACACCACATGGTCTCGTAGCATGTCCAGTCTTGCAGGCTTGTAGTCTCATCTGCTCAGCATCTTTCACTACGCTTCCATCACTATCAAGCTACAAGAAGGTAAAATGACAAAGTTATAATTTACTTCAATTTTAGATCTTATGTATGATTAAAACTAGGGTTTTTACTATATTAGGGTTAACAAGTGTTTTTTATCCAAATCAACATAATGGGTGCTAGAGACCTCTATTTTTGACACTGTTTGTTGTGTTGAGATCATACTTTCACTCCCAACATCCTCAATCATCTATTTTTATGTGGCATGGTACTTGGAAATGCCCTATGATATGATTTTCTTATTTCATGTGGGTAGATTTCTACCTTGATTCCACCTCCATACAACAAGCAGAATCAAGGGGGGGCATACATCTACCCTCAAATTTGATTTCTAGAAGTTAGATAAGAGGATTTTTGGAAAACTAATGAATTCATGTGTTAGGATGTGGTTCCTAATGTTGTGGTTTTGCAGATAACTACACTAGGGGCTTCATTCTCCCATCTTCTAAATGAGTATCCTTTTATGAAATAAAGTGTACTATTTAGAGTCCTTTAGCTTGCATATGCACATATAGTCATATGGGTGCTAAAGTAGGGGCTAAATGTAGGATAGAAAATTCTACACTCTTGAAGAAAGAGGTAATTTTGTGCTAATTAATTTGGACCTATTTTTCCACCCTTGCATTAATTGATCTTTAAACTCACCATTTATAGGCCCCTAGGACCCACTGTTTTTGGATCTTGAGGCTTATTCCACTCAAAAATCATATGAATCTTGACAAATAACACTAATCCTAAAACCCACCTCAAAAACCTTAGGTGGGACCCATTTTCCATCTTAGGAGAATGAGTCCCCTCTGGTGGGACCCATTTTCCAAGGGTGGTGAATGAGTCTGTTTTGGGGAATTTTTTAAGTTTGAGCAGGAAATTCACCAAATTAATTGAAATTTCTAGTGGATGTCAACCTTTGAGGTCTAAATAATGATCAATTAGGTATTAATACCTATAAATACAAGTTTTTAGGTCATTTTCAAGACATCTAAAAAAATTCATAAACAAATTCAAGAGTCAAGTATTGAGAATTTTTCACAAGAATATTCACAAGTCTATTTAAAGAAAAGTTGAAGCTTTGGGGTAGCATTCAAGGACTTTTGCAAGTCTTCAAGCTTACTTTTATTCCAGATCTAGCATTTTCAAGGATTGATCATGGATGGCTATGGAGAATCATGAAGAATTCTAGGCTGGGGAGATGCAACTAGCCATTAAGCCAAGCCTAAGGACTTGTTTTCTAAAGTGATTCCATCTTCCATTGTCTCTCTACTTTTAACCTAAAGAAGGTTTTCATATCATTAAGATTCATTTGAGGTTATTTAGGATCTCTTAGAGTGATTTTTGCATCATTCAAGTTTCATTCATGCATCTTGTTCTTGCATATTTGAATAGGGTTGCATCTTGCTTCACATTTCCTAGTCTTAGACACACTTAGGGTTAGGGTTTTTCTACATATTTTATTATCTCTTTCAAGGTTTAATTACCAAACTAGGGTTTTGACCAAGGAAAACCGCCCATTAGCAATCAAATTATATTTTTTTTTATAGGAATTTTTGCAGATATGGATGGAGGTTTTAATCTTGGAATAAAGTGCGGGTGTTGGAGTACAGATCAATGATTTTGATTTTTGAAAATGTGGAATAGGACTTATTTTCCATTAGTGGGGAATGAGTCCAATTGGGGTTTTTTTTCATATCACTTTGTAGATTCTAGTGCCCTTTTCTCTGAAACAACTTTCTTGGCAGAGACCCTAATCTAGGATTTATTCGTTGAGTTTGGTGAATGCATCCTAGTTGGTCAAAAAGTCAACACTTCTAGATTTTTAGAGCTACTTTCACTTATTCTGAGATTTCCATGTGCCCATCATTTATTGTTATATTTTCATATTATATTTTGATTGTATTTTCAAATCAATTATAGGTCATTTAGGTCTTTTGCATTTCACACTATGTTTTCAAACATCTTGCATTTTCTAGGTTTACATTTGGTAGTGAATCTCTGTTATCAGTTTTTAGCCTTTAGGAAAATACCCTTTGAGAGATTTCAGTCACCTTTGCATTGGAATTCCAAGGGTTTGTTCTTGAGTGAGCCATTGAGATTTTTGGTAACTCTCTCCTTTTAGGTTCAAAACCCTAGAAGTGCAAGAGAAGTCCCATTCCAAAAATATTTGGTTCAATTATAAAATGCAAATTTGGGTCTAATATAGGACTAAATCACCCAAATGGGAAAATGAGTCCTAGTTAGGGTTTCTAGAAGGTTCAAATGCTGAAAAAAAGACAACATGAAATTCTTAAAAATCTAGAAAAATAACTTATGCAGGGACTAAATCACCCAGGTGGGTGAATGAGTCCTAGATTAGGGTTTTTAAGCCAAATTCAAAAAAAATTGAGTTCATGTTAAGGTTTCTAGATTGTATCCTCAAATGACTAATTGAAATTATAGTTTTCCAATGAAATTTAATTATGCAAGATGCAAAAATGCAACCTATATGCACTTTTCCACTAATGCAAGATTTAGGAGTCCTAAATATAATTCAAATAATGATTTTCTAATGAAAATTTAATGTAGATCTAGGACTACAATGTTATCCAAATCATAATTCAAGTGTCCAAAGTTTGATTTCACCAAAATGAACACAAGAAAATAGGGTGCATCCATCTTTTTGGGATATGGAACCAAGGGAAGGAACCTATTTCATTCTTAATTCATTAGGAAACCCTAGATATCTCTCAATCAAGTGACTCAATTGGGGGAAAGATACTTGCAAAAAGGGGTGTGTGTGGGTTTCCTTAGGTGTGATTAAATGGGGGGTTCACCATTAAAAAGAAGCTTCAAAGGAAAAATGCAAATCCTAATGCACTAAACCCTAGAAACTAAAAGACATGAAATCAAACTAAGAAACAGGAACCAAACATAAAGGAACATGATAAACTGATGGATTCCAAACAAGGTCTGCAACTCTAAAATTCTGATTTTTGAAGTTCACTGAGACTTATATGCCAAATTGGGCAATTTAGTCCTGCTATTGGAATCTGGGTAGAATCTAGAATCTTCTGCTAAAAAATTATGATCTATAGAAAACTGGTGAAAAGTGGTATACTAGGACTCATATGCCTAGAGGGGTGATTTAGTCCCACTATTAGGGTTTGACTAAAACATTTTTAGTCTCAAAGGGTCTTCTGTAGCTTTTGTCTTGTCTGATCTCCAAGTCTGAAAAGTTTGAATTACGATCTATAGGTGGGTTTACCTGAAGATGACAACTTTGATAACTTCAATCTTGCAATTTTTTCTTCAAAGGATATTCAAGCTCTAAATTGTTGTGCACTTTTTGCACTAATTTCTCACTGGAGGCAAGGACCCTCTTTTCTTTTCTTTTTTCTTTCTTGCTTTTGCTTTAGTTTTAGCCTTTTCCCCTTAAGGGATGGGTTTCTCTTTTTGGTTCACTTCACTTGGTTGAGCTTCATGGTTTTTATATGCACTTTAGGTGCTTTATTTTGGCAGCATTTCAAGCTTGGATGGTACCTAGAACTTGGAGATTTCATGAAAATTTCACTAAGGCATCAACTTGTGCAAGTATTGGGGGGTTTCACATAAATCCGTCCTAGCCAAATTTTCCCAAAAGATTGGTTTTTCGTGGATTTCCCTCTATGATGGATTTTCCTAAAGGAATTAACATTTGTGGAAATCTATCCTAGACAGATTTTCCCAAATGACCAGACTATCACTAAATCCGTTCCCTAGTGGATTCCCCAAGAAGTTATGCCTCGCTAGAATTTGTGGTCCTTGGATATCCTTGAATCAATTTGGAACTCGTTTTCCCAAGATTTCTAGGTTGTCTTGACAAGCAAATCGATTACTTTTGTGGTCAGCGTACTTCTTCATTAATGTAATTTTGGGACTCCATTTATATGCTCTTGATCAATTTATTTGTCATTTCATTTTAATCTTTTCATTTGTGATGAGTTGTTGTGTGTTTGCATCTAGAGAACTACAAATTAATCAATTGGCACTTGGGAATTATCAAATTTTCAGATTGGGATTTCTAAAGTAAGCATTAAGGCATTGGTGTCTTTAATTTTTTGAGCTTAAAGGTAGGGTTTTCATAATTTCGTATGATTTCATTGAAGTTTCTTGATTCCACTTTGATGTTTTAATGGTGCATTTTTCAGCATTGCTTTCATTTGATATCACCATTTTATTTCGAGTTTGCTTTGTTGACTATGCTTAATGCTATCAATGGAAAATTTCTTTTGGCTAATCAACATTTTACTTTTCCCTCGTAGGCTTATTATAAATTACTTTATATTCATTCTAAACTTAAGTGAATTAGGGCCTCATTCCTAAACTAGGGTTCTTCGAGTTTTGTGGTCAAGACTGGACTAGGGCACCTATTTTTTCATGAGGTTAGGGTTTTATATTTGAACTGTATTATCCCATGTGTGATTTGTATCCACTCTTAGATGTTTAATCTATTGGTGCCTCAAACAAGGGGATCTAAATGACAAAGCCCTAGGTTTCTATAAACCCTAGTTCTTATTTGGAGAAATTGACTACCCTCAGGTCTTTCATAATAAATTTGGCAGCTAATGTGTTTACATTTTAATAATATTGTTTACATTCAGGTCAAATCCCAACCTATGAGAAATTTTTTTTAAGTTTGAATCAAATTTTAAGTTATCAAAATTTCCAAACTCACTAATATTGAGAAACAAGCACAAAGTGGACTTTTGCTAAAATCCTCCATTAATGTAAAAATCTGACAGATATTCCCTTTGCTAAATTCCATCCTCCACAAATTTCCCTGAGCCTTGTGTCCTTCACAAAATCCATCTGAGGGAATTCCCCAAGAGTTATTTCTTGTGCAAAAATCTTTGAAGGTTAGATTTCCCCAAATCCTTCATGGTTAAAAATCCCTAAAGTTGTATTTGCATTTGGTATTTGTGTGTTGATTCTTGAGAATGTTGAATAATGGACTTTCATGTAGTTATAAATGTTTCATGACCAAGTTTTTCTCAAGTAATTTATTTTCATCAAAATCCACTTGTGAGGGAAATCCCTGAGCCTCCAGACCTTCGAGGAATGCACTTGAGGGAAGATTCCTTGAAAATGTTTTCATCACTAAAACCCATGAGGAGCAAATAAACCTAAGGTTTTCTTAAAGTGTATTTTTAAGGGTTCCATTCTTGTTTCTAATGATCTTGGAGTTGGTTAGAGAATGGTTTTATGTTGCATATACATTTTAATGATTAATTCAATGATGCAATTAAGTTATGATGGTTAGTTTTCCATAAAATTGTGGTAACTATAGTATTTTCTTAACATATGCAAGTTGAATCTAGCAAAGGCACAAAGTCTAAAGAAAAATAAATTGAGCCAGTTAAAGAGGGACCTCTGACTAGGGCTGAAAAGATGAAGTATGATTTCAAGGGTATAAATGAAAAGTCAAAGATTCATTCAGCATGGGGGAAAATAGGTGACACCAACATGGGTCATGTGGACTATGATGACTTTAAGTAGAGAATGTTTGGTGATGCACAAACCCCTCTTGCCAAGCTTATAACTCACACAAGGTTAGCTTAGGTTGTTGGATTTCCCCTTCTATTCAATTCCTATAACTTGTAATGGAATGTGCTAAACACTATGATTTAGATAAAAGGGTAATTGTTGGCCCTCAAGGAAGAATAATGGAAAACTTGACTGAGAAGTTAATATCTTGAACATTTAACATTGATTCCCATTAGAAGTTGGTGAAGATAAATATAAAGGAGGCTAAGGAGTTTTATCAGAAAGATCCTCCTAGGGCTTTATAAATTATGAATGGTGCTTGGATAGAAAATCCAAAGTCACATTACTCCAAGTTTCCCAAACAATTATATAGAGCTGATTTCAAGCAGGAGTATAATGACATGATTACTCTATTGGGAAGATTCATGGTATTGGATGAGTCCTTCATGTTCAAGGAATGGATTTTCTATGTCATTTCACAGATTGTTAAGGGAGTACATCACCATGGGGATGGCATCATTAATGATAATTTGGACATGCAACTAAAAAGTGTGCAAGATACAAGGAAGTTCACAATGAATTCATATTTAGTGTACTTTCTTATTGGGAAGAATAAGTACAAAGGGTTGAGTTGCAAGGGATTCCTAGGAAAGGATAAAATTTGTGATGTGTACCCTCAATTGCAATTAAATAATTCTAATTACAATAGGTTCAATGATTCTTTTCTAATGTATATTACAAGAATGTTGCAAGATGATCTTCATATAAGAATTTCACCTGATGTTATGGATTTGATCAAGAAGTATGGTTATTGGTTTATCCAATTTCCAAAGTTCTCATACCTCAGAGTACATGGATCCCCACAGGTGCCTTTCAAACTTCCAAGGTACCCCACCAATAATCTCATATTATTGGAAGTGACAAGGAAATTGGTTGTATTTAATACTGTCTTGAAGAATATGTACAAAATGGGTTTTGGGGCTAAGCTTCCTCTAAGGATTGGAGGTATGGAGGCTTGTCCTTCTATTAAATGTTCCCACCATTTAGAGAAAGAGATGGTCAATTTTTATTTGTACTCACATATAGACAGAGGGAAATTTGATCCCTATGGCATTGCACAGAAGATGGCTAGTAGAGAATACAAGAATAAATATCATATTGAAGATTATTGGGCTAACTACCAAGATGAATTTGAAGTGATAAAAAAAAATGCTCTAGGTTGTCCTTGAGATTGATCAGACTTCACAAGATAGCCAATTTTCCTGCCCAAGTAGATGAAGAAGAGGATCATGTGCAGTACCATGATTATGAACAATATAACAAAAAGTTTCTCCTTACTACCAATTGGTCAGAAGAGGAGGTAGTTGATTTAAATATAATCAATTCTCCTTTGTTGAAGTACTAAAAAATATGGGAGAAGCACAATAGTTTGGACCTAGAGGAAAATGACACCAAATTCACTTATGAGTTGATGGGAGATCTTGAATCTCATTCAGAAGAGGAAACATAAACTACTAAGGATGATATTATTGAACCTCATGAGGAGGAGGAAACAAAAGAAACCAAATTTGTGATTAAAAGAAGGAAAAGAAGCAAGGAAAAATACAAGGAACCTAAAACATGGCCTATTGCTAAGGTGAGGGAGCCCTCAAAACAAATTGTTGAGCAGGGCACTGAAGAGGCCTAACCTTCCAAGAAAAGGAGACTTGTCACAGAGGGCCAAAATATGGCTAAATCAAAGTCTAAAAGGGAAAAAATTAATGGAGATATTGCTCAAACCAAGGTGGTTGATGTAGAAAGTTCTAAGAAGAAACCACAATTATATGTAAATAAATTCTCCAAAAAAAAGGGTTCTTCCTAGAAAGAATGCTAATGAAGTGGTGAATGAACCTGAAAGAAGCAGTGAAGAGGCAACTACTGATGATGTTATACAAAGCAAAGAGAATAGTTACAGGAAATAATACTCCTCCCAATTCTCATGTTCAAAATATTTTAGTAGATGAAATTGTTGTTCATGAAGAAGGGGATGTTTCCAAGAATCCTGAAGAAGAGGGGGAAGATGAAGATGTTTCCACACCCAAGAGTGGAGAACTAAATTCCTTCAGGAGATAGTTGGAAGAAACTATTCTAGAGGTACAAAGTAAAGATGCAACATCAGAAGTTATAGAGGAGATTCCTTCTCACTCTCCTGTCAAAGAGCATGTAAATGTATCAAATGCAGAGGATAAGGATGAGAGGCAACATAATGAGGATGAAGTTGATAAATATCAAGAAGATATTGAGGATAATCCCTCCAAGGATAAGCAAGAGAAGAATATTTCTCAGGAGGAGACAAAATTTGATGTTCCTAATTAGCTGAAAGAGAGATTGAAGCCTAAGGCAATCATGGTTGAAGAGGATACTCTTGATTGGGACAAGTCCCTAATTAGTTGGGGTTAGCCCAAAGAAAGGAAAATGGCTAGGATAGTCTCTAAGTTTGCAAGAGATGAATTTAATAATAGGGTTGTCCAAATTTATACTCCTACTAATAACAAATACAAGGAGGTTAGGCCTTTATACTATAGAGTACAAACTATTAATCTTGGACACACTACAAAAGAGAAAGAAAAGGAAGACCTCTATGAATTGGTGCAAACCATATTGAAGAGATTAGATAATGAAACACAAGCCAAGAAGGAGTTGCAAAGATAGTTAAGAGAGGTACAAAGGTATGTTTATCACTTCATCAAGCCTCTAAAAACTCAATCTAGTGGAGGAACTTCACTCTTTGAAGGATTATTATCAAAAGAGGCAATTTTTGAGATTGAAAGGATGAGAGCATCCTCACAAGTCACCCAAGAATGGCTTGATAGTGTGAGAAAAAGATGGGACACCATGATTGGGAAAATATTGCACACATATGAGAAGATCAAATCATCTCTTGAGGACATAACTCAATTTACAACAAATTGCCAAAAGGTAAATGATGCCACCATTGTTGAGCTGAATAAAATCATAAAGATCCCAAAAGAGGAGTTGATCAAGAAGAATATCTTCACATCTGAAGATATAGGTAAATAAATGGAATGGATGGAGGCATGGAATTTTAGAAAGGAACTTGTAATGAAAGCATTGAAGAAAATATCCAAGATTCAGAATAAGGTGAAGGAGATATTTGACAGTTGTTTTGCATTTCTAGAGATTGTCACTTGGAGAAAGAAATTTGGAAAGAATAATTTAAATGTAGAAAAATTACAAAAATGGTGGCATGAGGTTTACTCCCCAACTATAAATGGTCCAATCATTAGAGATCAACTTGAGGATGCAACCATTTATATTTCCAATTTAGATAAATACCAGGGATTATAGGATGAATGGGAGAAATCTTTGATTAAATATGAGGAAGAATCAAGAACAATTAAGTTGAGAATAAAAATTATCCTAGTTCCAAACCCAACTGATTGAGAGGATGTTCTTTCAAAAGTTAAAGAAATTTCTAGAAATGAAGAAGATAAGGATAGGGAGGATGACTCAGCCTAGCTTCCTTTAAGAATGTGATTTTTTTACATCAACATTATCAAAGATACAAATCAACCATGCTTAGATTTTTGTGCCAGGACTTTATTTAATTTTGAAATTCCTTTTGAGGCCAACTTATGTATTATTTTATTGTAAGATTAAATTAGGGAGTTTTTAAATGTTAAGGCTGGCCTATCTGGCCGACCTAATGTAAAAATATAATTAATTAATTCCTTCCTAGGCTAACATGTCATGAATACTTCTATAAATGGAGGCCCTTTCCTCATTTGTAAGGTTAATAGTTGATAGTTACTACAAGTTCATGCTGATGTACTTGAGATACTTGAATAGTTACAAATTATTGGTGAAGTGAATACAAGGGAAGACATTGTCTTTTGGTGCTCTTCTTTGTGTTATTTCATCTGTGCATGGTTCTTTTGTTTCTCATCTATTATAAGTTCTTTTGAGTAAGTGTTTTATGGTAAATCTTAGAACTAGATGTAATTCATTTGTATTCATGCTAAAGTGTTTGAGGTATTAAGGAATCTTTGGTCCATACTTTTAGTGATCTATTTATTGTGTATTATTGTGTAAAGTGAGCCTAGGCCTACTCTATATTGCACTCAAGTTCAATTGCTAATGTTTTAATGTATGTTTGAATATTTATAATCTAAAAATATTTTAATTCCTTTGGAGATTGCATTGTCTTTGTGATACTGTAGATTTAAACTTGGTTAAGCAAGGATTGGTTTTGGAAGATTGGTCCATCTTGAAATTCTATTGTTTGCACAATTGATCTTATGTTTTAGATTAGATATCTCTCTAAAACCCTGCATCTTATATTATTTCTTTGAAAATTTTTGTTAGAGCAACATTCACAAAGCATCACCGCTATTGTTACATTTGATGAAATTTGAAGCTTCCAACATTTTTTTGTAAGGCCCCTTGTAATTACAAGAATTTTCACATATTATCACTTAGTTGTGTGTTGGATTGTTAATACCTTACATTAGAGACCTTGGGGTTGTTTCTTGAGGCTTGCTAATAGAAATTTACCTTTCAAGAGAGATAGGATACTTGTATTTTGTTTGATTTGTTGCAATGCTAAAAACACCATCAATAGATTGGAATTAGAAGGAGGGATGATCCAATAAAGCTAGAGCATTTTATATCATCCATATCTCCTCAAATATTTCAAAGGCAGACTAGATATATAGTAGAAGGATACTTTCAAGAGTAAGGAGCCCCTACTAGGTCAAGAAGGACTAAGAAAGGGAAGGCATCATCATCATCTTCATCCATCTGGATATCTCCTTCCTCTAGCCCTTCAATATCTAGTTCTGAGCTGAGTCCTACTGAACCCACTCCCATTGAACCTACTCCTACTCCCATCCAACATCCCCAAATAATCATTAATCAACCACTACCACCACCACCACCAATGGCTTTTCTAGCTAATAAACCCTTACCCCTACTCTTCAATAATTACAATGCTATGCCTAAGAACCCTAAAATAAATTGCTCAAAGTTTCATGTTATCAATAGGACTGTTGAAGAGCATATCATGGTTTTTCAAACTTCTTTAAAGAATAGACTGATCAATCATGAAGATGTGGCCTACAGAATTTTTCCTTACTCGTTGGGTGAGGAAGCTTTCTATTGGTAAAATCACCTACTAGCTGGTTCTATCACTAGTTGGAATCAATTAGAGAATTATTTCTTGCAAAAGTTTAGAATTTTTGTCAATCCCAATTATTTCTACTTGCAGTTTAGATAAATCAAAAGGCAAGTGATAGGATAGGGTTGGATGGGACACTCATTGTCCCATGCTCTGAGTCCTTGTCCTTAAGAACTCCTAGGTGACTCTTTCACCTTGTCCTTTGGGTCCTATCTTAGGTATAGATACCCCTGGTCCTACTGGCCAACCCCACTATCAACTCTCTTCTTTCTACCAAGCCAATCTTGGTGCCTTGCCACTATCTCACCCTTGACCCTTATTCCTCCCTAAAGGCCAAACTCTCTCAACTTTCATTTGAGTTCTTGCAGGGGTGTGAAAATTTTGTAAAAGCTTCAAGATAACCTATTTAGATTACTTATGTAGTCATAAGTCTCCAATTCCCCATCGCTTCCACCAAACCCTTTCCTACGGTTAGAAAAGGCTACAAGCCTAGAGCCCCAATTAGGCCTCTTAACTGAGAAAAATGAAATTTTCCCCTAAACCCTCCAAACGACCAAGGTTATTCATTTGGGATTTGTGTTTCCCATACCCACACCTTAAATATTCTTGGGGTTTTAAGCCTGTACAAGCCGTACACTGCCCATTCACAAAATTGGCCCAAAAGTTAGGGTTTGTAAGCTTTTCCAAACTGATTTCAGACTGTCAGATTTTTCTCACACCAAATGGATTGGTGGAACCTCCTCCTGATCACCAAGCCTTTCCAAGACCCCCAACTAAATTCTCCAAAAATATTTTCTCCAAAATCTGAGCACCCCTACAAGTTTTGTGACTTTTACTCTTGGTCTTTCCTAGCTGGACCCTGCCTGGTTCGCCTAGGGAAAGACATTGCCAGCAACTCCTACAATCAAACAAATCCTACCAACTAACATATGTACAAACATGGTGTCTAGGAACTACTCCCACAGGGTTGTATAGTTTGTATGGTGGGAAAGTGCTCTAGCACCCCATTTCCTAAACATAATCTAGTTCAGACTAGAAATTGAGCAAAGTTAAACAATTTACAACAAATGCTTGCAAATTAAACAAATAATCTATCAAATCTTACATAGTGCTTGTAAAAAACCAACACTACATTATACAATCCAAATAGTAGCAAAACTAATCCATTAAAAGTCTATCAAGATGCAATAATTCAGAAATTTAACTCAGAATGTTGTTTCCTACAATCACACAAGATTTCACCAAAATATTAAAGCTTCCAACCCTGCTCCAGGGTCGAGATACCCCTTAAATAGGCCCTAGAAATAGTTAAGTTTCTTTGGTTGAACCTATGGAAGACCTAATGGCTAAGGTTATAAAACTCACTGTGTTTTTCAACCTTGGTCCATTTTTGAAAACAAAACAAGTTGAGCTTCAAAACTTATTCAACTTTCCACCACTTCTTTCCTAGAGAGAAAAACACCTCTAGCACACACAAGATGGTCAACATGACCTCAAGATAACACAAAAAAAATTTAACTTCTTTCTAGACTCCTAAAAAACCTAGTGTTTCTCAGGTGCTCCTGCACCAGCAAGCCAATGAGCCAATAGGTTCATTTAACAATAGGTTTCACTCTGCTTACTCCTGATTATAACCACCATATACCATGGATGATGGATCAAACAAGGAAGTTTACTATGAGGCCTTAGATAGCCTTACTTCTACATTTATTAAGTGGAACCATCAACCTCCAGCTTCACTAATAGATGCTTATGTAGAGGTAGTTAAGGCTAGCACAGATTTGACACAACACTTGTTAGGGACTTTGCCATCATTGGGGCCAATTTCTCACCCAAGACAAATCCAAGGACTAAGCCAAGCTCTAGCCCATCAGAATCTTATGTTGAATCCAGTCCCTTGGATTTCTTTGGTTCCACATCCAAGTCCTCCATTAAATCAAGCCCAACCAACTTCCCCTCATGTACAAAACTCGAGTCCACCAATATTCCCTCAATTAAAATCCAACTTTCTAACTTACTTGTAGAATTTTGAAGTCCTAAATCCTTCACAAAGCTCAAGCTCAAATCTTATCTACTTGCAAAATTTTGTGAGTTATGTACAAAAACAAGATAGTGTAGATAAAGAGAGACTTGATGAGTTCACAGAGCAAGTAAAGAAGTTGTCTACGGAGGCAACTTATTTAAGGAATTTGAATATTAAATTACAGGTAACACAGAGAGGCATACAATCCAACTACAACATAGATACTATAGATTATCTACATGGTTAGGGACAAAGCTTCAAAAGAGGACAATTTTTTGGACAAGGCTTTGAGAGAGGTTAGTCATCAAGGCAGAATTTTGACAGGAGGCAACCCCCCAGATAGAACAAGGAATGGAACACTAGACCAAATAATGGAGGAGTCCCAACACCACTAGACCAACCTGTTAATTAGGAGAATTCAACCAATACAATCCTTTTGGATGAAGCTACATTAGCTGGATATTGTAAGATCCATAAAATAACAACATTTTAAATTTGATTGTCTCAAATTCCAAATAGCAACTGCTATATTCTAGATGGAAGTCCAACAGGTTGTTGGAAATGGTGCAAGTGGACAATAAATTGGTCCATTAGACCCTTATGATTCATCAATATTGGTATTGAATCATGCTACTTTCCCACGAGGTGCAAAGAATGGACCTGAAGAAGAATCTATTATGCAAGGTGACAAGTCTAAACAGGTATTTAATGAGGAATCAGTAGCTCAATTTTTTGGAGATAATGATACTATTGATAATGGCACTTTAGATGGAGAAGAAGGTAGGGTAGATGAAGTTAAAATGTTTCACCAGTTCACAAGACCATATGATCTAAGGAATAGGTAGGCTAGAGGTCCATTTACAAATTCTACCCCTCCTAATAATTTTACCATGCCTCCTGATCCAAATGCGAGTAATAATCCTTCCTATCGAAAAGTGTCGACACAATACTTTTTGAAAGGACCTTCTAATCCTTCCAAGGGAGGAAATACAGATGTTCTAAGGACAAGCAAGTGGAACAACCTAGGAGTGCTCAGACCAATATGACTGTAACCCAAATGGGATAATATGTAGTCAAGGAACACAAGAAGGTAAAAGTTAGTCTTTCAGATTTTGAGTTGCTAAGAGTTCCATCCATTAGGAGTGGTGTCTTTGGTTTATTAAATGAGAATTCATCATCAAAGCCTTCACAAGATGTTATTGTGAGGAGAGTTGGTTTCACCAAACCAGTGGTCTAGGAAATAGATGGGAAAACACAGAATTCACAACCAACCGTGGAGCAAGTTAATCAGGAAACCAAGGATCAAGTTCCAGTTTAGGCTCAGGATAAGAGTAAAGAGAAGGATAAGGCTCAAGTAGCTCAATTTTATTATCCAATGAATCTTTTTAAAGTTAAACTTGAGACTCCCCCTTCCTTGATCTCTTTTCATATTTTTGGTAAGAATCTACATAATTGCTTTCTATATTTTGGTGCATCCACCAATGTTATGTCATTTTTAGTTTTTCAAGCATTGGGAATTACTCATACTCCTTTACAACATAAGGTCACTCAGTTAGATAAAATAGAAGTAAGTTTGGTGGGTGAATTGAATATGATTCCAATGTAGATAGCATATGATCTACGTGTGCAATGTATATCATTAATATTCAAGTATTTGGCATACCTTATGCTTATGGGATGATTCTAGGAAGATATTTTACCATGGAATTGAATGGATATACCTCCATGGATCACTCTCATATGTGCTTACCCTGGATAGGGATTCCCAATCAAATCAAGATTGAACAGGAACCAAGGCTGAAATATTTGATTACTAAGTATCAAAATATGTCAAATAAAGTGTTGGTTTATGAGGAAAGCTTAGGAAATTATATCCTAGCAGTAGCTATTGGAGAAAAAAATAGAATATTTTTTTATGATGCATGATAAACCAAGAGATCTGAATCAGTGTACTAGCAGTATAGAAGCCATTGTCGAGTTAGATGAAGATACTAATCAGGGTGATGGTAACCTTGGTTGTTGGATAACTTTTAGGAATTTATTCAGAATTATATAGAAGATCATATCAATTTAGGTGGAGAAATTTTTTTTGAAGAGTTGTTACTGCCTAATTGGTGCAAGGTCCACAATGCATCACATCCTGAGATGGAGTGTTGTCCTTTTCAAATTGTTATGGAAAAAGTTTAGAAATGTATTAATCCTCTAGAAATCAGGATTGATATTCAAGAAATCCCAAAGGACCAAAAAGATAAACAGTTGATTGTGCAAGAAGACTCTTCATCAAGCAAGAGTAGGAATAAAAGGGACTCTAAAGGTATGTCTCTTGCTAAATTCTAGACTTTACGGTTTGATGACTCTAAGTCCAAACAGGGGGCTGGTGCTGGATTTGAATTAATAATCCCAACAGGTAAGACCTTTGTTGCACATAGACAAAAATTCCAATGCACTAACAACGTTGTTGAATACGACGCATTGATACATGACTAGTCATGGCTCTAATAAAGAAGGCCAAATCTCTACAAGTTTTTCAAAGATTCAGAATTAGTGGTTAAGCAAGTTAGGAGATAGTGTTCATGTCATGATAGAAGGATGACCAATTATAGACAGAGTATGGGATCTAATAAAGAGATTTGACACATTTAATATCCAGTTGATATCCCGAAGAAAGAATAATACTAGTGATGCTCTCGCAGAGGTAACCAATACATTGAAACCATTATCATTGTCAGGATTGAAGAAGTTTACAGTTGAGCTTATCCTAGTCTCGTATGTTTCGAATAATGTCAAGAATTTTTAGGTATTTGAAGATGACAAGCATATTTTAGATTTTATTACCAGCTCTGATGTTTTTTCCTCTTCAATAATTAATGAAATAGAACCTAAATAGGTAGAGCTAGACATGGAAGGGGTAATTAACATGAAGAAAAATACAATTCCTAGAGGCATGTTACAACTAGAAAGTATCTTTGACTTCGATAAAATAAGGGATCAAGATCAATAAGAAAGGTATTTGATAGCTATTCAATGTGACACATACAATATGGGCACTCAAGATAATGTGAAGAATGTGTTCATTGGCAAGGTATGTACTTCCAAAGAGAAAATAGGTATAATTGATGCATCACTTGCTTATCGAGATGTCATAGCTTGGAGTTATGAGGAACTTAAAACCTAAGACACCTTAATTATTATGTATACAATTCCTTTAAAGTTGGATGAAAATCCTTTTAGACAAAGGCAGAGGCCCATTAATGCTTAGTTGGAGCCCATTATTCAGAAGGAAGTATAGAAACTATTATCTAATCGCATTATATTCCTAGTTAGACATTTGACATGAGTGGCTAATTTGGTTCTAGTTTGCAAGAATAATGGTGAGATAAGGTTGTGTGTGGACTTCAGGAACCTTAATCATGCTTCTAAAAAAGACAACTACCCAGTACCTTCATTAGAAAAAGTCTTATAGATTATAAATGGATCACAAATTATGTCCTTCCTAGATGATTACTCAGGCTACAATCAAGTTATGGTGCAATATGAGGATAGGCATAAGACTACCTTCACAACTAAATGGGGCATATTTTCATATAGAAGAATGTCTTTCAGGCTAATCAATGTAGGAGCCACTTTCCAAAGAGCTATGGATATTTCCTTCAAAGATATAATTGGTAAGCACATTATTATCTATATGGATGACTTAATTGTTTTCTCTAAAAATATGGGATATTATATCTTAGATCTGTGCACAGTATTCCAAAGATGTAGGGAATTAGGTATCTCCCTAAATCCCAAAAAGTGTATATTCGGGGTAATAGAAGGAAAGCTCTTGGGTTATGTAATCTCTAAACATGGCATTTCCATTGATCCTGAGAAAATTTAGCCAATCTTGAAGATACAGCCCCTAGCTAGCAAGAAGGAAATGAAGTCTTTCTTTGGGAAGATCAATTTTGTTTGAAAGTTCATCACTAGTTTCACAAAAATAGTCAAGCCATTGAATGCAATGCTAAATCAAGATGCAAAGGTAAAATGGGTTGCTGAAGAAAAGTAGGCATTTGACAAAATCAAGAGGGGCATAGTTGTTGCTTTAGTGCTAGTAAGTCCAAATTATACAGATCCCTTATATATATATATATATTCATTTCCATCAAATCATTTTTATGCCAACATGTTGACACAAAAGACAAATGAAGGAAATGAGCACCCAATAACATTGATGAGTTTCCCTCTTAATTATGTTGAATTAAAATACCCTAACTTGGAAAAGCAAGCTTATGCACTAGTTAGAGGAGTCAAGAAATTTAGGAATTACATTTTAAGGAACAAAGTCTTCGCGATTGTGCCTAACCCAATAGTGAAGCTCCTGTTAATGAAAAGTGAAATGGGTGAAAGGAGATCTAAGTGGGTCACTATGTTACAAGATTATGATATTTAGATTCAGCCAATGAAGATAGTAAGCGGTCGGGCATTAACAAGGATGATGGCTAAGATAGGACTTGAGATCATAGCTCAACAATATCACCTACAAGACATTTCATCTGATGAATGGTATGATGACTTGTTTTATTATTTGTTGAATTAGAAATGTCCTAATCATTTCAATCCAGTGTAGTGAAGAGTATTACACTTGAAGAGTGCCAGCTACATGCTTAAGGGGGAAATTTTGTACAAAAGGAATCATGGGGGTTATATCTTCGATGTCTTGGAAAGGAAGAAGATTCTCGGGTAATGGATGAACTTCATGACAGGTATAGAATAGGTCATGGATCTGGTATGGCCATTGTGACTCAAACCATGTGTGTTGGATACTATTGGCCAACCATATTTAAAGATTCATATAATCATGTGAGGACCTATCATATTTTTCAGACCTCTACCATTGGGGAAAGGAATGTTGTTTTTCCATTATAGCATGTGATTGAAGTAAGACCATTTGCATAGTGGGGATTGGACTTTATCGGTCCTATCAGCCCACCATCTTTAGCCAAACACAAGTATGTTTTAACTACTATTGATTAATTTACTAGGTGGACTAAAGAAATTCCTTACAAGCAATGTACAAAAAAAGGTAGTTATAAATTTCCTTGAAGCTTAGATTATTAATTTTTTTGGCTTCCCCTTTGTTGTTGTATGTGATAATGGTCCTATGTTTGCATCATTGAAATTCTCTGGGTGTCGGAATTTGATTACAAGATCATTATTAAGTTTGCATATAATTACTATCCTCAAGGAAATGGTTTAGCAGAATCCAGCAACAAAAACCTACTTACTGTCATTCATTAGTTAATCAATAAAAATCCAAGAGAATGGCATGCTCAGTTAAGATTTTCTTTGTGGGTAGACCGCTCTCGACAAAAGACTTCACTAGGAACCTATCCCTACCATCTAGTTTATGGGCTTGAGCCTGTGTTTCCCATTCAATTGAGGATCCCTACTCTCCAATTTATCAATGAGTATTATGAGGAAGGAGAGCATTTAGAGGCCCCCCTAGCTAAACTTCTAAAGCTAAAAGAGAAAAGAGATTAAGCATTAGAAAACTTTTCCAAGCATCAAGGTATTTTCAAGAGATGGTTTGATCATAGAGCTAAGGTCAAAACTTTTAGAATTTATGACCTAGTTTTGTATTGGGACAAAGCACATGAAAGGAAAGTGGAACATGGTAAATTTGATAATCTATGGCTTGGCCCTTTCTAGATTTCTGAAATCCTCGAGGATAATGCTTTTCGTCTCAAAACTCTCACTAGAGAAGATGTCCCATTGCTAGTCAATGGGCAATATTTAAAGTATTATTCCCTTTCCTAAGCTATTTCGGCTTATCCTTGTAAATAGTAAGCTTAGGTGCTTGCTTTCCTTTGGTTTTTCTTGGTTTGGTTAGCTTCTATTTTTGTTTTGGGTAGTGTAGGTTGTTTTGTTTTTCTTTATTTTGGTTTACAGGTCTTCCTGTCTTTTGGTTTGTAAAGTGTCTTATTTTCACAAAAATCATTTATTTGGGATTGTTTTAAGTATTTCCTTTACAAACTCTAATCATTTTTCTAGAAGGTATGGTTGAATTCTTCCATTTAGGGCCACGTGTGCTAAATGTATAAAGTGGATAAGTCATTGGATTGAGTTAGTTCCTAAATGTGATCAAATATTACATATCTACACATATCTTAAGAATCTTGAGGTTGTTGTTATATTCTTTGTGAGGTCTTGTTAAGTGAAAAATCTTATATTTTTGCTTCAGCGCCACCGTGATTCTCACCCCTGAGTGTGAGCTTCACTACTTACAAGTTGAAATAAAAAGTGAAAAGAAAATCAGAAAGAGAAAGAAAAGAAAAGAAAATATTAAAAATCAAAAGAAATAATTTATCTTTTTAGGAGGATCCAATTATCTCTATTGAGGTTATAGATGCATGGCTTGCGGTAGAGCTATTTTCAAGAGAATCACATTCATAACCTTGTCGAGGCTATGGATTCCTGACCGAAAGCAAGGTTCTATCTAGGCTGATTTTGGAGTTAAAATCATTCACATAGCTTAACCTGACTGAACTTGGTTTCTTGTAGTAATTGAGGGAGGGAAATTAATACATCTACACACACTTGGATTTCTAGCACATGAAGGGCTAGCCTATTCATTGGTTTTGAGCCTTTAGTTTATTTGTTGACCTGATGTGAGGATCAAAACCTAATATTATGGTTTCTTGATTCCAATTTTTCATTGAAATGCTCTAGAGAATTTTCCCAGTGGAGTCGCCATTTGTTATGCACTTTTTGCACACATGCCCCACTAGAGGCAGGGACCCTCTTTTCTTTGCTTTTTGCTTTCTTGCTTTTGCTTTAGTTTTTACCTTTTCCCCTTAAGGGATGGGTTGCTCTCTTTGTTTCACTTCACTTGGTTGAGATTAATGGTTTTTATATGCACTTTAGGTGCTTTATTTTGGTAGCATTTCAAGCTTGGATGGTACCTAGAACTTGGAGATTTCATGAAAAAAAAAATTGAGGCCTCAAATTGTGCAAGTATTGGGGGGTTTCACAAAAATCTGTCCTAGCTGGATTTTCCTGAAAGATTGGTTTTTTGCGGATTTCCCTCTGTGATGGACTAAAGGAATTAACATTCACATAAATCTATCCTAGATGGATTTTCCTGAATGACCAGACTATCACTAAATCCACTCCCTGGCAGATTCCCTGAGAATTTGTGCCTCACTAGAATCCGTGGTCCTTAGATATCCCCAAATCCATTTGGGACTCATTTTCTCAAGTTTCTAGATTGTCTTGTCAAGTGCATTGATTGCTTTAGCAGTCAACATACTTCTTCATTAATGTCATTTTGGTACTCTACTTATATTCTCTTGATCAATTTATTTGTCATTTCATTTTAAGCTTTGCATTTGTGATGAGATATTATACGTTTGCATCTAGAGAAGTACAAATTAACAGATTGGCGCTTGAACATTATCGAATTTTTTAGCTTGGGATTTTTGAAGTAAGCATTAAGGAATTGGTGTCTTCAATTTTCTAAGCTTAAATGTAGGGTTTTTCATAATTTCTTATGGTTTCAATGAAGTTTCTTTATTCATCTTTGATGATTTAATGGTGCATTTTTTGACAATGCTTTCATTTGATATCACCATTTTGTTTCGAGTTTAATTTGTTAACTATGCTTAATGCTATCAATGGTGGATTTCTTTTGGTTAATAAATGTTTTACTTTTCCCTCATAGGCTTACTGTAAATTTCTTTATCTTCATTCTAAACTTAAGTGAATTAGGGCATTGTTCCTAAACTAGGGTTCTTCAAGTTTTGTGGTCAAGATTGGATAAGGGCACCTATGCTTTCGATGAGGTTAGGGCTTTGGATTAAAATTGTATTATCATGTGTGTGATGTGCATCCATTCTTAGATGTTTGATTTGTTGGTACCTTGAACAAGCACATCTTAATGGCAAAGCCCAAGGTTTCTATAAACCCTAGTTCTTATTTGGAGAAATTGACTATGCTCATATCTTTCATAATAAATTTGGCAGCTAATTTGTTTACATTTTAACAAAATTGTTTGCATTCAGGTCAAATCCCAACCTATGAGAAAAAGGTTTTAAGTTTGAATAGAATTTTAAGTTATCAAAATCGCTAAACTCAATAACATTGAGAAACAAGCAGAAAGTGGAATTTCACTAAAATCCACCATCAACTAAAAAACCCGATAGATATTCCCTTCGCTAAATTCTATCCTCCATGTATTTCCCTAAGCCTTGTGTCCTTCACGAAATCCATCTAAGCATGGATTCCTTGAGAGTTATTTCTTGTGCAAAAATCCTTGAAGGTTAAATTTCCCTGAATGCTTCATGGTTGAAAATCCTCAAAGTTGTAACTGCATTTGGTATTTGTGCATTAAGTCTTGAGAATTTTTAATAATGGACTTTCATGGAGTTATATTTTTTTATGACAAAGTTTTGATCAAGTAATTGGTGTTTTCCAAAATCCACTTGTGATGGAAATCCCCAAGCCTTCAAACTATCATGGAATCCACTCGAGGACAGATTCCCTGAAAATGTTTTAATCGCTAAAATTTGAGGGGCGAATAAACCAAAGGTTTGCTTAAAGTGTATTTTTAAGGATTTCATGCTTGTTTCTAATGTTCTTGGAATTGGTAAGAGAATGGTTTTATGTTGCATATGCATTTTAATGATTAATTCAATGATTCAATTAAGTTATGATGGTTAGTTTTCCTTAACATTGTGGTAATTATAGTCTTTTCTTAACAAATTCAGGGTGAATACAACAAAGGAACAGAGTCTAAAGAAAAATCAACTAATCAAGTTAAAGAGGGAGCTCTAACTAGGGCTAAAAAGATGAAGTACAATTTCAAGGGTATAAAGCTAGAGTCAAAGATTCATTCAGCATGGGGGAAAATAGGTGACACAAACATGGGTCATGTGGACTATGATGACTTTAAGCATAGAATGTTTGGTGATGCACAAACCCCTCTTTCCAAGGTTATAACTCAAACAGGGTTAGCTTAGGCTACTAGATTTCCCCCTTCTATTCAATTCGTAGAACTTGTAATGGAATGTGCTAAACACTATGATTCAAATAAAAAGGTAATTGTTGGCCCTCAAGGAAGAATAATGGAAAACTTGACTGAGAAGTTTATAGCTCAAAAATTTAACATTGGTTCCCATCAGAAGCTAGTGAAGATAAATATAAAGGAGGCTGAGGAGTTTTATCAAAAAGATCCTCCTAGGTCTATAGAAATTATGAATGGTGCTTGGATAGAAAATCCAAAGTCACATTACTCCAAGTTTCCCAAACAATTGTACAGAGTTGATTTCAAGCAGGAGTATAATGACATGATTACTCTCTGGGGAAGAGTCATGGTATTGGATGAGTTCTTCATTTTCAAGAAATGGATGTTCTATGTCATTTCATAGATTTTCAAGGGAGTACATTACCATTAGGTTAGCATCATTAGTGATAATTTGGACATGCAACTAAGAAGTGTACAAGATACAAGGAAGTTCACAATGACTTCATGGTGAACTCGTGTACTTTCTTGTTGGGAAGAATAAGTACAAAGGGTTTAGTTGCAAGGGATTCCTAGGAAAAGATAGAATTTTTTATGTGTACCCTCAATTGCAATTTAATAATTTCAATTATAATAGGGTCAATGATGTTTTTCTAATGTATATTGCAAGAATGTTGAAAGATTCCCTTTATATCAGAATTTCACCTAATGCTATGGATTTGATCAAGAAGTATGGTTATTGGTTTATCCAATTTCCAAAGTTATCATACCTTAGAGTACATGGATCCCCATAGGTGCCTTTCAAACTTCCAAGGTACCCCACTGATAAGCTCATATTATTGGAAGTGACAAGGCAGTTGGTTGCATCTGATACTATCTTGAAGAATATGCACAAAATAGGTTTTGGGGGTGAGTTCCCTCTAAGGATTGGAGGTATGGAGACTTTTCCTTCTATTAAAAGTTCCAACCATTTAAAGAAAGAGATGGTCAATTTTCATTTGTACTCACATATAGATAGAAGGAACTTTCATCCCTATGGTGTTGCACAAAAGATGGCTAGTAGAGAATTCAAGCATAGAGATAATATTAAAGATTATTGGGCTAATTTTTGGGATGAATTTGAACTGATAAAAAAATTCTCTAGGGATTTTTTGAGATTGACCAGACTTTAGAAGATAGCCAACGTACTTGACCAAGTAGATGATGAAGAGGATCCTGTGTGTTGTACCTTTAGCACACACGTCCCATCTAGAATGGGGACCCTCTCTTTCCTTCACCTCATCGAGTCACTTTTGTATCTACCTCATTTTCCATGCCCCATGTTTAGTGTTCAAAATGGTCAATGAGCTTTAGGGAAGTCATCTTGAGTTGACCATATTTTCACCTCCTCAAATTTCAAAGTTTTAGGTCTTTGCGCGATCCTGTTGGTTCTTTGCCTTAGCGTTTTGCAAATAGAGTCTATGGAGTCCATCAGGCCCACCCTTCTGGGTCACCCCTCTCAGATTTCTATTGCATCATCGTCATTTCTAATAGAATTTCCCTAGCGCCTTTCTGCCCATCGAGGCCCGGAACTCCCAAATGTCCATCAGCCAAAGGTCACCGATCATTAGACCCCAATGCTCTCACAATAATTTTTGAAATTGCAGCTTACCAACCCAATGTCCACCATATGAGCATTTATTTCCAACATTTAATGCCTTATTTTCTATAAATAGGTGAGTTTGAGCTATCATTGTCATTCTATCAATTGACCAAAGAGAAGTCAGAACAAGCCAGAGCCTTCTACCAATGTTGCCTATGAGCGCGACAAGTTCCCATGCTGATTCACATTGTTTTCCTTTTGATATTTCACCTCCTTCATCGAGTTCTCAAGGTGAGTTCACCACCCCATGCCCTGCTTCATTTTTTTCCTTTATTTCCTACAAAACTGATGAATTTGAAGGATGGAAACTCATGAAATCAGTAGAGGATACTAGGGCGCACAAAACCCATGTGATAAAATCTTAGCGAACTTCACAAACCAATCGTTATCCATCCATGGAACCTAGGCTCCCTAGTGTTTTTCTTCAGCTAGAGCATTCATTCTCTATAGGCCCGCAAGTCTCCATTTCCATTAACATTATTAAGCAATAAAGTTAAACTCTGCATGGCTAACTCCTCCCTTGGGTCTGCCATCGTGGGAAGCTCCCATCTCCTCATTGCATTAACTTAGCAAAATTTCATAAGCTAAGAGGACATCCAATGAACCTTTCATATCCGACCCCGTGGGATTCCTTCACTAGGACGTCACTTGTGATCTGTCATTCCCAAATGGCTTTGGAACCACAACCTCATGATGGTCAAGCCCCACTCTTCAAATAGCCCTATGACCAAGCCCTTGAGAAATCTTAAGTCACAGCTTGTATCAGCTCCTTCCTTGTGGACTTCCACTGGCAAAGTTCTATTGGAGTTTCGTCATCCCACTTGGCTTTTGCAGCCTATCCATCTTGACCTTCAGACCCTAAGTCTCCCTTCATCGGTTGCCTTCATTTTAACCTTTAATGATCAAATGTTGAGATCTTCACGGGTCCCACCCCATGGACTTCCTTCTGCAAGCCACCATCTCAAATCTACCATATTCAATGGCCCCTGACCTCCAACATTCTAACCTCCGAGTTCCACTCACCACATTGTTGTTTGAATGAAAATGGTGAAAATGGTTGTGGTCAGCCTTCAACGGGTTTCCCTTGTTGGGTTGTTGTCTCCAAGACTCTATCCCATCCTCGTTGTGCTCACACGAAAAACTACTTCTATCCTTCCATCCTTTGGGACCTAACTGCTCCATGACCTTTGCATCCATTAGCGAAAAATAATGAAACATGACGGCCTTATCTTTTGCCGAACCCAACATGGCGGGTTACTCCCATCAGGCTATCGTATGATGTCTGTCATATCAAACGAAAATCTCTTAGTAGACATCTTCCTCCTCTGACCTGAAATGCCTAAAGAAAATTAAGCTATGCCACTGTCTCCTGGGGCTGCGGGTCCCTTCTGTCAGAACTTGGCCCCCAAAATGGTGTCCTACCAAATCTGTCCTCAATGGCAAACTCCTAATAGCAAAGCTCCTTTCTGATTTTGATCACTCAAATGATGATCTAAATGCCCTCCAAACTTCAAACTGTCTTTCACCCATGTGCCAAAATAGGGCAACCTCCTTGATGGACCCTTCAAATTGACCAAACATGAAAGCAGGTTAGGAAAGGTGGGCCATTGTACACTAATTTTTGTCCCTCCTACAACTCCAAACTGCCATCAGCTAGGGGAAATCTAGCCCCTGGGGCCTAAATTGTTCAAAATCCTTCCTACAAAATGCTAATGCCAAAGTGGAAGATATGTTAGGATTCCTGAAAGATGATTTATCCAATCTAACACCATTTTGTAGATATTTGGCTAATGTTTCCATGTTTTCATACTTGAATGTGCTCAACTCTCTTTCACCCGTAGGATATATGGAATCAGGTGTAGGACCTTTGGGAGAGGCTGTGGAGAAGGACAAAGGGAATAAAATAGCCAAAGCACCCTGTGGAAAGGGTGATAAAGACTAGATGAAATACAAATTCCAGGGGGAACCTCTTAACTCCAAGGTCACCACGGCCTAGAAAGAGATCACAGATACAAACATCAGACATGTAGACATCGATGAATTCATGCAAAGAGTTTGAATCAACCCTATAACAGAAAGTGTAAGACTGATCAAAAGTAGTGGGTTGGCCAAAGTTGTAGGCTTCCCTCCCACTCTTACTACCCCCGAGCTTGTTATGGCCAATAGAGAGGCATACCAAGAGGAGACTAGAACCATAGTAGACAGAGATGGAAATGTTTTGGTTGACATGTCTCCCAAGTCAATAACAAGTACTTTTCACATCCCTACCTTTGAGGAGATGGAAATACCAACCAAGGATGATGGCAAGGTGATGTGGCATCAAGACCCCCTTAAGTGCAAAAGACTTATTAATCAATACTAGTTGAAAGAGAAGAGGGGAAGTGCTGCAAAGGTTCCCTAGGAGCTCTTCCACAATGACTTTATGAGGATTACCATGACTTGGTAACCCTACTAAGTAGAGTAATGGGCCTTCCAACTATAGCCTACTTCCAAGAATAGATGTTGTATATCATTGATTAAATTATCCATGGAGAATCTAAGTTCTACTAGGTAGGGATAATCAATGATTGCTTCCATGAGAAATTTATGGATGTAAAGAAGACCTCCAGATTTTACATGACATCATACTTGGTCTATTCATTGGTTGAATGGATGCAATAAAGAGGCTTATTCAGAGCTCTAGATGAGGAACTATGTAGGGAACTAAAACCCTATAATAAGTACCCTCAATTCGAATATAGAAACTTCAAGAGGGATTATTGTAGGGCCAACAACGCTTTCGTAGGTCACGTCATTAGATTGATAGGGGGTGACTTCAAAAGAAGAGTCTCCCATAGTGCCAATGCCTTCTTAAAATTGTTTTCCTTCTTATTCATTCAATATTTGAAGTTCACATACATCCATGCTGAGGTATTTTCAAAAAAAAGATACAAGCTACCCCAGTATCCGAATGACTGGATAATATTGTTAGAACTTTCTTAGTAGTTGCGACAAGCACATGCCTTCCTAAGCAACAAACATAGGGGAGGGATCCTTATCCCCTTTCTTTTGGCCAGGGGCTATACAAGCTTGACACATCTTAATGTTCTGACAATTCAAAGAAAGAACTGGTGGAATACCATTTGCAGCTCCACATTGCCCTACCACGGATGGACCCCTATGGTAAACTCAAGAAAGCGATCGGACCCGAATACACCCATTTACATAACATTGAGTACTTTTGGGCTAATTGCAAAGATGACAAAGAAGTTTAGATGAGGCACTATATGCAGATGACTGCATACTTTGTGAAGAAGGTCAATCTATTCCCCATACCAGATTAGGCAGTAGAAGATGAGAATGCAGTGATGGATCCTCAGTACAATGTAGTTGCCAACTTGTTGTTGCCACTGATTGACTAGGATGAGCAAAAGGTTGACGACCTCGATATTCTAACCAACCTTGTTGAAGCTAGAACAAAAGAGTTGATTGATGGGAAAATTTCCCAATTGAAGTAGCAAGGGATCACTTTGACCTATGAGGGGCTCGAGAATGAGCTAACAAGTGAAACAGATAGTGGCACAGCTACTGCCCCATCAGGAGAGGCTTCAACATCTCCTTTGACTACCAAGTCAAGGAAGAGGAAAGAAGCTATATTCCAACAACCCAACCCCAAGGTATATGCTAGAAATTATTTGGAAGGAAAACCTTCCTAGAAACATAAGAGATCAGATAGTTTCATGGAGATGCCTACCATTGAAGAGGATTCGCTCCATGAAGGAGAGGAACTAGAGGCTGAGCAACCACAATCTCCACCTGATGCCTCTGACACTACCGTTATAATCATTGATGCCCCTCTGCCTACTTCTCAGGCAATGGTTGCCACTTCTCTGCCTATGGTGGATACCTTGGTCCACCTTTCCTCTTCTCCACCCATAGTACAGGTTGTAATCATTGACTCTTCTTCAGCCACCACCCCTCTGCTTTCCTCTGCTTCCATGTCTCCAACCACTTCTCTTCCCCTAGAAATGACAACAATACCAATGCATGTGCTCTCACTGCTAAACACCTTCTCCCAACATATGAAAAATATTCCCATAGATTTGTCTAGAGTACTAATGAACCCAGCTATTCAAGATGCCTTGGCACAAATTCTTGCCATTATTCTCACCTCCACTCCTCCAACTGAACCACCAAAAATGAAAGCCACAATGGAAATATTTGAGGAGTTGGAAATACAAGAGAATGAAGCCACAAAAGGGATCAAGGAGGAAGCATATTATTACCATGAGCATCCTGAGTTCCAGTGCCTACCAATTGATGAAGTGGTGCACAAAATAGAATCCTCTGAGAGTGATGAAGAAGATGCTAGTGCAAATATATTGTGGAGACCTTTGATGTGGACCTCAAGGAGGAGTTAGCTTGATAGTTGAAGGATGTCGAAGAGGAGGTAGAAAAGCCACCGTCTGAGAAAGAAAAGGAATCAAGTGGTAAGATGGAGGAGGACATTGAGCCTCCAACTAGGGACCATGACAAAATCCCAAGCATGATGAAGAAATGCCTCTCTTAGAAGAACAAGAAAAGAAAGAACAAGAAGATTTGTCGCCTCAATGTGAGGAAGAGGAAAAGAAAAAAGCAAACAAATCCCAAGAAGAGGTTGAAACCCATGAAAGCCCAAGAATGGAGCAGCTCGAAGAACATGGGCATGAAGAAGAAGAAAAGAAAACTACCAAAGGGGAGGAAATCCCCAAAGAGCATACAACCATCAAGTCTCCACAAAAGGAAACTATATTCATTCATGATTCAGATGAAGAAGAAGGATAAAGGACAAAACAAGAGAGTCTAGGAGGTAAAGTGGTGGAATTTGGGCACACCCATGAAGAAGAGCATGATCATGAATCACTAAGGGGAGAGTCTCGAATGATTGAGTGGCTTGAGAAACAACTAGAGAAGAAAGCTCCTACCCCAAAGGATCCAAGAGCAAGGCTAGAGGGCATCTTGGCCCAAACTTAGATAATCACAAAGAAAGAAAAGAATCCTAAACTCAGACCCAAGTTGACCATGGATGCCTCTAGATCTATAACCGTGCAAATAGCCACACTAGTCATGGAGGAAGAAGGAATAATTTACAACATCTCCACCGTTTACTAGGGGATGGCTACTAGAGAGTAGAAAATAGATTATCTCCAAGAGTTTGTTGCCACAGTAGTGCATCAGATGCACAAGGATAAGATCTCCAAGTAAGAATTGAAGGCGCAAGTGGCTGATTTGACAACATATATCCAACAATGGTCATCGATGGAAGAGCTTCCTCCCACATCCTCGACACCACCACAACTGCTATCCAAGGAGCAAATTGACAAGCTTCAGAAGAGAAAGAATTGGACAAAGGCCACATAAGATTGGTTCAGGAAACTCTTCTACAACAACGGTATAGGCTTGAGACATGCAGTCAAGACCACCAATAAGTTCCTGGAGGTGTTAAGGATACTTGAAGGTGCAAGGAAGTTTTGCACCAACTTCCCTAATTTATACAGAATCATATACCCCATACTTGAGGTCATCCTCAAGATACCAAATAGATTCTAGGAAAAGGAGCTTAACTTGGTAAAAGATGACCATTGGCTCATCGAAACATGGAAGCTAAGCCTAGATCATCGAAAGGAGGTGTTGGAATGGGTGTTCCATGAGGTGGAAATGGATATTGACTAGGCTAAGGAAGTCAGAGAATATTGTACATAATATTTAAAGTTGTTGATAGATCTTGATATGCCCACAAGTGAGCTAGATGTGCAAAAATTAGAGCCATACTTCCAAAAGAAGTTGGAAAGCAGAATCACAGATGTACTAACACCCAATTTCCTGGGCTTCGTTGCATGATTATTTTCTCATTTTAGCAAGTAATGAAGAACACACCAAAGTATGACAAGGATTGGGATACCCTCACTAGCAAATCAAGAAAGTTGAATTTCCATGTGATGCAATTGGATATATTGGAATGAAGCAAGCTCCCAGAATTAATCTTGAAGTTTATAGAATATGCCACAATCAAGAAGAGTGAAGGAAATCCAGTTATTGAAGATGAGTTCCTCACAAAATAGCTACAACAAAAGGGAAATCAGCAAAAGGAAAATTTGCTACAGTGTTGTCATATGAGGACAAAATAGGGAAAAACACAAGAATGTATTTTAAATTGTAATATATTTGGGGGTAGGTGAAACCCTAGTTTGTAGTGAATCTTGGCCACACAATGCAAATTAATCTTGGCCATTTATTTTACTTTTTGAACACTATAAATAGGGGGTCTCCTCTCATTTTCAAGAGAGAGTTGAGTTGTTCTAAAGGCATGCTACAAAAAATTTAATATAAGTTCATTGGATTTTGGTGGACTCTTGGATTTCTATTGCATGTTACATGGTTCTTCTCCCATATTTAGTTGATTTGAATATATTTACTTTGTTGTTCTTCATGTTTTACTTTGATTTAGTAGATTTAGTTAAGGTTGTTCATTGGTTTTGGAACATTTTGTTGTGTGTTGGTAACCTTTCTGGTCCATACTTTTTGTTGTTTATTGATGGTAGACAATTGTATAAAGTTAGTTTGGACTTAAATTGAAAGTTTCTCTAAATTTCCATTATTTTTTCATGCTTATGGTGAATGAATGATTGAATATTTGTAGTCCTTAGAAGCTTGCACAAATTTCATTAGACTGTGATATAATCTAGTTAAGTGAAATTTTGTTTTAGGAAGGTTGTCCATAGTAGAATCCTCCATGATCACTATTCATTGCTAATTTTAGACCTACGAACCTCCTCCCCTCCCTGTCCTTTTTCTTTTTTTAGAAATAACCTATGCTAAGGTTCATTTCACATTGTAAAGCCAAATCTTAAGTTAAGATTGAAGTTTCAAACTGTTGTTTGAACCTACAACAATTGCACACCAAATTCCCCATCTCAAGAACTCCATTTTAAGATTCACCTTCCCTCTAGCTTGACTCTGTAAGTCTTCCCTATGATCACCAGCAAAATCACATTGAACCCAACCGAGAAATTTCATGCATGTCATGACCTGACACCTGAGAGACCTTGGGGTGATTTTCAACAACTTATTGTTGGAGATTTCCTTTCAAGAGAGGTAGTGCGCCTATGCACTGCCTATGTTGAGAAATGCTAAAACACCCATCACCAAAACTAGCACTAGAAGGAGGGAATTTGAGCTAAGCTGGATCAAGGTGATTCACTCTCCCTTGAGAGGTCCCAAAGAATTTTAAGTTATACTCCCAAAAAAGTGGAATTTCAGGAACTGCATCCCCCTACAAGGGCTAGAAGAACTAAGAGAGGGGGCACAACCTCTTCTTCCTCTTTTGTTCTACCCACTTCACCTTTTCCTTTGCCTCCTTTATCCTTCCATTCACCTCAAACTCAAAAGACTTCCTTCACCTTCGTCCATTCCGCTCAGTCGTACCTCACTGCTCTTCCACTACTTGCTTCCCATAGTCGAGGTGTTGCCCCTACCTTTCCCTCCAAGTCCAAGGCGCAATCACAACTATCAGGGCCCCTGTGCAACCCCAAATCATTGTTCAATAGCAAATACCACCTCTGCCTCCCCTCATGGCTTGGTTTGGGAATAATCCTTCTTCGTTGCACTTCAACGCCTACCATGACATGCCTAAGAATCCTGAGAGCTTTTGTACGAAGTTCAATCCTTGGGATCCACAAAGGATGGTTGAGGAGCACATTAAAATATTCCAAACAATGTTGAAAGACATGAAGATCGACCAGGAGGATGTAGCATGTAGGCTCTGTTAGCTCTCAAAAACACAGGTTTGAACCACAAAAGGTTGCCAAGCTTTCACAACATTTTAGGGTAATAGAACAAGGTTTGAAACAATTAAACCTTCTCCTCAGGTGCTACTAGACCTAGGTGGGTGTACCTATAACAAATGAAGTAGACTTGACCATTGATCTTCTCTTCATGCCACGATTTTTCCATGATGGAAAATTGGAATGGACAAAATAAAACAAATTTGGTATATATTGTATACCAACATTCAAAACTAAACCCTAATATGCTTAGTTAACAAATGTAAAAAAAGTATGAATAAAACTAAACGATTGGAAACAATCAGACCGATGCCTTATATAATGTATGGAGTCAAATGAAATTTTAAACAACTAAATTTTTTCTAGATTCATTCAAATTGTTTGGAATATTTTATTTATAACTAGTATAAAAATGCAAGGTTGTGATTGTTAATTTCTTCTTAATGATCTAGATGAAATTCCTTGATTACTGTGATTAATCAAAAGGATTTAATCCTTCCTTGAAAGAACCTATCAACCAATCACACAGATACGGAAAATACGTATTGATAAACCAGACATAAACTTGTTATGCTGATCTAAATAACCAAGCAACATCAATCTTAGAGAAAACTCAAATAATTCTTTCAATAGGCACAACACAACAATTTACACCAAAATACACCAGCAAATCAGATGATTTTCATTAATATCTCCATGGCTTCAAAACATACACCAGAGTCTCAGCCCTATGAAACATGGTGTTCCACCATATTTTCTATTCTCTATCCTATTCTACCTATCATCCGCATATTGTTTTCAAAATGGACATTTATACATTGAGAATACGAAAGGACGCATCCCTTCAGAAATAGAAAATACATATTATAAAACAAAATATAGAGAATAACTAGGCTCTATTTAGCCATAAGTGATTCTTATTGAGGTGGTCCAAATAATCCTGCCACTCATATGTGTCTGCATCTCCAATAGCATTCCGGACCGTAACTTCCATCTTGACCATTTCCTCATTTTTTCTGCTCACTTCTTCCAATGTTGTATCCTCTGCAGAAGCTATCTTCATGATTTCATTTAGCATTGAATCACATTCATTTTTCCATCTGGTGGCCTCTTTCAAATCCCCATTATCATCAGAAAATGTAATTATAGTTTTCTCAACAGTCGCAGTTAACCCCTGTTCATCCCCATGCAATTCATCATAGAAATTTTGATGGCAATTGATTATATGATTTGCAGCTTCAAGTGCAGAACTGCTAGCTTCATCACTTTGAGCCAACTCATGAAATTTCTCCATGATTCATCCATCCATCCTTGTGTGCTCCTTCAATGCAACAAGAGTATGAGAGTGTTTTCCACACAATTTATTCAACCAGGATGTCAAATGATCCTGCCTCTTCTTGACAATTACAACAATAGCATCATGCTTTCCTTGAGAATAAGCACTTGACCCTGTGAATTGGTAACCTCCAACCCTTGTCACTTGTATCCATTCTTGAAAATTCATTCTACAACTCCTCACAATTAATTTCCTCATTGCAAAACCCTTCCAGTTTGAAAACCTCACCAATTGCTTCTTTTGACACATGTATTTGTGGTTTTCTAGAAGGATCACATATAGCTTTATACTTTGGATCATAATGATCAGCAAGTAATTTTACCAATTCAGCATTTATAAATACATTAGGGCACACCAATTTCCCTACATTCAACTTCCATGGATTACAAACTGGCTCAAAACGGTTCCTCCTATGGTAGTGGAAATTGAAAAGCTCATACCCCCTTATAGTAGTCTAGACATCACCTATGAACTTGCATTTATCATCTAGCTTATCAACCTCTACCCTAAGTTGTGCAAACCTTCTAGCTTTAGGCCCTGAACCGGGTAGTTGATCAATGAGGTCTTGGTTCAACCTCCTTTTAGTGCCTCCATGCTCTGTATCAGTCTTTTGTTTCTTTCCCTTTGATTGACTACTCTCACCAAGCTTTCTACCTTTACCATTTCTAGAACCAGAAGACTCCATTTTCAAGCTTACAGAATCAAAATGTGAAAAATAAAGAAGCAATTACTTACAATATTCTGCTCGAGCTCCTTAGACTGAAAAAATAACTTTGTTCTCTCTTCAACATACCAGCTCATCAGTAATCAATTCAGAAATGAAGAATTGATTAAAACATTATTGTTTTATCCCATTGCGCCATTAATGAAGCATGAATGAAACCTCCTTTGAAACTGGCACTGTTGCATCAATTGTCCTATCGATGAGAAAATTTCAAATCTGGGAAAAAATCCCATTTCAACGTTTATTTCACCATTCACCAGGACACTATGTGGTCTTACCGACACCTGATATCAACTTCATGGCTATTGCTTCTATTTTTCATGTCGTTGTGACAACTTCAAATCGGGGAGATATTACATAGACTTCTTGGTGTGATACCAATATGCATTCTTCAAAGCATTTTCCAGTCGCTGAGACATTAATGTTCTCACACCGACCAAAATCCTTTATCTTTATGCTCTTCATCATAACCTACAAATGTCGGGGAGATATCTCACATACTTCATCCTGTTTCTCCAAAATTCTTCATTTTCCTTGGGTCACCAAGACGAATTTATACTCTTTCTGATGCAATCATCATTTTACCTGCTTCACTGTGACATTCAAAGTCTGGGAGATATTATGTAGATATCTTTATGTCTTACCGATATATACTCTTCAATGTATTTTCCAATCATTAAGACAAAATCACCCTTTCACCGATGAATTCTCATTTCGGCATGTCCACCAAGTTTTCTCACTGAAGAAATAAACCCGACCAATGAAACAATACTCTCGACAAAACAATGAACCTTCAGAAAGACTTATACCGACACCCAATGTCTTACCAAAATCACTCCTCCAGATTACTCCTATTTAGCAAAACTCACCCTGAACTACCTGTCGGTATAATATTCATACTTCGGTGAAACTTATACCGAAAAGTTCCTCTCCCGGCAATGCAAATCTTTATCGGCATAAGTTTTAACTCGGCAAGACTCTATAGCTTCTCACCGATAACTTTTGAATACCCTTGAACTTGGTTCTGCCAAACAATGGCCCCTTCACTAAGACCTTCCCCGATGCAAATAAATCTTACCAAAACATTTGTTTGCAAGCTAGTTAGTAAGACAAAATGACTTCGTTATGAGTTCATGCTGATACCAATCAGTCTGACCGAAACAACCCCTTTATGCATTAGTCGGTAAGACATATTGTCTTCGCCCTGGCATTACACCAATGCCCCAACATATGTCGATATACTTTTTATAGATGCCTCTCAGCAAGAAAAAGTAGTTCACCGAAACATTATCCCGAACACCTTTAGCTTGACTGATATACTCCCACATGCACCGATCGGTGAAACATAATGTATTCGCTATGACTTCACTCCAACAATGATTCTCTTTTCCAAAATGACTCCTTTTGTCGCTGAAACAAAAAAAAACTATCCTGTCGATAGTCTACAACAAACATATATTAGAGAAAAATCAGGTCGAGGAGACTTTTATAATGTCTTGCTGATTCAGGATTTTTAATGAAAAATGAAGGACTTGATGGACTCAATGAATTTTATGACGGAAAATAAGCAAGACAATACAAAGAGGGAATTTTATTCTTATGATGAGGACTCAATGTTGGAACTCTTGAATGAAATAGACTATAAAATTTCAAAATTTTAGAGTTCTAATAGTTGCTCCATCTAGGGATGAATGATAGTAAGATCATTGCAAGGATTCAGATTTTTGGGTGAGCAGACCAAACTCAAAGTGATGAAATATGTGAGCATGATGGAACAAATGACAATTTCCATGAATGAGATCCTATACTACTGTACATGGAAGAATTTATTAGAAGAGAAGGAAAACCAGGATTGTCCATGTACTTGCAAATCCTATTCCTTTTAACACCTAAACTACTGTGCATGGAAAAGAATTTTAAAGAAGATCATCAAGAATTGTCCATGCATTGGCAACCCTTAATCCTCTATGTTACTTCAGGAGAAAAATTGTTTCAAAAATTTTCCATGTACAGGCAATTCCTTATCCTCACCAGCCATATTCTGCAAATAGTATGAGTCTTCACCTTTCTTTCCAACCACCACAAAAGGCCCTAGCCATAAGGCTTCAAACTTCCCATGTTTTCCCTTCTCCTGGCACCTTGCATTCCACATCAGTACCAGATCACTTTCTCCAAATTTCCTATCCTTTTCTTTTTTGTCAAATAAATATTTCATCTGCTTCTGCAACTTTATATTTTTATTTTGAGCCTCTCTCCTTGTTTCATCCAGTTCAGCTAACTGCTCCATTCTTTCCTCCATGGGTTTAGGAATATCCAAATCCTCCTCAAGAACAAACTTGTAAACAGGTAACAAGTTCTGCAAAGGCATCCTGGCTTGGGCTCCATACACTAACTCAAATGGGGACTTCCCAATTGCCTTCTTCACCATAATTCTATTAGCCCATACAGCCAATCTTAATTTTGAATCCCAAGCCTTCTTGTTCTGACCTAGCATCCTTCTTATAATCTTTAGAAGACTCTTATTGCTAGATTTTTCTTGTCCATTAGCCTATGGATGATAAGGAGCTGAATAAGAGATGGCAATACCATATGTGCTATAGAAGCCTCTGAATTCATCTGATCTAAAACACATCCCATTAACAGTGATCAACATCAATGGCATACCAAATCTAGTAATAATATTATCCATCAGGAACTATGTCACCACCTTACTTGTAGCTTGTTTAGTTGAGATGGCCTCTACCCATTTGGTAAAGTAATCAATGGCCACCAATATCCACCTATGTCCACCACTTGATTTTTCTTGTACCTCTCCGATGAAATCAATTCCCCATTGATGAAAAGGGGCATCAGCCTGTAAAGGTCATATTGGCAAAGCTCCCTGATATTTCAACTTTCCAGAGAACTTCTGGCAAGCCTCACATTTTTTCAAATATGCAAAAGAGTCATTAAAAATCTTAGGCCAATAATACCCTACCCTGAGAATTTTATGAGTAGTTGTTTTTGCTGAGTAATGTCCTCCACATACTCCTTGATGGATTTCACTCAAAACATGTTTAGCTTGAAATTCATCCAGACATAATAGTAATACACCATCCATGTTTTTCCAAAATAAATCCCCATCCATAAAAACATACTTAGATGCATGTTACTTCAGCGTTCTTCTCTAATTATCATTCATTCCTTCTGGAAACTTCATGTATTTAAGATAATACATGATATATGTATACCATCGAGTATGCTCAATGCTTGCAATTACACCTTCCTCTTCTACACTACAAATCTGATTTGCTTCAATATTTACCTCTGCCATTAGTTTAGCCAAACCCTGACCTCTGACTAGTTTAGTAATTTGAATCTCCAATTCAAATTCTTGGATTTTGTTAATCCATTTTCATCTTTTACCTGTTACTTCAGACTGTGTCATAATATCCTTAACTGCTGCATGAGGAACATATGCAATTACTTTTCCTCCAACCAGGTATGGCCTAAAAGCCTTTACAGCCTTTACTAGTGCAAATGCTTGCTTCTCCATTATATCATACTTTAGTTCAGAACCCTATAATGACTTACTAAAGAAAGATACAGGCTGCTCATGACCATCTTCATTCTTTTGTAGCATCACAACTGCAACAGTGTGCATTGAGCCAAATGAAAAAATCTGAAAAGGTTTTGAAAAGTTAGGCGACTTGAGAACAGGAGCCTCCTTGATGGCTCATTTTATAGATACAAAAGCTTCCAAGGCTTCTGCAGTCCATTCTATCTTTTACCCTTTCTTTAACATTTTTTATATAGGTTTGATAATCTCAACAAAGTTAGAAACAAACCTTCTAACAAAGTTAATCTATCCAAAAAATGATTGTATTGCCTTAATAGTTTTAGGGACAGGGATTTTATCAATAGCTTCCACCCTTTCAGGGCCTATCCTAATCCCTTCCTTTGAAACATTATGCCCCAAAAGCTTACCCTCTGTGATAGCAAAATTACACTTCTTGGGGTTTAAGCTAATACCATACTCAAGGGATTTTATAAATACCTTTTCCAAATGATGAACAAGGTCCTCGGCCTTCTTGGAGTAAGCAGTGAGATCATCCTAATACACCACCATGAGAATATTTGTCAAATCATCAAATGCCACATCCATGGCTCTTTGAAAAATTACCCCTACATTAGTGAGACCAAATGGCATTCTCAGATAAACATATGTTCCCCAAGGAGTTGTGAATGAAGTTTTGTATTGCTCAGACTCCTTAACTTTAACCTAATTATACCCTAAAAATCCATCCATCATGGACAACAATTCGCAGCCTGTCACCTTATGCAATATGGCCTCCATATTAGGAAAAGGATAATTATCTTTGAGGGATGCTATGTTTAGATTTCTGAAATCTACACATAATTTGATATCTCCATTTTTCTTTCTGACAGGGACAAGGTTTGACACCCATGTTGAATGTCTCATTGGCTTAATGATTCCACCATCTCTGAGCTTCACCAATTCCTCCTGCATTTTAGGTTCTAGAGTTGTATTTATCGGTTTCTGCTTTTGTCTAAATGGTTTAGCGTCTGGCTTCAATGGTATTTCGTGTTGAAACAATTCTTCTCTATACACTTTCAAATCTTCATAAGTCCAATCAAATACATGTTTATACTTATTCAACAATTCAATCAGCATTCTTCTAATTGTAGGACTTATCTTTTTACCTATGTACACCTTTTTTGGTGCCATCTCAGTTCCCAAATTAATTTCTTCAATATCATCCCTTCCAACTAGTGTCTGCTTCATTAAAGACTGATCACTTCCATCATATGCCCTCTCTAATGCCAGCAAGCCTTTAGGAATCTTATTTGTTTTGAGCTGTATGATTTCTTTTCCAAATATTGTCTCTTTTCCATCAACTTCTTCAACAAAGGCATTGAATTCAATCTCTTGGGCTTCATACTGGTCTATATAGTGGAGGAATTTCAAAAGATCTATGTCATCATTAAAAAATTTCCTGCTATATACATTATCAAGCACAGTAGGCCTCCTCTTGAATTCAATTTGTGACAATCCAGCCAATATAACATCATCTCTCTTCAATGCTACATTAGCTAGAAAATCTGTCATTATATTCTTCGATCTATCTACCCATTCAATCGAGAAGGCATCAAGCAACTCTATTGTATACCATACAACATTTATGTATTGCTTTAATCTTTTATTTTTTGTTGCATACTTTGATTTAATCTGCATTACAACCAACTCTAAATCTCCTAGAACTGCCAGTAACTTTATTTTATGCTTCACCACTATATTCAATCCAGTTAATAGAGCTTCATACTCTGCCACATTATTTGTGCATTCAAAGGTTAACGGGAATGAATACTTAAATGTATTAACTTCAGGTGAAATAAATACTATCCTAGCTCCACTGCCTTCTTGGCTGTAGGCTCCATCAAAATACATCTTTCACACACCATTTTGGTTTTGTGCAGCATGCTTCTCCATAGGATCACTATTAGTCAATTCTAGTTGTGTTGGTTCCATTTTGAAACTCCCAAGATCAACATCACAAAAATAGTTGATCTGATCTTGTGGCACACAATCAATGAGCTAATTCATCCTCGGCTCCCTATACAATTTCACTTCTTGGCCATTTATAGGAATGGTTGCATAAGACAAATCAAACTAGACATTTCCACCAATAGCCGCCATCCATTGCCTTGATAAAAGCATACCGAATTGAGGAGGGGTGTCTATCACTGTTATATCAATATTGTAAGCTACTTGAGGGTAAGCATCTAACTTGACTTCTACATCTTTCATTATACCCACCACAAGAACAGGTCGGTTATCCATTGCATATCACTTTCCTTCATATGTATCCAACCCCATGCCTAATTGTCTCATCACTCCTACTGGCATAATATTCATGGTGGCACTAGAATCTATCATACAATTCCTTAATAATTTATTATTTATGAGTAATGTGATAAAGAAAGGATCAACCTGTGGCGGACTTGTCAATACATTACTCAAGCAGATTTCTAGGATGTTTACTTTATTCTACTTATTTTTAGCAACCATTTTATTTTCAGTACTTACATGTTTTTCACTCTCATTTGTTATCAATTACATTGCAATGTCCCTGTACTCCTTAATTTTCATCATTTCTAGAAGTGGGATAGACATCTTTACTTGAGACAAGGCTTGAGTGAAATCAAAAGAAGAATCTTCTGCCTTAATCACTTTCTTTTGTTCTGATATTTCTCCTTTGTTCACTTCTTTTTCTCCTCTACCTGATTGATCATTTTTTTGAATTTCTTCATGTAGCTCTTTTACTGCATCCTTTGGATATGATTCTGTTTGATTTCCTCACGTTGTTTATTTTCAATTTTCTATGAAACTCCTTGCACAACTTTCTGATCTTTCATAAAGATACCCCTAGGGACACATTCATTCTCATTTACTATTCTACTTCTCAACCAGTACTTATTCTTGGCTTCTTCTACTGCAGCAATAGTCAATCTTTCTTTCTCTTCCTCAATAAGTCTCCTCACATTATTGTGAGCAGGCACCTCAATAGATGGTGGTTCTGCATAATCATCCTCAAAGTCAGAAAAAACATGTTGCTCAGCCATATGGACATTGTACCTTTGTTCTGCAACATCATACTCATAACCTCCCTCTTTTGAAGATGAGTACTTCTCCTCAGTATGGTGAGAAGTATTTGAAGTTAAGTAAATTGTATGATCTTCTCCACCATCTCCCATTAACACTCCTTCCTGCATTCTCTGAGCTAATACACAATAATCAGGGGAGTGTGGTTTATCACAAACTTCACAACAATAATTACTATTCACCATATATGTTCCCTTCTTCTTCAATGGATCATGAGTTTCTTTGCTTCCAAGCCTATTTGTTACAGGTTTTCCATCCTTCCAGTTTTTGTTGTAGGGCATGTCATGCAACCTTGGCCTTGGTCTTTCATTCCTATATGTATTCTCCTGCTTATATTGAAAATTATTGTTTTGTTGAGGAAATCTAGGGTTATCTCTCTTATTCATTATCCCAACAGCCTTTCTGTTATTCTCAATTTTTAATGCTATCTTTTGTGCTTTAGCTAAGTCCCTTGGAAATCTATTTCTCAACTCATATCCTGTTTTAGGGTCAAATGCATTCAGGTAAACACTTAATGCTACAGAGTCTAGTAACTTTGATCCTGGAGGTATTCTATTCTACAGTTTATTGAATCTTCTATTAAAATCAAAGACTGAATCATTCTGACCTTTCTGAATTCGCATTAGTTCATGGAGAGCAGCATCTGGTGCACTCAAATTCCCAAATTGTTCAAGGAACTGATCCTGAAATATTTGGAGAGAATAAATAGAAGTTGTTGCCAGGCTATTGAACCAATCCCTAGCTTCTTCAATAAGGGACATCATGAATAATCTCATATGCAAATCTTCATAAGGTACATCCAAATCCTGAATGAAGGCATTGAAATTCCTTAAATGATCCTCGGTTGTGATTGCATTACTTCCTATAAAATTTGGTACTAAACCTCTCCAACTGCTATCCATAGGATAGGGGTATAATTGAAACCTTGCTAGATCAAACTGTCTAATCATGGTTGTGTATTGATAAGGAGGAGGATTAGGTGGGTATTGATATTGGTACATAGGATTATTGTAATGCATATTTTGTTGTGGCACATGACGTTGACCAGGAGGTGGATAATTATTTGCATGTTGAGTGGGAACATAAGGTGGGTGATTTGGCTGTCTATGTTGATTCCCAATTTAATGGTGAGGAATCCTTGGTGGTTCAGAATACCCAGCACCATGATTACCCTGTCTATAGGGTAGTACATATTTTGGGGGAAAACCATATGTGTGAGGAGTGTTCTGAGCTTTTTGCAATTTGAATTCTCTCATTGCTTGAATCATTTGGGCTTTTTTTTGCTCTTCCCTTTCCTTTCTCTGAGATTCATACCGTGCCCTGACTTCCTCATAACTTAAAGATTCATAATCTTCCTGATGAACTTCCTGATTAGCAGGTCCACTCTAATTAGCCTCCATTTTTTGGTCATATTCATATTGAATTCTGAGTCGTTCAGCTTCAAGTCTAGCTTCAAACTCAGCCTATTTTCTAGCTTCAAATTCAAAAAAATTTTGAGGATTGTAAAAAGGATTTTTCTGATCTTCCAGGGTACAAGGCTCTTTAGTTGAATCATCTTTCCATGTGTCAAAACAATTCTCACCAAAAGGTATTGATGATTTATCTTTATTTGTGAAGCACATGTCCTCACTTTTCCCTTTACCCTTGTCAACCTTATTATTTTTATGTGCCCACTTACTATTGCCAGGAGGAGCTCCAAAATGACCTCCCCTAAATTGAGGCCTTCTTCCATTCATATTGCAATTTTTAATCAGAGTCGCCACTCACTTTCTTGAAAGTGAGAAAAAGATTGTTACTTGGTATTCCAAGCAGAGTCTGTATATAGAACTTCTGACTCTATGATTAAGGTGCAAATTCTTTGTTATCCCCGGTAGAGGCGCCAATTTGTTAACTCTCAAAAACGGAGGTTTGAACCACAAAAGGTTGCCAAGCTTTCACAATGTTTTAGGGTAACAAAACAAGGTTTGAAACAATTGAACCTTCTACTCTCCAGGTGCTGCTAGATCTAGGCGGGTGTACCTATAACAAATGAAGCAGACTTGACTATTGATCTTCTCTTCATGCCATGATTTGTCCATGATGGAAAATTCGAATGGACAAAATAAAATAAATTTGGTATATATTGTATACTAGTATTCAAAACTAAACCCTAATACGCTCAGTTAACAGATGTAAAAAAAGTATGAATAAAACTAAATGATTGGAAACAGTGAGACCAGTGCCTTATATAATGTACGGAGTCAAATGAAATTTTAAACAACTGACTTTTTTTTGGATTCATTCAAATTGTTTGGCATATTTTATTTATAACCAATATAAAAATGAAAGGTTGTGATTATTAAGTTCTTAATGATGTAGATGAAATTCCTTGATTATTATGATTAATCAAAAGGATTTAATCCTTCCTTGAAAGAACCTATCAACCAATCACACAGATACAGAAAATACGTACTGATAAACTAGACATAAACTTGTTATGTTGATCTAAATTACCAAGCAACATCAATCTTAGAGACAACTCAAATAATTCTTTCAATAGGCACAACACAACAATTGACACCAGAATATGCTAGCAAATCAGATGACTTAGATTGATATCTCCATGGCTTCAAAACATACATCAGAGTCTCAGCCTTGTGAAACATGGTGTTCCACCATATTTTCTATTCTCTATCCCTTTCTACCTATCATTTTCATATTGTTTTCAAAATGGACATTTATACATTGAGAATACAAAAGGATGCATCCCTTTGGAAATAGAGAATACATATTATAAAACAAAATATAGAGAATAAGTAGGCTCTATTTAGCCATAAGTGAGTCTTATTGAGGTGGTCCAAATAATCATGCCGCTCATATGTGTCCGCATCTCCAATAGCATTCTGGACCATAACTTCCATCTTGACCATTCCCTCATTTTGTCTACTCACTTCTTCCAATGCTTTATCCTCTACAGAAGCTATCTTCATGATTTCATTTAGCATTGACTCACATTCATTTTTCCATCTGGTGGCCTCTTTCAAATCCCCATTATCATCAGAAAATGTAATTACAATTTTCTCAGTAGCTGCAATTAACCCATGTTCATCCCCTTGCAATTCATCATAGAAATTTTGATGGCGATTGATTATATGATTTGCAGCTTCAAGTGCAAAACTGCTAGGTTCATCACTTTGAGCCAACTCATGAAATTTCTCCATGATTCATCCATCCATCCTTGTGTGCTCCTTCAATGCAGCAAGAGTATGAAAGTATTTTCTCCACAATTTATTCAACCAAGATGTCAAATGATCCTTCCTCTTCTTGACAATTGCAACAATAGCATCATGCTTTCCTCGAGAATAAGCACTTGACCCTGTGAATTGGTAACGTCCAAACCCTGTAACTTGTATCCATTCTTGAAAATTCATTCTGCAACTCCTCACAATTAATTTCCTCATTGCAAAACCCTTCTAGTTTGAAAACCTCATCAATTGCTTCTTTTGACACATGTATCTATGGTTTTCTAGAAGGATCACATATAGCTTTATACTTTGGATCATAATGATTAGCAAGTAATTTTACCAATTCAACATTTATAAATACATTAGGGCACACCAATTTCCCTACATTCAACTTCCATGGATTACAGACTGGCTCAAAATGGTTCCTCCTATGGTAGTGGAAATTGAAAAGCTCATACCCCCTTATAGTAGTCCAGACATCACCTATGAACTTGCATTTATCATCTAGCTTATCAACCTCTGCCCTAAGTTGTGTAGACCTTCTAGCTTTAGGCCTTGAACCAGGTAGTTGATCAATGAGGTCTTGGTTCAACCTCCTTTCAGTGCCTCCATGCTCTATATTAGTCTTTTTTTCTTTCCCTTCGACTGACTACTCTCACCAAGCTTTCTACCTTTACCCTTTCCAGAACTAGAAGACTCCATTTTCAAGCTTACAGAATCAAAATGTGAAAAACAAAGAAGCAATTACTTATAATATTCTGCTCGAGCTCCTCAGACTAAAAAAATAACTCTATTCTCTATTTAGCATGCCAATTCACCAGCAATCAATTTGGAAATGAAGAATTGATTAAAACATTACTATTTTATCCCATCGCACCATTAATGAAGCACGAATGAAACCTCCTTTGAAACTAGCATTGTCGCATCAATTGTCTTATCGATGAGAAAATTTCAAATCTGGGGCAAAATCCCTTTTCAACGTTTATTTCACCATTCGCCAAGACACTCCATTGTCTTACTGACACCTAATATCAACTTGATGGCTATTGCTTCTATTTTTCATGTCGCTGCGACAACTTCAAATTGGGGAGATATTACATAGACTTCTTGGTTCCATACCGATATACATTCTTCAAAGCATTTTCTAGTCGCTGAGACATTAATGTTCTCACACCGACTGAAATCCTTTATCTTTATGCTCTTTGCCGTAACCTGCAAATGTCGGGGAGATATCTCGCAGACTTCATCCTATTTCTCTGAAAGTCTTCATTTTCCTTGGGTCGCCAAGACGAATTTATACTCTTTCTGATGCAATCATCATTTCACCCGCCTCACTGTGACATTCAAAGTCGGGGAGATATTATGTAGATATCTTTACATCTTACCGATATATACTCTTCAATGTATTTTCCATTCGTTAAGACAAAATCACCCTTTCACCAATGAATTCTCATTTCGGCGTGTCCACCAAGTTTCTCACTAAAGAAATAAACCCGACCAATGAAACAATACTCTCAACAAAACAATGAACCTTCAAAAAGACTTATACCAACACCCAATGTCTTACCGAAATCACTCCTCTAGATTACTCCTATTCGGAAAAACTCACCCCGAACTACCTGTCGGTATAATATTCATACTTCGATGAAACTTATACCGAAAAGTTCCTCTCTTGGCAATGCAAATATTTATTGGCATAAGTTTTAACTCTACAAGACTCTATAGCTTCTCACCGATAACTTTTGAATACCCTTGAACTTGGTTCGGCCAAACAATGGCCCCTTCGCTAAGACCTTCCCCGATGCACATAAATCTTATCGGAACATTTGTTTGCAAGCCAGTCGGTAAGATAAAATGACTTCATTATGAGTTCATGCCGATACCAATCAGTCTGGCCAAAACAACCCCTTTATGCATTAGTCTATAAGACATATTGTCTTCACCCTAACATTACACCGATGCCCCAACATATGCCGATATACTTTTTATAGATACCTGTTGGCAAGAAAAAGTAGTTCGCCGAAACATTATCCTGAACACCTTAGCTTGACTGATATACTCCCACATGCACAGTCAGTAAAACACAATGTATTCGCTATGACTTCACTCCAACAATGAGTCCCTTCACCAAAATGACTTCTTTTATCGCCAAAACAAAAAAAACTATCCTGGCGATAGTCTGCAACAAACATATATTAGTGAAAAATCAGGTCGGGGAGACTTTTACAATGTCTTGCCGATTCAGGTTTTTTAATGAAAAAAGGACTTGATGGACTCAATGAATTTTATGATGGAAAATAAGCAAGACAATAAAAAGAGGGAATTTTATTCTTATGATGAGGACTCAATGCTGGAACTCTTGAATGAAATAAACTGTAAAATTTCAAAATTTTACAGTTCTAACAATCTCTTCCCTTATTCGTTGGGGGAAGAGGCCTTATATTGGTATATTAACTTGTCAATGGGATCCATTACATCTTAGGATTTGATGTTGAATGCCTTCTTCCATAAATAAAATATCCCAATCGACCCTTTGGAGATATATCGACAATTCACATTAGTTCGAAGGGAAGTCAACAAGCCGATTAGCTCCTTCAATGATTGATTTCATCAAGCCTAGACAAGGTTACAGGTCCTGTATGTGCTCAATGATGTTGTTTCCCTGCTAGTTTACTACACAACATTGGATAATCTCACAGTTGTATTGGTGAAAAGAATGTGACTAGCTCCAACTCGGTTAGTAGATGCTTACACTGAAGGAGTTATTGCCAGTACAAACTTGGGGAAAAACATTTCTGGTCCACTGCCCTCCTTGGGTCAGGTGGCTCATCTGATGTAGGTTCAAGGCCTCAACCAAGCATTCGTTAATTAGAAACCTCTTATGAACTAGGTTCCTCAGCTACCCATAGTCCCACATCCAGGACAACCGATGAACCAGGTGCCTGTCGTGCCTCCATATTTGTAGCCTCAACAATCACAGACCTACTCCCAGGCTCCCCAACAGTAGCAGGCATACTCTTAGTAGCCTCAAACACCATTATACCTGCAGGGACTAGAATTTCCTCCAGCACATCAAAATTAGCCAACTTCCCCACCTGTTTTCCTTCAAAATCAAGTGTCATAGCCAAGTAACACCAAGAAATATCAGCTTGATGAGCTAATCGAAATGATCAAGAAAATGTCCATGGAGATGACACACCTAAGAAATCAAAATAATCAGCTATAAGCTTCTTAGTGGAGCATTCAAGCCAACCTCAATAGAGAAAATAAGGACAGTCATGATGTGAGTACCTCCTCCAGATAGAACTATGAATAAGGACAAAATTCTAACCAAAATTTTAAAAGGAGACTGGCCCAAAGACAAAATAGGACATGGGATACTAGGCCCAACAACAAAGGTGTTCCTACTCTAGTTGACTAGCCTACAAATGCTGAAAAGATGACTAGTGGTGTGTACCTTGTTGATGTAGCTCTATCTGCATGGTGTCAGATTCACAAAACAAATAAGCACTTCAAGTTGGACTGCCCTGAGTTCCTAATAGCCGCAGAAATTTTCCAAGTCAAAGTTCAAAATTTTGTGGACAATGTCGAATGCCACAACATAGTCCCATCTAAGCCTTGTGACTCCTCCTATCTTGTGGTCAATCTAGCGCCATTCCCATGAAGTGAGAACAATGTCCTAAAATGTGAGGATGCTCCACCAAAAGAGGAAGAAATCCAATAGGTAACTAGTGAAGAAACCTTTTCTCAGCTTTTTGCTTCAGTACACAATGGTCCATTAGATGAGGAAGAACCATATGTAGATGAGGTTCACATGTTCCACTAGAGAGCGACTCCCTACTACCTTAAGATAAGGCAGGAAAGTGGACCTTTTATGACTTCAATTCCACCGAATAATTTTAGTACCCCGCCTAACCCCAATGTCAGCAATAATCCTGGTTTTCCTCATGTGCCCACTTAGTACCTCAACAAGAATAGGCCATTAAATCAACCTCAAAACCAGCCTCAAGGACAACCACAAAATCAGTCAAGCCAGACAAAATCCTAGCTCACTAGATCTACCACAGGCAGAGCCTTCAAAACTAAAATTGAACAAATGGGTGAATACGTTGTTGAGGAGTTCAAAAAGATCAAAATCAATTTGTCTTCCTTCGAGTTACTCAAGGTTCTTGCAGTTAGGAATTCCTTCTTTAGACTTATTAATGGGACTCATTCCTCTAAGGAAACACAAGAAATACCAACTAAGAGAGTCTCTTTCGAAGACCCTCCAAGTGAGCCTGTTATTTAGAAAAATCATGGAAAGAAAGCGGACCCACCTCAAAATCATCCTATGGGTAGGCAGTCTGCAAAGGAATTGGATTGGAACAATAGGAAAAACCCCAAGGACTAACCTTTTGTGCAGGCTAAGGATAAATTCAGCAATAAGAACAAAGCTCAATAGCTTAGGTGGACACATCTATGGTCCTATTCCAAGGAAAGATGGAAGCACTACCCTTCCTCACCACCATCTAGATATTTGGGAAGAATTTGCACAATTGTATGATTGACTTTTGAGCATCAACCAATGTCATATCTCTGGCAGTGTGTAAATCCCTTGGGATTACCCCCACACCTTCAAGAAAACAAGTCAAGAAAACAAGTGACTCAACTAGACAAAACGGAGGTTAACATAGTGGGAGAAATGAATCAGATCCCCATGCAGATTGTTGTAGACCCAAGGGTGCAACAAGTTATTGGCATCCAAGTTATGGACATTCCCAACACATATGGAATTATCTTAGGATGGGACTTCACTCGTGCATTGAATGGGTATGCTACAACAGACTTTTCTCACATGTGGCTTCCATGGAAAGGACTGCCAAACCAAATTTGAATAGATCGAGAGCCACGCATGAAGTTTATGATCATGGAATACAACAACATGAATGAGGCGTTGTTTGTTGAAATGGAATTTGGGAATTATTGTCCCTTTGTCTATTAGGAAGAAGTAGAGCCTCAAGAAGAAGAACTAGCTACAGAGGTTTTCCTAGTGCAATGCAGTATTCCAACCAACCTGGCCCATGTGCCTCAAAGCATGGAGATGTTAGTGGAGCCTCAAGATGAAGATCCTTATGAAGATGGAAACCTAGGATTGTTGGATGGCTTCCAAGATTTCATGGAAAGGTGCATACAAAATCAACTTAGTCTAAGAGCTAGAATGGACTTCCAAGAGCTCCTACTCCCCAGCTGGTGCAGAATTCATAATGTCACCCACTCTGAGTTTGAATGTTGCTTGTTCCAAATAGCAACGGAATATGTCAAAGGAATAGTTACTCCTTAGAAGGAGATGCCGATAGGGAAGCCTGCCCCAAATCAGACTAAACCAATGCCTGCTTTGGAGGTTATAGATACAATCATGAAGCCTAAAAGGAATGAGCATATAATTGGCCCTGGCGTCAAAGAGCCTTCCAAGTTATGGATGTTGCACTTTGATGGATCCAAGTCCAAGCAAGAAGCCGATGTCGGGTTCGAGCTTATCAGTCCTACGGGTAAGACCTATTTTGCTGCCCATAGGCTCCAGTTTTATTGTACCAACAATATAGCGGAATGCGAAGCTCTAGTACATGGTCTTTTAATGGCTTTGAGGAAAAATGTTAAAATGTTGCAAGTTTTTTCTGATTCTAAGTTGGTAGTCAAACAAGTTAGGAAGTTGTACTCCTACCATGACAGAAGACTAGCAAACTATAGGCATAGAGTTTGGGATCTCTTAGAGAGTCTAGATGCATTTAATATACAGTTGATCCATCATTCTTAGAACCATATAGCTAATGTCTTGGCTCAAGTAGCCACCACTTTGCAACCCCTGTCTCTGTCTGGACTCAAGAGATTCATATTTGAGTTGACATCTACCCCATCTATCCCAGAAAATGTCACTCATTTCCAAGTACTCAATGATGATAAACACATCCTAGAATTCATCACAAGTGTTGATATATTTGCAACCCAAATAATTGATGACGCTGACCCCGAGGAAGTTGAATTAGATATAGAAGGGGTCATTAACCTCAAAACCAATACGATCCCTAGCGGGATGGTTCAACTTGAGTGCATATTTGACCTGGATCAGATCAAATATCAAGATCAGAAAATAAAGAAGGATGCCATAAACCACTAGTACGACGCCCACAACCTCAAAACAACTGAGGAAGTCAAGAATGTGTTTATTGGCAAGGTGTGCACTATAGAAGAAAAGAAAGGAATCATTGATCCTTTGTGAAAGTATCACAATGTGGTAGCATGGAGCTACAAAGATTTGAAGATGCATGATACCTCCATTATCACACATACCATTCCTCTCAAGCCCAATGTGTGACCATTCCGACAAAGACTACACCTTATTGGAGCCTATCATTTACAAAGAAGTGCAAAAACTACTTTTAGCGAAAATAATCTTTCCAGTCAGGCACTCTATGTGGGTGGAAAACTTGGTCTTGGTTAGGAAAAGGAATGGAGAAATTCGATTATGCGTGGACTTCCACAATCTAAACAAAGCTTCAAAGAAGGAAAACTATCTAGTGCCTTCATTGGATGAGGTATTGTAGGTTGTTGATGGGTCACAAATGATGTCCTTCCTTGGCAGGTACTCTGGTCACAACCAAGTGATAGTGCAGTACGAAGATCACCACAAAACAACATTCACCACCAAATGGGGCACCTTTTCCTATAAACGGATTCCATTTGGGGTCATCAATGTCGACACCACATTCCAACGTGTTATGGACATTTCCTTTAAATATCTCATTGGAAAGTGCATAATCATCTACATGGATGATTTAACTGTGTTTTCAAAGAAGCGGAGTGACCATGGCTCTGACTTATGCAAAGTATTTCAAAGGTGCCAAGAATTTGGATTTTCACCTAATTCGAAGAAGTTCATCTTTGGAATCACTGAAGGAAAGTTGCTCGGGCACATCATCTTATAGTGGGGAATCTTGATAGACCCTGAGCAGATCCAATCCTTGTTGAATATCCTACTACCAAGTAGCAAGAAGAAACTAAAATATTTCTTCAGAAAGATAAATTCAGAAAATTCATTACAAGCTTTGCTGAAATCATCAAGCCACTTAACGCTATGTTGAAACAAGATGCCAAGATTGAATGGACCCTAGAAGCAAAGCAATCCTTTGAATAAATTAAGAAATCAATTGTTAAAGCACCAATTCTAGTCAGCCTAGACTACCTGAAGCCCTTCTACATCTATTTGTTTGCTTCAGATCACTCATGTGCCAACATTTTGACCCAAAAGGACAATGAAGGAAATGATCACCATATTCCCTTTATGAGTTCCCCTTTGAAATATGTTGAACTAAGATATCACAATGTGGAAAAGCAAGTATATTCCCTTGTTAGAGGAGTTAAGAAATTTTTGCATTACATCTTGCGCAATAAGGTGTTTGCCATTGTTCCTGACCCGACAGTGAAGACACTGCTCATGCAAAATGAGCTAGGAGAAAGAAGAGCCAAGTGGGTTACCCTGCTGCAGGAATACAACATGGAAATTCAGCCATTAAATTAGTGAGAGGACAGGCACTCACCTGAACAATAGCTAAAACAGAAACTAACATAGGACCTGAACTTACAGTACAGCAGTACCAGCTTGAGGATTTTTCCCTAGGGGAATGGTACGATGACATAGCCTATTATTTGTTGAACCACAAGTGCCCACCTTGTTTGTAGGGAGTTCAAAAATGTACTCTTTGCTTGAAAAGAAGTAGCTACATGTTGTGAGGATCCATACTCTATAAGAGGAATCATGAAGGTGTCTATCTAAGATGCCTTGGCAAAGAATAAGCGGACCAGGTCTTCAAGGAATTTCATGACAAGTTTGGCACCAGTCATGGATCTGGTCCTTCCACTGGTCATCAAATCTTATGAGCAAGTTACTATTGGTCAACAGTCTTTAGGGATGCTCACAACCAAGTCCACACATGCCATATCTTCCAAACCTTTGCAACTAGAGAAAAGAATGTTGTCCCTTTTCAACTAGTTTTGGAGGTGAGACCGTTCACTCAATGGGGTCTTCACTTCATTGGTCTAGTAAGCCCACCATCATCTACAGGACATAGGTATATTCTAACTGCTTATGATTATTGTACTAGATGGACAGAGGTTATTGCATGTAAGCATGCACAACAGAGGTAGTTATGAATTTTCTTGAAAGCTTTATATTAAATCATATTGGTTGCCCCTATGCATTAGTATGTGACAATCGCCCTACATTTTCCTCTCTCAGGTTTTCTAGTTGGGCCTTTGATTATGGGATAGCCCTTAAATTTCTATCCAACTACTACCCTCAGGGTAATAGCCTAGAAAAATCCACTAACAAAAACTTGATCACTATGATCAAAAAACTACTTGACAGGAATCCCAAGGACTGGCACACCCAGCTCAATTTTTCCCTTTGGGAAGATCACACATGCCTCAAGGCTACCCTTGGTGATTCCCCATTCCACCTTTTTTATGGCTTAGATCCTATATTCCCAATCCACCTAAAAATCCCCACCCTCTAGTTCATTAATGACTTTTACAAAGAGGGAGACCGTAGAGAAGCTCACTTGGCTGATTTGTTACACTTAGAAGAAGTGTGTGACTGTGCAATAGAAAAAAATTCCAAATACCAGGGCGTAGTCAAAAGATGGTTTGACCACCGAGCTAAAATCAAGGCCTTTAGAATCATTGATCTAGTCCTATGCTGGGACAAGGCCCATAAGAAGAAAGGGGGACATAAAAAATTCGACAAGCTCTGGCTTGGCCCCTTTCAGATAGCTGAAATCCTTGGAGAAAATTCCTTCTATCTAAAGACCCTAACTGGTGAAGATGTCCCATTGTCATTCAATGAGCAGCACCTAAAGCATTACTTCCAAGCCTGAGCTCTTTCGATTTCCTCTTTTGTAGGTACTTGTATATAGGTTAGTTTAGTTTTCCTTTGGTTTTCTTTCATCTCGCTACTTTGCATCACTTTTGTTTTTCTCATTTCCTAGTTGTTTTTCTTTGATAAGAGTGTTCTTCATTTCTTGTTGCAGTGGTCATGCTCATTCAATGAATGGTTCACTTTGTTGTTTGTTCTTTGTGTTCTTTGGATAAATGTTCACTCTCAACCATTGGTCCCTGGTAGCTTCCATGGAATGACTTCCTCATCTAAACGCTGCCTTAGAACTCAACCCTTGGTTGAATCCTCCTTTACATTCATCTCAAATCTTGCACCAAATGCATAATAATTGTTTCCAAAGAGTTGTACAGTGGTTGTTATGACTACCTAGTGAGCGAAAAAATCTCAAGTTTGCTCTAGTGACCACTATGGTTCCCAAGCCCATAGTGAGCTCCAATGCTTGCACAGCTAAGAAAAAGAATAAAGTGTTAAAAGAAGTATCAGAAGAAAAAATAGAAAGAAAATAAATGATGAAATCAAGCAATCGTATGGGTGTGTGATTAACTCTACCGAGGCTATAGACGCCTAGTTGGTAGTAGAGAAATAATCATGGGGTTCACAATGACAACTCTGTCAGGGCTATAGATGCCTAATTGGCAGCGGGGCAATGTCCGAGTTACTTTTGGGGCTGGATGATTTATGTAGCTTGCTCGGTTAGATTAGCTGCCACTTGTCATAGTTTCTAAGGGAAAGGAATGAATTCACTAAACACACACTTCTAAGATGTTTTGTAGGTTGACTTAGCTAAGGACCTTTTTATCCTAGTTCACTTTTGGAATTCGGCCCCCAGTCTACAAAACTAGAGATTCTTGGTTCTGAATGAGCATTTATCCTTAGAATGCTCGGGAGCATTCTCCAATGAAGTCACCATTTGTTGTGCCTTCAACACACATGCCCCATTTGGAATGAGACCCTCTCTTTTCTTCACCTTGTTGGGTTGCTTTTATCACTGCCTCATTTTATGTGCCCCCTGTTTAGTGTTCAAAATGGTCAATGAGCTTTAGGGAAGTCATCTTGAGTTGACCATATTTTCACCTCCTCAAATTTTCAAAGTTCTAGATCTTTGTGGGATCCTGCTGGTTGTTTACCTTAGTGTTTTGCAATTGGAGTCCGTCCAGTCCATCAGGCCCGCCCTTCCAGGTCACCCCTCTCAGATTTTTGTCACCTCATCACTGTTTCTAACAGACTTTCCCTAGCGACTTTCCACCCATCGGGACCCAGAACTCTCGTCGCTGTCTGTCTAGCACTAAACTCCCAAATGTCCATCAGTCAATGGCCACCCAACTGTTGGTCCCCGATGCTCCCACGACCATTTTTCAAATTGTAGCTTACCAACCCAATGTCCATTGTACAAGAATTTATTTCTAGCATTTAATGCCTTATTTTCTATAAATAGGTGAGTTTGAGCTGTCATTGTCATTATGTCAGTTCACCAGAGAGAAGTCTGAATGAGCCAGAGCCTCCTGTCAATGATGCCTTCAAGCCCAACAAATTCTCATGTTGATTCACATTGTTTTCCTAATAATCTTTCACCTCCTTCACTAGGTTCTCAAGGTTAGTTCATTTCCCTATGCCATGCTTCACGTTTATCCTTGATTTTCTAGGAAACTGATGCATTTGAAGGATGGAAACTCATGAACTCAGTAGACGAGACTAGGGCACAGAAAACCCATGTGATAAAATCTTAGCGAACTTCACAAACAACCTGTTATCCATCTGTGGAACCTAGGCTCCCCAACACTATTCTTCAGCTAGAGAATTCATGCTCTACAGGCCCGCAAGTCTCCATTTCTGCTAACAATGTTAAGCAATAAAGTTAAACTTTGTACATCTAACTCCTCCCCCTGGTCCGCCATCGCAGGAAGCTCCCATCTCCTCACTGCCTTAACTTAGGAAAATTTCATAAGCTAAGAGGAGATCCAACGAACCTTTCAAATCTGACTCCATGGGATTCCTTCCCTGGGATGTCCCTTTTGATCCATCATTCCCAAATGGCTTTTGAACCATAGCCTCCCAATGGCCAAGCCCCACTCTTCAAATTGCCCTATGACCAAGCCCTTAAGAAATTTTAAGTCATGGCTTGTATCGGCTCCCGCCTCGTAGACTTCCTCTGGTGGAGTTCTATTGGAGTTTCATCATCCCACTTAGTTTTCACAGCCCGTCCATCCCACCCATTGGACCTCGAGTCTCCCTCCATTAGCCACCTTCATTTTAACCTTTAATGATCAAATGTCTAGCTCTTCATGGGTCCCGCCCCGTCGAATTTTGTCTAGGGGACACCATGTCAAATCTACCATCCTCAATGGCCCCTGACCTTTGGGTTTCACTCACCACATGGTTGTTTGAATGAAAATGGTGAAAATCATTGTGGTCAACCTTCAACGAGTTTCCCTTGTCAGGTTGTTTTCTTCAAGACATCGTCCCATCCTCGCCATGCTCACACGGAAAACTGCTTCTGTCCTTCCATCCTTTGGGACCCAACCGCTCCATGACCTTTGCATCCATCAGCGACAAACAACAAAATGTGACGGCCTTATCTTCTACTAGACCCGATGTGGTGGGTTAATCCCACTAGGCTGCCGTATGATGTCCATTGTATCAAACAGAAATCTCTTAGTGGACATCTGCCTCCTCCAAACCAAAATTCCTAAACGACGAGTGAGCTATGCCACTGTCTCCTCAGGCCATGGGTCCCGTCTATCAGAACTTCGCCCCTAGAATGTCACCTTGCTAGATCCATCCTCAATGGTAGACTCCAAACAACAAAGCTCCTTTCTGATTCTAATCACTTAAATGATGATTTAGATGCCCTCCAAACTTCAAATTGTCTTTGACCCACATGCCAAAATAGGAAAAGCTCCCTGATGGACCCTTTAAATCAACCAAACATGAAAGCAGGTCAGGACAGGTGAGTCGTCATGCCCTAATTTTCATCCCTCCTATAGCTTCTCCAAACTACCATCAACCAGGGGAAATTTGGCCCGTAGGGCCCAAATTGTTCAAAATCCTTCCTACAAAATTCTAATGCCAAAGTGGAAGATATTTTAGGATTCCTGAAAGATGATTTATCCAATCTAACACTATTTTGTAGAGATTTGGCTAACATTTCCATGTTTTCATACTTGAATGTGCTCATCTCTCTTTCGCCCGCAGGATATATGGGATCAGGTGCAAGACCTTCGGGAGAGGTTGTGGAGAACGACAAAGGGAACAAAACAACTAAAGCACCTCGTGGAAAGGACGATAAAGACCAGATGAAATATAAATTCTAGGGGGAACCTCCTAACTCCAAGGTCACCACCACCTACAAATAAATCATAGATACAAACATCAGACATTTAGACATTGACAAATTCAAGCAAAGATTCTGAATCAACCCTACAATAGAAAGTGCAAGACTAATCAGAAGCAGTGGGTTGGCCAAAGCTATAGGCTTCCCTCCCGCTCTTATTTCCCCTGAGCTTATTATGGCTTGCATAGAGGCATACCAAGATGAAGGCCAAAAGCATAGTAGACAAAGATTAAAATGTTTTGTTTGACATGTCTCCCAAGTCAATAAAAAGGACTTTTCATATCCCTACCTTTGGGGAGATGGAAATACCAACCAAGGATGATGGCAAGGTGATGTGGGATCAAGACCCCCTTAAGTGAAAAAGACTTATTAATTAGTACCGGTTGAAAGAGAAGATGGGCAGTGTTGCAAAGGTTCCTCAGGAGATCTTCCACAATGACTTTTATGAGGATTTTCATGACTTGGTAACCCTACTAAGCAGAGTAATGGGCCTTCTAACTATGGCCTATTTCCAAGAATTGATTTTGTACTTCATTGAAAAAATTCTCCATGGAGAAGCTAAGTTCTACTGTGCAGGGATAATCAGTGATTACTTCCATGAGAAATTTATGGCTATAAAGAATACCTCTAGATTTTACATGACATATTACTTGGTCTATTCATTGGTTGAATAGATGCAATACAGAGGCTTATTCAGAGCTCCAGATGAGGAACCAGGCAAGGAGTTGAAATCCTATGATAAGTACCCTCAACTGTAATATAGAAACTTTAAGAGGTATTATTGCAAGGTCAATGACACTTTCATAGGTCACAAAATTAGATTGCTTGGGGTGACTTTGAAAGAGGAGTTTCCCATAGTGCCAATGCCTTCTTAAAATAGTTTTCCTTCTTATTCATTCAGTATTTGAATTTCACATATATCAGTGATAAAGGCTTTTTCAGAAAAAACATACAAGCTGCCCCAGTATCCCAATGATTGGATAATAATGTTAGAACTTTCTCGGTAGCTACAATAGGCACATTCCCTCCTAAGCAGCAAACATAAGGCAGGAATCCCTTATCCCCTCTCTTTTGGATAGGGGCTATACAAGCTTCACACATCTCAATGTGCCAACAATTCAGAGAAAGAACTAGTGGAATATCATTTGCGGCTCCACACTACCTGACCACGGGTGGACCCCTATGGTAAACTCAAGAAGGCGGTCAGACCTGAATACACCCATTTACATAGCATTGAGGACTTTTGGGATAATTGCAAAGATGATAAATAAAGGAGGATAAGGCACTATATGCAAATGAATGCATACTTTGTGAAGAAGGTCAATCTATTTCCCGTACCAGATCAGGCAACAAAAGATGAGAACACACCGATGGATCTTTGGTACAATGCAGTTGCCAACCTGTCACTACCACTGATTGACAAGGATGAGAAAGAGGTTGATGACCTCGATATTCTAAGAAAACTCATCGAGGCCAAAATAAATGAGTGGATTGATGGAAAAATTGCCCAATTAAAGCATCAAGGGGTCACTTTGACCTATGATGGGCTCGAGAATGAGCCAAAAAGTGAAACAGAGAGTGGGACAGCCGCTTCCCTATCAAGAGAGGCTTCAACATATCCTTCGACCACCAAGTCAAGGAAGAGGAAAGAAGATGTAGACCAACAACCCAACCCCAAGGTATATGCTAGAAAGGCTTTGGAAGGTGAACCTTCCAAGAAACATAAGAGATCGGGCAGTTTCATGCAAATGCCTACCATTCAAAAATATCCACTCCATGAAGGAGATGAACTAGAGGCTAAGCAACCACAATCTCCACCTACTACCTCTGACACTACTGTTATAACCACTGTTGCCCCTCCACCTACTTCTTAGGTGATGGTTGCCACTTCTCCACCTGCGGTGGATATCTTGGTCCACTTGCCTCTTCTCCACCCATTGTACAGGTTGTACCCATTGACTCTTCTTCTACCACCACCTCTCTGCTTTCCTTCACCTCCATATCTCTAACCACTTATCTTCCCCTAGAAACGACAATAATACCAATTCCTTCGCTCTCACTTCCAGAGGCCTTCTCCCAGAATATGTAAAATGTTCCCACAGAGTTGTCTAGAGTGCTAATGAACCTGGCTATTCAGGTTGCCTTGGCACAAATTCTTGCCAATATTCCTGCCTCCACTCTTCTAACTGAACCACCCAAAATGAAATCCACAATGTAAACATTTGAGGAGTTGGAAAGATGAGAGAAGGAAGCCACAAAAGGGGTTGAGGAGGAAGCGGATGATTACCATGAGCATCCCAAGTTCCAAAATCTACAAATTGATGAAGTGGTGCATGAAACAGAATCCTATGAGAGTGATGAAGAAGATGCTAGCGCCAAATTTATTGTGGAGACCTTTTATGTGGACCTCAAGGAGGAGTTAGCTCGATAGTTGAAGGATTTCAGAGAGGAGGTAGAAAATCTTCCTTCTAAGAAAGAAAAGGAATCAAGTGGTAAGATGGAGGAGGACAATGAACCTCCAACTAGGGAACATGATAAAATCCTGAGCATGATGAAGAAATGCCTCTCCTAGAAGAGCAAGAAGAGAAAGAAAAGAAATAACAAGAAGATGTGCCACCTCAATGCGAGGAAGAGGAAAAGAAAGAAAAATACAAATCCCAAGAAGAGGCTAAAACCCACGAAAGCCTCTCCTAGAAGAGCAAGAAGAGAAAGAAAAGAAAGAACAAGAAGATGTGCCACCTTAATGCAAGGAAGAGGAAAAGAAAGAAAAATACAAATCCCAAGAAGAGGCTAAAACCCACAAAAGCCTAGGAACGGAGCAGTCCAAAGAACATGGGCATGAAGAAGAAGAAAAAAAATTGTTGAAGGGGAGGACAGCCCCAAAGAGCATATAGCCACCAAGTCTCCACAAAAGGAAATTGTATTCATTTGTGATTCAAATGAAGAAGGAGAAAGGACAAAACAAGAGAGTCTAGGAGGCAAAGTGATGGAAGTTGGGCACGCCCATGAAGAAGAGCATGATCATGAATCACTAAGGGGAGAGTCTTAGATGCCTGAGTGGCTTGGGAAAAAATTAGAGAAGAAAGCTCCTACACCAAATGATCTAATAGCAAGGCTAGAGGTCATCTTGTTTTGAGCTCAAATAAGCACAAAGAAGGAAAAGAAGCCTAAAGTCAGATCCAAGTTGACCATGGATGCCTCTAGATCTAGAATCCTGCAAATAGCCACACCAGGTGGAGGAAGAAGGATAAGTTACTAGAGGTGTTAAGGATACTTGAAGGTAGAAGGAAGTTTTGCATCGACTTCCAAAATTTATATAGAGTCATGTACCCCAAACTTGAGGCCATCCTCAAGAAACCAGATAGATTCTCGAAAAAGGAGCTTAACTTGGTAAAAGATGACAACTAGCTCATCGAAACATGGAAGCTAAGCATGGATCATCAAAAGGAGGTGTTGTAACAAGTGTTCCATGAGGTGGAAATTAATATTGATTGGGCTAAAGAAGTTAGAGCAGATTGTATAAAATATTTAAAGTTGCTGACAGATCTTGATATGCCCACAAGTGAGTTGGATGTGGACAAATTAGAGCCATACTTTCAAAAGAAGTTGGAAAGAAAAACCACGGATCCACTAACACCCGATTTCCTGGGCTTCGTTGCATGAGTCTTTTCTCAGTCTGAGCAAGTAATGAAGAGCACACCAAAGTATGACAAGGATTGGGATACCCTCACCAACAAATCAAGAAAGCTAAATTTCCAGCTAATGCAATAGGATATATTGGAATGGAGAAAGCTCCAGGCATTAATCTTGAAGTTTATAGAATATTCCACTATCAAGAAGAGAGAAGGAAATCTGATTATTGAAGATGAGTTCCTCACAAAATAGCTACAGCAAAAGGGAAATCAGCAAAAGACAAATTTGCTAGTGTTGTCATATGAGGAAAAAATAGGGAAAAAGAAAAAAATGTATTTTAAATTGTAATATATTTGGTGGTAGGTGAAACCCTAGTTTGTAGTGAATCTTGTCCATACAATGCAAATCAATCTTGGCCATTTATTTTTCTTTTTGAACACTACAAATAGGGGTCTCCTCTCATTTTCAAGAGAGAGTTGAGTTGTTGTAAAGGCATGTTGAAGAAATTTTAATAGAATTTCATTGGATTTTGGTGGACTCTTGGGTTTCTATTGCATGTTACATGGTTCTTCTCCCATATTTAGTTGATTTGAATAGATTTACTTTGTTGTTCTTCACATTTTAGTTTGCTTTGGTAGATTTAGTTAATGTTGTTCATTAGTTTTGGAACATTCTGCTTTGTGTTGGCAACCTTTTTGGTCCATAATTTTTGTTGTTTATTGATGGTAGACAACTGTGTAAAGTTAGTCTAGACTTAAATTGAAAGCTGCTATAAATTTCCATTGTTTGTTCATGCTTATGGTGAATGAATGATTGAATATTTGTAGTCCTTAGAAGCTTGCACATATTTCATTAGACTGTGATATAATTTGGTTAAGTGAAATTTTGTTTTAGGAAGGTTGCCCATAGTAGAATCCTCCATGATCACTATTCATTGCTAATTTCACACCTAGGAACCTCTTCTCCTCCCTTCCCTTTTTCCTTTTATTTATAAATAACCTATGCTAAGGTTCATTGCACATTGTAAAACCAAATCTTAAGCTAAGATTGGAGTTTCAAACTATTGCTTGAACTTGCAACAATTGTACACCAACTTCTCCATCTCAAGAACTCCATTTTAAGATTCACCTTCCCTCCAGCTTGACTTCGTAAGTCTGACCTATGATTACCAAAAACATCACATTAAACCAAACTAAGAAATTCGATGCATGTCATGACCTGACACCAGAGAGACCTTGGGGTGATTTTCAGCAACTTATTGTTGGAGATTTCCTTTCAAGAGTGGTAGTGTTCCTATGCAGTGCCTATTTTGAGAAATGCTAAAACACCCATCAACACTGTGCATTACCATGATTATTAAAAATATAAAGAAAAGCCATTCCCTGTCATCAATTGTTCAGAAGAGGAGGTAGTTGATTTAAATATACACAATGTTCCTATGTTGAAGTACTCAAAACTATGGGTGAAGGACAAGATTCTAAAATTAGAGGTAAATGACACCAAATTCACTTATGAGTTCATGAGAGATATTGAATCTCATTCAGAAGAGGAAATAGAAACTACTAAGGATGATATTACTAAACCTTGTGAGGATTAGAACACAAAAGAAACCAAATTTATGATTAAAAGGAGGACTAGAATACATGCAAAAGAAAAGGAACCTAAAAGGCAGCCTATTGCTAAGGTGAGTAAGCCCTCAAAAGAAATTGTTGAGAAGGGAACTAAAGAGGCCCAACCTTCCAAGAACAAGAGACTTTTCACAAAGGGAAAAAAGATGGCTAAATCAATGTTTCAAAGGGAAAAAGTTAATGAAGGAGATACTACTCAAACCAAGGTGGTTGATGTAGAAATTTCTGGGGAGAAACCATAGGTATATGTAAGAAGAAATTCTCCAAAACAAAATGTTCTTCTTGTAGAGAATGCTAATGAAGTGGTGAATGAACCTAAAAGGAGCAATGAAGAAGCACCTATTGATGATGCTCTAAAGGAAACAGAGAGAACAATTATAGGAAATAATAAACTTCCCAATTCTCCTATTCAAAATATGCCAGTAGATGAATATGTTCATGAAGAAAAGGATGTCTCCAAGAATCCTGGAGAAGAGGAGGAAGATGAAGATTTTCCCACACCCAAGAGTGGAGAATTTAATTCCTTCAGGAGATAGTTGGAAGAAACTACTCCAGAGGTACAAAGTAAAGATGCAACATCAAAAGTTACAGAGGATATTCCTTCTCACTCTCCTGTCAAAGAGAATGTAAATGTATCAAATGCGGAAGATAAGGATGAGGGGCAACATAATGAGGATGAGATCAGTTTCTAAGATTGAAAGGATGAGAGCATCCTTATAGGTCACCCAAGAATAGCTTGATAGTGTGAGAAAAAGAGGGGATGTCATGGTTGGGAAAACATTGCATACATATGAGAAGTTCGAATCATCTCTTGAGGACATAACTCAGTTTACAATAGATTTCCAAAAGGTAAATGATGCCACCATTGTTGAGTTGAATAATATCATAGAAATCCCAAAAGAGGAGTTGACCAAGAAGAATATCTTCACATATTAAGATATAGTTAAATCAATGGAATGGATGGAGGTATGGAATTTCAGAAAGGAACACGTAATGAAAGCATTGAGGCAAATATCCAAGATTTGGAATAAGGTGAAGGAGATATTTGACAGTTGTGTTGCATTTCTGGAGATTGTCACTAGGAGAAAGAAATTTGGAAAGAAGAATTTAAATGTAGAACAATTACAGAAATGGTGGCATGAGGTTTACTCCCCATCTAGCAATGGTCCAATCATTAGAGATCAACTTGAGGATGTGGCCATTTATATCTTCAATTTGGATAAATACAAGGGATTATAGGTTGAATGGGAGAAAGCTTTGATTAAATGTGAGGAATCAAGAACAATTAAGTTGAGAATAAAATTTATCCCAATTCCAAACCCAGTCGACCTAGAGGACATTCTTTCAAAAGTTAAAGAACTTTCTAGAAATGAAGAAGATAAGGACAGGGAGGATGACCCAGCCTAGATTCCTTGAAGAATGTTCTTTTTACGTCAAGATTTTCAAAGAGACAAGTTGGTCATGCTTAGATTTTTGTGCTAGGACTTTATTTAATTTTAAAATTCCTTTTGAGATCGACTTATGTATTATTTTATTGTAAGATTAAATTAGAGAGTTTTAAAATGTCAAGGTCGACCTATCCGGTTGACTCAATGTAAAAACCTAATTTAATTTCATCCTAGGCTGACATGTCATGAAGAGTTCTATAAATGGAGGCATTTTCCTCATTTGTAAGGTTAATAGTTGATGGTTGCTAGAAGTTCATGTTGTTGTACTTGAGATACTTGAATTGTTGCAAATTATTGGTGAGCTGAATACAAGTGAAGACATTATCTTTTGGTGCTCTTCCTTGTGTTATTTAATTTGTGTATGGTCCTTATGTGTCTCAACTATTATAAGTTTTTTTGAGTAAGTTTTTTATGGTAAATCTTAGAAGTAGTCGTAGTTCATTTGTCTTCAAGATAAAGTGTTTGAGGTGTTGAGGTATCTTCAGTCCATACTTTTTGTGATCTGTTGATTGTGGATTACTGTGTAAAGTTAGCCTGGGCCTACTCTATATTGCACTCAAGTTCAATTGTGAATGTTTGAATGTATGTTTGAATATTTACAATCTGATAATCTTTTGATTCATTTGGAGATTGCATTGTCTTTGTGATACTTCATATTTGATCTTGGTTAAGCAAGGATTGGTTTTGGAAGATTGGCCCATCTTAAACATTCTATTATTTTCACAAATGGTATTAGGTTTTGGATTAGATATATCTCTTAAACCCTACATCTTTTTTTATTTCTTTGAAATTATTGTTAGAGAAATATTCACAAATCATCACTACTATTGTTACATTTGATGAAATTTGAAGCTTCCAACATTTTTTTGTGTAAGGCCCCTTGTGTTTACCAGCATTTACACATATTTCCACTGATTTTTTTGTTGCATTTTCAAGACTTTACATTAGAGACCTTGGGGTTGTTTCTTGAGGCTTGCTGATAGAAATTTACCTTTCATGAGAGATAGGATACTTGTATTTGGTCTGAGTTGTTGTAGTGCTAAAAATTCCATCAACACAAATCACCTAGATCTGTAATCACACATGAAGAAGAAAAAATGTTTTATTAGGGAATAGGGGTTTTCCTTGGCCAAACCCTATTTTGGTAATTAAACCTTGAAATGAAATGAAATAGAATCAAGGAATGATGAATGAAAAAATGTAATGTTACAACTCACCAAACCCTTGATATAAAGGCTAAAAACTTGTGTGTGATGGCTCCAATGGATGTGGATCTTGACTCTTGATCTTCATATGAGATGTCTTTGAATGCTTTGTTGAATCATGAAAACCTGCATCACAAATGTTAGCTCACAAACACACATGATGCATGAAGAATTTGACATGATGCTTGAATGTTGAATGTTTCTCCATATTCTTGATAATTTCATCTTGAATGCTCTCTTGATCACAAGTTTTCTATAATGTTTGAATACTTGAAAGCTTAGATGAAACTATGTTAAATAACCTTTTATTTATAGTTGTTTATGCCAAATTTCTTAAAATTACAACACTACAACCTAACATCAAATTTAAAATCCCACAGAGAATTTGATTCAAAATAGGTCCTAGTTAAAGTGAGACTCATTCCCCACCTTGGGAATATGAGTCCCAATGTCTTAAACATGGAACACAAACTCCAAGAAGTGTTAAGTTCAATGCAATGTTCAAAATCAAGCCCTGAGACCTAGGTGGGACCCATACACCCAAGGTGGCGTATGATTCCCATATCACTAGATCTGGAACACACAACATAAAACATTGAATAATGATTTTTCATTTATTAAATTTTAAGATTATCCTCAGAAAAATGCATTAAATAAGGCTTGTGGATGAAAATAGGACCAAATAAGGCATAAAGAAGTCCAATTTTAACAGGGAGGTTCCAAACAAGTGTGAAAATGTAAAGGGATACCTTTTCCTACACTAAATTATTATCTTTCATACACCACTAACTGTTTGTGGTCTTGTATGCCAATTCCCTATACACGCAAGCCTCTATATTAATTTGCAACCCTATATCTTAAATCCTAAAACTATACCATATACCTTAACACTATATCCTATACCCTATACCCTACAACCTTAATCCTCTACCATATACCTTAAGCCCTAAACCCTACAACCTCAACCCTCAATCCTAATCCCTCAAACCTATACCCTAAACCCTTAACCATAATCCCTCAACCCTCGGCCCTAATCCCTCAACCCTCAACCCTCTACCCTATGCATTAAACCCCCAACCCTAATCCCTCAACCCTCAAGCCTAATCCCTCAACCCTCAAGCCCTAATCCATGAACCCTCAACCCTCTACCCTATACATTAAACCCTCAACCCTAATCCATCAACCCTATACCTTAAACCCTTAATACATTAATCCCTCAACCATTAAACCCATAAACCCTCAACCATTAAACCCATAAAACCTCAACCATTAAACCCTAATCCCTTATCCTTAAACCCTAAACCCTATCCCTAAATCCTCCACCCTCAAAGCTTAAACTTTAAAGCCTAAACCCTGTCCCTAAACCCTCAATCCTCAATAATATACCTTAAACCCTAATCCCTCAACCCTCAACCCTTAAACCCTAAACCCTAAACCCTCATCCTTCAACCACCAACCCTATACCTTAAATCCCCAACCCTGAACCCTTAAACCCTTAACCCTTAATCCATCCATCTCTCAACCCTCAACCCTTAAACCTTAATCCCTCAGCCTTTAAACCCTAAACCCTTAAACCCTCAACCATATACCTTAAATCCTCAACCTTCAACCCTTAAACCCTCAACCCTTAATACCTCCTCAGCCCAACACTCCTTGGAAATTACAGTACCCTCTGACCCTTAAACCCTCAACCCTTGTCCATCTGACCCTAGGCCCTCAGCCTCAGACCTTAAACCATATCAACCATTAAACCCCCTAATCCCTCAACCCTTAAACTCTCAACCCCCTAAACCTAAACCCTTAGAGCCTCAAAATATGCAGCCGTCCTCGGCCTTGAGACCCTTAATCCTCTATCCCTCAGCCCTTGACCCATAAACCCTACATCCCTCAACCCTCAACCCATGAAGCCCTATGCCCTCAATCCTTAAACCCTTAAACCCTATACCCTCGATCCACAAGAACCTATGCCTATGCATTAAGCCCTCAGCCATAATGCATAGGCTCTAGCACATTAAACCCTTAATCCTCAGCCCTCAACCCCTTAGGCCATCAGCCATAATACCTTGGATCTACATTAAACCCTTAACCCCTCAACCTAAAACCATTTTATCTTTCAATTCTCAACCCTCAGTTGTAAACATCTACCCTATATGCCCTCCCAGCCATAATCCTTCCAACCCTATACCTTGGGCTCTAGGCCCTCAACCCTCGGCCCTAATCATGTGGTCAACTGATGACCATAATCCCTCAACTGCTTCAACCCTCTACCCTATACATTAAACCATCAACCATTTTAATCCTCTGACCTCAGCCCTTCGTCATCAAGTGTCAACCCTATTTCCTCAGCCCTCAACCCCATCAAGCCATGGGCATCAGCCCTTCCTCAGCCCTTCAAACCTCAGCCCTGCCAACCCCAAATCCTCAACCCTAGGCCATGATCCTTGAACCCTTAATCCCTCCGTCCCTCAGCCATCAACCCTTAAACACTGTACCTCAACCCTTGAAGCCAGCCTGACCCTCAACCCTCAACCCTCAACTATAAACCCTCTACCCTATACATTATACCTACAACCCTAATCCCTCAACCCTATACCTTAAACCTTAAATCCTCAACCTTTGACCCTAATCCCTCAATAGTCAAAACTAAAACCCTAATCCTTCAACCCTCAACCCTTAAATCATTAACCCTTAAACCCTAATCCCTCAACCCTCTACCCTATACATTAAACCCTCAAACCTTAAACCCTCAACCCTTAAACACTAATCCCTTAAACCTTAAAACCTTAAAAAGTCAACCCTCAACCCTAATTCCTCAACCATAAACCCTCAACCCTTAAACCGTAAACCCTCAACCCTCAACCCTAAACCCTTACCCCTCTACCCTATACATTAAACCCTAAAACCTGATACAACAACCCAATACCCTTAACCCTAATCTTTTAACCCTCAACCCTTAAATCCTAATCCCTTAAACCCTCAACCCTTAAACCCTAAACCCTTAAACCCTCAACCCTTAAAACCTAATCCATTAACCCCATACTCTAAACCATATCCCTAAAGCCTCAAACCTCAACCCTTAAACCTTAAACCTTAAACCCTTAACCCTTGAAAATGTACCTTAAACCCTAATACCTCAACTCTCAACCCTTAAACCCTAATTCATCAACCCTTAAACCCTAATCACTCAACCCTCAACCCTAATCCCTTAAACCATCAACCCTTAATCCCTCAAACATTAAACCCCCAACCCTCAAACCTCAACCCTTTAACCCTCAACCCTCAACCCTTAAACCCTCAACCCTTAAACCCTCAACCCTCTACCCTATGAATTATACCCCCACCCTAAACCCTCATCCCTATACATTAAACCCTAAACCCTCAACCCTAATCCCTCAACACTCAACCCTTAAACCCTCAACATTCAACCCTCACCTCTCTACCCTATACAATTAACCCTAAACCCTAATACATTAACCCTATACCCTAAACCCTAATCTCTTAACCCTCAACCCTTAAACCCTCAACCCTTAAAACCTAATCCCTTAAACCCACAACCCTTAAACACTAAACCCTCGACCCTTAAACCCTCAACCCTTAAACCCTAATCCCTTAACCCTAAATCTAAAAACCTATCTCTAAAGCCTCAACCCTCAACCCTTAAACCTTAAACCCTAAACCCTATCCAGAAACCCTCAACCCTAAACACTATACCTTAAACCCTAATCCCTCAACCCTCAACCCAAATCCCTTAAACCCTCAACCCTTAAACCGTCAACCCTTAAACCGTCAACCCTAAAACCTTAACCATCAACCCCAAACCCTAAATCCCCAACCCTTAAATGCTCAACCTTCAAACCTAATCCCTCAACCCTCAACCCTTAAACACTAAACCCTCAACCCTTAAATTCTCAACCCTTAAACCCTAAACCCTACACCCTACAACCTCAACCCTCAACCCTATACTTAAGCCCTAATTTTTCAACCCAATATCTTAAACCATAATGGACCTATACCCTATACACTTAACCTTAGACACTCAACCCCCAACATTATTCCTCAACCTGCAAGCCTCTACCCTATACCCTCACCCTCAACCCCCATCCCTATGCCTTATACCCTAAACCTTAAACCTTGAACCCTATACTTTAGACACTCAACCTTGAACATTATCCCTTAGCTTTGTAAACCCTCAACCTTCAACACTATACCCTCAACCATATACTTAAGCCCTAATTCCTCAATCCTCAACCCTATGCCTTAAACCTTAAACCCTACACCCTTAACCCTCATCCCTATACCCTATAACCTCACCCTTATACCCTAAACCCTAAATATTATCCCTCAACCCTATACTTAGATCCTAAACCATACACTCTCAACCCTTCACCCTATGCCTTATACCCTTAATCCATACTATAAACCCTAAACCCAATATCTTAAACCTTAATCCCTATACCTTACACACTTAATTTTACACTAAACAAACTAAATATTATCCCTCAAACCTATACATTCAACCTATTACTTAAGCCCTAATCCCTCAACCCTCAACCTTATACCTTAAACCCTAAAACCTCAACCCTCATGCCTATAACCTATACCCTCACCCTTATATACCCTAAACCCAAAACCCTTACACACATACATACAACCTTCCATACATACATACAAGCATACATATATACATACATACATACATACATACATGCATGCATATAGGCATACATACATACATACATACATACATATATACATACAAGCATACATACATACATACATACAAGCATACATACATCCATACAAGCATACATACATACATACATACATACATACATACATACATACAAGCATGCATTTTGGAAACACAAGGGTATACAACTAGGAGGGGGGGTGAATTAGTTGTCACATAAATTCAAAATTATTAAACTTATTAACCTTATTCTCAGATCTGATTAATAACCATATTCTCAAATTTGATTAATAACCATGAAAGCATAAATCATCAACACATCAGAAACACACATAACACCAATATTTTTTTATGTGGAAACCCTATTAGGGGAAAAACCATGGTGGAGGTCATTCCACAAGATTATACCCTATTAAAAGTATAAAGAAGAATAGATGGGGAATGCACGTGCATTCAGGCACACTTCCTAGAGCTCACTTCTCAATTACAACTAGGCTTACTTCCCAAAGGAAGACACACTGTCTTACAGAAACATTCGAATTATATCCATAATATTTTGTACTAAGAAAATAGCATCTGCTAATGCTTAATTACAGTTTTGTTTCAGCACATGAACACTTCTTCACACTCTACTCACTCTTCTTCACACTCTGCTCCTACCTTCGAATGATTAGGACATTATTCACACATATCATACACACACATGCCTTCGAATGGAATAAACAATCACTTATATATATCCACAACAAGAGATTACATTACTACATGCCGGCTTCAACAAAATAATAAAACATATGCAAACTGTCGGCCCAAAATAATAAATATTTTTCAATGCGAATTGACCAATGTCAGCCACAACATAATGAAGACCCAAAAAAAAATCCTCGAACATGAAACACCTTCAAAAATTATTCCATGAAGATCCACAACACGCTACAATTACCTTGTCTGCCATGAACATGAAAAACATGAACATGCAAGAGAAAATCACCAATCGTGAGCACAACAATCAATGTGGACGTGAAACATAGATAGAGCATGATATAGTAACATCCAAAAACATCGTGAATCACCAGAGAATCATCCGCAACAACTAAACTTACTAGAATCACATCATCTTCATTCAAGAACACCAACTGAAGCAACAAAAAAATTGTCAAAACATAGATACTCATAACTTGGTCAAATATTCATGTGGGTCTCTAAAACTTAATGTGGATAAACTAGATATACTCAAAAACAAGACCCTTTAATCCACAACCTTTGATCATCAATGTACTGAGCTAACCAAGAGACTGAACTTTACTGCATCACTAACAACCTGTAACTTATTTCATTACAATTTTCTCAATATCCTCGACATATACAACCTTAAAGAAATTAATTCCAATAGTGTTGACATCAATGACAACCACATATCAGCAACATCCAACAATCTCCCCCTTTGGAATTGATGGCAACACATGATGTGAAAAACACCATCAATGTAACTATATCTTAGCACTTTCTCCCCCTTAGATTTTGATTTTTTTCTCCTCAACTCTTTCACATGACTCTTCTCCCCTAAAATTGTTTCACATGACTCTTCTCCCCATTTGACATCAATGAAAAAGATACACATGAGCTATGAACCACATATCTAAACATCTGACTACTCCCCCTGAGTAGCAGCCACCACAACATCAATCTAGATCAAGATATGACTGTGAAATGTACAAAATGATGCAAGTCAATGCATCTTAGTTATGATTAGGAGGGGTAATAACCCCTAGCTTCTCTCTAAGATACTCAAAAGCATCCTTAGGAAAAGGCTTGGTAAAGATATTTTCAATATGTTCCTTAGTAGGCACATACTCCAATCTAACTTCCTTTTCACTCACCTTCTCTCTCAAAAAGTGAAATTTAATATATATATGCTTGGTCTTTGAATGCAGCACCAGATTCTTAGAAATTTTAATTGCACTTAAATTATCATATAATATAGCAATAGGTTCATCATACACAACTCTGATATCTTTCAACATCTGCTTCATCTAGAATACTTGAGTACAATTTTTAGTAGGAGCAATGTATTTTTCCTCTGTAGTAGATAAAGAAATGGCATTTTGATTCTTGCTTAACCATGAAATCAACTTCTTTCCCAAGAAAAATGCACCACCACTAGTACTTTTTATGTCATTCATATCTCCTACCCAATTAGCATCAATAAAAGCACTCAAAGTAGGGTCATCATCTTTATGATACCACAAGCCAAAATCAACTGTTCCCTTCAAGTATCTGAAAATAATTTTGATAGCTATCACATGAGATCCTTAGGATTGGCTTGAAATCTTGCAACAATGCATATGGAATTCATGATATCATCTAGTTTGAGTTAAATAAAGTAATCCACCAATCATCGATTTATATCTAGTCTGATTTTCTTTCATAGAATCATCATCTTGTGTCAACTTACATTTGGTCACCATAGGTGTACCAACCAGCTTTGAATCTTCCATACCAAACTTCTTTAGAGATTCTTTCACATACTTGGACTAAGATATAAAGATCCCTTTATCTAACTGACTAATTTGCAATACCAAAAAAAAAATCATCTCTCCAATCATAGACATCTCAAACTCATTTTGTATCTCATCAACAAAATTCATGCATAAACCATCATCTCCTCCAAAAATGATATCATCAACAAAGACTTCAACAATCAAATATTTATCATGATCAATCTTGAAATACAAATTACTATCAACAGTACCTTTATTAAATCCAAGCTTCAGCAAATACTTGTCCAATCTGGCATACCATGCTCTAGGGGCTTGCTCAAGTCCATACAATGCTTTCTTCAATTGACAAACCATATCTCCCTGATCAATCAATTGAAATCCATTAGGTTGCTTAACATACACTTCTTCTTCTAGTTCACCATTTAGAAATGTTGACTTGACATCCATCTGATAAACCTTGTAGTTTTTGAAAGTAACATAAGTAAGAAATAGTCTCACAGCTTCAATCCTATCAACAAGGGGAAAATTTTCTTCAAATTCAATTCCTTCCATCTGAGAATATCCTTTACACACCATTCTTGCTTTGTTTCTAACAACTTCACCTTGCTCATTCATTTTGTTTCTAAAGACCCATTTAGTTCCAATTACATTTGTGTCCTTAGGTCTAGGAACAAGAATTCATGTATCATTCTTCTCAATCTGCTATAGTTCATCTTTCATTGCTTCCACCCAATATTTATCTTTGCATGCTTCATTAAAATTAGTAGGCTCAGTCTTTGAAATCAAACAATATTCTTCTAAAAAATTGCTCCTAGTATGAACACCTTTGTTCCTATCACCTATGATCTTATCTTTTGAATGATTTAGTCTTACATACCTTGGAGTCTTAGGATGTTCTTGAACTTTAGGCTCTTGTGATCTCTCTTTTACACTTTCACTAGTTCCTTCCTCTTGATTTTATTGTTTCATCATAATGATTTGAACTTGATTTGAATTCTGAACTTTCTTTCCTTTATTTGAAGTGATATTCTTATCATCTGAATCATATCCATAGGTTTTGGATGGTCTAGCTATTTCTTCATCAACCTTGACATTTTCACTTTCAACTACTTTCCTCAATCTCTTATTATAGCACCGATAGGCCTTACTTTTAGTAAAATAACCAGGAAATATTCCTTCATCACTCCTAGCATCAAACTTTCCTATATCTTCATCACTTTTGATATAGCATTTACTCCCAAAGATTTTGAAATGTCTAACAGTAGGTTTATGACCACACCATACCTCACAAGGAGTCTTACCAGTATCACCTTTGACTTGTACCCGGTTGAGTGTGTAAATAGCAGTACTCACAACTTCTCTCTAGTAGATATGAGGAACATTTCCTCCAGCATCATAGTTCTAGTAGCTTCTTCAATTTTCCTGCTCTTCCTTTCCACAACTCCATTTTGTTGAGGGGTCCACAAGTAGATAATTATCTCTTTATTCCATGTTCTTCACAAAAATAATTAAACTCACTGGAAGTGAATCCACCACCTCTATCTGATCTCAGACATTTGATCTTCAAATCTATCTTTGTCTCAACCATAGCCTTAAAAATCTTGAAATTCTCTAGAGATTCATATTTCTCCCTTAAGAAAGTAACCCACATCATTCTAGAATAATCATCAATAAGCAACATGAAATACTTGTATCCTTGTAAACTTTTGACTCTAGAAGGACCACACAAGTCAATATGCACAAGTTCCAACACTTCATTTGAACAATGTTGTTTGCTCTGAAATGAAATTTTAGTTTGCTTCCCTAACTGGCATTCCTTGCATATAGCATTAGTAGGTTTTATCAAATTAGGAAGATCTTTCACAGCCTAAGTAGAACTTATCTTGATAATATTATCAAAGTTTACATGACACATTCTCCTATGCCACAACCAACTTTCATCAACTTGAACAATCAGACAAATTTTGCTAGTAACATTTAGGTCAAAGATATTACCTTTTATTTTTGTACCTGATGCAATCATATTTCTGGAACTTCCCAATATTCTACACTTTCCATCCTTGAATTGAATATTGTATCCCTTATCTACCATATGTCCAACACTTAAAATATTATTCTTCAAAACTTCCACATATATGACATCGTCAGTATTATGCTTACCATCAAGAGAAATGCATTATCTACCACAGATTACACCTACTTTGTCATCACCAAATCTTACAACAACACCATCATACTTTTCCAAGCTTACAAACTTACTTTTATCACCTATCATGTGATGAGAGCATCCACTGTCAATCACCCATTCATCTTTCTCTTCAACTTGAGCAGCTAGGGCTTTCTCCACATTTGTACAATTAGAAGATTCAGTAGACATGGGATTATTTTCCTTGATAGCAATAAATACCCATTTGTCCTCACTTACATTCCCTTTATCAGATTCATCATCTATCACACCTTCGTCAATAGCATAATAACACTTTATTTAAAATCTAGGCTTGTTGGGTTTTGACTTAGGAACTCTTTCGAGACACCTTGATGCAAAATGACCTATCTTATTGCAAGAAAAACATTTAATAGGAAACTTCCCTTTATACTTACCTTCTCCTCTAGCTTCTCTCTTGACAATAAGTGCTTCAAGCTCGTCCAGTTTTCTCTCTTCTTCTTCAATCTCTCTCATTTTCTCCTCATACTTGAATATCTTTCTAGAAGAACTTTCTCCCAAATCATATCTTTGTTTATCCCTTCTAGAAATAGTATCTTTGAATGTAGATTCTATCTTAGGAAGAGCATCACCAATTTCACTCAACTCAAAAGCAGTAAGCTTACCAATCAACACGTCTTTGGTTACATTTGTCATAGTCTGGAGCTCCTCAATAGAAGTATCTTTTACTCTGTATACAGTAGGAAAGGATCTAAGCACTTTAGCAACAATCTCTGATTCTTCCAATTGTCCACTAGTGTAATGCCCATTATTCACACTAGGGCAAAACACAAGTAACAAAATTATTTTTGTATAATTTCATAAACATACATTTGGAAACTTTACCATGTTCCACATGGCGACTAAACTATATGCATTGGATGCCGATATTCCTACAATGTCATCAATGACTCATCGCTTGTGAGCGGGGAGTGGGGTTAAAGAATGAGGGAATTATGCAAAGTTCATTGCGTACACCCTCAAACTATGGTGAGAAGGGACCTAATTCTTAATATTAACATTCATACATCTAACTTTATCCTACTATGGATCATTGATAGCTATGTTATCATTAATCACTCTTGATTACCCTATCCTATAGTTTTCTAATGTAGTTTCCTAACTAAAGTAACAAGACCACATATTACTAATGTGTATATTAATCTTCTATGTAATTTTAAGATAACTCAATGATACCAATGTTACTCCTATTATCAATGTCAATATTAATATTTAAGACTAAGATAATGCTAACACTAATATCATTCTTGATATCAATACTATCTAAAATTCCAATTACCAAATCAAGGCTTGTGATTATAAGCTCATTAGTCCTATTACGACTTTAAATTTTGCATTAATACTACCCTTTATACTATCATCATACTAATTGAAGTGTCTCAGGTGTGGGTCTCAAACTCAATGCTATCATTCAGTCTCAGCACTTTTAAAGGGAACATTTTAATGTTTAGGAATGAGTCTAGTAAGGGCCTCCTTTTAAATTTTATAATACAAACAAAAGATTAGAATGTGAAATTTATTAAGAATTTAGTTCATAGTAAACTAAGACACCCCCTAATATCTCTTCATATTTTCTTTTTATTCGAAGGTAGATATGTTAAGTGCAAAGTATGGCGTGAATTATATTACCATTCGTCTATTTTCAATCGCTTATACAACATTCTAATTATTAACATATATTGCACTCGATTGCATCTATTTGACACATGGAATTTGTCTACATTAATTGTGTACATTTATACACGTATTAGTTAATAAACACTTATTTTGGGATGATCTGAGGTAATTTTATCTATTGATAGAAAACTTGTTGAACTCGAACAATATTCTCTTCTTTTTTATTCTTTTATTCATCTTTTGTTTACATTTGCCTCCATTGCACTGTCTTTTTTTTAAATCATTGCTGAGTTTAATTTGATCAATATTTGATTTGTGGATATCAATAACGTTGTTGTAATAACAAGATCTGTTAACAAAGTTGCTCCTTAATAATGATTTGCACCATAAATTCCTTACTGATAAGGCTACTCCTTAATAATGATTTGCACCATAAATTCCTTACTAATAAGGTTGATGTATTGAATTTAAGATTTTTAGTGCTCATCCAGTTGGTCTTAGTAATATTGCCTTTGCCAGTGGTAGTCTGACACAGGAAGGCGGTGGAAAGAAGCTTTCTCTACTATTTGTCTCCATGTTGCTCAAAACTAGTTTGGGTACCTACTCCTACACTATCATTCCCAAAGCCTGTGTATGTTCCCAATTCAAGTATCATCTAGTTGCATAATTGAGGAGTTTATATTTTTCTAGACTAGCCTTTGTTATGCTTTTCATGTGGACTTTTATCTCTTATGAAACGTCTAATCATATTTTCTTTGCTTTCCCAGTTGTATGGAATCTAAACCAACTGAAATCTTCTTGGGTGTCATATCTCTGGCATGCCTCCTAATAGGTGATTTGGTGTTAGGTGAGCAAGATTAGAATGGAATAAAATGGCGCCAAACATTCCTGATGTGGAAATCTCTATCTTATTTTTTTTTAAAGATTAAATTTAAACTTTCTCTTTCTTTTTTTTTTACACTTATTCATCAACTACCTGTCAGAGCAGATTAATCACCAATATCCCTAGGGATGGACTCATGGTTGGCGGGATCTAAGATCTTCATCTTTGATATTAAATGCAAGCTTCTGATAGGTCACTTTGCAAAAGATAAGCATGTCAAGACAGGCCAATTATTTAAGGTCAATCCTATGAGTTGCACTCTTCGTTTATTTCAATACAAAATTGTACCACACACGAAGTTAGAAGAGACTACTCTTAACTGCTCAAAGTGTAAGGTTATTGAAAACACGAGATTTAATGGCTAGTGATTGGCCTCCTGCCTAAACCTCATTTGAGGTAACGAGCATTCCACATTGTAAACATATTATATTTCTACACCATGAGCATTGTTTATGGATTACCTTGACAGTGGTCTTTGAACCTCTAGATCATCAATCATGGATAGGTGGCAAAAGATTACACAAGGATACATTTAACACTAGGGTTTAAAGGTAATTAAAGGCTTGACAAGAATTGTAAATGATAGATTCCAGTGACCAAGCTGGGTAGTGATAGCGAGGACCTGGGAAAGAGAACATGCTGCCACAACACAAATAATATCTCTTTTCCTAAATTTTTGGAGGGTGACTTATCATGGCAAGAGTGGATAGTGGAGGGGGAGTCATTACTTGCAAACTATTAGGTACAATGCTTAGAAAATGTTGAGGTGTATCTCAATAATACTATCCCAGACTTCAAGCCTCAACATGTCAGATTCTCTAGAGGGGATCAAGTCCTCAGTAGTCTGAAGGGATGCCTCCCATCATGCAAGCCCAGGTAAGAGTGGTTATATTACTAATGTTTGGCTTCACTTATTTCCTACGTAGTCACAATATTGTTGATACCTATGCTATGGAAAAAATATTATTATCTATATTTCCCTATGCAGTTGTATTAGGGTGTGCGCAACCCATGATTTTCATTGTTATTACTATGACCTACTCTGTGACCATTGCACAGTTGAGAAGTTAAACTCCTCTAGCATAGAGTTCCCTTAGTGTTTGGGGCATAGAATTTATAGTATATATATTTAACTGTATAAACCGTTAATTGTTAAATTTATTATCAATCTAAAGAACTGGTCAACTTAGGAACAAAATAATTTTATTTTTCTTTTCTTGTTGACAAGCACAATGATATTTCTTTAAATCTTGGTAGCTACAGTCATGAATTTTTTCCATTATGCATAGTTAAGACACTGCACCCATTTGTACATTTTGACCATGCATGAGCCAACAATGTGTTGCATAGGTTTGGGAGAAGCACTATTTTCTTTCTTTCTTTATTTTCTTAAAATAAATATATACTTTAAACAACCCCCATGTTTTCCTTTTAACAATAAAGCAATACTCATATATGAACTAGCAGACCCAACATAATATTACATTTTATTGCAGAGATAAACTAATAAAGTTTTTTTCTTTCCTTTACATTCATGGTAAATAAATACTTGCAGTAAAACACCACTTTTTTTTTTTTTGAGAAATAAAAGACTGATATATTAAACTTTGCATGGAATAACACAATCTTTTCCTTGTTTCTTTTCTTATTTTGACAACTCAAAGAAAACACATAATACTAATAACATAGTATGTAACACCCACTCTATTCCAATAGTACAATATTTAAACATTAAATATGTTAGGCTACAAATGGATTTTAACCCTAAACTAATGCAAGTAACAGATAAAAAAAATATTGTTTAATAAAATATGAGTTAGATAAAATGCTTATAGATAAATAAGTCACTTAATGTTTCCTTTCTTAATATATATTGTACTTTTAAAACATAAACAAGTACACATATTTCAGATAAGATGCATATTGTTAACTAAGTCACTTGCGGTTTTTTTCTTAAAACAAAAACACACATTTCATTTTCATACTGAGCTAATATCAAAATAGAGTATTTTATTAGGCTTTCCAAGCAATGTGTATACTATGTCCTTAAAAGAAATAATGTAAACATACTTTTAACTCATTTGAATACAAACCATGTTTAAGGCATATTCTTTATACATTTTCATTTTCTTAAAGAAATACAATAGTTTTTACTTAAACTTTCCACATATTTTGCAATGCTTGTACAACCTTCAAATAATGCATTGTGTCTTTATAATACACTATCATTTACAACATCCTCTCAAGTATTCTACAAGAATATTTTGACAATGGCTTGACAACTCCCATCTCTACATAGGTCAGCAATGATCACCCAAGGTTTAAGGCTGCAAGTTTATACCATCTCCTACATCCTGCACAAGTATACACAAATATTTTCTCCATAGCCAAGGTAGCGCTCACCTCCCAACCTTTGGTTGGAAAACCAACCACCCCCGAGCTAGGAGGCAACAAAGGGAACTGGGTACAAACAAAACCAAGCAAAACAATATTTACACACACATGAAACATACAACAAATTTCACTCCCTCCCAAGGGGTTTATCACATAACTTAAGGATTCATTACAAATCCAACAAGGGGAATGGAGGGTGGGCTAAGCACTCCATATGGGGACTCATAATAACAACAACGAGAACAAGTGAATATCATAATCCCATCATTTCACATACAACCCTTCTTTAATATCTTCTCTTTCTCCAAAACCCATACCACCAAAACCATTTCTACCATTTCACAATTACATATGGGTACTCATACCCTTTTTGAGCCTCTCCTTTTAAGGAAGGATTAAACTTCCCCATGGAGGTTCTTACTCCATACCATCCCCAACTAGGGATGCTCTTCCCAAATTTTGGGTGAGCCTATCCCTATACAACCCTTTTCCCATCACATAAACCACATTTAACAACACATGAAAACAAGCACCAAAAGCATTTTGAAATAAGCATACAATCAAACACAAGAGATAAAATACCAAACACATTTTCACATACATATGAAATCTTTCAAATAGAAACATAAAGAAATAGAAAGAGTGGTGAATCTACCTCAACAACCAAGCTTGGGGAAGGATGGGTGGAGGATCTACACAACTCCTCTTCTTCCAAGTTCCTTCTTCAAACTCCTCAACCCTCAAAATTCAACCAAAATCAAGAATGCAAAAAAAATCCCATAAGCCTTGCTTTGAGTTTGTTTTATAGGAACTCAAGTTTGAATTCCTTTGAATAGGGAGCTGACATTTTTCAACCTCCCATTCACTCTCCCAAGCACACTCACCCATGTGTTCTCACATGTGTGAGATCTTGGGAGCGTTCCAAGGCAACTTGGAGAAGTGGGAATGGAAAAAGACTAGTCCCATCCCACTTCCCAAAACCTTAATTTCTTCAAAGCTCTTAAAGAACTTAAAAATAGTGCTCAATCATGGAATTGACCCAAGATTTTGAGCTAAAAAGGTACCTAACCCATAGGTACCTACCCTAGGGACCTTAAACCCATAAAAAAACTTTTAAAATGTCACTTTTCAAACCCCAAAAAGTACCTAAAAGTTCAAATCCGAGTTTTTCCACTTAGATGGACAACTTACCACCTAGATGGATTGACATGGCATATAAAAATAATTTACAAATATTCACAAATAAAATATATTACATAATGGAACTATAGTCCATCCATATAGACTTTAGTTCAGTTTCACTAGTTAATTTACTCAAGGTTCTCAAGGGTCACCTCCAATTTCCATTGGCCATGGAAAGTGTACCTGCACACTCGATGCATCCATTAATCCATCCAAGTAAATAATATTCATATAAAAATCAAACCATTGCATTCACACAAGTTTCATAATTCACATAACATAAAGATCCAATAACATCATTGAAACATCATTAGCCACCTATCCTATCCCATTTTCATTAACCATAATTTTCATACTCATCCAATTGCAACATGATTGGTTCACACCACTTGTTTCACTCATTCATCATTAAGTTTCCAGATTCAAATTAAAAAAACTCAATAACCAACATAAAATTAGATCAATCATCATAGTCAGATTACTAAGCATGTAGCATAATCAAAATCAAATCATCATATGGACTTAAACATTTAAATATCCTATCATCAATGGTATTAATAGGCATAGACAATAACCAAACTCAATAATCCAAGTATTAGATGTAGCATAGGGGTGGGCCTCAATAACTAGCACATCTGATACCACACACAAGTTCATTCACTTTTTGCATGAAATAAGTAATGTTCTCATCATCACCCATTCTCATCATTTCATATTTCCCTTTCAGACTTTGCAACTTAGAAATCTTCACATGAGCATCACCTTCATACAAAGTTTCCAACTTTTTCCAAATCTTTAAGCAAATTTTAGATCCATCACATTTTTCATCTTAGAATCAGTCGAAGCAATCAACAATGCTTCCTTAGCCTTGATATTGTACTTGATATCCTTAATCTCAGCAGCAGTAGAAGGACCATTCTATGGGATAACATACCTATTCCTTGTAATGTTCCAGTAGGGTTCACCAATGCATCTCAAAGGACACTCCATCTGAAGTCTCTCTCCCATAGAGAACAATTGACCCATCAAATCTCACACTATCCTTCTTATATGTTTACATCCCTAATCACCTCAAGCTATTAAACTTTTTCCATGAACCCGCCTGATACCAATTGTTGGAAACACATATGCATACAACTCCAGAGGGGGGTGGAATCATTGTCACAGAATTCAAAACTATTAAACTTATTAACCTTATTCTCATATCTCGACATAACCATGAAAGCATAAATCATCAACACATCGTGTAAAACACATAACACCAAGATTTTTATGTGGAAACCCTAGTTAGAAAACCTGGAGGCCGGGCCCACAAGATTATACCTCTAAAAGTATAAAGAAGAATAGATGGGAATGCACATGCATTCTGTGCACACTCCTAGAGTCTCACTTCACTACAACTAGGCTTACTTCCCCAAAAGACACTGCCTTTACGTAAACATTCAAATTACATCTCAGAGGGATTTTGATCTCGAGAAAATAGCATTTGCTAATGCTTGATTACGCTTATGTTTAAGCACATGAACACTCTTTCCACACCTCACTCTTCTTCACACTCTGCTTTTGCCTTCGAATGATTAGGACATTATTCACACATATCATACACACACATGCCTTCAAATGGAATAAACAATCACTTATATATATATATATATATATATATATATCTGCAATAAGAGATTACATCGTTACATGTTGGCTTCAACAAAATAAAACATATGCAAATTGTCGGCCCAAAACAATAAATAATTTTCAATGCGAATTGACCAATGTTGGCCACAAAATAATGAAGACCCAAAAAAAAATCCTTGAACATGAAACAACTTCAAAAATTATTCCCACAAGATCCACAATGATGCTACAATTACTCCTATCTACATGAGCATGAAAACATGAACACGCAAGAGAAAATGTTAGATCGTGAGCACAAAAATCAATGCAGAAATGCAACACAAATAGAGAATGATCTAGAAACATCCAAAAACATCATGAATTACTAGAGAAGCATTTGCAACAACTGAACTTACTAAAATCACATAATCTTCATTCAAGAACACTAACTAAAGCAACATAATAACTGTCAAAACATAGATACTCATAACTCGATCAAATCTTCATGTGGATCACTGAAACTTTACATGGATAAACTAGATATACTTGATAACAAACCCTTTAATCCATAACCTCTTATCATCAACGATTCGTTAACCAACAGACTGAACTTTACTACATCACTGACAACCTATAACTTATTTTATTACAATTTTCTCAACATCCTTGACATATACAGCCTTAAAGACATTAATGACAATAGTATTGACATCAATGACAACCACATATTAGCAACATCCAACAATACATACATACATGCATGCATGCATACACACATACATACAATCATACATACATACATACATACATACATACAAGCATACATAAATACATAAATACATACATACATACATACATGCATACAAATATATATACAAACATACATACACAAACTTACATTTAAAAAGCTTGCACACATCAAGCAAGACATAATGTGAGTGGATTATAATGCACTCGCATTATGTCATGCTTGGAAAACATCATGAAAAATGAAGAAAAATTCAAAGAAAGACATAACACGAGCACATTATAACGTGACCATGTTATAATGCACTTGTGTTATGTCTTGCTTTGGGAAACCCCAAACCTTAGGCTTGGATTTGCTTTGGATTTCAAACCTAAAGGCTTGAAATGCCTTCCCAACATCCAAAGATGTGTTTTGGCATATTCTAGAAGATTTCACATAATCTTGTTCATGCTAACCGCCAGGTTTGTACATGTTTCAAGGTTGAGTAAATCGAACAACTGGGTAATGTTAAGCTCTCTCTTAGCTATTTAACGATGTAATTTTTTTCACATTTTGACAATGTTAAAGCTTTCATCTTTAATTTATTTTGTTTGTCTATCTATTTTTTGTCAAAAACTAGTCTTTGGTAATTTTTACTTTATTTTTTAACTGTTCATTGAAATTTTAAATAAATTGCATTTTTTTAAACCAGAATCCATTCTACACATATTCAAAAAAAAAATGATTTTTGATTAGTTTTCAAAAATTATAGGGGTAGCACAACCAAAATTCTATTTTTTAGGATGTGTCCACTTTGAAAATTAGTAAAAAATCAAATATTCATTAAAAAATTATCAGAAAAATCAAGCATAAACTACATCTTGTCAACTAATTTCTCACTGCAGTGATTTTAAAAATGCTAGAAAAAAGCTAACCTTTTGAGGGAGACACAAAAGACTATGTTATGTTTTTTTGACAAAAACAACACCAATTTCTATGACTCCCTTTTTTGAACCCCTTAATCTCTACCATTTTCAAAAAAATAGTAGTTTAGAAAGTAGACTCAGAGTACTACGACCCTTGTTTTTGTTGCATCTTAAAAATTTGAGTCTAACTGCCCTCAATTTCTCATCCAAGGTTAGTATTTCTTGATTTCAGAAAAAAGGTGGCCACTTAAGACCCCTTTTTGTCCCCCCATCTTTCTACACTTACCCTTGTCTTCATCTACAATAATTGCATAAATATGTCTTATATTAATATGTGCATCCAAATAGATGAATTTAATCAACATTACAAAATGTTTAACTACAAAGTAATATAAAATTAGGAATTTCTTAAACTATGCATGTACATATATTACCTAGTTGAACTAGATTTGATACATGATCAAATTTAACCAATGATTCCATCTCTATGATTTGTAGTGTCAACAAGAGTCAATACATATCAAGCGAGATTAGACTTATTATACACCATTCATCAACCCACTCCTTTGAATTGTACTCATTCCAAGCTTTATTTGTACATGAAGACCAAAAAATACCATCTTCCATGTATAAGTACTCCATAAACCTACATTAGAGTTTCTAAAAGAGTGTAGCTCACTTGATCCTATCAATGTACAACAATCCTCATATTTTGCAATATTAGTATCATCTATGAACTGTAGAATTATGTTTATTACCTAGACCCATTATAGTGTTAGACCATTCGACAATAGATTTTGCATCTACCAATTTTTCATTGTATTTGTACTTCAATTCTTCTCATGCTAAGATTCTTTTAATACATGCTCCTACACGGGTGACCCCATAAAGTTGGTTTACAATTTCTAGGAGATTATGATTTTTGTTGAAATCACATATTTTTAGAAAATACAATTATTTAAGCCTTAAAAAGTTCCATTTAAAGCATTCCAATTGAATATGGCTTGATCAAACTACCTTAGATCAAACCCCCTTGGATAGAACCCCTAGTTTTAAACCATACCTATAATAGAGTCTCCTTTACACCTATCAAAATGCTGATAAAAACCACTTTTGATTTACCTTTTGGGGGATCAAATGAATTCATTTAAAATTTATTTTTTGTAAGTATGTAGTCCTTATTATAAGCTTCCCAAAAAGTATAATTTTAAATATATTTAATTTGATTATTATATTTATTTTTTATTTCTTGTGAATGTAGGTTTTTCACCAAAAATCAAGCTCTTTGTTTTGCACATGTGGAAAAATAGAAGATTATCAAAGAAAAAGAAAAATATGAGTGCATAGATATTGAATTCCTTGATCCAACAAAAAAAAAAAATTGAATTTTGATACATACAAAAAATTTGTGTTATATGTCCTAAATTGTAATTGGTTTGACTTCAAAAAACTTGATTAAGAAAAAAAATATTCAATAAAACACTATGTAACCAATTGAAGCACTATATATCATAGTTAAAATCTAAATTCAAAAAAATAGAATTTTATCCTTCATGGAAAAAAGTTGTGTTATAGGGTGAGCTGCCACTCCTTAAAAATGGTGTTTACTGAAAAACTAGTTTTCGAAGGAGATGGAAAAAGAAGTGCAATCTAATTCCAAAAATTTTGAAAAAATATATTTAGAATCTACAAATAAAAGGTCACAAATCACTAGTTTGCATCATCTTCAAATTCTTCATAGTTTAGCCGCTATAGGTGCCCGAAAGTGAAGATTTAGTTAGAAAAAAATTAGTTTAGTGTCCAGTTTGGCCAAAAATTGTAAACCAGTATTGTGGGATCACCCACACCATCATGATCTCCCTTTCCATACCCGACCTCATATAAATTCTACATATGCTAAACACCTATAATCTTATGTATCCTACTCAACCAATAGAACATCTGCAAGTTCTTTAATTGTGATGCACAATTATTTTACCATATGATATACCCCTTCTAGCCAAATCATTGTAGAATATTTGAAAGAAACTTTGCATAAACTTTACAGAATGTGTGTGATCATCACTGATATAAAAATGATACTCCCATAGGACCTTTTTTTCATCCTCTATACTATCACCTACATGAATGACTGCTATATGCACAAATATAGTAACCTGTGTGGAGTTGTGATATTGTGATTGCACCTCATCCCATGGCTATAGAATGTAGTTATTTGGAAAGTTGACAATTGAAACAATGGTATCAAGTGGAAATTTTTTCTTGCATATAACATGAGTTACAAGTCCATAAACTGATACACTATAATTTTTTCACTGACCAATTCACACCATTTTGCTTCTTTACCATCTTTCATATTGTAAGACACTATCTTATATTTGTCAAATTATACTAGCTCATTTCCAATTACATGTGTACTTTCCATATGTTCACAAATTGGAAAACATTCCAAGGCACCACAGTGATCACATGTGCCATCCAAGCATAAGTTCTTATAGAATAATTGACCATATACACTCTTTCACATAAAATGCTCGATATGAATTCTCTTGAAGATATAGGTAGATCATTTAGGTTACACTCCCACAAAACATTGTCAGTATGCAAATATAAACATATATTTTGATAAACATCATAATGGTTAGAAAATTCAATATATAATCTACAACAAGTAGTGCATGTGTAATTTATTTTGACATAAAAAGGATTTAGTATTTCAAAATGACTTTGAAAATTTTTAATTTGAGGATACATCTCTAGAAATTTGGAAAAAATTTATGTTTGAGTTATATCCAAAAAATTCTTTGGATATGGCTCATGATTTCGACTACCAATTCTCCTTCTAACAACATCTCTTTGACTATGAGACACCCTTGTGTTATTCTTCCAAAATGCTTCAATTAGGGATCTCAAGGCTTAAATGTTTGGTTTATCTTTCCAAGGTAGTCTACTGGAGAATGCCCATAATTCATTATTATTTGGGTCCTTAACTCTTTGACACCTTTCGACAACTCTCATTAGAGTCTTTTTAACTGTTCTCAATGATTGACTTGTCTTTCTAATGAGACAAGATTTCTTGGTTTGATTGCTTACAATTGTTGATGTAATGACACATCATGTGACATTACTATATTTGGTGTGTGAGTCGGAACCCACACTCTCATATACATTCATTAAATTCTTGATAATAGATTTTTTGCATGAAGCATCCTATGTTCTTAGACCAAGAATCTTCATTATAGACCCAAATTTTAGATTTGTCATTATTTCAACAAATAGTTGGCATCTTCTAGTTTCATTTAATTTTTCATAAAACAATCTCCAAATATTACTAGTATTTCTTCAACAAGTAGGCTTTGGAATCTTATCAACCAATAGTTACAAAATAGTCTCATCAACATCAATCAAAAACTTAGGCTTTCTATGCAAAACTATAGGAGGTGTTCTCAAAGTTAAAGTTTCCTTAATATTATGAATTTTTTCAATATTTTAAATTATATGGGATAATGGCATACCTTCAATCAGAGATGAGAAAGATGACATGCCTTGAATTTGAGATGGAATTAAGATGGTGTACCTTCAACTTTGGATGTGAAAGATGATGTGCCTCCAACTTGAGATGTGAAAGACGACATAACTCCATATTCACATGTGAATGATGATGTACTTTCAAGTTGAGATGTGGTAGATTGTGTGCCTCCATCTTGGCATGTGGGTAATGCACCAAGTTGTGACACAAAAAAGCCACTTTTTTTTTTTTACCCAAAATGACCATTTAGCAAGTGCCAAATTTGGCACAAGCCAAATTAAGTGCATCATTTGGTGAGAGACAAATGATGCACTTAATTTCACTAGCACAAATTTAGTGCTCGCCAAATGTGAAGCATGACTTTTTGGAATGCATTTTATGAACTTTCTTTTTTCTTTGTCTTTTTCTTTCTCTTTCTCTACTAGAGAAACTATATACATGAAATTAACATTTAAGTATAAGTTGACATTTACATATGGACATTTACTTTCTTATACTTTAAGTTACATTCATTTATATAGTTTTAGAATATTTATTTCACAATTACTGCAATTTGATCTGTTGATTACTAAAATTTGACATGTTGATTACTGAAATTTGACTATCTGAAAAATTATAAGATCTTCCAAAAAATAGAATTTGCATTATAACTCCAAGAGATCTAAAATCACTCTCAAACATCCTAAAACTATATACATGAAATATAATTTAAAGTATAAGAAATTAAATGTCCATAATTAAATATTTATCTCATGTATATAGTTTCCCTATTAGAGAAAGAGAAAGAAAAAGACAAAAAAAAAAGAGAGTTCAAAAAATGCATTCCAAAAATTCATGCTTCACATTTGGCGAGAACCAAATGGGTTGCATTGGGAAATACCAACCCAAAGGTTTGGATGGCCATTTCATGCCAAGGATGTGATTTTCTAAAAGGGTAACAAAATTTCACATGTTTTTGGTCGTGCTCTCCATCAATTTTGCACGTGTTCCAATCCAAATTTATAAAAATACCATGATAATGTTAGGATCTCTCTTAGCCTTCTAACCATATAATTTTTTTACATTTTGATTATGTTAAGGTTTTCATCATTAACTTCTCTTGTTAGTGCCTTTTTTTTTGTCAAAAACCAGCATGTGCTAGTTTTGGTATAGATTTTTACTCATTCATCAAAATTTGAAACAAATTACATTTTTATAAACTAGACTCCATTCTACATGTAATGAAAAAAATTGATTTTTGATTAGTTTTAAAAAAAATTAGGTGGAGGGTGGGGGGGGAACATGCTCAAATTTTATCTTTTCAAGATGTATCCACTCTTAAAATATTATATATTCATTAAAAAATTAGTCGAAAGAACTGGGATAAACTACATGGTGTTAGCTATTTTCTCACCGTTTGGATTTTTGAAATTCTAAAAAGAGTTAACTTTTTAGGGAGGGGTCCAAAAATGCTATGTTGTATTTATTTTTATAAAAACAAGACCACTTTTGGGCCTCCCTTTTTTCAAACCCTCAATCTTCATTATTTTTTGAAGCAAAGAAATGGTTGGCACTTAATCTTTTAGGGAGATGAAACACCAAACAAGGGGGAATGGATATCCTCCTCTTCTATTTCCTATAGTTCATTCAAGGAAACCTTAGAGATCTCAATCTAAGGAAGGAATTAAGGAAAGAGATCTACAATAGGGTGTCCTAGGGATGTGATTAAAGGAAAAAAAGGGCCTTCACCACTAAGCAAAGGCTTAGAAAGACAAGAAATGTATATGATATGCAAATCTAGCTATGTAACCTAGGATATGAAACTCAAAATTAGAATAATGAACTGATAATGAATAGAGGTGCACCTATTAAATTGAAGATGCTTGAAATAAGGTCTACAATCCCAAAATTATGACTTTTGAAGCACATTGGGATTCATATGCCAGTTGGGGAAATTTAGTCCCAGTTTAGGATTTTGGGCCAAAACCATAATCTGAAACTGGTAAGGCATGATCTACATAAAATATCTAAAAATTGATATACTGGGACTCATACGCCACAAATGGTGATTTAGTCTCAGTATCAATATTAATCTGGAACTTAGATATCCTCTAGTGATCTTTTGTATCTTCTCTCCCTTCTGATCTCCCGAGTCTAAAACTCTAAATTCTAACCTATAGGTGACTTTCTATGATCTTGCAAGAAAGATGACAACTTTGCAACTTTGACAAATTTCTCCAATCTTTCTCTTCAATGGATCTTGAACCTAAATCTACAAATCACACATGAAAGAGAGGGGAAATTTTTTTTTTATTAGTGGATAGGGGTTTTCCTTGGTCAAACCCCATTTTGGTAATCAAACCTTGAAATGAAATCAAATAAAATGAAGGAATGATGAATTAAAAAATAAGCTATGTTGCAACTCACCAAACCCTTGAAACAAAGGCTGCAATCTTGTATGAAATGGCTAGCATGAATTTAGATCTTGGATCTTGATTGAATGCTATGGATCTTGACTTGAATGCTTTCTTGAATCATAACAACCTACATCACAAATTTTATCTCACAAACAAACATGATGCATGATGACTTTGACATGATGCTTGAATCTTGAAGATAGCTCCAAAATGCTTGATAATCAGCTCTTAAATGCTCTTCAATGTTCTTTTACTGCTAGAATGGTTGAATGCTTAGATCACATTTTCTTGTGAAAATTTCTAGGTGAAATTATGTGAAATAACCTTGTATTTATACTTGTTCATGCCAAATTTCCTGAAATTACAACACTACAAACTAACATCAAATCTAGGAGAATAAAATTTTTCCAAGAATTTTACTTTAAAATAGTCCAAGCTAAGTAGGACTCATATTCCAATTGGGGCGTATGAGCCCCAGAAGCCTAAGCTTGGGACACAAATTTCAAGAAATGTTAAGTTTTATGATAAATTCAGGACTAGGCCCTGAAACTTAGGTGGGACCCACATGCCCAAGATGGCGTATGAGTCCCAGATCACTAAAGTTGGGCCATACAATCCAAAATCATTAAATTATGATTAGTCATTAGATATGTGTCGAGATTATCCTCAAAAAGATGCATTAAATAAGGCTTGTGGATGCAAAATAGGATCAAACAAGGCATAAAGAAGCCCAATTCTAGCAGGGAGGGCCCGAACAAGTCTAAAAATGTAAAGGGATACATTTTCCTACACTACATTTAGCCACCACTTTAGTGAGAGGAAAATCTTGCTTCAAACTCACACTAAAGTAGAAAAACTCGCATCAAGAGGGGCCCAAGTGTACCAATGCTAGTGAGATAGGATGAGAATTATCAAGAGGGTTGTGCAAGCCCCCAGGATCAAGATCCCATGGCAAACCAACATAGGAACAAAAGAACACACATGTGAATAATATAAGGAGAAACAACAAAATGCAAGCATACACTGCCAAAGACATAAAGAAGAAAGAAAAAGAAAAGAAAAGGGGTGGATCAAGCCTCGACTATTTGTCGAGTGTGATGTGGATCATATCTAAGTTGTTTGTCCAAAAACGTTTACAAGTGGAACACTATGTCCACTATGCGAACAAAATGCATGCTCACACGGGCTAGTGGAATCCGGTATCCACTAGGTGATCCCCTAGAGAGGTGAGATGCACACACACACGATTGGTATGTGCCCACATAAATAAGCAAGTGACTATGGGAAAGTCATGCCTATGGTTGGTTCCCATACGTACTAACCATAGCAAAGTTATACCTCCTAATAACTTATATAGGGCGCCACACAACACAAACAACAGGATTCATGAGGTAAGCAAAACTTTGTATGCTAACACCCATGAACAAACAGGATGGCTCCATAGGTAAGCAAAGTGTGTTATGCAAGGTGGCCATATAACAATTATTGTAAATGCAAAATAGTGTAAGGTACGTTCAAAGGAGTTTTGCTTAGTTCATGTAAGGTATTAACTTAGGGAACAATGTGCCTAATATCTCCAAGAGAGGACCAATCGAAGAATAGAAGATTTACAACTTAGTAGATGCAATGTGTTGCATTAAGCCACTAAGAGGAATATAGTATGCTAAGAGAGATCACACTCTTTAATGACATCACACCCAATGCCACCACAAAGCAAAAGACGCATCGCATGAAGTAAGAAGACTACACAATGAAACATGAGTTGTAATTGAAATGCAAAAGAATAATGCCAATGTATACCCTCACTTAAAATAAATTGTTAAACACCATGTTGTGAGAAATTATTTAAAGTAGAAAATGATAAATGCTAAAAATGAAGAGGACATGAGAGCTTATTTGGAAATCCCTATGCCGAGTCATATGTTTCCAAATGAATCTACGTCATGAAAATGGGTTGCCCCAAATGAAATCTCAAAAATCACATAAAGGGATCCTGATTAGAGTCAAAATGCTTTGGTACAATGTTGATAGAAACAAAAGCATCATCGTTTCCCCAAATACTCATGGAATAGGAAGAATGACACAAAGAGTGAAAATAAAGAAAAATATTTTGGGTCAACATGGAAGAGACCTAAATGTCTCAACGCCTTGCATCATCCCCAAAAGAAAAGAAAAAGACAAATAAAAGATAAAGGAAAATATTTCATGCCATAGAGAAGAATGTAGATACATATAGAGGAATGTCACAAAAGAGATAAGTACATCAAACAGAAGAGTACGGGGGATCACATAAAAGAAACATGCAAAAGAAAATAAAGAAAAGACTAGTAAGGCACATGTGAGTCAACCTATTAGTAGGTCATTTGCATCCCAATCTTTTTCATCGTATATAGAAGGCGTACAACTAGCCAAAGCAATAATAGCAAGTGTCAAACTAGGGTCATCACCAAGTTCAACACTCTTCCTAGGAGAATTATCATTTAAGCTCATAGAAGAGGAGAATAATGTATTCAATTCATTATGCATTTCTTTGTCAATTTTAGCAACCTCATCATCATTATCTAAGTTAATCACAACTGGAGGTCGAATAATAATGTCCAAGGAAGGATTTAGCTCTTGTTGTGGTTACGATATAGGATCTTTTTGTTGCGAAAAGGAAGGAGACTCATCGTGTATTGCTTCAATCAAGTTTGGATGTTGATTTTCTTTGTTTTTTTCATCGTTTAACCTTCGAGCAAGAGCATGAAATCTATGCCTACACTCTCTATAATTTATATTTCTTTTAGTATGATTTTCAAGTATTTTTTGTGTAGGAGTGGGTTTATCAACCATAGGTTTCTTTTCTTCCCTAAGGGGAGGAATGGAAGGAACCATGGGAGGTTGTTCAACCACTTTCTCTTTAGATTTGTAGACTTTTTTTTATCTTAGGAGGCGTTATGAGATTGTTTTGGTTGTATCTTGGTCTTTTGTAGGAGATAGGAAAAGTATTTGTTTTAGGTTGGTCTTGATTACTTTGAATTTCTTTAGGTTCAATCATGGTTTCATTAAGGATAGGTGGCTCAATCGTGGGTTGAGGCATGTTTCTAAGGGATATTTTTTCTATGCTAATGTTTGCCTTAAAATTTTGATAGGATTTGAAAAATAAGTCCTCGCAAGGTTTAATAGGTTCAATACGTTCAGGCCAAAATAAATCTAATGAAAAATTCTCACGGGAAGACACAAGATTAAAGCCACTATGGTGCATAGTAAGGATTTCTTTGTCAAAGGAAAAATTTAAACATTTATACATGACCAATGGGATGAAGTCCATGGAGAATAGCCATGGATAACCAAGCTTCACATGGAATTGATCCAACGATAGGATGATGGAGAATGAGACATCTAATTGTTTCGGTCTGATTTTTAAAGGAAGGGTGATTGATCCCATCGTTGGGAAAGCAAAAACATTATGCATTTTTATCCATGCTTTCAGTTTATCATATGTTTCTTGATAGAGTTCATGCACAAGTAAGAATTCATCAATGATCACATTTTCTCCATAGACAGGATCAATTAATATCCCATTAGTGGGCTTGTCATTGATTCGGTCGGTTATGTAAAGAGGACTATTAGGTGCATTTCTAATTATATATTTAGATGAGAAAGCAATGTAAAGAGGCTTTTTAGTTCAGCCCTTATGAGGTTGTTTTTTTATCAATGAAATCAAACCATCCATAGGATAATTATGTTCATTAGTATACATAGGACATTGTTCAATAGTATCCATGCCATCATCATCCATGTCAACATTCATCACATCATTCTTTTTGTTTTCACTAGCTTTGAAAAATGAAATATTATGATTTGGCATAGGGTTGGTAAAGATTTGTAGGTTTTGGTTAGGAGGGGAAATATACTTATTTCCTTGATCATTAACCTCCAATTTGAATTCGATTAGATTCAATGTGTTCTTACACAAGATGTTTAAGACACTTACAATGTTTTGTATCTTGTCCAATTTTTTAGTGAAAATGACAATAGGAATTCGATCTAAAATTTGGATGTAAAGGCTTATTAGGATTATGAGCTTTAATGGAAGGAGAGGTGGTCATTTTCTACTCTAGAAGTTATAACATTTTGTTATGGAGGGTATCGGGTAAGGGAGTAAATTGCCTAGCTAGATCCCCAAATGTAAAAGGAGTTGTCTTCTTTATAGCGACCACTTGGGTTCAAAATGTTGAGTTGGTTGAGGGGGATTTAGTTGAAGAAAACCTTTATTATATTTCCTAAAAGGTTGATAATTTTTTTGATTTGTGGATTCATACTTTTCAGGACGGCTAGAGGTGGGTTTTGTTTCACGACTACTAACCAAGTTTTGATAATCATGAAGGGAAGCACACAAGTGTACAAAGGAAGGAAAATTCATCATGCAAAATTTATCTTGTATCTTACTTTGTAATTTTTCAATGAACATCCATTGAAGGTGAGGATCAAGAATCTTTACATCGATTTGGGAATAAAGCATTTGATAGTGTGAAATAAAGTTAGTAACCTTTTCATCATCTTTTTACTTACATCTCATCAAATCACTGATGGTCATCTTAAGAGTCATGTGAACTTGGAAATGGTTTATAAATGCCTCAACAAGTTCATTGAATGAATGAATTGAGTTGTTCGGTACTAAGGAAAACCATTCTAAGGTGGTATCTTTCAAGGACCTAGGGAAAATCTTAGCTAAGAGCTTATCCTCCAGGACAAAATCACTACATAAGTCAGTGTAAGAAGAAACATGGTTAGAAGGGTCTACTCTTCCTCCATATTTCTCAAATCTAGGAATCTCTATATGTGTGCGAGGAAGAAGTGAATGGAATGCTTATAGGAGGTAAAGTGGTAGGAGATATGACGTGAAATGCCACAAAGGTACAAGGATTGTTAGCAGAAATACCCAAGGTAGGAATGACATTACTAGTAGGTTGCATCATTGTTGTAACTTGAGGGTTGGTATAGGTATGAATAGAGGCAATGGTTGTGGGAGGAGGAATGTGATTTTCTCCTTGAATTTGTACATTGTTTCAAGGTAGAGCACAACTAGTTGTTGAGGTAAGATGTTTTCCAAAAATATAAGCTAGGTTGTGCACAAGTTCTACTCCTTCACTTTCAATCATGCAGTGTATGTTATCTATGGTAGGAATAGCAGTGTTGGAAATTTTTTCAATACTTTCTTGATGTTGTTGGTTTGCTAAGTCTTCATGGATTTGGATTATGCTCTCTTGAGGAATACTAGAAACCATT
>VDFB02000015.1:147164049-147328322 GCA_007258455.2 Sequoia sempervirens
TAGCAACTTTGTGAATGTGAAGGATTAGAGGTCTTCAAACAAGTGCATAGTTGAGGAGGTAGAAGATGAAAAAGATGCATCATCAGATAATGAGAAAGTTGTTAATGAACAACTTACAGAAGAAGCATCTCTAACTACTAATCAATAGTTGATTCTCCCAAGCCAAGGACCTAAAGAGGAATATCAGTTGGACTTACTCTTTGAAGAAGAGTTATGTGATCAACAATGTGATGATATAATTGATTATGTCAATCCTACATGTGTTGAGTGTAGCTTTGATGACAGCCTCCATAATGAGACAAAGGAGTTTGCTGATTTGGGAAATGTTGCTCAGAATATCAGTGTATTAGCTACAAGCAAAGAAGAGGTTGCGAATGACAAACTCAATGAAGACACTCAACTAAATGTTGAAATGTAGAAGGTTGTGGATTGCTCTTATGACAACTCCGAAGTGAGTGAAAATGAACAAGTGGATGGTCTATCTATGACAGATTTTGACCATGTTCCTGACAATGTTGTTAGCAATTCATTTTCCTATGATTGGGGAAGCCCTATTTATGATTAGCCCATTGAGTTCTCAGATTTTGATGATGAAGACACCTTGGGATATCTTGATTTTCAATTTGATAGTGCATTTAGTCTAAATGAAAGTCAAGAAGAGGAAGTGGTTGAGAAAATGGATCAAAATAATGATCTATTAAGTTGAGAACAAATCTCAGATCTATTGACCACTGAATATTAGAAACGTGCACATGAGAACAACGCTCAATTGTTGTGTGCTACTCCTATTGTCTTTGACAGTGATGATGACCTTCAAGATGCAAGGTATGATGCAAGTGTTTTTGATTCTCCTTTTAATGATGAACCAGCTGATCATCATGATGATAATGCAGATGAAGACAAACAACCATTTGATGGTAATAATGCATTATATGATGAGTATGACAGTGTGAATACTGATGTAAACTCAAAAATCTGTTTTGATGAGTTTGAAACAGCATATGACCATGAGGATTGCATATCTCATGAGTCAAGTATTGGAGATTTTAATGCAGATTTGAACAAGTCTTTGTTTGATGACTTGAAGGAACCTAGTCATGAGTTTTTGAATGTGAATGTAGATGTTGATTTCAATGAGAAATCAAATTGTGCTTCTGAACTAGAATCACTCATTTCTGAGCTGGATTATGATACTGAAGATGATGATACCTTATTTTTAGAAGATGACCATATGACTACAGATGATGATGAGTCAGAAATCTCTGATGACTCTCAATACCAGCATGGTGAAGAGCAAGTATAGAGTGTGTTAATGCATGAGTGTATCTCTTTGAATACACTTGAAGATGGTTTGCATGATGAACAAGATCTTTTGTTCAATTCTTGTTATGGTTTTACCATTGATGTGCAAACTAATGACCAGATTGAACTTGATAGTTCCATCCATATAGCAGATTGTGAGTGATATTTTTGTCAGCTGGAAGGAATTTTCATAGAATGTGGCAATGTGCAAGATACCGAGGAATGTTGCTTTCAGTTTGAGAATGATGTAAATGATAGTATTTGGAAAGTACGATTGAATTTCAAATGCATAGTGATTATGAACATGTTGATGATGTCATATATGATGGCCTGTTGAGAGGTATCGGCATGTTCAATGGTTGTGATCAGACTATGCTTTCATATGGTCTTGATCCCCATCTTCAAATGTTGCCACTTGATACTAAATCAGAGAATGAAGATAGTGGCAATGATGAAACCTATTTGATTTGGTTGCCATGTGACAAAGCTGAACAAAGAGCAAGTTTCCACTTGCATGAAGGCAGCCTAATACTTGTGTTTGCAAGGGTGCAGTCACCCATGTTGTTATGGTTTGAGAAATGCAAGCACGAATTAAGGGAGATCAACTCTTTTTGCATAATTGTGTTTGATAGAGGTAATTGTTGGCTCCCATTTTTCATTTGGTGGCCTAGTGTCAATAGATGAAGTTGAAAAAGAAGAATGAATAAAGGAGCAGTTTGAAGACTACTTGATGGACTCAGTTTTTGGTCTACTCCCTAGAGATCTGGAATCTTGCTATGCCCATAGGGGGCATACATCCCCAGTTAGAGCCACTATTGGCACTCTCAAATTTTGCAAATTTGAGATGCTTATATAGAAAAAAATTCCTTTGCACTTTCAGAAGTGCACCTAATGAACTTGCCTAAATGACCTACTTTGGAGGGTCATAATTTGAAGCCCATGCATTTCTAAGAAAAATCCCTTTGCAGACACACTCATGTGTCCTATGTGAACATGCATGTCAATTTTCACCTTCCCACGATGAGTTTTGTCAAGGTTTCGAAAAGTGAAGTTGTCTAGAGGGTTTTGTCACTTTTCAGCTGTTTGCAAACATTTAGTTCTACAAAGTTGCCTCCTGTTTGAGCTTGCATTTTGTAACTAGTTGATCATCAAGAGAAAATGAATGTTTTTATGCATTCTCCATACCAAGATGAGCTCACATGTCAGTTTTCAGAGCCTCATGAGTTGATTTGTTGTTATTAACAAATCAAAACCAAATGCAATTTCTTTAGTTTTGCACTTGCACTTCCTAACAACATTTCTAAAAGGTCAAATTCGAATGTCAATATCTTTTGATGGGTGATGATTCAAGCTAATTCCTTTTGCACACATTTTCACTGCACCAAAATGATCTACTGTTTCCAGTGGTAGCTCGCTAGGAGTTGATTTGGTATTTTTGCAACGAGGTTATTTCATCAATTTCAATTGGTTCAGAACAATTCTATATTGCAGAAAGTTCGAGTAACCAACTTTGATAGCGAATAACTTTTACCTCGTTATTGATTTCTCTGATCCGTCTTTTGCATTGCATTCTTAGGTCTGATTTCTACAAGCCTGCAAGTTTTTATAGCTTCACGAGGTCATTTGCCTATTTTTTAGAGCCGATTCTGGAGCCAACTTGGCCTATTTTCACCATTTTCTAGATGTGCCATAAAGCAGATTTTAAATAAAACCCATTTCATGTTTTCACTTTTGAAGCATTCTGAAGCTGTCTCAGATCAAATTGAGGGTAAAAGTTATTTGAAAATGATTTTTTTTTAAGCTAGGCCCACAAGGGACCCAGCGTGCCTTGCACAAATGGACATTAAAAAGTTGTCAGTGAAGTTTTTAAAACACTACATTTGCAAAGTAAGATGTATTTAGAGCCAGCACTGAACATTATTTCCAAATTAGGTCTTGAGCATGAATGTTGTCAAAAGGACCTATTATGTGCCAAATAGCTTCATGAAGGCATTTAGCCATCCATTTTGTGGGTGATATCCCATTTGATTCACCATGAGATAGAATCACCACACTATTTACCCTTGCTAAGTTGTTGAATAGATGCATGATATTAAAAGAGCAAATCATTTTTATATAAGTTCAATTGTTCAATTCTACTTACAATATGGACATTTATCTATATCTTGTTGCCATGATTCAGGCTTGGAATGTGATCTAACTGAGCTTAGAATTGTTATTGACAAGGCACTTAAAATAGGTCAAAAGGTTCATCGAATTCCTTATGTATGTTTCGAAACATAACCATTTATAAATAGTTTAAGTCTATGAACATTGCTGGTGAATATTCACAGCCAAGCACTAGTAGCAGGGGAATACATATGATTGTTTTCTCCACAAGAGGTCTGTCCAACACATCATGACCTATTGAAACTTTCAAGAAAATTCATTGGGCCCGAATGCATTACAAAGGGGTGGCCCATTCTAAAAAGCTTTGATCTCTTTTTGAAATGGAAAAGATGGTGCCTAGTGTTGAATGCCATGAAAGAGTAGGGCAAGTGCTAAAATTGTTGTGTTTACAACATGAGTTTGGTGAAAACGCCAAAGGTAGACCATTAAAAATGCTTCAGAAACTCAATAGTATACGCAGTGAATGGAGGGCTCTAAGAATATTTTGCAGGACAAGAGAAGAAGGCACCAGTCAAGATACAGATAGGTGCACTGTTTTGAAAGAGGCGTCATAGAAACTTAAAAGCAAATACAATCAATAGTTGGCCTACGTAGCAAAAGAGAAGGCAGTGTGAATGCATAAACTTGATATGTTGAAGAGGGCTCAGAGTGAAACAGTGTATATGCATTCATGAAGGTGCGAGGGCATGAATGAAGGCCAACTCAATATGGTAAATTTGAATGCCTTGAATGCTACATAATGAACAATTCAGATCTAGTATTCTGGACTGCGCACAAAATGGATGTGTAGAAAAAGCTTTAGAAGCTTTTAAAAAAATGCAGCACAACCAATAAAGGGGGGTGTTTAGTGATTGCAGTTGCATAAAGCACAAGGGGAAGATACTCAAACTGGGGGCGTATGAACTGTTTGACTAGATCCATTAAATTCATGTGGTGTCATGGCACACCAGAAAGAGTATGGAATCCCACAAACATAGCTTGATAGCTGTATGTTTTGTGTTGACAGCAGCATGAAATACCATAAGTGTGTCCCAAATGAATTTGTTGAGAGGAAACACATTTCAATAAGGAAAGTTTAAAATTCCATACAGTGAGATTTAAATGGTGGTGGCCAAAGCATTAGCAGTAAGTGAAGAAACAAAGGGCCATGCATCAGAAATATAAAAACCACACACCAAATGATTGAAGAAGTTGCTTTTGCAGTAGGAAGCACACAAGTTCCATAAATGTATTGTGGAAAGTGTTTTAAAGAAAAAAATTCAAGCCAATGTAGATGGGGTGCCATCGTATGAGGTATAGAGAGAGGTGTGTGTGAAGAGAGCCCACAACAAGCACAAAGAATGAAGGAGGATTTCAATGCCGCCATGAATGTTGAGCAAATGCAGAGGAGTCAAGGCACGAAAAAGAGGATTAGGGAAAACCAAAATTCCAAGAGGAGATCAACGGTGGAGAGAAGAAGTCAAATGCGGGTGAAATAAAATGACATGAAAAATTATTTTAATGGGCCCGTTTATTGAATTTAAATGTATTCTCCTTTGCTGGGGAGTAAAATAAGCACTCACGGTAAAATAAATTTCTGGAGGTAAAGATGAATGTGCATGAGGAAACATTTCAGTGGGAAATATGTTATGTACTAGACATTAAAATTTTAAAATGAAGACGTGAGGTATTGCATAAAGTGAATTTATTCACTTTATAGGCAAAAATAATATGCAACACAGTAAGAGGCAATATGAGTATTTTTCACGGGAGGGGTGAATTTAATATTCACTTTACAAGTAAATGAGGAATGTTTTATATGAATAATTTAAAACATAAAGTGCAAAGGGGAATGTTTTATTGTGACAAAGTAAAATAATGTGCTGCATAATGAAAGAGCAGAGAATGAAAGGGTTTTTACAAGAAAAATATTTTACACAGTAGAGTGATGGAGTGAATTTCATCACATGGACTAATTTTCAATTGAAGAACAATAGAGAACAAAGGAAAAATTGGAGGCAAATAAGTTTTTTGTAGAGAGAGGAGAGAGGCTTTTATTTTGTTGATCAACGGTGAAGAGGATTCTAGATGGCATCTCTGGATCAACGTTAGGGCTTCTTTTGGATACTTCTCTTCTACTCTTCCCTTCTTCTCATTATTGAGAGTTCTAGGATTTTGTATGGGGTTGGGTAGATAGAAAATGCTAAGTCTGAGTCATTTCTTGTGTCTGTAAGTTGTAATTTCTGATTTCATAAGCAAATACAACCAGTTTATGCAAATAAATCATGAAAGTGTGTGCACATTCATGAATATCTTTAAATTGTCTCCATACTTGTACAGTTTAATCATATGAATTCAATAATACAACTTAGTATCTTTGAGTTTGTCATCTCAAATTTTATTAGATTGTGTTATTTGTTTATGGGTCTATTTTAAATAAATGGTTCAATACTTTGAGTAGATAACAGTGATTACAAGTGTGCAAGTTGGATTTGGTAAGGAGAGTTTGAGTGATAATAGGAGTGGGATTGTTGTTATAAGGCACTAACAGTTGATGCAAGGAATTAACAATTTAAATCCACTGGTTGAATGTCATTTTTTGATGGGGTAAGTGCACCAAGATGGTTCCCAAAAAGGGGGCTTAAGTTGCCACCTTTTTTCTGAAATCAGGAAATGCTGACCTTGGACATGAAATTGAGGATAGTTACACTCAAAAATTTCAGATGGAACAAAAACAAGGATCGAAGTGCTCTGAGTTTAATTTCTAAACTACTAATTTATTTTGAAAATGGTTGAGATTAAGGGGTTCAAAAGAGGGATGTACAAAAATTGGTGTTGTTTTGGTTAGAAAAACATAGCATAGCAACTCTTGTACAACCTGACCACGGTGAACTTTTTTGTATTATTTTTAAAATCACTATGGTCAGAAGTTAGCTAATATCATCTAGTTGGTGGACAATTTTTCTAATAATTTTTTAATGAATATTTGATTTTTTACTAATTTTCTAATTGGGCACTTCCTGAAAAGCATAATTTTGGCCATGCTCCCCCTACAAATTTTTGAAAATAATTGATTTTTTTTTCTTTTTGTTTTTGAAAATTTTTAGAATGGAGTCTAGTTTCTAAAAATGTAATTTATTTGAAATTTTGATGAATGGTTAATTTATAACAAAAAACACTAAACATTACTTTTAAAAAACAGGACATACAACAAAAGAAATTATGGATGAAAGGCTTAACATTGTTGAAAAGTGAAAAAAATTACATCGTTGGATAGCTAAGAGAGAACCTAACATTACCCATGTTTTCAATTTTGTCAATATTGAACTAGATGCAATCTTGATGGTGAGCACATACCCGATTATGTGAAAAATTGTAGAATTTGCAAAAACACGTCTCTGGCCTTGTTGGGAATGCCCTCCAAGCTTTGGGTTGGTATTCCAAGGAAATAATTTCACTTTTTTCTTTGTTTTTAATGTGAAATAATGTGTGCATGTTATAACACAAGTGCATTTTTTTTTTTTAAATCATAAGTGGCCAGAAAATTGGTACCCAACTTCATGCACCTGCCCGATGAATTCTTTTTATTTGTTTGACTCCATGGCCCAGAATTAGGCACTGTTTTATCTTGCAACTTAGTTAACTCATAAACGTTTTATAAATTAAAAAATATTTTTAAATCCCCATGTGTTCTAGTTATCTCATGCTCCAAATAGTTGATATTACTGATGAACAACCAATTCTATTTGGTATTATCCTATTATGTTGAGCTATTAAATGGGATTATATGTTTTTGTTAGTGTCATTTATGATGATGGTGCAAGGTTGTAAACACATTAAGGGATCACCCTCCTAGTTCTTGCATTTCCCAAAGTGTAGGAGGTCTTTAAAATCCTTGTCAGTTGGTCTAGGTCCTTCGAGCTGCCCTTGATTGGAATTGGCAATTTCATAGGTAGATTAGAAGACCAACCTGGTTATAGTAAAAACAACCAACATCACCTAAGGGTTGTTAGTCAATTATGGAGATATCATTTCCTAATGAAATAAAGGAAAATAGGTATATCTATTATCATTTTGGTGAACCCCCCTTTTCATCTAAAACACCTCTATTTTCCATTGTTTCAAGTGAATATGACATAACAAGGGGATTTATTAGGATTTATTGTATCATGACTAGATTAGAGTTTATATTTTACCATTTCATAGTGAATACTTAAGAATGTGATTTGGTTTTGTATAGGATGATGTTTACTACATAAAAAGAAATAGTAAAATATTTTGAACCTAATCTAGATTTTCATATGAATACCATTTTAGTATCACAACTTAAAATTTCTAAGCAATATAGGATTATGTAATATTTAGTGTGAGAAGTAGTGTATGTTTTGGGGTATAATTGTGTGATCGTAAACATGAAATACTATGTACCATGTTTTGATTGAATGAAAACTTCACAATGTATCTTCACTATTTAATAGTGGCTAAGGGTGAAGAAAGAGTTTTGAGAAATACTTAGCCATAAAATAATTATATATATATAATACAATATAATACAATGCATTATTGTAAAGGATAAATAAATTTCATTGGGATAATGAGGTAAATAAATGTATCAAATTAAACTATATTAAGGAATGGAGAGTCATATTAGAAATAAAAGTTAATGGATATAGGATAGGTTAGCATTATTAAAAGGGATGAATATTGACTTAATGAAGATAGTGAAGTTGATGTGTCTCGTGAAGATTATATGTTCTACATAGTCATGTATGTGGGTTTGAATTCAATGAATGATCAAAATCATACAAATTAGACCTAGTTATTCATTTGTTGCCTAGATAATTGATTACAAGTTTTGATGAAGAGTTATGAAAATAACATAATCACATAGAACAGTTAGGTTTGGTCAATGGAAGTCCCAAGGGGTAATACAATAAAAAGGTTTATAGAATTAGGTGGGCAATTAATTGACACCACTAGCCTACATTTTTTGAGGTCAACAACATGAACAAATGAAATTCATAGATTATGAAGTATATAGCAACCTGAAATAAAATTAATTAAAAATTACAAAGAATACTTATAAACTCTCTAGAACTATCAAGTCATTAAGGAAGAGGGAAAAGTGTTTGTAGGTTTGATAGTGGCATCTAAGAATGTTAGTATAGTTGATAGTGAGAAAGGTGCAGATATAAAGAGCAATGGACAGTGGTATAAGCAAGAAGCAAAGAAGGAAGTGATGGAAGTTAGTAAAGGTTTGTGTATAGGTGTAAAAGAAGGCACAAAATTAGTATTTGAAGATGTAAAAGATGAAAGACACCATACAATATAGAGCGGACAATTTGAGCAAGAAACAAATGAAGACATGGACAAGAATGACAAGGGAAGTGTGAATCAAAACCAAAGTGAGCCTAATGAAAGAATGCAAGAAGGTCAGATGAATGAAGAGTACAAAGGAGGACAAGTTGCAAGACTCTCTCCAAGAGACTTGGAAAGCTTCAAAGTTGGGGTGTATGGTGCAAGGGCACCATTGATAAAAAATTGTCAAGTTAGGTTGATCATGTCTAGGCTTTAGGATTTTTTGATTTTTTGCATAAAATAAGGTTAGTAAGACCATTTTTTAATGGATTTGAGTAATGTTTAAGTCATATTAGGTGTCTATAAGGTCAAGCTTGTAAAAAGTGCAAAATATTGAAAAAATTTGATGTAAAGTTGCTTAAAAGTTATAAAATTGCATTTTTAGGGAAGGAAAACGGTCAAATTCATTCAAAAGTTAGTTTAGGAAGTTGGAGCAGTTGGAATTAGGTGGGAAAATCTATAAAAGTGCTGAGAAATCCATTGTATGGGTTGTTGATGAAGTTTTTGAAGTTTTGAAACAATAAAACATTTATTTTCCTTCATTTTCTGAACTTTCCCTCTATACAATGATATTTTGGAGTTTGCATAGCCCATATAGGCCCTGTCTTGCAAAGTTTTGAATTGGAAATCATAGTAGGGTGAATTATATTTCATATAATTCAAGTTTGGTGAGTTTTTATTGAATCTTGCAAAAGTTATTGTGATTTTACTAAATCTACCTGTTTAAACCCACTTTAAGGGCTTTTGGTGAGTTAAATATGAATTGAATCCATTCCACATTCTATCAGTACTATGTAGGGGAGGCCTGAAAGTGAGTTGGACATAAAGCCCTAGGGTGAAAACTTGAGTTTTGCATGTGAAATCATGAGGAATTGGTATGGTAAAGTGTGAACTTGCTTGGGGAAGCATTATTTCTTGTTTGATTGAGCTGATGCAGAGGTTTTTAGACTTTTTTGAGGTGGTGGCTAGTGTGGTTGAGGTTTGGTGATGTGATTTCCAATAAAACCCTAGTTTCTTGGCCATAAAAGAGGTTTTTGGAGTTAGGCATCTTGGAGGTTGAGTATCAAAAAAGTGATTGTGGATTCCTAGGTTTGGACACCTACAAATTGCTGTTGACATGAGTTTGGAGGACCTTTGGACAAGTTCTAAGACAAGTCTCTTTGTTAAAGTGGCCTAATTTGAGGCCTAATTGGAGTTAAAAAATTGTTTTGAGGAAGTTGTTTCAAAGAGTCTCATTGTGTTTTTTTGATATATTTTTGGACACCTAAATGGGTCCTTGAAAAAGTTCAAGTCTTGTTCTGAAAGAATTTCATTGAGAAGTTTTACTTGATTGAGTCAGTTTCCAATGCTACAAGGAGTTAAGTGGACTTGGTGAGATAGTGTGAATTTATGGATTTAATGATCTGAAAAGTGTTGTTGTTGGTTGATATTGTGTTGAGTGAGTCACAAGACCTCCCCTTGATTACATCATAGAGGAATGCACATAGAGAGAGGAAACATCAAGCATAACATCGCAGGGGATTACATTACACACATGCAATCAAAAAAGAGAAAAGGAAGCAAAAAGGAAGGAAAAAAAAAAGAAAAGGAAAAGACAAAAGACTAGTAAGCACATGCAAGTCAACCCTCAAACAAGTCATCCACATCCCAGTCTTGTTTAGTATATGCAGAATGCAAATCACTAGCAAGAGGGACAAAATCAAGTGTTGTACTAAGAGAATCACCAAGTTCAACACGGGGTGCATCACTAGATTTAGGAGGACCATCACAGTTGTTATCATTTCAGCTCATGGAAGAGGAAAATATAAAATTCAACTCATTATGTACATGCTCATCAATTTTAGTAGTTTCCTCATCATCATCCAAGTTAACCACAACATGAGGATGAATGATAATATCTAGAGAAGGTTTTGGTCCTTGTTGTGTTGGAGACATAAATTATGTGTGTTCTGGTAAGAGAGGAGGGTCGTCGTTTATTGCATCTATCAAGTTTGGATTTTGATTTTCAATGTTGTTTTCATTGTTCATCTTTCGAGCAATAGCACGACATCTATGCCTATGCTCTCTAGCATTTATGTTCCTTTTATTATAGTTTTCAAGTTGTTTTTATGTAGGAGTGGATTTTTCAACCAAAGGTTCCTTTTCTTCTTGTGAAGGAAGAACAAAATAAACCATGGAAGGTTTTTCAACCACTTTCTCTTTGGCTTTATAAATTTTCTTAGGAGGCAGACTAGGGATTGTTTGGTTTTCTCTAGGTCTTTTATAGGAAATAGGCAAGGTATTTTGCATGGATGGGTCTTGGTTTGTTGGAAGAGCTTTAGGTTTTCTATTGTTTTCTTCAAGGGGTGGAGGTTCAATCATGGATGGAGGCAAGTTCTCAAAGGATAATCTAGCTATGCATTTTTCTTTGAACTTTTGGTAGGAAAGGAAAAGGAAGTCTTCACGGGGTCTAATAGGTTCCATAAGCTCAGGCCAAAAATAATCTAAGGAAAAGTTTCCACGAGAAGACAGGGGTCTAAATCCAGTATGGTTTACAAAAAATATTTCATTTTTGACTGGAAAGTTTAAGCACTTATGGACAATGGATGGGACGGCCTTCATGAAGTTAAGCCAATTGTAGCCCAACTTTACATGAAATTGGTTTGAATTGGATATGATAGAGAATGATATGTTTAATTTCTTTAGTCCCACTTGTAAAGGGAGTGTGATCAAGCCCATTATAGCATGAGAAAAACCATCATGCGTTTTAATCCATGCTTCTGGTTTATCATATCTATCTTGAGTAAGTTCATGCACATATAAGAGTTCTTATGAGATCACATTCTCTCCACGGAAATAATCAATTAAAATCCCAAGAGTGGGCATGTTATTGATTCTTTTGGCTATGTAGAGAGGACCATCAAGTGCATGTTCAATTGTTTCTTCTGAATAGAAAGTAATTTTAGTGGGCATTATCATTTGTTGTTTACGAGGCTCGATATCAATCGCTCTTATCATTGTACTAATAGGACTTTGGTCATTAGTATCCATAGGACTTTGTTTATCATTATCCATAGGATTTTCTTCATTAGTGTTCATATTCTCATCAACCGTGTCAACATTCATTACATCAGGCTTATTTTCACTAGCCTTAACAAATGAAATATTATGGTTGGGCATGTGATTAGTAAAGATTTGCAAGTTTTGGTTGGGAGGAGCTACAGATTTATTACCTTTGTCATTTACACCTCCAATTTGGATATGATTAGAATAAATGAGGTCTTGCACAAGATGTTTAAGATGCTTGCAATGTTCTGTATCATGTCTTCTTTGTTGGTGATAAGCACAATATGCATTGTGTCTAAAGCTCATGGGTAATAGCTTGCTAGGGTCAAGGGGTTGAATGGTAGGTAGGGTAAGCATTTTTTTTTTTAATAGCTGGGTCATAATGTTGTAAAGTGTGTCAGCTAAGCGTGTAAATTTTCTTTGCGGATCCCCAAAGATATAAGGATTATTCTTCTTTATAGCAGCTACTTGGGTATCAATTGGTTGGGTAGCTTGAGATCTAGAATTTAGTTGAAGGAAACTTTTATTTTGTCTTCTGAAAGGTTGGTAGGTGTTTTGGTTTGGAGCTTCGGACTTTTAAGGATGGGTAGAGGTGTTTTTCATGTCACAACTACCTACAAAATTTTGATAATCTCAAAGGGAAATGCACAAGTGCATGAAGGAAGGGAATTTCATCATGATAAGCTTATCTCTTATCTTACTTTGGAGATTTTCTATGAACATCTTTTGAAGGTGGGAATCATGAATCTTCACACTAATTTGGGAATAAAGCGACTAGTAGCGTGAAATAAAGTCAGTGACTTTTTCACCCTCAATTTTCTTACATCTCATCAAATCATCTAATGTCATTTCATGAACCATATGCACTTGGAAATGGTTAATAAAGGCCTCAACAAGTTCATTGAATGAATGAATTGATTTATTCAGTAACATGGAAAACTAGTCCAAGGAAATTTCTTTCAAAGATCATGGAAAAAATTTAGCCAAAATTTATTCTTCAAGGATAAAGTCACTACACAAAGTAGTAAAGGAATTAACATGATTAGCAAGATCCCCCTTTCCTCCATATTTCTCAAACTTAGGGATCTCTATACCTTGTGGCACCGAAGTTCTCGATATCTCCAAGGATAGTGAGTTACTTTTGACATAGTATGAAGGTGGACCATTTTGATTTTGATTTATGGTGGAAACTTGACATTCAATAGATGAAAGGATTTGTAAAAGGTGGTTAATGATAGGATCATTGCTTATGGTTTGTGATGGAGATGAATATGGTGGTGGTGTGTATGTGTCTGAAGGATCGGTGAATGGATTGCTTACAGGAGGAGATATAACATTAGATGCCACATAAGTATAAGGAGCAATAGTGGAAATATTCAAGGTAGGAAGGATATTACTAGTTCGTTGCATCGTTGTGGTCACTTGAGGATTGGTATAGGTTGGAATGGATGTTATGGTTGAGGAGGGAGGAGTTTAGTTTCCTCCTTAGCTTTGCACATTGTTTGAAGCTTGAACACCATTGGTGGTGGAAGGAAGGTGTTTTCCAAAGATGTGACCTATGTTATGCACAACTTCTAGTCCTTCACCACTTTCTATCATGCGGTGAATACTATCTATGGCAAGTATAATAGTGTTGGAAATGCTTTCAGTACTCACACTATCTTGTAAATGGGCTAGATATTCATGCATTTTTATTATGTTTTCTTGAGGGATATGGTCAACCATTGTTTGAACACTTGGCATAACACTTGTAGGTAAGGTAGGCATAGAAAAAGAGGTATCAAAGGTATGGTCCATATCTAGTGAACTAATACAAACACCAAAAGTAAGAGAGCTTGATAACCCAAGATCCACAATGAATTTTTTGTCGTGGGATGCCATGAGTCTCACACTTCCTCTAACCACAGTATTAGTAGTAGGACACCAAGTACTATAGCTCATTTAATGGATAAACCAAGGAAAGTGCAATGAATACAATATCCTATGCTTGCAATTACGCTTGAAATGAAAGAAATTGGAATAACAACAATTCTACAAAATAAAACAAAGAACTGAAAGTAGCCAACAAAAGCACTGAAAAGCAGTTTCAAAGCCTAAAAACTAGAAAGTCAAACTCAACATGGACTAAGATGCCAGTAAGGGAATTTTAGTCCTACTGGTGAAATTCTGAAGTTCCAACTGGGACTAAAACAAATAGTAAATAGTAGAGAGAGGATTCTAAGAAAGAAACCCTGAGAGGGACTAAGACATTAGGAAGGGCGTTATAGCCCTAGCAAAGGTTTTTCTTAGAAAAAATGGAAAATTTTGGATGTTCTATGTATAGTGTTTATAGATTTCCTATTCAAGATGCTGATGTTTAGAAACAAGAAAATGTGTAAATGAATGCAAGGAAAAGTAACTAGGAACAAGCAATTGAATGCAAAGTTAATGCATTTTTTTTCAATTTTGAATGCAATAAGAATGTTTATAAATGCAATTAAGATTATGAACAATGCACTTTTCAGTTTTTTAATGAAATAAAATGATGTAAAAAAGAAAAAATGCAGCCTATATGCACTTTCACTAGATTTTCACTTAATATGAAAAATCCCTAGATGCAATTTCACTAATGCAATATATGCAATGCAAGAATGAGTGCAATCTAGATCTAGAACTTGAATAAACTCCAAATCAGAAAATGAATGCTCAAAAGAGTCGAGTTCACCAAAATGAAACATATGGGAAAAGAGGGTGCACTAATAGCACTTTTCTCCCCTACAAACATTCAATAATGTGCTAAGAGCCCTAATTGGATTGACTATCAACCTCACAAGGTGAGTCAATTCTCAACTAAGAGAACCTAGGAGGGGGATTTTTTTAATTTTAGGAGGTCACCACCAACCAAATGCTTGGAAAAGACAAATGAACATTCAACTCACAAAACCTAACAATACAAGCTAAATGAAAGGTGCAAATAATGAAAATATGCAACAGGGAGTTAGGAGGTATGTACCTAGGAAGTCTAGAGATGTGAGGATTTCAAAAATGTAAAGAAGTTACCAATATATGCTAGGGAGGACTAAGATGCCTTTACTATTTTCTTAGTTCTGCTACTATTTTTTGGGGCAGATGTGAAATCTTCAAATGTTGAAACTAGATCTGAAATAATTTTTGAAAAATGACCTTAGGATGACTAAGATGCCTTTACTAAATTATCTTAGTCCCATTCTGAATTTCTGAAATATTTGAATATGGTCCTAAGGCTTGATGTTTGAATTTTCTTCTTCTCTAATCTCGGGTTCTAAAACCTTCAGATTTGGCTTGTAGGTAAATTTTTGTGAAGATGACAACTTTGTAAATGCAACTTTCCAACTTTGTTCTCCAAATGATCTTGAATTCTTTAACCTATATTTGCAATCACAAATATGCAAGAGGAGAAAAAAATGTTGATTGTGTGTGAATGGGGGTTTTCCTTGGTCAAACTCCTTGTTGGTAATTAAGCCTTGTGTGAAATGGATGCAATAGATATGGATCTTGAATCAAAGGAGTGCTTGGTAGATCTTGCTTGAATTTCTTGCTTGAATCAAAACTCTACATCACAAATGTTAGCACAACACACATGATGCAAGAATATATTTGAAATGATGCTTGAATCTTGATGATGGCTCTAAATTCTTGATGAGTTACTCTTGAATGTTAGAATGCTTAGATGCTTAGATTGCTTGTTATGAAAAATGAGTGAAGGAACCTTATATTTATACTTATTTATGCTTAATATCCCAAAATTACATAACACCAACCCAACATATGAATTCATTAAATAAAGGAGGATAAATCTTGCCTGAATTTGAAATTAAATATTGAAAATAAGCCAAGGAGGACTAAGACACCCTAGGTGGCGTCTTAGTCTTGAGGCTCAAATCTCAGAGCATAGACTCCAAAAAGGGACCTATTCAGGTGCTCTCAAAATCAGGATCCCAAGACCTTTGGGGGACAAAGATGCCCTAGGTAGTGTTTTAGTCTTGACCCAAAAATCAGGGACACTCCAATGACATCATTAAATTATTATTTATTCATTGGAGAATGTCGAGATTAGCCAGAAAAATATATAACTCATAGGGCTTGTGGATGCAAATTAGGACCAATTAAGACATAAATAGTGATAAATAAAGCAAGGCGGACCCAAACAAGTTTGAAACTACAAGGGTATGCATTTTACTACACTACATCAATTATGACAAATCTCCAAAAACACAAAGACATTAACCTTCAACAACAATTAGAAACTCCCAAATATTGCAAATGAAGCCTTCCCAAAATCACTTCAGGAAGCAATAATGCAAAAAAGAGCTGAGAATCAAGCAACTCCAAAGAGCACAACAACACCAATATTAAATTTCAATAGATTAAAAGTACCAGCAAATAGCAAAGTATGAGAGAAATTCCTTAACCACTGCAAAGGTGATGAGAATACCTTTCCATTGATATGTGGTTTGCAAAAATTGGCCTTTGTTTGCAAAAGATATGCAAAAATAAAAAAAAGCCTATAAAGGCACTTTGGAAGCACCAGCAAACACCTAAGGTCTCAATCCTGGTTGTCTATGCCAAAAACCAAGAAAACTCCACCAAGGCACTAAGTCTTCACAAGCAAAATACTATCCACTGCCTCCAAAGTTTGATCCTTTCCAAGCACTTCACATGAAAAATGCAAGAAAAAGAAATACAAAGACCAATAAACACATCTTCGGGCTCAATGTTTCAAATCGTGGCTCTACAAAAAATGTGGGCTCTTTTACAGTTTTCCCTTGTGAGTGAACCACATAGGATGAAATTGGCCCAATATTTAAAGGCTCGGTCAATGCACAAATTTGTAACTTGAAACAAATTCATGGAAAACTCCTTTATTCAAGAATATGACCTTATGACCCTCATACATGATCAAATAATATAACTTCTTTCAAAGGTATATTATTTTTTAAATAAGTCAACAAATAATGTTATCTTTAGTTTAGATGATATTATTGGTTATTTTTCTCTTAATAAGAAATTTAATTTTCTCACATATCCTTATGTTTATATCCAAGTATAGGTTGAGAAGGTGCTTGGAGTTTCAACACCTTTGAGAACTTTTCAATCATTAGGAGAGTGGGATTTACATTACATTAGCAATATTCTCCCAAAAATCTCACCCCTCCTCACCCAAGATCAGTTGTTCCTCGATGAATGATTTGATCTCATCACTATATTCATTTATTGCCTCTTCCCACCAAAGGGGTTGGACTCACTCATATCATGCCAAGATTAATGGACCTCTTCATTGGCTATCACTTGTTCAAATTAATTTTGACATTAACAACATCATGTAATTGCTACAAGTTAATAGTACTTGTGCTTCTTGCTATTGCACCATCTCAAAATAGATTGATAGGCTTATTCCTCCCTCAAGCCTTTTTCAAACCTACCCTCAAAATAACCTAGCTCCTCCCTTTAATAGAACTTGTATGCTTAATGCTAGTGGTTCTTTATCTTAAAAAAAAAGAATATTTACTCTTCTTTAATTTTTGCCAACAATAAAATTCAATTTTTTAATAACAAAATTCAATATTAATTAATATGTATGATTAAGTAAGGTTAAAAATACCTCTCAAGGTTCATTTATAGCTATTTCAATCCCTCTCAAGATAATTCAAGATTCGACAACATATAAAAATTCCACACATGTCCAATTCAATATTGGTAGTTTGTGTCAAAATTTTATGCTTAAAATTATTCTATTTTCCCAAGTATCTTTTGTAAGTCATCTCTTTGGTGTTCTCGCCACTATAAATTATATAAATATATTTTATTTCACTTGTTCTACTCTTTAGTGGCCTTTTATTCTAGAATCCCTTTATTGTTCCTTGTGATGCTCCACAATGTCTTTCTATGTTTCTTTGTCACCTTCACTTCCTTTCTTTTTCTATCACATATGATTTTCACACATTCATTCTCATTGCAAAGGTGTTTTGCTTCAACTATTCACCTTTATTATTATATTTGATGTGATTTTACTTATGTGTAGTAGTTTCTCTTAGATTGTTATTCTTGTGTTGGTACTTTTTGACATTTTGTGGTGTGTTATTTCCTCATAGACATTATCTTTAAGTTGGTGGTGATATTTTGGGCATCTATTTATTTAAAGTGTTTCTTGGTTCTTATATTGTGACAATAATCAATTTAATGGTCATAAGTATATTTTTGATAGATCAATGTGTTTTAAGAATGGTGTATTGATGGTTTTCTTTATCAAATCGACTTCAAGTTGCTTACAAATTCATGTTACCTTATTTGGGTGTGATCATATTGTTTTCCATATCAAATTCATTGTCCATTCTTATATGCTTCCAAGTGGATGGTGTAACTTCAAGTGAAGTTTAAATACTTTACCTACCCTAACAACTCTATTTAATCCAACCTACCCTACCCTAATCATACTTCTCAAAGTAATTTCGAATATGAAGAATATGCCTAGTTCATAGATAATTTTTTTGTCTTCTTGAACTGGAAATTACTCCTTACAATGCTTGTAGGTTTATTAAGCTAAAGTATGATTAAAATATTTCATCTTGATCCCTATTCCTATCCTCCTTGACCTACCAATGTATTTACTCCTAATTTGATTAGTTGTTAGCCTAGTAGTTATTTTTCCCATTTCCATTTGATGTCTTTGATCACTAGCAATAATGAGGTTATGGTGTGTTTACCTTTGCTAATCAAATATTATGTGATCCTAGTTGGATATCTCTTATCAATGGATTGATTCCTTTAGAATGTCCATGTAGGTGTCCTAAAAGTTGGATCTGATTACATATATTTTTTAAATCTCCCTCTAAGAGAACTAGTGTTGAATATTATATATGCATGGATATGTGATCTATTTTGGGGTCTTTGAGCCAATATTTTAGCCATATAAGAATCTTAAGTTGTTATAGGTTGACAATTGATGCAAGTATCATCTATAAGGGGATGAGATAAACATTATAACTCAAAAGAAGGTTATATCATGAATATAATGCATATGAATGGATGTCTCCATGGTAGTTTGTAACTACTCAAAGGGGTTTTAAACCTAGTTTTGGATGCTCTCTAGCCAAATTTATTGTTCTAAATGTAAATAAAGTTAGATTTGGGTGTAACAATTTCTAATTTGTTGTAACTATTTTATAACATTGTTTTTTATGTTCCATGTGGGTAGTTGTATGCATTTACACATCTAGTTCCATTATACTTAATAGGTGTATCCTCTTATTTCTTACATGATCAAGACTATGTTGCCTAATGGAGTAGGCACCAATCTAATCGATGAAGATCTTAACATTCCTCAAATTGGTTATTTATTTTCCCTTGTTGGTCTATAAGTTAGTTGAGGGTTCCACATTCTCTCATTATCCAATATTATAACTCATCAAATATCTTAAGTTCTAAAAAAATTCTTATATAGTTAGAGGATAATATCATGCATTCGTATACCTTGAACTTGCATATCAAATGTTAAGTGAAGTCATTTGTGGGAATATTTTAATGTTATCACCTTTGGGTGCATATGCAAGGTTGTATCTATCAAATTAATAAGAGCTCTTTCATGTTGCTAGTTAGACTTAAGCCTAGTGATAAAAATTGGGCTCAATTTTACATTTGGTATGGCTATAGCTAGTTTAGTCTTGTTCATCATTCTTGATTGAAGCCTATTTGTAGTTTTAAGTTCATTCGTATTTATTTGGTGGCCCATCAACTAGCAACTTAACAAAATCACAATATTGTAGAGGATGCATTGAAAGCTTGATTTCCATTGAAGAATCGCCTAACAGAAGACAACCCATAAGGTATTCTTAACTTGGGGACATTTCTAACTCCAAGGATTTTTAAATTTTGTGAGGTTGTGACATTTCTATCACAAATTTTGTATTGTATTAATTCACTGATATGTTAGATAGTGCCACAAACTTATATCTCAAGATGTGGTGGTGTGAAAAAGGTATATAGATCTTCTCCTTTTTCTCATGATGGCATTGTATGTCTTTTATAAAATAAAACCATTCTTGTAAGCAAATGCGGTATTTTCTTAGCATGTTATAAACCTACAACCATGACTTTCATGATTCCCATTATACCTTTGCAATGATAATGGACATGTCAAAATCACTTGTAGTAGCAAAAGCAAGCGAGGGAAGGTGACAAAGAGACAAAAAAAAGACATCATGGGGCATCACAAAGCTCAAAGAAGGAAAGCAAATATAGTAGAAAAGATCACCAAAGAGTACCTCAAGTGAAAGAAAGCACATTTTTATAAGTTGTTGTTGGAAGAGCACAGAATAAATAACTTGTAAAAGATATTTATATATACTAAAAAAATCACAATAAGAAAAATAAAAAAATTATACATAAAATTTACATAATTGTAATTATTTATCTCTTAAAAATTAAATATTTACCCTTCCTCAATTTTTAACAACAATAAGATTTTATTTTAAAAAACAAAAAAATAATATTTATTAAAACTTTACAATTAATTAAACTTGTATGGTTAGTTGTGGTGTTCTTTATCTCTAACATATTCTTTAACAAATTTGAATATTTACTCTTCATCGATTTTTGCCAACACTTATATTCTATATTTTAACAACTGAGATTAATAGTTACAAAAATTCTATATTTTAACGACTGAGAGAAGAAAGTACACGGATTCAAAGACAGAAGAACACATATATACCCAGAAAGTCAGATAGCGTAATACAGATGAATGAATACTTATTCAGAATAGAAAGAACAGAGATATGCATTGAAAGCCAGATACCTTACTACTTATGCAGAAAAGAAAGAGCAGAGGTATACACTGTAATTCTTTCTGAGCTTCGTTGTAGACGGCGGGTACTTTCTTCGAAAGCCAGTATCTTTCTACGTACGTCCAAAGCTAAGCATATATTAAATTTGCCACGCTTTTGACGTATGTAGAGGATAGCTGACTTTGGAAGAAAGTACCCGCCGTCTAAAACGAAGCTCAAAAAGACTTACAGTGGATATCTCTGCTCTTTCTTCTCTACCAATATGTGTTAATTCTTGTATATTAAGGTATCAGACTTTCACTGTATATCTGTGTTCTTTCTTCTCTGAATCAGTATTTATTCATCTCTATTACGCTATCTGACTTTCTGGGTATATATGTGCTCTTCTTTCTTTGAATCCGTGTGCTTTCCTCTCTCAATCAGTGCCCATTCATCTCTGTTACGGTATCTGACTTTCAGGGTATATTTGTGTTGTTTCTCTGTCTTCTTTCTTTGAATCTTTAGAGCACACATCGGTGTTCGTTCTTCTGTATAAATATCAAGTTGCAATAGTACTCTGTGTGAAGGTGAAAGAAATAAATTGAATGATTAAAGTACATATCTGTGCTTATTCTTCTCTATAACTATCAGAAGCTTGATTAATGGTATCAGATTTCCACAATCCATGAACTATTGTTGTTGTTTCTATATTTGATTGTATAAGATTTTTAGCATCAAAATTTTGGATCACACTTTGTGTTCCATCATCAAGATGGTAGAGAGTTCAAGGATATTTTATAGGAACAGTTGAGTTCAAGCATGGAGAAGATTCATTTCATAGTAGGAATTTCTTCAAGGTTGAAGCAAAGATTGCATATAGTCCTATGAAAAAGAGATAATTGATAAGAAAGTCATCCATTGTATCCTTCAAATGGAAACCTATACTTGAGTCTTATAAATATCAACCTTCATCAAGAACTTTATGTATTATACTTAAACTAGTTTGTCATGCCATGATTAATTTCCTTGGAATGTAGAGAGGTACCTTAGATTTTCAACAGATAATAATTCAAAAAAGTTTGTTAAAAAATATTTTTTAATTGATATGTTATGAGGAGAACCCTAGAATGCAATGAAAATAGAGAAGAAGATAAAAAATCATAATACAAAACACTTTCAAGAAAAACCTAACAAGGAAAAAGCAAACTAATTATATTATATCTAGAGAAGGATTACAATACAAACATATAAATGCCATGGATATATTTGATATTTAGAGACAATGTAACAACATAATGGGCTACAATAAAAACATCATGCATGTTTCATTACAAGCATCCAACATATAGACCAAGAAGATCCTTAAACAACACATGGTTTCTCAAAGATATGGACTTAATATCATGATCAATATCTTGGTCCAACTAGATCAAGTTGGAACCATTTTCCCATCTCCAAGAATAACTCCTCTCATTATAAAATATAACTCCTAAATTTAGATTATATCCTACAAACTTGGTCACTCCAATTTTGTTTGTTAAATCCTTTTATAATTTGTACTTTTATGCATGCTCAAAATAGTAATCAAGATGTTCCACCTAGTCTTTAATATAACTCCATCTATCAATATGCTTATAATGCAATTTATACACATTGTAGATCATTGTACACATATTTTACAATGACATAGATAGTCTTACACATTATTTGATGGAATTACATACTCTCTTACACATGTCATATTATGCAATCCAAGTGGCATGATGGATCATATAATAAATCTCAATATTCCTCAAAGGATTGATACATATTCCATGAGGGGCTATAAATAACAAAATAATAAAATAGATTATTTTACAATTTCTTTTAAGGTTTACAACACATATAGTCCTTAAATATTCATCAATAGATTGGAGGCTAGAAATCCTCCCTAGGCATTGCATTTTAGGAGGTTTCCCTTTCGGAAAAATATCTCAGAAAGGAGTTGTATTCCTCACTCACCTTATTATTATGACCAATTAAAGTTTAAGGATCTCGTGTAGTCCATAAAGTATGAAAGAATTTTGAAGCAAATAAGTTGTTACTAAAGTGAGTTGGTGATAATTTCTTAATGGGTCTATCTTGAACTATGAACACAACCTTTGGTGGTTCCCAATAGTCAATAGCTTTAATCTTCCCTTGGTTGAAATTTTGAGAATTAAGGGTTTCAAACTTCACTACAAAGGTATTCATACTATCATTGGTCTAGTCTCTTCTAGAGATCAAATCCCTTGGTCATTCTTTCGATAAAATTTAAAATTTCCCAACAAAAATATATTGTGTAATTGAGCATATAGGATCTTTTGTTTGATAAGATGCATATCATACATTACATTGACAACCACCTTTTATTTGGTAAAAATATTAGCAATGCAATCTTGAAATTTGTTTCAAGAATTATATAATTGAGATGATGTGTAAAGTTCTTACCCCTTTTTCTTCTCCTCTTAGTAAACTCAATTGCTACTATTGATCATAGTTCTTCTCCTCAAACCTCCCTCTATAAGGAAAAAAATCAGCCCAAAATCAAGGCCATAAATTTCAATTTCATTTGGTGTTTGTTTTATTAATGCTTTCCTTTAGGAAAAAGGATTTTTTAAACTATCAAATGTACTCATCCAAAGTATCCAACTTGTGATAAACTTAATCCCTTCAAGCTCCTTTTTGAACTTTCCCATAGGCCCAGAGTGCTTTGAATCATATTTTACAAAATATTTTTTTCCCTCTCACCTCAAAACACTTTTCTTGGAAAAATCCTCTTTTCAAGAATATGACCTTATGACCCTCATACATGATCAAACAATATAACTTCTTTTAGAGGTCAGAATTTTTTTTTGTAGAAGTCAAGAAATAATATTATCTTTAATGTAGTTGATATTGTTGGTTCTTCTCTCTTAATAAGAAATGTCATTTTCTCACATCTCCTTCTGTTTATATCCAAATATAGGTTGAGAAGGTGGACTTAGACTTTCAACACCTTTGAGAACTTTGCAATCACTAGGGGAGTGAGTTTTGAATGTCATTAGCAATATTCTCCCAAAAATATCACCCTAGGACCCAAGACCACTTGTTCGTCAACAAAGGATTCCATCCCATCACTATAGTCATTTCTCACCTCTTCCTTCACAACAAAGGGGTTGGACTCCCTCATATCATGCCATGATTAGTGGACCTCTTGGTTGGCTACCACTTGTCCAAATGAATTTTGACTTTAACAACATCATGGCAATGCCACACATTAAGGGTTATTGTGCTTCTCGCTATTATGACATCTCAAAATAGATTGATAGGTCTTATTCTTCCCTCATATAAACCCTTTTTTAAACCTTCCCTCAAAATAACCTACCCTCTCCCTTTAATAGAACTTGTATACTTAATACCAGTAGTTCTTTTATCCTTAAAAAAACAAATATTTACTCTTCTTTAATTTTTGCGAACAATAAAATTCATTTTTTAATAAGAAAAATCAATATTCATTAATATGTATGATAAAGTATGGTTAAAAATGAATTTAAGTTTCCTGTTATTTACAAGTGTGTGCGTTCTGACTCTAACAAATTGAATATTTACACTTCCTAAATTTTTGCGAGAAGTAATATTGCAGTTTTTCACAGAAGAGATTAATATTTATTAATATGTATGACCTGAAAGGAAAAAGTTTATCATTGTAAGTAAGAGAAATAAGCCCTTGGTAAAAACCCAGATTTTTATAGATGAAAAGGAACAATTAATAGTTAGCCACCGATCCTAAGGCAGAGAAAGGCAGAAAAGATTTATTTACTTATTGCCTAAACAGAGAAGAGGCAACAAAACCAAAGACTTGCGTCTGTGGTAGAAAATTGTGCATATAGTAATTAAAATAGGAAGCAGAAGAAGAAGATCGTGGTCACACAACTTGAATTGAATCAGAGCGTCCGCGTCTATGGCGTCTTCTTTTGTGGGCAGCATCTTTCGTGTGGAATGTCGCCGCCACACCTCGGTTTTGATGGACATGCTGACCCTCTCTTCTCCACGTTTGGAACGAGCTTGTCGCCGTAACTCTTACTTGCCATATGTGTATGGAGAGTCTGTCTACCAGAGGCAGTGACAATACACATAACGTAAAAGAGGAGGAAAACTACAGTCAATTTCAGAAGCGTCGAGCTGCCCATTATACTCGTAATTCATCCCTTGGACGAGAAACCCAGGTGCTGTAATGATTCGATCTCTCTCTTTGAGCTTCTCAACGGCTACGTTACGTTACAACTTGATGTGTATTGTAATGATTAGATCTATCTCTTTCAGATTCAAAACGGCTACGTTATGCTGCAACATAGAATTTATAGTAAAAAAAACACACTTTCTTCGAAAATACGGCTACGTTATCTATACGGCAGGTACTTTATTGGAAGATCAGATACTCTCCTGGAAATCAACCTATAATTCAACCGTCCCTAAGGTCTTGTCGACAAGTATGACCATAATGTGAGTCAGTACATAGGCTCATGGCACTTTCAAAGAACTTCCTGAGAACTTTCTTCGAAAACGAGCGGTCTCAAAATGGGACCCGAGTAACTTGAGGAACAAGACAAGTCCATTCGTGCCCATCGTCTAATGGGAACCGTCGGGGGCGGCTTAACCGGCACACTCTAAGCGTTGAATGCTTAGGTGGCCAGACGCATGTGGGGCCCCCTTAACCCAACCTTTCTGTTTTCGTAGCATTTCTTAACCTGCACTTTTTGAGATCTCCGTTTCTGCCATTTGGAGTTTACATTTCCCGTTCCCGTTCCCGTTCCCGTTCCCGTTCTTGTTCCCATGCTATTCATGTTTGCCATTTCCACCGTTCACATTTGTCGGATGTAGGCAAAACAAGACACTCGATCAACTCGGGGGAAGGATGCAGTGCCGGGAATCAAACAGGAAATGTATAGGCCTTGTTTTTAAGCCCATTCCCTGCGTTTCATCATGGCTTGGCATCACATATTTGCTTGGTCATTCGACACTTTTAATCCCACATTCATTGCAGGACAGTGGCTGGGCTGAGTATAAACTTTATATTTAGAAGTTTGACTTTACGTATTACAGGTAGAAAATGCAAATGTTCTTTTCTTACAAGCGGATTTCTATTCGTGTATATTAAGAAATAATATTTAAAAAAAAAATATTATATCTTAAAAAGTCAGTTAAATATATTTATTATTTTATTTAATTTTTTTATTTTTTTTTGTTAACGACAGGGGTATCCCCGCGACCCCGCCCAGCGACCCAGCAGCCCGTATCTTGGGTACCAAGGGCGAGCGGGGGCGAGACTAGTCCCCTGCGGGGGGACCCAACAGCCGGCAAGCCAATCCCAACCGGGTAAACCCAGGAGCGGAGTCGAACCCGAGACCAATGGGGAGCAAACCCACGGCCCAAGCCAACTCCGCTACCTGTGCCGGCTTATTTTATTTAATTTTGAATATTGTTTATATTTAATATTTTAATTGTTAAAAGATATATATTATTTAAATTTTTTAATGAATATTATTTATATTTAATATTTTAATTATTATAAAATATATATTTGATAATATTATTATATTTAATTTTTTATTTCAATGAAGAAAAATATTGTTTATTATGTTATATTTTAAAAAATTAAATTTTAGAAAAGGGTAGGATTGATATTAAAATTAAATGTGATGTTTATTTTAAAATTCAAAGACACAAATTTGCTATTGGAGATGTAGATTTTGATTATTTGAAGTGTTGGAAGTCCTAGACTTGATTCTATAAATGTATTAATATATGTAAATTAATTTTTCTTTGTTTTGGTTTAGTTATGTGTCTACAAAATAGAACTAGTGTATAAGTCTACAACTATAATTGCAAGAATCAACTAGCAAAAACATAATCTTTGTAATTCACTCACTCTTATCTTCTAACATTTACACCTCAATATGGATTGACAATGTTCAAAAACGCCATTACAAAATTTACTAAATTGTGAGGCTTGTGTTATCATTTAGATCCCTAGATGATCAATAAATGTCTCATTTTTTTTTTTTGGTTCATATCCATGTCTAAGGAGTTGAACTAGTGTACAAATATAAATCTTTACCTATAGAATCAAGTAGCAAAAAATTGATGCTTAAAATTTGGTTGCCTTGTTCTTCTAATATCTTAACCTCAATATAGATTGATAATGCTTAGTAATTTTTTTAGGGAATGTGCTAAATTGTGAGGGTTTTGTAATCCTCCATTAAACCTTGATCAAACCAATTCCATGACTTAGGAATAATGATTAAAGGCATGATGATATAGGTTATGAGAAATTGTTATTACATTTCTCTCAAAGAGAATGTTGTTTTGATAAATTGTACTTGTCCTAATAATCTTTTATAATTTTAAATTCTTGAGTGAATATCTTTAAATAAAATATAGCATGCAAATCAACATAAACATGCACTAAGTAAGCTTACAATGCCTAGTGGGAAGGTGTTCAAATTTTAAAAGTGTAGGGTTCAAAATTACAAGGTCAAGTTTGCATTGGTAGATCTTATCCAAGATAGGGTAATGTTATGAGATAAAATAACTCAAGAATATATCACTTGTAGAATTGTTATTGCACAGAGGACAATATAGTCAAAGTGTGCCAAAAAATTAATGAAAAAAGGTATGGATATATCATTAAATGTTTCTCCCACTTTGATGTGCATTGGAACTTCTATGATGACACATATCAAAGTAAACAAGATATCAATAAGGAAATCATTTGGATTGATCTTCTAATTTATGAATCTCAATATAGATTGATTATTTTTAATAACACTTTTAGGGAATGTGCTAAATTGAAAGAGTTGTGTTCTCCCCAATCAGACCCCTAATCAAAGTAATTCCATGACTTAGGAATAATGATTAAGACATGATGTGATGTTATATGTTATGATAAAGTGTTTTACATTCCTCTCAATGAAAGTTATCTTTTGATAAATCTCCTAATAATATTTAATAATCTTAAATGGTTGAGTGAATGTATTTAAATAAATTTAATATGAAAATCTATTGGAAATAGGATGCCATTTAATTGCAATCCTAAACATTATTTATTTCATGTGTCTCCTAAGTCCTTGGAAAGTGTTCTCAAACACTAGGATTAGAGAGATTAATTTTTGATGAAATAATCATGTCAATTGACATTTGTAATTAATTCTAAATGATAGGAGCATGTGAGGGCATCCAAGATGAGTTCCTAAATAATAGGAGCACGTGGGGCACCCACATGGAAGGTGGCACCCACCTTGAGTTCAGTTAACTATTTGGAGTAAGAGATATCGCTTCTATAATGCATGCAAAGATCCTAGGAGTTAGGGTTTGATGTTTACATGCATGAAGTTCAGTTCAGTTCAGTTCAGATCAGTTTAGTTCAGTTTAGTTCATAATCAATTTAATTTAGTTTAGTTTAGTTTAGTTCAGTTATGGTTCAATTATCTTCAATTAGTTTTAGTTGAATGTTAGTCGACTTTAGTTAACTTGGAATGGATGGCTAATGACTTGAGTTGCATGACAGATAACAAGGACTACCTCTAGTTAGCAGGGGATGACCACTCTTGCATGAATGGTGTTGAGAAATGTTTCAGTTAACAAGAAATGACTCAGACCCAACTTGGGCGCCCATGTTGGCTTCTTGGAATTAACTCCTTTGCATGTTGAGATATTTCAGAAGGCTTAGTTAAGTGGGCCCACTCTTGGGTGCCTACTTTGAGGATGAAGCCTTGAAGATATGTACAAAACAAAGGTTGAGTTGCTACTTCAGTTTGGGATGCCTAAATGCATGAAGATGAGGATTTGACATTGTTCTTCACGACATAACTCTATTTGCATGAGATAGGCGTACCTTTTAGGGATAGGTCTTGAGCATTATAATTGTAACTCTTGTGGAGTTTACAAAGCTGATTAAAGCCTATATATCTCAAGCAAGTAGAAGAGAGTTGGTATCAGTTTTTATTGCAGGTGTGAAGAAGTTTTGGTGAAGGAAAAAGAGGCATTCTCAAGCAAGAATTGAAGCTATTGTAATCTACTTCAGAGATTGAATAATAGAATAATTCTTGATGGATTTTTTTCCCGAAAGGGTTTCTCCATGGTACATGCTTGTGTAATATTTCTAATATATCATGTCTACTTCTATCAACTTCTATCTACATTCTACAAATAGTAAAATGGATTAATGAAGATAATCACCCACAAAGAATCTATAACAGAGGAGAAGCATATTTAGATCAGAAATATTTAAGTTTTACAAAGTATTAAGCTAAGAAAACACCTCAATTTTCAACAAAATCAACACAAACATGCACTAGTTAAGCTCACAATGACTAATGGGAGGTTGTTGTCAAGATTTAAATTGAATTTAAATTTTAAAAGTGTAGGGTTCAAAATTACAATTAAGGATGATCAAGGTCAAATTTTCACTAGTAGATCTTATGCGAGAAAGGGTAATGGCATGAGATAAATTCACAAAAGAATTTGCCACTTTTAGACTTGTTATTGCACAAAGGACAATCTAGTCAAAGTGTGCCAAAAAATAATGGAAAAGGGCATAAATATATCATTAAATTTTTCTCCCATATTGATGTGCATGTGAACTTCTATGATGGTTCATGTTGAAGTAAACAATATATCAACAAATAAATTATTTAAATATTTTTAAATACTAAAATGATATAGATTTACTTAAAACATATAGTTCACCATTATATTCACCTTCCAATAATAACTCCATAAACATGCAAAATTGAAAAAGTGTGTAATGAATAGCATCTATCAAATGTTTAAAATAAATATGGGGACTTAATTTATATGTTAATTTATTATAATTCGTTACTTAACATAAAGGTTGCACTTTATATTTATAAAAAATATTTCATATAGATATTTATTGTTTGACTTTTGAATTTGAGGTTACAATAATAAAATGAGAAAAAGGTTGGAGTTGCTTTAGTATTAATGTGATTATAGGATATTTTAGGGCCCCTTTTCACTTAATCCCTCCTTAACAAGTGGAATTAGTTTATGGATTTTAAAATTTTGTTAACTTTTTTATTTGACTAACTAATTTTAATTGTGTAAATTATTTTATCTTTTTAAACAATATATTTCTCATTATGTTTGTTGGGTGCTTTTAAGGTTAGCTAGTTAAACAAGCTTATTATAATGAACTATCCTTGGTTATTCATACCCAAATAGGAGATATTACAAATTACATGACAGTGCTCCACTTACCTTATATTCCTTAAGAGTGTTGGATGACCTTGTTCATACTTATGCAAGATAAACTTAATATAACCATAGGAGGCCGACCTTAGTTTATATACATATACATTATGATATTTCTATTAGGATTTAACCATGTAGTTTTTCGAGTCAAAGTCATTGACCCATGTTTCATGAGTAGTGGTTCACAAGAACCCATCTCTCATGATAATGAATGGTCCACTTAGTACTCATTGCATCTAGGTGATGCTCACAGGGGTGAAGCATTGGGCCTTCCTGAGAGGTCGCCCATCCCATCTCTCATGATAATGAATGGTCCACTTAGTACTCATTCCATCTAGCTGATGCTCTGTAAGGCCCCACCACATTACCCTAGAGGATGACACAAACACACCGTGAAGAGAAAATCACAGAATCACAGGGCACTCGCAAGCGAGTGATGCAATCCCGTTCCCTTCACCAATATAGTGTCACATCAAAATGATGAAACTAAAACATCAATTAACTACAAATGAGCATATATCAATATTAACTCAAATAATCAACTATGCTAACTAGAAAGCATGTCATAATCAATAATAATCCATAAAGTGTACCATCACATCACAATATAAAAACCATCATCACTCTAATGTCAGCGATCAAATAACAACAACATAGTATCATGGTCTATCAAACTAAAAGTACTGTCTAAAAACATATGCAAATCAGAGGGGTGCTACATCCTCCCCCTAGGATCAAGCTTACTTTTGGAAGCCTGTGAACAAATAGGGATAGAGATCCCTCATCCTAGTCACATCCTCCCAAGTAGTTGAAGTATCAGATCTCTAGGATCCCACTGGACCCTACATGCTCAATATCTCAACCCCTGAGGGTGAGTCTCCTGTGCTGCGTTATGGGCACGAGCTCCAAAGCCAGCTTCCTGTCCTCTACCTATAAGGTTGTTAGTAGGGGTGTGGCTCTCAATGGGGGCCAACACAAAAAGTGGTGCCCGAATAACTCATGTGAGAGTTAGTTAATTCAGTGGAAATTAAATGAATGTATTGGGGGAAAGGGTGGCTTAAAACACTTAACTAGATAATTGTGCCTCACTCATTGGCTCAAGGGCTTATTTAGAATTGAGATGAGACGGGAAGGCTTGGAATGGAAAGATCATTATCTTGTCCCTTTGAAAGATATTTTATTCTGCATCAGTTTGTATGTGGGGCCAAGGGTCATGAGAGGCTACTAGGATAACCCAAGATGGGGGTCAAGGCCTAGGAAGATCTGCTAGGATAACCCATGCAGCTTTGTGATGACACTCCTCCTATGACAACTGTTGTATTGTTTAGTGGATATACTTGATTATTTTACTCTAGAAGCAATGTAACCTTTATGTATGTATTGTTCTTGTATGGTATAGTATTGTGTGTTGCCTATGTCTAAAGGTTGTTGGTTTTTCCTAGGAATCCCTTTTACTATCTCCTAGCACGGGGGGTGGGCCTTTGGGTACCACTTGGTTGGGTGGAACATGCACCTTATACTGATGGGTATCCACTACATGTTCGTGATAGCAGAATCTTCCAGATTGGAGAGCTCGCATGTTCCAGTTACTTGTACCATCTCTTGTGTGCTGCTGGTTCAGTTGGATACTTATATTTATGTATTACTCCTCATTTGTATTTGAGGAGGATTATTGTATCATTGTAATTGTAACATTATTGTATGATCTTCTTCATTTTAGAAATGAGCTTTGTAACTGCTATATCGAATGAATGCAATCTATGATTTTTTTTAATGTACTTTGTATCTTATGTGATGAGTTTAATGCTTTTGGATCTATGTTCTTTATATCATGAGTTTAATTTTATATGTTAGTTTACTTTTGTAAGTTATGGGATTCAAATGTAAGTGTTGTCACGTACCTTAGAGGATGTATGCATTAAGTGTAGTTCACTTTACTTGTTATTAATTATACTTAAAAAAAAGAGTTACGCTTCTGTTGTGTTTGTTTCATCCTCTAAGGTTACGTGGTGGGGCGTTACATGCTCACAGGGGTGAATCACTAGGCCTTCCTGAGAGGTCACCCATCCCAGTACTACTCCAGCTCAAGCATGCTTAACCACAAAGATGGGTGACTTCCCGTGAAGGTCCAGTGCTTCACCCCTGTGAGCATCACCTAGATGCAATGAGTGCTAAGTGGAGCATTCATTATCATGAGAGATGGGTTATTGTGAACCACTACTCATGAAAAATGGGTCAATGAGTTTGACTCGAAAAACTACACAGTTGAATCTTGATAGCAATATCATAATTTGACACATCGTGGGAAATACGTCCTACTTATTATAATGTTTTTCGTTAAAGATAATAAAGGAAATGGAAAGCTTTATGCAATATCTTTGGATTTAAAAAATATTATTTTTTATGTTGTTTCTTTTACATTAAGTGGCTTTTTAAAGCCTATCCCTAAGCAAAGTTAAAATTGATATAGTATCTATTATTAAGAACTTTTATTTAGTAAGTTTGATATTAAGTCTTTTGGCTCTAGTATTTTTGGGTCCATTATGAAAGGCTTGGTGATTTATTACGGACTTCTAAAGGGTTAGGAGGTCTTCAATTAGAATACATTAAATATTTAAGATTTTTTTCATTGTGTTGGTTAGTGAACGATAAGAGTTATCTTAATAACATGAAGTTTCCACAGTCCATGATCAATGAGTGTAGAGATTTCTGGATTGCAACTATGTATGATATTTTTTGCATCATATCATACATAGTTGCAATCCAGAAATCTCTGCACTCAAGATTTATCTTCTTGTTTCTACTGGGGCTTGATCATCTAAAGCTAGGCCTTGTAAATCTATCAAGTTTACTATCAATATTTTAGTTAATGAAAGATTTAATCCTTGGGAGACCTTTCAATTTAAGTCCAACATACCTACAATAGAAAAGAGCTTATTTTATGATTTAATAGTTCATTGAGCCTAACCCACCAATTTGACCCACCTCCAATTGATTTACTTGAAAATCCTTAATGCTACTATTAAGAAATCCATTCAAATTGATTGATGGCCATGAGCTAGTTGGTAGAGTGGGGGGGAGGGGTTGTTTCTACTTGAGATCTCAATAAAATTTGTGGGATTGTGAGAATTTTCCATTCTTGAATGGAGAAATTCCATAAAAAAGTAAATAATATAATAATTATTTAATATTTTTATAAACGATATATCTAAGTCCCCTTTTTGAAAAAATATTTTGTTAAAACATAGAATGATGCATATAAATGATATATAACTTTTCTTAAATTTTAAAAATGTTAATATAAATGGTTATTATTTGCATCTAATTTTAAATATTATCAATATTTTAAGAATCGTGCTCAATTTAAAAAGGAAAATTAACCAAAAGAAAATTAAATTATTTATATAAAAGAACGAAAGTTAAGTTTCTTTTCTAACTATCATATGAATTGTTATTTGTATTGGTGATAATGAGATACTTCAAAATATACTAACTATAATATACAATAATTTGTATGATATCCGAATGGAATTAGAATTCATCTACATAAATTTAAAAAGAAATAATTAGAGTTAAAATTTAAACTATATTTAGTATACTTTTAACTCCTTCCAAATAAAACTAAAAGATATTTAATGTTATTACTTTGATCAATGTTTTAAGCACAAACTTGTATTCATTAATAAAATGCTTATAGGTATGTGAGATAAAGGTCAAAATAAATAAAAGTAAATATGCATAAGAGAATGAAGATCAATATTAGGATAAACAAAAATAATTTATTGGATATTAGTTGCTACACAAGTTGTACATTGCTAGATTTTGTATACTACTACAATACATTCCTAAGCTTAAACAAATCATGATTCTCTCCCTCATAGGTTTCACCACAATACACGCTTGGATGAATATTGACTTAACAAATAATACCACATAAACAATATTGCAATAGATTGGAATTGTCATGCAACGACTAGAAAATTATTTTTCTAGGCACCTCACATGTTCTTCAACACAACAAAAATCTCAAACAAAATTAGCTATTGACAAAGGTTTGATACTATATTATAGTTGTATTTTTTAGATATTTTTATATAACATTGCATAAAGGCTTGTTAAATAAACCTAGAAAAAATAATCATTTGATAACATTTAACTCCTAGAAGTTTTCTTGAACTTATATTATGAATCTTAGTTTAAACCATTTGCACCTTTTACTAAATTTATTTTTATTTATTTATTTTGTAGCTGTTGAATTTCTATGATCTTAAAATACATAATTATTTAGCTAGAATTGGTGGCAACTGTACAATTATTTATGGATATATTGCTCAACTATAGAATTTTGAAAATTTAAGGGTAATATATGTTTTATTTTTTACACCTTGAGATCACATTCCTAGACCCATTCTACCACTAGAGACCTAGTACCTTATCTTGACCTTCGCATGCTCATGCGAGCTTGGATGACACATTGGGGTCATATGCCTATCCTAGTGCCATATGTACTTGCATGGGTGTTTTTTAACCATCAAGGGCCAAATCACCATGTTTTGTTTGTCAATGTCAATGGCGACCTTAGGTTGTTGATGTTATCTCTAGAACCCATCTAGTTTCATGCTTTGCCACTCAAGTGTTTCACTTGATTATCAAATGATGCATTTATTAACACTACTACTTTACATTACTCATACCCTTACATGCTTGTCTTTATATTACATTTAATATTCATGTCCTATTTTTTTCTCATTTAATTCCTTGGATCCAACAGATGCAACCAATTGAATGGGGAGTATTTTATCCCTAACACTCCTATGCTAAGATTGCAAGCAGTTCCACATGCCTACATAGAGACTCATCGCCATGTTACGACAAAGAATTACTATGTACCACAACATGAAAGTGCCTAATATGTCATTTCATCCCATGGCTAATGTATTAGGTGAAGCATTACCACTTTCTATACAAGCATAATTCATAACCCTATTTCCTCACCTTCTCCTTCTTATGATTGTTGATAGTAAAACTTAACTTGCAATTATCTTTATTTTTACTTGCATGATAGAAGGTAGACTCAAGGCACATTTATTTTCCTCTATTACATTAGAGTTATTCATCATCAAACTTATAACTAAGCATCCTTATCTATTTTATTTTCCTTTATCTATAATTATCATATTTTTCATCTCATCCTATTAGACTTCTATAAATTAAGATCTCATATTTTTCATTCAACTTAAAATTTATATCATTGTTAACTAAACATCTCTTTTATAAAATTTACTTAATTTTTTAAAATATAACATATTAAATAATATTTAATATTTTCTTGGTTGAAATAAAAAATTAAATATAATAACATTATCAATTATATATTTAATAATAATTAAAATATTAAATATAAATAATAATAAAATAACATTAAAATAACAAATGCAATTATTTAATTGTACTTTTAAAATATTTACACTTTTAAAATATAAATCTTTTATATTATTTGTATATGCGAATACAAATTCACTTATAGGAAGAGTATTTTAACATTTTCTACCCTTACTACGCAGAGTCAAACTTCCTAATATAAAGTCTATACTTAGCCCAATAACTATCCTGCAATGAATGTGGGATTAAAAGTGTCGAATGACCAAGCAAATATGTTACGCCAAGCCATGATGAAACATAGGGAATGGGCTTAAAAACAAGGCCTATACATTTCCTGCATCCTTTCCCCGAGTTGATCGAGTGTCTTGTTTTGCCTACATCAGACAAATGTGAACGGTGGAAATGGCAAACACGAACAGCATGGGAACAAGAACGGGAACGGGAACGGGAACGGGAAATGTAAACTGCAAACGGCAAAAACGAAGATCTGAAAAAGTGCAGGTTAAGAGGGCCCCACATGCGTCCGGCCACCTAAGTATTCAACGCTTAGAGTGGGCAATGTCTATCCAGCCCCGAAAATGCACCAGGGCATGGATGGCTGCATACATAATAAGCATACATAATAAATGTAAATTTTAACAGTTTCTGTTATCCGTGCATTTGGCAGGTCCGTAGCATCTCCACCAGCAAGTTGCCGTATCTGCCCAGTGAGAAGGATAAATCATTTTCCCCCGCCTTGCTTGCTGCGATTAAACAATTGGACCAAACGTTAATATAATACTAAACATTAATATTATAATAATAATATATGATGATATTTTTTATTGTTTTTAAAATCTTTATAATATTATGGTATTATTTATAATAATATAATATTAAATATTATGATATTAATTATATAATACCATAATATTATAAAGATTTTCTGGCCCTTAAACTTTGGTGCAAATTGTCCTTATTTTCTTTGCAAGGTTAAATGAAAGTTATTTAAAAATATAAGATTATATTTTAATTTTGTTTTTTATTAAATATAGCATTATATTTATTTTACTTTTATAATTTTAAATTAGGTAAATCTTTAATTTTTTAAAAAATTATAAAATGTTCATATAAATTCTTTGAATATAATGTTTGTTTAATTTTTAAAATAAAATAGAAACTAAAAATATTTAATATAATTTTATATTATAAGAATCTCATAACTAATTAACTCATTGCAATAGTACTAATAATGTAAACACTTGAATTAATATAATAATTTAATATTGATATCTCTTTAGACAGATGTATCTAAGATAACTATATTATGCGTGTTTCCAGCCCAAGGAATGCACTGGGGCATGGATGCATGGGCATGATGCTGAGTCCCTCCTTTTTCTCAACTATGTAAAACATGAAACTATGTCAATTTTAATTTCTTCTATGTTTATAGTCAATTGCCCTGAAATATAAACTGCATTGTGATATTTTATATTATTTTTAAAGTAAATTAAGATTTATTTATTTTGCATAAAGAATATTTTTTTAATAAAATTGATCATTTTTATCATGTATATTTTTAATTGAATAATAATTAGAACAAGTCAAATAATAAAGAAAGATAAATTTTAAATTAAAATAAAAGAAACAGGTAAAAGCATAATAACTATTAGTTTTAATAATCAAGATATAAAAATAAATATGAGTGGGTATGCAAGTCAAATAATAGAAACATACTATTAGTTTTAATAATCAAGATGTAAAAATAAATATGAGTGGGTATGCATCCATTACTTCCATTACCGATTATTATGGAATGGTGGATAATAAAAAAATATTCAACTAATTTTTAGGAAAAAATTTAAACTCTTCAAAATTTATTTACTTGTTATATTTTCCATTCTATTAAATTCAAATATATAAAATAATCTAATAAAAAATTCAAATAAATAATATATATATTATATAATACATATGTAATATATATAATATCTAATATATAATTTTAACATCATTATAATATTATAATATATATACAATATATATGTAACATATATACCATCTAAAATATAATTTAATCTATTAGATACATCTACAAAATCAATTACCTTAAATATTTTAATGAATTATAATCCAAACCATAATTTAATTAAAAAATATATATTATTATAATTGTAAATTAATCTATATAATTATAATTATGATAAAATTAATTCTAAACCTAATTCTTAATTATTAACATTTTCAAATTATATTATTTTGATTATATTTATGTAATATTAATTATAACACTCACCTTAATAAACATTTTTTATTAGTATTATTATTGCACACCCTACAATTATATTAAATCAACTTAACTAAAATACTTAAGGTATATCATAAATTTTATCTCTATGAAAATTTGCTAATATATTATACAAATTTATATATGAAAATTTATGTATGAATGCAAACAAATATTTTAATTGGTGTATCATTTTCATTAGTTGAATAAAGTTCGCCTGCCTTAACCTTGCTTAATTGATTTTCTTTGGAATAATTTGTGGTTAAAAATTCTAAAGTAAAAAAGTGAAAAATCAAACATTTTACTTAAAAAAATTAAATATAATGAAATTAACATTGTTTGGAAAATATCTTAAGAAAATTAGTGCAATCATTGATTTTTTATATAATATTTTATTTCTTATAAATTTAAAAAAATCATTAGATTATATATGTTACATATTATATAGTATATATTATTATAATACCATGTTAAAATTAATATATTAAACATATGAATTTAATAAATTAATATATAATATATATAATCGAATATAATAGATTTAAAACTAGCTATATTATATTATAAAACCACATTATTATCTTATATCATTATTAATAATACTTTATTATTATGTTGTTCTACTTCCAACAGAGGATGGAAAAAACCTTTGTTAAGTTTTTAGAGTTGCATTTAAAGTGATGCATAGGTGGCAGTCAAAATGGAAGTGAAGGCATTGCTAGCAATGAAGATGGAAGTGGAGAATGTAACCGATGCACAAAAAAAAGCCCTCGTGGGCAGTAAGTGTATTGTCATTACAACTCACCCAACAGATGGCCATATTTATACCTGCATTGTTGGGGCAGTAAGTGTACTGCCATTACAACTCACAAGTGTTGTCATGGTTGTTGTTGCAAATGAGATAGCACCTTGTGCAACAAGAAAAGGATCAAGCTTTCCAAGGATTCCATCTGTTGCAGAGCAATTGTGCTTGGGAATCAAGATTCCACTGCAGGTCAACACATTTGTTCATGTCTACAATCATTGTATTCACATTTCTTGGGGTATCAATTATATAGATTTGAAAACAATGTCTATGCTTCCATCTTTTTTATGCATGCCAATGAAATATTTTGCTTTTAATGGTTGTCCATACCTCATTCCAAGTTTCGATTATACCACACACAGGGAAGAAATTTGACAGTTGCAAAATGACATTTACCTTGTAAATTCGCATTTGTTTGAATGTTTTAAAAGCTTTTTCACAAATTCATTTATGGATATCATGGGTGATTGTCCATTGAGATCTTCAAGCTTAAACCTGGTTTTTGGGTTGGTCCCTTCATTGGTTGATTCCCAAAATGATTTTTTTAAATTTCATCTAATCTCATATGCATGGCGTGGGTGGTTCTCTTCAAATATTGCACTTTATTATGTTGATTTGTTGTTGCAGCAAAAATAATATTAATTGTATCTAAGCTTTTTTTTTTTTGGCATGTGAATTGTGTGCTCTTAATTAATATCACAAAATGACTTATGTGAGTAGTCCCCTAGTTATTTATTCTAAATTACATTTTATTTTGTTTGTGTTGGTAATGTTTATAAAGCAAGGAGAGACTTGGAACACACACCCTTTTAAGTATTTGTTTGATGTGGGGAGAAATGGTGAATATGATCTACTACTTTGGGCTTTCCAAATCTTGGAATTTGTAATGCGAGTGTAATACCTTGTAAATCCACCTAATAAAAAACACTCATTTTTGGTTGGCAGTCAAGACTATAATAGTAATTAGTGAGAATAGGATAATTTTAGATGAAATGTTATCAGTAATTAGTTACAACAAGATAATTCTAGATGAAATACTATTTGTTAAAAACTTAAAAGAAAATTATTTACTTTCGGATTATCTGTTTGTATAATTTTATTTTATTCTTCTTTGTGATATAACTTTTAAATTTAATAGCAAATTATTCTATTGTTTTAAAATAACATTTTTACTTATATATATATATATATAATTATTTAATTAGTAAAAAATGATGAAGTGAAAATGAAGTTAAATGATTTAGTTTAAACAATTGATGATGTAGAATTAATTAGTAGAGTGAATTGTAGATAAAATTAATTGTTTATTTTAAATGAGATGAATTTTAAGTGTCTACAAAGTAAAAAATATTAGAGCTTATCTTGACATTAGATATATTTCTATTGTGACTAATATAATACTTTATGTCTAAACCTAATGGCATCCAAAATTTTAACCCTAATTCTAATAATTTTGTCTTTGTGGTCATGTTGTGTATATATTTTTAATAATATATATATAAAATAAGCCTTGAGATATCATTCTCAAGACGTCTATTTAAATTAGGAATTTATGTTAATATTTAAAAAAAATAGATAATTTAAATTATAATTACATTTCACAAGTATGTAACTCTTTTATTTTTAAAATGATATTAAATTCATTCTTATAAAAAAAAAATAGTTTACACTCCTCTTTAAATTAAAAAAGTTTATAAGAATGAATTTTATACCATGTTTTAAAAAAAATTAAGAATAAAAAAGTTACGTACTTGTGAGATCCAATTATAATTTAAATTATCTATACTTGTTTTTTAAAATATTAACATAATTTTTTTAATTTAAATAATTTGTGTACCACTCCTAATATTTATATTATACTATTAAAAGAATTATAAGTATTAAGTTTAAACAAATATGACTTATCATACAAACAATTATATAAGAATACAATATTTTAATAAATGTATAAATAAATATAGAAAAACACACATAATATAGTTATCTTAGATACATTTGTCTAAAGAGATATCAATATTAAATTATTATATTAATTCAAGTGTTTACATTATTAGTACTATTGCAATGAGTTAATTAGTTATGAGATTCTTATAATATAAAATTATATTAAATATTTTTAGTTTCTATTTTATTTTAAAAATTAAACAAACATTATATTCAAAGAATTTATATGAACATTTTATAATTTTTTAAAAAATTAAAGATTTACCTAATTTAAAATTATAAAAGTAAAATAAATATAATGCTATATTTAATAAAAAATAAAAATAAAATATAATCTTATATTTTTAAATAACTTTCATTTAACCTTGCAAAGAAAATAAGGACAATTTGCACCAAAGTTTAAGGGTCAGAAAATCTTTATAATATTATGGTATTATATAACTAATATCATAATATTTAATATTATATTATTATAAATAATACCGTAATATTATAAAGATTTTAAAAACAATAAAAAATATCATCATATATTATTATTATAATATTAATGTTTAGTATTATATTAACGTTTGGTCCAATTGTTTAATCGCAGCAAGCAAGGCGGGGGAAAATGATTTATCCTTCTCACTGGGCAGATACGGCAACTTGCTGGTGGAGATACTACAGACCTGCCAAATGCACGGATAATAGAAACTGTTAAAATTTACATTTATTATGTATGCTTATTATGTATGCAGCCATCCATGCCCCGGTGCATTTTCGGGGCTGGATAGACATTGCCCTTAGAGTGTGCCGGTTAAGCCGCCCCGAACCGTCGTCGTAGCTTCAACTCTATCACATCAACTTTGGTTTAGATTGTAGACAATGAGTTTGCTGACAAAGGTAATGACAAGGCAGGTGCTTACGATAAGGTCAAACACATGTTTGTCTTGGAAAACTCATGAATAATCCATTGGATGCATTAACTATTGTAGTAAATGTATTAAATGATGTAATGAACAGTTAAAAGAAGAGGCAAACAACCATTCTTTAGAGTGAATGGGCAACTATTTTGGTAATTTTTTAAGTAGTCATTTTATGTAATTTTTTAAGAAGAATGTTAGAATATTAAATTTATTATAAAAATGAATTCCATATAATTGTTTAAAGTGGAAAGTCTTTATTTGTTTTTAATATTGTATGTGCAAGTGGAAAGAGTCGGAGTTTTATAGTTGCGAGGTTAAATTGAACATTTATCAAGGATTTTGTGGATATTGTAAATGCTTGAGTTATTATGAGAGGCATTGTAGTGGTTATACATAATTCTCAAGATAGTGAGTGAGATATTTATGGCATACTATTGCTATTTTTTTTAGCTAATTAAAGTTTTCTCTAGGAAAAGCTTAGTGTCTTGTGTTCAATCTTCTTTGTGTTCTTAGTGTTGAAAGTTTCTATTTTGTGAGACATCAAATATGTTTATATTATCTTAGTCATTCCCTTTAGAATGTCGGCTAGTTATTCTTGAAGGTTGCAATAGTGAGTTAATATATGAATCTATCAATGTTGATCACAAGAAGCATAACCTTTGTTTTTTAATATGAAATATTAAAATTGGATTAGTGAACATAGTATGTCATCCAATAGGTCTAGTGGTGGAAATCTTAGTGAACATAGTATGTCATCAAATAGGTCTAGTGGTGGAAATCTAACTCCATATTAATGAGACATTGGACCAAGAGAGTTACTAAAATCTAGGAGAGAAAAGGAAAGAGAGGAAGAAGATATAGAGTCCCCTTTCAAATAGTTGGAATATGAAGTTGCTAATATTTTAAGTTTAGTTGGAAAGATTGATCTAGGTTGAAGATCATCATAGTAGGTCTAATTGAAAAAATGGATTGAAAAGCTTTCATGAGGAAGAAAAGGAACTTGACAACATTAAATCCAAGCATAAAGTGTCACCTCACAATGAGAGTTTTCTCAAGGTTGAAGAAAAGATTAGTGTGCATCCATATATGATAAAGAATTGAGGGTTAAAAATATCATCCATTTGATCCCTGGAATGTAGGCCTATACTTTAGTCTTTATGAGCTCTCGCCCCATGAACAAATTTCCATTGCTAGGCTCAAACTAGTTAGTCATGGCTTGACTTGGTATGAAAGGTATTTCAAATTTACAAGTGAGAATACATTAAAGGATTGTTGAAGAAATCATTTTTATTTTATATGTTATGAGGAGGAGCCCATTATATAACAACACCACTTCTAACAAAGACAAGGGAAGAGTGTAAAGAATACACAAGGGAATACTAAAAATGAGTGGTGTAATTAGGTAATTATATTTAATGGACAAAGAGGTCTTGATGAAGTAAATTGGAAAGTTGTAAATTAACGTCAAGATATTTATTCTTATGAATAAACACCAAGATATTAAGGAATTGTGTGTCTAAGAAAACTATCTAGAGCTAGATAAATCATCTTCAATCAAGAAAAATAAAAAGGATAAGGAAAAATAATAAGGAGGTGGAAGAAATAAAGATAAAGGCACAAGAAAATTGTAGAAAAATAGTAATTTCATCGTCTAAAAGAAGGATAGAGGTACAAGGAGGAAATAATTTCATTTTCCATAGCATGGAAAAGATAGCCATTTAAATGAAAAGTGTTGAAAAAAAAACCCATAGTTAGCACCGTCATGAAGAAAACAAAAGAAAGATGCAAACACTATCTTCATGAACAAAGGCCAATAAATTTGTAGGAACTCTTATTATAATGGTGGGATTTCTTATGTTGTGTAGAAGGAAACATATCTATAATAGAGGAGATCTCCAACACTAAAAAATAATGAGAAGAGAGTACCAAATTGTTCTTTATCAAGATCTAAAAAGTAAAGATAAAAGGTGATTCTATGTTTGATGCATGCTCACAAGTGGCCCTTACTTCTCAAATATATTTGATTAATTGGTGTTATAAACATGGGTCATCATTTTCCATATTCACTCAATTGGCTCAAGTAAGGAGTGGATATAATAGTTGGAAATAAATGTAAGTTATAATACTTTTCATAGATGTTAATTACAATAATAAGGGGTCTATTGGTTTTGTTCTAGCATCTAGAACACATCATTTTTTTCTTATAAATATGAAACCTTTATTTTATTTCAATAACTTATATGACTCTAATTTTAGTTTTGTATGCATGTTTATGAAGTACTTATGCATTTTGAGATGCAAGTAAATTTTTCTCTATTTCGTTATCTGAGAAACATCTAATGATTATTTAGGCTTATGAAGGAATTCTATATAGGGACTAATCCTTTGTCCATGTTTGGCATTGAATTTTGATTAGTATAATAAATGTTTAATCTATTCATACCATACTTGTAGGTTTAAATTCTGTCATTGATTATGATTCATTTTTTCCTTGCTTTTATTTCCAAGACCAAAGGCTCTTGTTGACCTTGGTTTAGACTTATTTTGATATTTATGAGCTTTTTTTATGGTCCATGAAAATTTTCATTGAGATTCTCTATCAATACTTCAAAATACATGTTTCAAAGTCTTATTCATATGCATTATGGACTCTCGTTATATTCATTATCTTGTTGAAATTTTGAGGTATACATGTATGTTGGCATGTTTAAACAATTAGTTCATGTATAGACATATTTATAAAAAAAAAATGTTTGAATATGTCTTTATTCAATCTTCAATTTACAATATTATAAGCTCCTCATATTGAAAATAGAGATATTTTGAACTTATCTATCATTCATGATCTATGTTTACTTGATTATAGTTTATGTTACATATACTATCATGACTTCTTAAAATTTATTTTTCTTGTCAAAACTCATGATCAAAACTCAAGAAAGCCTTTATGTTATCTATTTATTAATAACATTAAATTTTGATGAGAATAATCAATGTTTACTCTTTTTATATTATGCTTAAGTTTATCATTGAATATAATTCGTGTTCTCTCTATTCCCATTTGCAGATTTGAGAACTCTTATTAACCCTAGTATAGACCTATTATGACATATGTAACATTATTCTCAAAGGAGTGTCTTATCTTTATGGCCTATGAAAGCTTTTTGACTTGCACTCTATCAAAACTTCGAAACCCCTTTTCTCAAACCCTTATTCATATACATTATGGACTGTCATGTGTATGTTGGCATTAAATAATCAGTCTATATATTGACCTAGCAATGAAAACCCGAAGTTTGCATGTCTTTATTCGACCTTGAATCGACAGGCGTAATGAGCTCCTTGTACTGAAAATAGGGATCTTTCGAGCTCGCCTGACGTTCACGGTCTAAGCTATCTCATCGAAGTCTACATTGCATATAGTGTCATGGCCTTTGGCCTTTCATTTCACTGTCAAAGATCATGGTCAAAGCTTAAGAGTCGTTTTATTTGTCTACCTGCTAATAACGGTCATCCTATTTAAGTGCCATGTTTTTGCTCCGGCAAATGACTGAAAACTCGACCAGTGACCTCCTCTCTTTGCAGCGGTGAGTGGGAAAGCCTGTCATCACCCCCTCTCCACGGATTGCTGTGGCCATTAAGTTTTGTTTTATAAAATTCGATGCGCATCCTTGGTACTTTTTTATATTTTAATGTCGACCAGAATGAGCAGTGGCATGTCTTAGTTTGCATACATAAATAACCAGAGAATCCACTCTTCACAGTGGAGAGTGGGAGGAACAGGCGACCATGCATTCCTCCCAGACCAGTAGCATTAACCTTAAGTCAGCCGTCGCTACGCTCTTGTCAATAATCCTAATGTGAATTATTAATAGCATCCTTGAAAATTAAGTATCTTAAAGCATCCTCAAAGTAACTTCCCTTAAAATTTAGGATCTCAAAGTCAAAACATGTGAAATATTCAAGAAAAACTCAGAAGTTAAGAGCCCCAAGTTAACCTTATCTAAGATCTTGGAAAACAAGTATTTAGTGCATTCGTATTCATCATCCTATGGGAAATTGTAGCATCAAATAGGCATTCCCTTGTATATCTACACTCGCATTATTGATTGTTTAATTTGGGAAATGATAGTTCACATGCCTCTCTCCACTTCACAAATAAATTTTGAGTAATCAACTTTGCTCTTGCTATAGAAGATATTTTATGATAAGATAGTTCTTATGTTGTTGTCAATAGTTTGGTGATAGGAGAGAGTGAGAATTTATAAGTTATGATTAAATATTATTAAAAAAAATTAAGATCTTTAAGGAATTTATCTATAAGATGTATATATTATATGCATAAATTTTGTATAGATCCACATAAATCAAAATTAAATCAAGACCAAACTACTATCTCTTCATGAACCTAAGAAAACTAGCTTTAATATCAAATGAAAAGAACTAAAGTGTTAATAAATGAGGAAACTAATGAAAATAGATAACAAGATCAAACAATCACAATGTACAGTAGATAAATCCAAAACATGAGATTTAGCTAAAAAAAAAAAATGATGAAAAATCCATCAAGAAAAGAGAAAAAAATGTATTATATTAAAGGAAGGATTACAATACAATCCTTAAATTTACCATGGATATATTTGATATCTAAAGACAATGTAACAACATAATGGGATACAATAAAAAGCATCATATAAGTCTCATCCCAAGAATCCAATATATAGACTAAGGAGATCCTTAAAACAACACATGGTTTCTCAAATATATGGACTTAATTTCATGATAAATGTCTTGCTCCAACTAGTCCAAGATGGAATCATTTCTCATTTCTAAGAATAATATCTAGATGATAGAATATATCTCTCAAAATTTAACTTTTGTCTAAAAAACTTGGGCACTTGAGTGTAGTCTATTAAATACTTTTACATTATATGCTTGTATGCATGCTATGAATAGTAATCAAAGATGCCCCAGCTAGTTTTTTATGTAACTCTATCTATCAATACTCTTTCAATACAATTTAAATACATAATAGATCATGTTGTACACATATTTTATGTCATATATAATATTAAAAATAATTTGATGGCATTAGATGCTCTTTTACACATGTTATATTATGCAATCCAAGTGGCAAGATGCATCATATAAGAAATCTCAAAATTCTTCCAAGGGTTGCTACATATTCCATGAGGGGCATTAAATAAAAATAAATAAAATAAATTATTTTTACAAATTATTTTAAGAATTACAACACATTTAGTCCTCAAATACTTCATCAATAGATTGGAGGCATCAAAATCCTCTTAAGGAGTTGCATTTTAGGAGGCTTCCTTTTTGGAAAAATATCTCATAAAGGAGTTATATTCTGCCCTCTCCTTATTATTATGACCAATTAAAGTTTAAGGATCTCTCGTGGTCCATAAAGTATGAAAGGATGTTAAGTCAATTAAGTTGTTTCTAAAGTGAGTTGATGATAATTTCTAAATGGTTCTTTCTTAAGAAATGAATGCAGCATTTGGTGGTTCCCCATTGAAAATAGCTTCAACCTTCCCTTGGTTGAATTTTTGAGAATTAAGGGTTTCAAATTTTACTATAGGGATATTCATACTATCATTGATCTAGTCTCTTCTAAAGATCAAACACCTCAAGGTCATTCCTTCAATAAAAAAATTGAAACTCTCCACAAATATTTGTTGAATATTTGAGCATATAGGAGCTTTTGTTTGATGTGAAGCACTTCATAAGTTACATTTACAACCACGTTTTATTTGGTTAAAATATTAACAATGTAATTTCAAAATTTATTTCAATAATTATACAATTGGGATGATGTATAAAGCTCTTATCCCTTTCTCTTTGAATCTTAGTAAATTCAATCACTAGTATGATCATAATTCTTCTCCCCAAATCTCCCTTGATTGGATTAAGCAAATTTGTCACTCCAAATCTTGAGGCAAAAAATTTCAATTTTAAATTTTGTTTGGTTTATTAATACTTTCCTTTAAGACAAAGGATTTTATAAACTCAATCATTACTCATCAAAGTATCCACTTGTAATAAACTTAATCGCTTCAAGCACATTTTTGGACTTGCACATAGACCTAGAGTTCCTGATATCATATTTTATAACAGTTTTTTGCCCTTTCACAAAAAAAAAAGAAAAAAAAAAAACTGGAGAACTATTTTATTCAAGAATATGACCTGATGGCCTTCATACATGATCAAATGATAGAACTTATTTTGGAAGTTATGTTATTTTGTTTAGAAGTCAAGAAATAATATTAGCTTTATTGTAGATGATATTGTTGATTTTTTCCTCTTAATGGGAAATATCATTTTCTCATATCTCCTTATGTTTATATCCATATGTTGAGAAGGTAGACTTGGATTACAACACCTTTGAAAACTAAATCACTAGGATAGTGTGATTTGTATCATCAACTATATTCTCCCAAACACCTCACTCGAGGACCCAAGACTACTTCTTCTTCAATGAAGGATTTAATCCCATCACCATAGTCATTGCTCACCTCTTCACAACAAAGGGGTTGGACTCCCTCATAGCATGACAAGATTAATGGACCTCTTGGTTGGCTATCGCTTGTCCAAAGTATTTTTGAAATTAACAATATCATGTCATGATCAAATGTTAAGGGTGCTTATGCTTTTTTCTATTGAGGCCTCTCAAAATAGATTGTTGTCAATCCTTCCTCATATAAATATGGATTAATATTAATATTTAGGACTCTATTGATGCCTCTCAATTTTTTTTTTTTTAATTAATATTTATGATCAAGTATGAAATTCATGGTTTTTACATCTGTTTCTGCCTCTAACAAATTGAATATTTACACTTCCTCAATTTTTGCCAGCAATAATATTGCATTTTTTAACAATAGAGATTTATATGTATTAATATGTATGACATAAAATGCAAAAGTTAATCATTGTAATTAACAGAAATAAGCCCTTGGTAAACACCCAGATTTTTATTGATGAACAGGAACGATTAATATTTAACCACTGATCCTAAGGCACTAAAGAGAAAGGCAGAAAAGATTTATTTACTTTTTGCCTAAACAGAGAAGACGCAACAAAACCAAAGACAAATAGGAAGCAAAAGAACAAGATCACGGCCACCCAACTTGAACTGAATCAGGGCGTTCACGTCTATGGCTTCTTCTTTTGGTGGCAGCATCTTTTGTCTGGAATGTCGCCGCCGCAGCTCGGTGTTGATGAACATGGTGACTGTATCTTCTCCACGTTTGGAACGAGCTTAGCGTGGTAAGTCTTACTTGCCATATGTGTATAGAGATTCTGCCTGCCAGAGACGGTGACAATATGAATAGCGTAAACGAGGAGGAAAGCCACAGTCAATTTCATAAGCACTGAGCTGCCCATTCTATTCGCAGATCACTTCTTGGAGGAGAAACCCAGATATGTTCTGTAAATGATTCAATCTCTCTCTTTGAGCTTCTCAACGGCTACGTTATGCTACAACTTGATAGTAACAAAGAAGAATGAATACGGATATGTACCGTTTTGATTCGAACGATCTCTTTCAGCTACAACGGCTACGTTATATATAGCCATCAACACTGGTTTCTATTTCAGAAAACCCAAATCTAAAGCACGGATAGTACTGCAATTCTCTTTGAGCATCGTTACGTGTACGTTGTATTGACGGTGGGCACTTTCTTCGAAGGTTACATACTCCTACTTCGTTGCTGCACTCACAATGTAGCTTCCTACGAATCTCATAGCACTCATAATGTAGCTTCCTGAGAATTTTCTTCGAAAACGAACGCTCTCAAAATAGGTAGTATGGAGAATTTATGTTTCGGCGGCAACGAGTTGCTTGAGGAACAAGAAAATCCATTCGTGACCATCGTCGAATGGGAAGTAGCTTCAAAAGACAGTCCGTCGAAATCCAACTTACGCTCGAAACGTTATTTATAATTTAGGAAATTAGAATTCACATGCTTCTCTGCCCTTTACACATCTATGTTGGTTTAGATTGTAGACCGACAAAGGTAATGACAAGGCGGGTGCAAACAATAAGGTCAAAGAAATGTTTGTCTTGTAAAAGTCGTGAATAAAGTCGTGAATAGACCACTGGATGCATTAACTATTATGGTAAATGCATTAAATATTGTAGTGAATAGTTAAAAGAAGTGGCAAACAACCATTCTTTAATTTTTTTTTTTTTTATTTTCCTAATCAATTGAATCTCATTAGATTTTAAATATTAGTTGATTCATTTCTTTGTATTCTATTTCATATTACTGAATGTTAGAATATAAAGCTATTATAAAAATGAATTATGTATAACTAGTTCAAGTGGGAAACCTTCTTTTGTTATTCATATTGTATGTGCAAATGGAAAGAGTCAAGGTTTCATAGTTGCAATGTTGAGTTGAACATGTGTGAAGGACTTTGTAGATATTGTAAATTCTTGAGTTATCCTGAGAGGAATAGTAGTGGTTATAAATAATTCTTAAGATAGTGAGTGAGATGCTTATGGCATGCTATTGCTAGTTTTTAGTCAATTTAAGTTTTATCTAGGGAGAGCTTAGTGTCTTGTGTTCAATATTTTGTGTGTTCTTAGAGTTTAAAGTTTCTATGTTGTGAGATCAAATATGTTTATATTGTATTAGTCATTCCCTTTTGAATGTTAGCTAGTTATTATTGAAGGTTGCAATAGTGATTTAATATAGGAATCTATCAATGGTGACCACAAGAAATGTAACCTTTGTGTTTTATAGATCATGTGATATCAAAATTAAATGAAATCTTCAAATTGGATTACTAAACATAGTAAGTCAAGTGATGGAAATTTAACTCCATATTAACAAGAAATTGGAACATGAGAGTGAATAAGATCTAGGAAAGAAAAAGAAAGAGAGGAAGAAGATGGAGAGTCCCCTTTCAAATAGTTGGAATATGACATTGTTGAGATTTTGAGTTTAGTTGGAAAGATTGATCTAGGTTGGATATCATTATACTAGGTCTAATTGAGAAACTTGGATTGGATTTCTTTCATGAGGAAGAAAAGGAACTTGAGAACATTAAATCCAAGCATGAAGTGCCAACTCACAATGAGAATTTCCTCAAGGTTGAAGCAAAGATTAGTGTCCATCCCTATGATAAAGAGGTAAGGGTTGGGTGATCCCACAAAGTTGGTTTACAATTTCTGGGAGATTCTGATTTTTGCTAAAATCACATATTTTTAGAAAATATAATGATTTAAGCCTTAAAAATTTCCATTTAAAGCATTCCAATTGAAGAGGGTTTGATCAAACTACCTTAGATAAAAACCCCTTGGATAGAACCTCGCTAGTTTTAAATCATACCTATAACAGAGTCTCCTTTACACCTATCAAAATGCTGATAAAAAACCACTTTTGATTTACCTTTCGGGGGATCAAATGAATTCATTTTAAATTTATTTTTTGTAAGTATGTAGTCCTTATTATAAGCTTCCCAAAAAGTATAATTTTAAATAAATTTAATTTTAATATTATATTTTTTTATTTCTTGTGAATGTAGGTTTTCGAAAATCAAGCTCTTTGTTACGCACATGTGGAAAAAAGCGATTATAAAAAAATTGAAAAAATATGAGTGCACTAGATATTGAAGTCCTTGATCCAACAAAACAAAAAGAATTTCGATACATAAAAAAATGATACATTATGCGGTCGTGCTATGTCTAAATTGTAATTGGTTTGACTTTGAAACTTGATTAAAGAAAAATATTCAATAAAAACTATCTAACCAAGTGGAAGCACTAGACATCGGAGTTACAAATCTAAATTCAAAAGAATTAGAATTTTATCCTTCATGGAAAAAAATTTATCTGTTATCACGATGAGCGTCACTTTTTTAAAATGTTGTTTTCTAAAAAAAATCCTAGTTTTCGAGGGAGATGGAAAAAGAAGTGCAATATGATTCCAAAAAATTTGAAAAAAATATATTTAGAATCTATAGACAAAATTTCACGAAACTCTAGTTTGCATCATCTTCAAATTCCTCACGGTTTAGCCGCTATAGGTGCCCGAAAGTGAAGATTTAGTTAAAAAAATTATTTCAGTGTCTAGTTTGTCCAAAAATTGTAAACCACTATTGTGGGATCACCCGGTTGAAAATCTCATCCATTGTATTCCTTGAATGGAGGCCTATACATTAGTCTTTATGATCTCATCCCTCATTAACGAATTTCCTTTGCTATGCTCACACTAGTTAGTCATGCCTTGACTTCATATGAAAGGTATGCAATGATGTGAAATTTAAAAAGGTGTCTTAGATTTACAAGTGAGAATACATTAAAGGATTGCTGAAGAAATAATTTTATTTTATATATATTAAATGACTCAGAGGAGTTGATTATATAACAACACTACTTCTAACAAAGACAAGGGAAGAATGTAAAGAATACACAAGGGAATACTAAAAATGTGTTACACCCCAATTGTGTAATTACTATTTAATATTACTATGTAGGGTAAAATGTAAATTCAGTGGATGAATAAATTGCACTTGCACTTTGTTATCACTACTTTATGAATGAATGGCATCTCATTTAACGTTATATGAAGGAATGCATTTATGTGATTAGATGAATATTGAATGGATATTCTAACCTTGAAGATGAATTATGTATATTGAATATTTTGTGAACAATTGACTACCATGTGCAAGTGTTAGTGGTTGCAGGTATATGTTCAATTCCTCCAGGAAGAAGGGAAGTATCACTTAGGAGAAGATCTTGGTTGGGTAACTAGTAACGTAACCTATTTGAGCTTACACACACCATAGTAGAATAATTGAGTCGGGTTAATAAGTGGGAAGTTGGTAAGAAATCCCTAGTCAATATGTCAGTATTAGTAAGAGTCTTGTTTACTTTTGAGTGCATTATTGGGTAGTTTTTATCTGTTTGAGCTTGAGAGTTCTTTTCTTGTTACTATGCTTGTATTGATATGTGGAACATACGAAGAATATATATGTGCACACACATGCATGCCGATGATAGACTATACACACAAAGGAATGCGTACATGAGGGTACATAGGTAGACATATCTATGCACACTCATGCACAAGTTGCTTGTGTATGGAACTATCTAATGGATCTCACAACATGTATATGTATATGTATAGATATATCGCTCATAGGCTCTTATCAATACCATAGTAATTATATGTGATTTTGGTGTAGGAATCAAATGTTTGTGTATATATATAATGTATTTACATATATCCATATATATGCATCCATATACGTGTATGGTGGCAAATGGACATGCCCATATGAATGTATTGATACATGTATACATACGTATACATGTACATAGAGGCATATATATAAAAATATATATGTATACACAACCAATATATTTATATATCTATGTGATTGCTATCTTGATGTATTCATTCAAGTATATCGATTATATATACATGCTTTATTGACATATGATAAATACGGATCATATATACTAACATATACATATATACGTATACATATATATATACTTATGTGTACTAATATATATAAATATATATATGTAAGTATAAATATACATATATGTTATATAAATATATATATATATTATATATATATATATTATATATATATATATTATATATATATATATATATTATATATATATATATATATATTAAAATGATATTTTCTTTGAGATCGACTATCTAAAGAAATGATTATCAACCAATTTATAATTAAATCAAAGGCCAAACTATGAGATAGTAATGACTATATTCTTTAGCCTTATTATACTCTTGTTATTTGTGAAAGAAGAGTTTATACTCTACAAAAATTGAGCAACCATTAAGTTGATGAATGATGATAGAATAAGTTGATGCCCTTTTGTAGAGAGCCATTGACTTAGTAAACTCTATTTACAATGTTTTTAAGTATCAACCAACATCTGTAAAGGCATGTAAACAAGACAATGACTTTGTCAAATCGATTTATCATGTGAATCAACTCACACCAAGACTAAGTTGATATAAGCTTAGTGTTGCAAATCTAATGTTTATTGTTTCAGATGTAAAGAAATCATGCCAACTTTGTATGTGAATATGAAGCTTTGGCACCACCTTTGAATCCTTATACCTGTAGATGTCCATTATGAAATGCAAACCGAATTCTATCATGTGGAGATTTGAATTGGTCTCTAATTGTTGTCATTTAACAAAGTCAATATGTAGTTGTTTAAGTTGAGTATGTGCTTACATGTTTTCCACCTTTTAACTGAGATAGATGTGTTGTTGTGCATGCTTGTTGCTGTCAAAACTCATGCCTAAATTTTAGGCTAAGTAGTTACCAATTTGTTGTATAAATAGTGGGCTTGTTCATTTGTTTGGATGCATTCTTCTATGCATTATTCCTTGAGCAAGTCTCTGCATTTTATCTACATTTCTATTTGCAATATTCTGCCAAGTACAGTGAATGAGAGCCTTGAGTATTAGAGAGAGTTTATTATTATTATTGAGAGAAGTATTTGCCAACTTTTGGAATAGTGGTTATTGAGTCTTTGTTGAAGGATCAATACTAGGCTAGTGTTTTGGAAGTGTTGTGATTGTAGCCAGTTAATTGGAAATCTTATCATAGGAATGAAGATATTCTTCCCTTGTTTGTATTAGTGTTGAATGATTTTCTTCATGAATGTTTAAACCAGTCTTTTATAGTACTTGCAGAAAGGAAAAAGTAATGTTAGCTTTCAAAGGAAAGTGGAAACTATTTACTCTATTTGTGTAATATTTGTAATTATGATAGGAGAGACTATTTTTTATAGGTATTGTTATTATACTAGATGTGATTAAACATGGGTAGAAGATATTTTTTTCATAAGTATTGTTATTATACTAGATATTACCAAAGATAGATAGCTTAAAGGATACTCATAAATAGATATTTAATTATGCTAGAGGGATAGTAGGTTACTCTTGGGATTGTTATCCACTGAAGGGAGGGAACTAGTACTTTGCTTTATGAGTTGTGTTCCTTAGGTTGTGCTAAGAGATAGGTTATCCTGGCGAGTAGCTTGCTCATGGAGAGGGATTGCCTAAGCATAGATATAATGGCCTTAAGTCAAAAAAAGATTTCTATAGTGTAAGTGAATGGTAGACCATTACTCGATTATACTGAGTGAGAACACTTTGGCCAAAGTAGTGTGATTTCCTGAGGCTCCACTGTTAGTTCACTATGTCCATTTAAATGCATGAGGGCTACCTAGTGTAGTGTAGGTTATAAATCCTAGTCATGTAGGGCACAACACTAAGCTCAGAGTGGTATGTCGTATGAGGTTACCAAACCAATACCTTCATCGAAGGGTAGGTCCATATGTCATTGATAGATGTGCGGGGGACTGCATATGAGTCCATGGTTGGCAGAAAAGTGTTTGAGTGATGCTTCTCCTCCTCAACAAGTGACACAAGACCAAGGTTTTGAAAGGAAGATTCTTGGACCATCTATATCTTATGATATGATACTTGAAGGAGCTATGTATGTAGTTTTGTACTTTCTTGGAATATTGTACTTTTTGAAATATTGTAATGGAATGGAAATCCTTATTTTATGTTGTATAGCATATTTGTTCATATATTCTCAATAAAGAAAGGAATTTTTTTTATTGCAATGGCTTATTACATAGTTTATTTTACTTGAACAGTGAAAACTTAGGAAAATTTACTTCAGTGAACTTTTGGCATATTACCTGTGGTATCAAAGCTACTAGGTTTATCTCTAGAACATATGATCTCATCATTCTTTCCTTCCAACATTATCTAATGTTGTCAATTGTTGTGCCAAGATGGTGTGTCTCAGATTAATGGCTCAAAATTCAGTAATAAAAAATGAGCACTACCTCAAGGCCAAGAAGGAAAGAGAAGCCATTGTTAGACTAATTGAGGGAACCAACTATGACAATGCCATTTAGTTGAGTGACACTAAAACATTTAGTCATGCACTTTCTTGGATTAGTGATGTGAAGAGGAAGATGAAGTTGGGGGCTATGTACAACAATCTACCTTCCATCTCACTAGAAAAGTTTGAGTCGTTATCACTTTCAAGGGATATGCCCTCGAAAGGAAGTGTCAGTTTGGCATTTATCTTTAGGGACCCTAGAGTTCTTCCAATGGTAGAAGTAATAGTACAATTTCCTCGAGTAATGAGTCTAAGGGATATGTACCTCGAGAGTAGCCAAATGTGAAATGGTCTCATGAACAAATGTCTGTGAAAAGGGTAGACTATATTGTTGATGAACACCATATTAGCATTGAACCTCGTAACTATGTATCAGATGATAAATGTGAAGGCTATTATCCATTTTGGGATAGGTATGAACAAATGAGAGATGAGCAACAATATCAATCTATAGGATATACTCCATTAAGTTATGTGTCAGAGAGTGAATCTGAGGGATACTCTCCACTCGACTATCTGAATGGTCGCTCCATGTAATCAATGGATATTGAAATCCTTATGAAATGAATTAAAATGTTTGTTTATCAAAAGTGTGTGCTTAATCTTATGTGAAATTATTTATGTGCATATGAATGCCATTTCTAATGTTTTTCATAAGATATTTTATAACATAATTTAGTCTACCATGGATAAATGTTCAGGTAAAAATCGATCTTGTGAAGATGGGGAGGACACAAACCAATCCTAGTGGTAGCCAAGAATTTGAGCAAGGGCCAATAGGAATTGAAGCTAGACTTGACCAAATATTGGCAAGGTTGGACAACCTTGAAAAAGAAAGGGTACAAGCTAGGGTTGAGAAAGAGTTTTTTTTTAATGAGAATGAAGGTGAAAACTCCTCTCATGATCATGACGAAACCCATGATCATGAAAGAGAAAGATCAACTATGCCATCTAAGGAAAAGAATAAGAAGCGTATGGATTTTGAACTTTCTAAGGATATGAAGAAGATTCCACCCAAGTTTAAGGGAAGCGCTAGTGGTGATGAAGCTAAGGCATGACTTGTTCACATGGAAAAGTATTTTGAAATTCAAAATTACACTGATACCACTAAAGCCGCTTGGGGTGCATACCAGTTAGTTGGAGAAGCCTCTACGTAGTGGATGAACAAAAAGTTGGAACTCAATATCAACTCATGGAAGCTGACATGGGGGGAATTTGTTGATATTTTCTACAAGAGATGGTTGCCCCAACTTTACTATGACCAAAAACTCACGGATTTCCAAATTTTGAAGCAAGGAAATATGTCAGTCAATGAGTATTGGGAGAAGTTTACTCGAATTCTGTGTTATGTTCCTATATATCATAAGGATGAATGCTTCCATATAAGGAAATTTATAATTGGACTTAACAATCAAATCGAAGGAGAAGTGGATATAAATGGTCGTACAACTATGGATCTTGTATATGAAAAAGCAATTAAGCAAGAGCAAAAGCTTAGGGCTATCTCTAGTCGGTAGGAAAATAAAGACCATAAGAAGATTGTGGAAATTCCTAAAAAGCCAACTCCAAAGAAGGTGGAGGTTGTGCAAAATGTACCTAAGCAAGGAGAAAAAGGTAACTGTAATAGTGGAAAAGAGTCAAGAAGAGAGTAGAAGAGGAATGGTTCCAACAATGCTAGTGGAAAAATTAGTAGATCTGGAGAACCTACAAAGAAGAAGGTACCATTTACGAGATGCTATACATGTGGGGGAGACCATTTTTCTAGAGATTGTCCTAGTAAGCCTTCCAGAAATTCACTACCTACTCAGTGGGCAATGTTCCAACAAAGGATACATGCAACAGTGGATGACCGCAAAGCAGAGTATCAAGAAACTCCCATTGAAACTCCAAATATTTTGTTTGGTTTACCTATTTCAGTTCTTATTGATACTAGTGCAACTAAGAATTTAATTTCACCTAAAGTAGCTAAGAAATTATCTAGAAAGCTTGGACACATGGCAACGTCTTGGGATGTAGAGTATGCAAACTAGACAAGAGTAAAGGTGGAACAATGATTGTTCGAGGCTAGGATAGAGCTACCTTATTTCTCTACGAAAGTAAACCTATATGTCTCACCTTTAGGATCATATGATGTAATCTTAGGTATGAATTGGTTGTGGAGACATAGGGCTAAGGTAGATTTTCATACGAAAACTATTGAATACCTAGATGATCTTGGTAACTGAGTGAAGTTCCAAGGGATACGTAGAGAAGTCAAGATTCATCAAATCTCGACAATGCAACTAGTGAGGGCTAAGAAGAAAGGGTGCAAACTCTTTGCTATTAAGATTGAAGAGCTTGAAGAAGATCTTGATAACTTGGAATTCCAGAGCTTCCAAGAGATGGAAGACGGTGAAATAGATGACACTAGAATGTTAGAAATGGAAAGGTATCCTATATTGGGAAAGTTTTCATATGTGTTTCTAGATGAGTTACTTTGGTTTCCATTGAAGAGGATATTTTATTTCTCTATAGACATAGTTCTAGGGTTTGAACCTATTTCCAAGGTACCCTTTAGGATGACAACAACCAAGCTAATGGAGCTTAATGAATAGTTGGATGAACTATTGACAAAAGGGTTGATCATACCAAGTGTTTCGCCTTGGGGAGCACAGGTTATTTTTGTGAAAAAGAAGGATGGTATCTTGCATTTGTGCATTGACTTTCATATTCTTAACAAAGCCACAGTGAGGAACAAGTATCTATTGCCATGCGTTGATGATCTTTTTGATCAAATAAGAGGAGCTTTCGTATTCTCAAAAATAGATTTGAGATCTCGATATCACTAGTTGAGAATTAGAGATGAAGATATCCTTATGATTACGTTCAGAACCAGATATGGACACTATGAATTCACAGTTTTACCATTTGGGCTAACAAATGCACCTGCCACATTTATAAATCTGGTGAATAGTGTATTTAGGGACTACCTAGATAAATTTATCTTGGCTTTTCTAGATGACATCCTGATTTATTCTAAGGATGAGGAAGATCATTGTAGACATTTAGAGATAGTTCTACAACAGTTTTAAAGAGAGCACGAGTTGTATGGTAAACTCTCTAAGTGTATTATCTAGGGCATGTGATCTCAATGGACAAAACCTCCATAGATCCAGCCAAGATCAAAGTCGTACTTGAGTGGCCAGTACCCAAGAATGTGTCTGAGGTAAAGTTTTATGGGTCTAGTAGGGTACTATAGGAATTTTGTTGTGAACTTCTCCAAGATTGATTTTCTAATTACTTCTTTACAAAGGAAAGGAAAGAAATTTGAGTGGACTGAGAAGTTTCAAGAAGCCTTTGATCTACTTAAAGAGAAGTTGACCACTGCACCAATCCTGAAAGTACCAGATCTTGAGGGGGTAACTTTACAGTTATCACAAATGCATGCATGGAAGGTTTAGGAGGTGTGTTAATGCAAGATGGGCAAGTGATTGCTTATGAATCTAGAAAGATGAAACCTTATGAACAAAATTATGCATCGCATGATTTGGAGTTAGCAGTTGTGGTTCATGCATTACAATAGTGAGAATTCAATAGTTGAGAAGATAAATGCATTACAATGGAGTTTAAAGTACCTTTTCACTCAACCTTGAATATAAATGATAGGTAGAGAAGATGGTTGGAGTTAATAGTTGGTCCTATGACTTCAATACCAGTTATATAAAAGGGAAAGAGAATCGGGTTGTCGATGCCTTGAGTCGAAGGCGTCATATTGCTTCAATAGTGAGAATTCAAACCAACTTTAAGTGACACGTGTTGAAAAAGTGCAAATAGGATTGAGTACTACTTGCAAGTCAAGCATGAACTCACTATTAATCCACAAGATTTTAGGTATGAGGGTTTTTATTTAAAACCTAATGGATTACTTAGATATAAAGATAGGATATACATACCTGACATAAAGGAGTTAAGGAATCTGGTGTGGAAAGAAGTACATGAAGCACCATACTCTAGACACTCTAGAGTGACCAAAATGATGGTGGATGTAATTTAACCATTATATTTTTTGAAAGGGATGAAAGGAGACACTGCTAGTTTTGTGGCTAGGTGTATTGAATTTCAAAGGGTGAAAGCAAAGCATCATCATCCTATAGGATTGTTATATCCACATGACATACTAGAGAGGAAGTGGCAAGTCATAAGTATGGACTTTGTGCAAGGATTTCCTATGTCAAGAAATAAGCACAATGCCATTCTTGTGGTAGTAGATAAGCTTACCAAAGTCACACATTTTATACCCAAGAATCTAACTGATGGAGCACCTATCATAGCAATAAATTTTGTGCAAGAAGTGTTTGGGTTGCATGGAATTCCAGAGAAGATTATCTCAAATAGGGATGCACGAGTCACTTCTAGGTTTTGGCAAACCTTGTTTTCTGCACTAGGGACTCAGTTGAATATTAGCTCAGCATATCACTTGGAAATAGATGGACAAACTGAAAGGGTGAATTAGGTATTAGAATACCTACTAAGAATTTATTGCATGGATCAGTAGTACAAGTGGGAAGACTATTTACCCTTAGTAGAATTTACTTACAACAATTCTTATCATTTTTTGATAAAGATGGCTCCTTTCAAAGCATTGTATGGTTAAAAGTGTTGAACTCCCACAAGTTGGGATAGACTTGAGTATAGAGTGAGTATTGGGCTAGAGATGTTGGTTGAAAAGGAAGAGCAAGTTAAGATTGTTAAGAAAAGGTTGGATAAAGCTAACGATCACCAAAAAAGCTTGCATAACAAGGAGGATTTGCAGTGCAAAGTCCAGTGGGACCAATATGTAGAAAACTTAGCCACTTGGGAGGATTATGCTGAGATTCAACAAAAGTTTCTTCACATTTTAGATGCTTTTGAGAATGCTTGAAACAATATGTTGATTGATTTTTTTTTGTTTTATGTTACTACATAAAATCATCAAGGATGATGATTCACAAGGAGGGGGAGTATGTTACACCCCAATTGTGTAATTACTATATCTACTATTACTATATAGGGTAAAATGTGAATGTAATGTGAATTTTGTTGATGTATAAATTGTACTTGCAAATTTTTATCACTAATTTATGAATGAATGTCATCTCATTTAATGTTATATTCATAGGAATGCATTTATGTGATTGGATGAATATTGAATGGGTATTCTAACTTTGAAGATGAATTATGTATACTACATATTTTGTGAATAGTTGATTGTCATGTGCAAGTGTTAGTGGTTGCAGGTATATGTTCAATTCCTCCAAGCAGAGTGGAGGTATCACTCAGGAGAAGGTCTTGGTTAGGTAATCCATAACGTAACCTATCCGAGCTTACACACACCATAGTAGAATAATTGAGTCAGGTTATTAAGTGGGCAGTTAGTAAGTCATCATTAGTCAATATGCCTGCATTAGTAAGAGTCTTGTTTACTTTTGAGTACATTATGGGGTAGTTCTTATCTGTTTGATCTTGAGAGTTCTTTCCTTGTTACTATGCTTGTATTGATATGTGGAAGATACAAGGAATATGTATGCACACACACATGTATGTTGATGATAGACTATATCCATGAAATAATGCATACATGAGGGTACATAGGTAGACATATCTATGCGCACTCATGCACAATTTTTTTATGTGCATGGAACTATCTGATGGATCTCATGGCATGTATATGTATACGTATAGATATATCGCTCGTAGGATCTTATCAATACCATAGTAATTGTATGTGATTTTGGTGTAGGAATCAAATGTATATATACATATATCCATATGTATATATGTATCCATATATGCATATGGTGGAAAATGGACATGCCCATATGAATGTATTGATACATGTATACATACATATACATGTACATAGAGGCATATATAAATATAAATATATATGTATATACACAACTGATATAAATTAATATAACAATGTGATTGCTATCTTGATGTATTCATTTGTATATCGATTATATATACATGTTTTATTGACATATGATAAATATGGATATATATACTAACATATGCATATATATGTATACGTGTATATATATATATGTGTGTGTGTGTGTTTGCTAATATATATATATATATATATAAGTATATATATATATATATTATATATATTTAAATGATATTTTCTTTGAGATTGACTATCTAAAGCAATGATTATCAACCAATTTATAATTAAATCAAAGGATGAACTATGAGATAGTAATGACTATATTCTTTAGCCCCATTATACTCTTGTTGTTTGTGAAAAAAGAGTTTATAATCTGTAAACATTGAGCAATCATTAAGTCAATGAATGATGATAGAATAAGTTGACACCCTTTTGTAGAGAGTTGTGGTCTTAGTAAACTCTATTTACCATGCTTTTAAGTATCGACCAACATCTGTAAAGGCATGTAAACTAGTTAATGACTGTTAAATCGATTTATTATGTGAATCGACTCACACCAAGACTAAGTCGATATAAGCTTGGTGTTGCAAATATTATGTTGACTGTTTCAGATGTAAAGGAAATCATGCCAACTTTGTATGTGAATATGAAGCTTTGGTGCCACCTTTGAATCCTTATACCTGTAGATGTCCATTATGAAATGCAAATTGAATTCTATCATATGGAGATTTGAATTGGTCTCTAATTATTGCCATTTAACAAAGTCAATCTGTAGCTATTTAAGCTGAGTACGTGCTTACATGTTTGCCACATTTTAGCTGAGATAGATGTGTTTCTATGCATGCTTGCTACTGTCAAAACTCATGCCTAAATTATAGGTTGAGTAGTTACTAGTTTTTTGTATAAATAGCGGGCTTATTCATTTGTTTGGATGCATTCTTCCTTGAGCAAGTCTCTACATTCTATAGATACATTTTTGTTTGCAATATTCTGCCAAGTACAATGAGTGAGAGCCTTGAGTATTAGAGAGTGTTTATTATTATTATTGAGAGAAGTATTTTCCAACTTGTCACGGAGTAGTGTTTATTGAGTCTTTCCTGAAGGATTGATACCAGGCTAGTTATTGATTTGGAAGTGTTGTGACTATATCCAGTTAATTGGAAAGCTTATCATAGGAATGAGGATATTCTTCCCTTCTTTGTATTAGTGTTTTATGTAGAGCAGGGGTGCAAATGACAACACAATCTCAGAAAACTACTCACAAAGATCTTTTGACATCAAATAGTGGGGTTTCCTTCACAAACCCTCATTCTTGCTAATAGCCTTGCAACACGGCATTGATAGACATATCTCTTAAACTAAAATTGATTTATAGAAAGGGATACCTATTTTAGATACCTATTTTTCCCTTATGACACATAACCAAAAATAAGATAGGGTTGTTTTGTACAGAGGGGCTAATTTTGACTATCCTCACTCTAATTAGGCCTAATGGTGCAATTAGGCTTGGTAGCGGCAGGTTTTTTGGGTTCTAGGGCCTCTAATCCCTTTCCAATGCTTCAAACACATCATATAGGGTCTCAAACAACTTCTCCCATCACATAGATCATTCCCCAATTGCTTACACTCACTAGGGCTTCTAGGCCTGATACATGAAGATATCATACCTTAAGGCTTCTCCACACATGCCAAACTCCACTTTTTTCCCCTACAACTTTGACACATCAAAAGACAAACCAAAAAAATCCATTCCACCAAATTTCAAAAGTTTCCACCAGTGGAATGGAGATTATTACATTTTTATTCCCTCACTAGTTACCCTACCTAGGGTTTCAACCAATCTAAAGTAAAATGCACACAAATCCCTTAAAAATCAATGAAATTACATGAAAATAGTTCCAAATGAAAGTAGATTCACTACCCTAACATCCAAAATTGATTTTATTTCATCACTAGATCGTACAAATCCATACAAATTAGGAGAGCAACAAAAAACATTCAAAAAATGCAGAAAACAGAATTTTTATTGCTCCAATCTTCAAAAACTCCAACAACCAATCTCCTCTTCCACCATACAAGGATTTTTAAAGCATTTACAATCATTCCCAATGATCATCAACTAATTTTCAAATTATAGACTTAACAAATCTTCAATTTACCCCCTTTTACAAAAAGTTGCAAAAGTTGCTTTGACAACATTTGGACAACTATGGCAACTTTTACATTATTTGACCAGTTGACCCACAACCTTCCAAAATAGAATGAAATGACCCTAAATGACTTATTACATCCTTATTAGACCCAAACTCTTTTAATCAACCCAAGATGACACAAATGGCAACATGCCTTCTTTGATGCAACATTGACAACTATTACAATATTCCACTACCTTACACCTAAAGACTCCAAAAGGACTCCCAATGACATGAAATGGCCTCAAAATTCCTTATTACATGAAATCAAACCAAACACAACAAAACCAAAATTCACTACATAACCCAAGGGTGCACCTAGAACCGGGTACCTTTGCACCATACTCCCAAGGGAAGAAAAGATTCAAGTTCCACTTGAATGGAGGGTAGCAGCATGAGAACCATGATGGAAATCACTTGTCTAGTGTCTTTAAATCCCTGCACATTGTCTTCTTTGAAATAGTCCCATGCTTGTTTAATCTTGACTTTAGGTCTCTTGAACACTTGGAAAAGTTATTTGAACTTTGCAAAATAAGTCTTTCCCCCATTTGCACCTCTAAATCCTTCTTTCAACAACGCCTTAACAATTGAAATAATAACTCTATATTGTGTATGTGAAGCATCAAACTCAAGTTGCTTGTTTTCTTTGACTTGAAGTGATTGAAATCTACTTGCAACTATTCATAACCCTTGACAAAACATATAAAAATTATATAAACTATGTTGCAATTCACCTTCTAGAGATACCTCATGCAATGACAGTTGAAATTGATTAGTCTTCCCAACAGATTGTTCATACTCTTCCTCCTACACTAGGATGATAACAATGTTAACATTGTCCTCTGTAACTACTTGTTTAGCACCATCCCTAGCTATGTCTTCTTTGCTCTGCTTCTCACACTCTCTTAGTGAACCTTTCAACATGGCAACATCTGACTGAAGCATCTTGGTTTGCAAATCCACAATGGAAACTTTATCTTCCCCATCTACAGCTCTCTCTATTGTCCTAGTAGTAGACATAAATCTCCTTGCATCGTCAAACTCAAATGACATGTATCTAACATGGTGAACTAAATGGAAAGCTTTGTCCTTACAGCCTAACAACTAAAAATCTGAACCCTGCACTGTGTTTTCTAGCAACTCACCTTGCTCCACTTGCACATTAGACTCAAATTCACTCTCTTCAAACAACTTTAAATGATTCATCCTTTGCATTGGTAGTAAGGAATGTGGAGACTCATCCACAACTATGTCTACATTATCCTTCAACATGCTTTGGACCTCCCATTCCAAGTTACAAATATTAACTACTGTCATGACAGTTTGAGGTCTATTCACGATTTCAAAATCCACCTTTTCCTCCTTCATGGGATTTAGGAATTCTTTTTGACTCATTAATATCACACTTTCCCCCACTATTGGAATTTTGTCTTCCTTCTCTATGATTTTTACAAACTCCTTTTCACTCACCAACATAGTGCTAGAACCCATTTGTGATTCTTGACTTTCCTCCTTTAATTGTGTAAGGGTGTATGAAACTCCATCTTTCTCTATAACATATGTGTTTTTCCTTCCATCATGCTTGGCATTCCTATCATACTTCCACGGCCTCCCCATAAGCAAATGACAAACATCCATTGGAATTATATCACATAAGACCCTATCCTTATAACCCCTATGTGAAAATCTACCCAACTTTGTTCATTCACAACTACGTGTTTCCCTTTGTTTAACCAAGACACCTTGTAGGGAGTAACATGAGGAATCCTTTGTAATTTCAACTTCTCAACCATTTCAAGAGAAACCAAATTGTCTATACTCCCAGAATCATAACAACCTTGCAGCACTTACCTTGGCTTTTACATGTAGTCCTGAAGAGTGACTTTCTTTGTGCTGGTTCCTTCTTCATTGGACCTTTGATTAGAGTTCTTCTCATCAACAAAAATTCTCCAATCTCTGGTTCTTCAACATGTGGTGAAGAATGTACACTCTCAGCATCATCTCCACCTTGTGCAATCTAATTTCTTCTTTCACTTCCAAAAGAAGTAGATGGCTACTCCTCAGTACATTGCCATGCTTGGTGGCATACAAATTTGTTGCATTTATAACACTTCCTAGTAAATCCACTTGAACCTCCTCTTTGGCCTCCAAATATGCCCCTAAAATTTGATCTTCTTCCCCTAAAACTGCCTCTTGAAGCTGCAGCTTGTTCTTGAACTCTACTTGTCTCTCCTTGACTCTCATGTGGCTACCCTGAATCAACAAATGACACTCTTTGTCTAAATTTTCTTCCTCTACCAGTCTACTTTGCTTTTCTTTCCTTCTCTTGAAATTATCTTCAACCTTTATGGCCAATTGATAATATTTTCCCACCATTCTTGGATTTGTTAGGCTTAGTTCAGCTTGAAGGTTGTATCTCAACCCATTGATATATCTTGCCACTTTTTTCCACATGACCTACCCTTATGCTCAATTTATAGAACTCCTCAGTATAGGCCTAAACATCCATCTCTTTTTGTTTAAAATTTTGAAGCCTTCTAAATAGTTGAATGTTATAGTCACCAGGTATGAATTTTCCTTTGAGTTTAACAAACATCCTATCCCAAGAGGTAATTTTAGACTTTCCCTTCTTTCTCCTTTCATATTGTACATAATCCCACCAAAGTAAGGCATGGTCCTTCAAATTTTTCTTGGCCAAATTCACCCTTTGTTCTTTTGGCACATCTTCATATTCAAAGTAGTTGTCTAGTTCTCCTATCCAATCTAGGAGTTCTTCACTATCCAATTTTCCTCCATATATTGGTAAATCCATCTTGATCTTAAGACATTATCCCTTGACTTCCTTCAATAGATTTTCCATCCTCAAGTCATCAGGATCCATCTCTTCCTCGGACCCTCCTTGGGAACTTTCCTCTTTTGTTTCTTCTTCTTCTCAGTCACTCAAGTATCCTGTGACCATTCATTTTTTTTGACTTGTTTCTAGGGCAGCAAGCCTCCCCTTCATTTGTCTCATCTCTCTTGCATGTCTCTTCTTCAATTCATTCACCTCTCTGGTGATTAGATTCCCTTTTGGAGGCATTTTTGTTTCTTCTTCACTTCAAATCTTCCCCTCTTCAAACCAACCTATGCTATGATACCAATTTTATGTAGAGCAGGGTTGCAAATAACAACACAATCTCAAAAAACCACTCACAAAGAGATTTTGGCATCAAACAGTGGGTTTTCGTTCACAAGCCCTCATTCTTGCTAGTAGCCTTTCAACAAGGCATTTCTAGACATATCTCTGAAAACAAAATTGATCTATAGAAAGGGATACATGCTTCAAATACCCATTTGGCCCTTATGACACAACCAAAAATAAGAAAGGTTTGTTTTGTACGAATATAATAGACTTAAAAAATAAATGTAATTTATTATATTTTTTCACAGATTTTGATTACAATAATAAGAGGTCTATTGACTTTTTCTAGCATCTAGAACACATCCCTATTTTCTTAGAAATATGAAACCTTTATTTTATTTCAATTTAACCTACATGACTCTATTTCTAGTCTTGTAGGCATGTTTATGAAGTAATTATGTATTTTGAGATGAAATTAAAGTTTTCTCTGATTGATTATTTGAGGAACCTCTCATGATTATTTAGGCTTATGAAGTGATTCTATATTAGGACTAATCCTTTTCCCATTTTTGGCTTTGAATTTTGATGAGTATAATAAAGTTTTAGTATATTCATACCATGCCTGTAGGTTTAAATTGTGACATTGATTATGATTCATTTTTTCCTTGTTTTCATTTGCAAGATTAAAGACACTTGTTGACCTTAGCTTAGACTTATTTTGATATTTATTTTTTAATATGGCCTGGATCAATTTTTTTCAATGAGATTCTCTATCAATACTTCAAAACACATGTTTCAAACTCTTATTCATATGCATTATGGTCTCTCATTATATTCATCATCTTGTTGAAATTTTGAGGTATATGTGTATGTTGACATGTTCAAACAACTAGTCCATATATAGACATAGATATTAAAAAAACCCATATTTGAATATATCTCTATTCAATCTTCAGTTCACAATCATTATGAGCTCCTCATATTGAAAACAAAGATGTTTTGAGCTTACCTATCATTCATGCTCTAAGTTTACTTGATCATAACTTATGTTGCATATACTATTATGACCTCTAACCTATATTTTTCTTGTCAAAAGTCATGATCAAACCTCAAAAGAACCTTTTCATTATCTACTTTTTTTAATGAAAATCACGATCAAATTTAACTCTATTCATATTTACTTATAAATCTAAATTTTATCATTCAATATAATTTGTGGTCTCCCTACTCACATTTGCAAATTTGAGAGATCTTATCAACCCTAGTATAGACCTATTTTGACATATGTAACATTATTCTCAAAGGAATCTCTTTATCATTATGGCCCATGAAATCTTATTGACTTACACTCTATCAGAACTGCAAAACCCCTTTTCTCAAACTCTTATTCATATCCATTATGGTCTCTCATGTGTATGTTGGCATTAAATAATCAGCCTATATTGGCATAGCTATGAAAACCTAATGTTTGCATCATTGGTACTTTCGTATATTTTAATGTCAACCAAAATGAGCAATGACATACATGCATTCATTATTTTTATTAAAAAAGAATGTATGCTTGTAATAATTAACATACCATATATGTAAAACATACATGCACGAGAAATAACTTCTTAATTAATTGTGTTTACAAAACAAATGGAAAAGCTGCATATCATTCTATGTTTTCAGCGTTATGAATGTCTTAGTTTGCATACATAATTAACAAGAAAACTAGCCAATGGGATCCACTCCTCACAGTGGAGAGTGGGAGAAACCAACAACCATGCACTCTTCCAAGATCGCTAACATTAACCTTAAGTCAGCTGTCAATATGCTCTTGTCGATAACCCTAATGTGAATCATTAATAGCATTCTTGAAAATTAAGGACCTCGAAGCATCCTCAAAGTAATTGTAGCGTTGTAAATTGTCATCCTTAACAATTTCATACTAGATTTAGCTCTTTTTTTTGTGTTTGGATTCAATTGTATGTTTAATTTTATTGTTTTATAATAATCTTTGAAAAAACAAAAGTTGAATTGGGAATAAAGAGTTAATATTTATTTACCGATATTTAAGACTCCAAAATGGGTCTGGACTAAGGTATTAGTGTCCCTATCCAACCTAATTTGACCCCAATTCAAATATGTTGGTGTTAGTATTTTAATATTTAGAAATTAAAAATCAATTATTGTGTGTTGGTAAATATGCAACATAAACTATGATCAAGTAAACTTAGAGCATGAATGATACAAGTATTTTTCATCATTTAAAACCAATTTACAATACAACTTTACAAGTGGCCCTAAATAATACAAGACAATTCTTTTTCATCATTTAAAAACATAACAAGCCTAGCAACTTTGAGAAGCAATCCTAGGTATCATTTTGAATTGTGCAATTGAACAGTCAAGAGAAAAATTTGCAGAATCATAACAACATTTATTTTTCTCATCTTATTCCTTTCCCCTTCTTTCTTCTAAATGTTGTACATGGAAAATTTCTTCGATCTAGTAGTACCATTACATCATGTAAACACTTGTTTGATTGTTGGTTGTTAGTCATTTTAGACTTCCACCACTACTACATTTCCATGGGATACATTTCTCATATGGTGGCTTGGAATTATGAGTTTCTTGTTGTGCATGAGTGCCCTTGGATAATCAATACTATTAGTGGGAAAATCATAGTGATATACATTTGCGCTCTAGTTACCTTTAATGTTACATACCTTTATATTATTACATAAGGACCTACAATTTTTAACTTATCATAATTTCACACATTATGTAATCATGTTCCATCACACATGACCTCATGCTACTCATTATCATCAAGAAACCTCATGCATTTATCATCTAGTGAGCTATCATGTATGAATTGGCATAACTTTATATAAATACCTTTCCAGTTTATGCATCCATTCTTCCCTCTCATCTCACTAACATTTCACCTACCTTTCCATACCATCCCTACTAGTTCCATGACTACTCCACATTCCTAGTGTCTCCTCTACCATCTCAACCTTTTAGTGTTATTACTACATCCATTATTACCATCCCTTTCTTTATTCCTTACTCCACTCCTTAGAATCATTAACTCATTTTATACCTTCTTCCATAATTCATTTTGCACCTTATTTCCTACCTTATTCTAAACCACATCCCACACCTACAACCATGATCATGCCTTATTATCCTCTCTCTTGTCAACATATCTTTACCTAAAATTTTGTGTCTCATGTTCCTACTACCACCATCCTTGTTGCTTCCTTGGATGCATATATTAAAACTATAGATATAATAGAACATAAATTTGATGTTATGTATAATGGTCATGACAAAGATAAATATGTGGAAATGTAAAATGAATTGTACTTGCTTTCAAGATTGTTACTTATAGCCTTCACCTATTGGTAGTGTAGGAGATAGTACCTCCTAATTTTCATATTTGTGTATGAGATTGTTTTACTCTTTACTACCATGATGGGACTAATATTTATGTCTTTTTCAGGATATATATCGATTTCTCCATCATGAAAAGGAAACAACCAAAGACTAGAACACAAATAACCATGAAGCTAAGAATGTAAAATAAAAGAGAAGGAATGATGCAACTTCATGAAAGTAGGAAATTGAAAACCATAAAATAAGACACGCCAATTCAAGAAGAACTTGAACCATCCAATCTATGTAAGAGAGATATGGAATTGGTGACACAAAGACAACAAATACAAAGCCTTCATGCAATGAGAAATTTGAATCCCATATTTTGAGGCACATCATCTACCACATGGGTAAGTGTACTAAGTTTTGACACAAAAAATGGCTCTTAAGATGCCACATTTATTTATTTATTTATTTATTTTTTTCTGAATTCAACAAAGTCTGATGTTCACGAGAAAATGAAGATAGTTACACTCAAAATTTGAAGATTCCACAAGAACAAGAATTGTAGTGCTCTAAATCTACTTTCTAAGATACTATTTTTTTTTTGAAAATGTAGTGTAGGAAAATGTATCTCTTTACATTTTCACACTTTTTTGGGCCCTCCCTACTAAAATTGGTCTTCTTTATGCCTTGTTTGGTCCTATTTTGCATCCAAAAGCCTTATTTAATGCATCTTTCTGAGGATAATCTTGACACATATCTAATGACCAATCATAATTTAATGAATTTGGATTGTATGGCCCAAATTTAGTTATCTGGGAGTCATATGCCACCTTGTGCATATGGGTCCCACCTAAGTTTTGGGGTCTAGTCTTGAATTTTGCATAGAACTTAACATTTCTTGAAATTTATGTCCCAAGCTTAGGCTATTGGGAATCATACACCCCAATGGGCATATGAGTCTCACTTAGCTTGGACCTATTTTAAATTCAAATTATTGGTGGGATTTAATTCTCCTAGATCTGATGTCGGCTTGTAGTGTTGTAATTTCAAAAAAAAATGGCATAAACAAGTATAAATATAAGGATATTTTACATAATTTCACCTAGAAATTTTCAAGAGCAAATGTGATCTAAGCATTCAAGCATTCTAGCAATACAAGAGCATTCAAGAGCTGATTATCAAGCATTTTGGATCTATCTTCAAGATTCAAGCATCATGTCAAAGTCATCATGCATCATGTTTGTTTTTGAGCTAACATTTGTGATGTAGGTTGTTATGATTCAAGCAAGCATTCCAATCAAGATCCATAACATTCAATCAAGATTCATGGTCTACATTCATGCTAGCCATTTCATACAAGATTGTAGCCTTTGTTTCAAGGGTTTGGTGAGTTGCAACATAGCTTATTTTTTAATTCATCATTCCTTCATTTAATTTGATTTCATTTCAAGGTTTGATTACCAAAATTGGGTTTGACCAAGGAAAACCCCTATCCACTAACAAAACAACATTTTTCCCTCTCTTTGATGTGTGATTTGTAGATTTAGGTTGAAGATCCATTGAAGAGATTGGAGAAATTTTTCAAAGTTAAAGTTTTCAAAGTTTTCATTTTTCTTGCAAGATCACGAAAAGTCACCTATAGGTCAGAATTCAGAGTTACAGACTTAGAGATTGGAAGGGAGAGAAGATACAAAAGATCACTGAGGAACATGTGAAAAATTGATGGAGAGCATGACCAAAAACATGTGAAATTGTCACCCTTTTAGAAAATCACATCCTTGGCATGAAACGACCGTCTAACCCTTTGGGTTGGTATTTCCAAATGCAACCCATTTGGTGCTTGCCAAATGTGAAGCATGAATTTTTGGAATGCATTTTTTGAACTCTTTTTTTTTTGTCTTTTTCTTTCTCTTTCTCTACTAGAGAAACTATATACATGAGATAAATATTTACTTATGGACATTTAATTTATTATACTTTAAATTATATTTCATACATATATAGTTTTAGGATGTTTGAGAGTGGTTTCAGATCTCTTGGACTTGTAATGCAAATTCTATTTTTTGGAAGATCTTATAATTTTTCAGATAGTCAAATTTTAGTAATCAGCAGGTCAAATTGTAGTAATTGTGAAATATACATTCTAAAAATATATAAATGAAATACAGCTTAAATTATAAGAAAGTAAATGCCCATATGTAAATGGTAACCTATACTTAAATGTTTATTTCATGTATATAGTTTCTCTAGTAGAGAAAGAGAAAGAAAAAGACAGAAAAAAGAAAGAGTTCATAAAATGTATTCCAAAAAGTCATGCTTCACATTTTGGAAGCACTAAATTTGTGCTAGTCAAATGGAGTGCATCATTTGGCACTCACCAAATGATGCACTTAATTTTGCGAGTGCCAAAGTTGGCACTCACCAAATGGTCATTTTGGGTAAAAAAATAAAAGTGGCTTTTTTGTGTCATAACTTGGTGGACTTACCCACATGTCAAGATGGAGGCACACAATCTACTACACCTCAAATTGAAAGTACATCATCATTCACATGTGAATATGGAGTTATTTCATCTTTCACATCTCAAGTTGGAGGCACATCATCTTTCACATCCAAAGTTGAAGGTACACCATCTTTTCCATCTCAAATTCAAGGTATGTCATCTTTCTCATCTTTGATTGAAGGTATTCCATTATCCCATATCATTTAAAATATTGAAAAAATTCATAATATTGAGGTAACTTTACCTTTTAGAACACCTCCTATAGTTTTTCATAGAAATCCTAAGTTTTTGATTGATTTTGATGAGAATATTTTGTAACTATTGGTTGATAAGATTCCAAAGCCTACTTGTTGAAGAAATACTAGTAATATTTGGAGATTGTTTTGTGAAAAATTAAATGAAACTATAAGATGTCAACTATTTGTTGAAATAATGAGAAATTTAAAATTTGGGTCCATAATGAAGATTCTTGGTCTAAGAACATAGGATGCTTCATGTGAAAAATCTATTATCAAGAATTTAATGAATGTATATGAGAGTGTGGGTTCCGACTCACACACCAAATATAGTACTGTCACATGATGTGTCATTAAATCAAAAATTGTAAGCAATCAAACCAAGAAATATTGTTTCATTAGAAATACAAGTCAATCATTGAGAAAAATTAAAAAAACTCTAATGAGAGTTGTCGGAAGGTGTCAAAGAGTTAAGGACCCAAATAATAATGAATTATGGGCATTCTCCGGTAGACTACCTTGGAAATATAAACCAAAAATTTAAGCCTTGAGATCCCTAATTGAAGCATTTTGGAAGAATAACACAAGGGTGTCTCCTAGTCAAAGAGATATTGTTAGAAGGAGAATTGGTAGTCTAAATTATGAGCCATATCCAAAGAATTTTTTGGATATAATTCAAACATAATTTTTTTCCAAATTTCTAGAGATGTATCCTCAAATTAAAATTTGTCAAAGTCATTTTGAAATGCTAAATCCTTTTTATGTCAAAATAAATCACACATGCACTAATTTTTGTAGATTACATATTGAGTTTTCTAACCATTATGATGTTTATCAAAATATATGTTTAGATTTGCATACTGACAATGTTTTGTAGGAGTGTAACCTAAATGCTCTACCTAGATCTTCAAGAGAATTCATATCGAGCATTTTATGTGAAAGAGTGTACATGGTCAATTATTCTATAAGAACTTATGCTTGGATGGCACATGTGATCACTATGGTTCCTTGCAATATTTTCCAATTTGTGAACATATGGAAAGTACACATGTAATTGGAAATGAGCTAGTATAATTTCACAAATATAAGATAGTGGCTTACAATATAAAAGATGGTAAAGAAGAAAAATGGTGTGAATTAGTTAGTGAAAAAATTCTAGTGTATCAGTTTATGGACTTGTAATTCATGTTATGCAAGGACACATTTCCACTTGATACTATTGTTTCAATTGTCAATTTTCCAAATAACTACATTCTATAGCCATGGGATGAGGTGCAATTGCAATATCACAACTCCACATAGGTTACCATATTTGTGCATATAGCAGTCATTCATGTAGGTGATAGTATAGAGGATGACAAAAAGTTCTTATGGGAGTATCATTTTTATATTAGTGATGATCACACACATTCTATAAATTTTATGCAAAGTTACTTTCAAATATTCTACAATGATTTGGCTAGAAGGGGTATATCATATGGTAAAATAATTGTGAATCACAATTAAAGAACTTGCAAATGTTCTATTGGTTGAGTAGGATACATAAGATTATAGGTGTTTAGTATATGTAGAATTTATATGAGGTCGGGCATGGAAAGGGAGATCATGATGGTATAGGAGCATGTATTAAAATAACCTTAGCATGAGAAGAGTTGAAGTACAAATACAATGCAAAATTGGTAGATGTAAAATCTATCATCGAATGGTCTAACACTATAATGGGTGTAGGTAATAAACATAATTCTATAGTTCGTAGATGATACTAATATTGAAAAATATGAGGATTATTGTACATTGATAAGATCAAGTGAGCTACACTCTTTTAGAAACTCTAATGTGGGTTCATGAAGTGCTTATACATGGAAGATGGTATTTTTTTGTTCTTTATGTACAAATCAAGCTTTGAATGAGTACGATTCAAAGGAGTGGGTTGATGAATGGTGTATAATAAGTATAATCCCACTTGAGATGTATTAACTCCTAACAACACTAAAAATCATAGAGATGTAGTCATTGGTTAACTTTGATCATGTATCAAATCTAGTTCAACTAGGTAATATATGTACATGCATAGTTTAAGAAATTCCTAATTTTATATTACTTTGTAGTTAAACATTTTGTAATGTTGATTCAATTCATCTATTTGGATGCACATATTAATATGAGACATATTTATGCAATTATTGCAAATGAAGACAAGGGTAAGTGCAAAAAGATGGGGGGCCAAAAAGGGGTCTTAAGTGGCCACCTTTTTTTTTAAATCAGAAAATACTGACCTTGGATGAGAAATTGAGGATAGTTAGACTCAAAATTTTAAGATGCAACAAAAACAAGGGTTGTAGTGCTCTAAGTCTACTTTCTAAACTACTATTTTTTTGAAAATGGTAGAGATTAAGGGGTTCAAAAAAGGGAGCCATAGAAATTGGTTTTGTTTTTGTCAAAAAAACATAACATAATGTCTTTTGTGGCTCCCTAAAAACGTTGGCTTTTTTTGGTATTTTTAAAATCACTTCAGTGAGAAATTAGCTGACAAGATGTAGTTTATGCCCAATTTTTCTGATAATTTTTTAATGAATACTTGATTTTTTACTAATTTTCAAAGTGGAAACATCTTGAAAAATAGAATTTTGTTTGTGCTACCCCTATAATTTTTGAAAGCTAATCGAAAATCATTTTTTTTAATGTGTAGAATGGAGTCTAGTTTTTAAAAATTCAATTTATTTGAAATTTCAATGAATAGTTAAAAGATAAAGTAAAAAATACCAAAGACTGGTTTTTGACAAAAAATAGACACAAAAACAAAATAAATTAAAGATGAAAGCCTTAACATTGTCAAAATGTGAAAAAATTACATCATTAAATAGCTAAGAGAGAGCTTAAATTACCCAGTTGTTTGATTTACTCAACCTTGAAACATGTGCAAACCTGGTGGTTAGCATGAACAAGATTATGTGAAATCTTGTAGAATATGCAAAAACACATCTTTGGATGTTGGGAAGGCACTCCAAGCCTTTAGGTTGGAAATACAAAGCAAATCCAAGACTAAGGTTTGGGGTTTCCCAAAGCAAGACATAACACAAGCACATTATAACATGCTCACGCTATAATGTGCTCGTGTTATGTCTTTCTTTGAATTTTTATTCATTTTTCTTGATGTTTCCCAAGCATGACATAATGAAAGTGCATTATAATGTGCTCGCATTATGTCTCGCTTGATGTGTGCAAGTTTGTTAAATGTATGTTTGATGTACATGTATGTTTGTATATATGTATGTATCTATGTATGCATGTATGTATGTATGTATGTATGTATGCATGTATGTATGTATGTATGACTATATGTATGTGTGTATGCATGCATGCATGTATGTGTGTATGCATGCATGCATGTATGTATGTATGCATACTTGTATGTATGTATGTATGTATGTATGTATGTATGTCTGTATGTATGTATGTATGTATGTATGCTTGTATGTATGTATGTATGCATGCTTGTATGTATGTATGTATGTACATGTATGTATGTATGTATGTATATATACATTATGTATGTAAGGTTGCATGTTTGTGTGTAAGGGTTTTGGGTTTAGGGTATATAAGGGTGAGGGTATAGGTTATAGGGATGAGGGTTGAGGTTTTAGGGTTTAGGGTTTAAGGTATAAGGTTGAGGGTTGAGGGATTAGGGATTAAGTAATAGGTTGACTGTATAGGGTTGAGGGATAATATTCATCCTATTTAGTGTATAAAATTAAGTGTGTAAGGTATAGGGATTAAGGTTCAAGATATTGGGTTTAGGGTTTATAGTATGGATTGAGGGTATAAAGCATAGGGTGAAGGGTTGAGAGTGTATGGTTTAGGATTTAAGTATAGGGTTGAGGGATAAAATTTATGGTTTATGGTATAAAGGCGAGGTTATAGGGTGTAGGGATGAGGGTTGAGGGTGTAGAGTTCAAGGTTTAAGGCATAGGGTTGAGGATTGAGGGATTAGGGCTTAAGTATATGGTTGAGGGTATAGTGTTGAAGGTTGAGGGTTTACAGAGATGATAGATAATGTTCAAGGTTGAGTTTCTAAGGTATAAGGTTCAAGGTTTAAGGTTGAGGGTATAAGGCATATGGATGAGGGTTGAGGGCATAAGTATAGGGTTGAGGGTATAGGGTAGAGGTTTGAGGGTTGAGGAATAATGTTCAGGGTTGAGTGTCTAAGGTTAAGTGTATAGGGTATAGGTTCATTAGGGTTTAAGATATTGATTTTACAAGTTATGGCTTAAGTATAGGGTTGAGGGTTGATGTTGTAGGGTGTATGGTTTAGGGTTTAAGGTTTGAGAGTTTAAGGGTTGAGGGTTTAGTGTTTAAGGGTTGAGGGTTGAGGACTTAGGTTTGAGGGTTGAGCATTTAAGGGTTGAGGATTTAGGGTTTGGGGTTGATGGTTAAGGTTTGAGGGTTGAGGGTTTAAGGGTTGAGGGATTAGGGGTTGAGGGTTGAGGGTTTAAGGGATTTGGGTTGAGGGAGGGATTATGGATTAAGGGTTGAGGGATTAGAGTTTAAGGGTTGATGGTTGAGGGATTAGGGTTTAAGGTATAGTGTCAAGGGTTGAGGGTTCATCAATAGAGTTTAGGGTTTAAGGTTTAAGGGTTGAGGCTTGAGGCTTTAGAGATAGGTTTTATGGTTTAGGGTTAAGGGATTAGGGTTTAAGGGTTGAGGGTTTAAGGGTTTTGGGTTTAAGGGTCAAGGGTTTAGTGTTTAAGTGTTGCGGGTTTAAGGGATTAGGTTTTAAGGGTTGAGGGTTTAAGGGATGAGGGTTAAGAGATTAGGGTTTAGGGTATAGGGTTAATATATTAGGGTTTAGGATTTGATGTATAGGGTAGAGGGGTGAGGGTTGAATGTTTAGTTTTGAGGGTGTAAGGGTTGAGTGTTGAGGGATTAGGGTTGAGGGTTGAGGGTTTAGGGTTTAACGTATAGGGTTGAGGGTTTAGGGTGAGGGTATAATGTATAGGGTAGAGGTTTTACAGTTGAGGGTTGAGGGTTGAGGTTTGAGGGTTGAGGTTTTAAGGGTTGAGGGTTAAGGGTTAAAGGGTTGATGGTTGAGGGTTGAGGGTTGAGGGTTGAGGGTTTAAGCTTTGAGGGATTAAGGGTTGATGGTTTAATGGATTAGGGTTGAGGGTTGAGTGATTAGGGTTTAAGGGTTGAGGAATTAGGGTTTAAGGGTTGAGGGTTGAGGTATTAGGGTTTAAGGTATAGTTTTGAGGGTTAAGGGTTAAGGGTTTAAGGTTTAAGGGTTGAGGTTTGAGGCTTTAGGGATAGGGTTTAGGGTTTAGGGTTTAGGGTATAGGGTTAAGGGATTAGGGTTTAAGGGTTGGGGGTTTAAGGGTTTAGGGTTTAAGGGTCAAGGGTTTAGGGTTTAAGGGTTGAGGGTTTAAGGGATTATGGTTTAAGGTTTTAGGGTTATGAGATTATGGTTTATGTTATTGGGTTGATGTATTAGGGTTTAGGGTTTAATGTATAGGGTAGAGGGGTAAGGGTTGAGGGTTGAGGGTTTAGGGTTTAAGGGTTGAGGCTTCAAGGGTTGACATTTTAAGGTTTTAGGGTTTAAGGGATTAATGTTTAAGGGTTGAGGGAATGTATAGGGTAGAGTGTTGAGGGTTGAGGGTTGAGGGGGTTTGAGGGTTGAGGGTTAAGGGTTGAGGGTTGACGGTTGAGGGTTTTAGTGTTGACTATTGAGGGATTAGGGTAGTGGGTATAATGTATAGGGTAGAGGGTTTATAGTTGAGGGTTGAGGGGTTAAGGGTTTAAGGTATAGGGTCAAGGGATTAGGATTGAGGGTTTAATGTATAAGGCATAGGGTTGAGGGTTGAGGGTATAGGGTTTAATGGTTGAGGGTATAGTGTTTAAGGGTTGATGGTTGAGGGATGGAGGGATTAAGGGTTCAGGGATTAAGGGATTAGGGTTGAGGATTTAAGGTATAGGGTTGAGGGTGTAGGGTTGAGGGTTTAAGGGTTAAGGGATAAGGGTTGATGGTTTATGGTTTAAGGGTCGAGGGTTGAGGAAATAGGGTTGATGATTGATGATTTAAGGGTTGAGGGGAGGGATTAAATGGTTGAGGGTTTAATGTATAGGGTAGAGGATTGAAGGTTGAGGGATTAGGATTTAACAGTTAACTATTAAGGGATTAGGGTTTAATAGTTGACTATTAAGGGATTAGGGTCGAGGCATGAGGGTTTAGAGCTCAAGGTATAGGGTTGACGGATTAGGGTTGAGGGTATAATGTATAGGTAGAGTGTTTACAATTGAGGGTTGAGGGTTGAGAGATAAATGGTTTAAGGGTTGAGGGCTTGAGGGTTAAGGGTTGAGGGATTAAGGGTTTAACGTATAAAGTCGAGGGTTTATGGTTGAGGGTTTAATGTATAGGGTATAGGTTTTAGGGTTGATGGTATAGGGTTTAAGGGTTTAAGGGTTGGGGGTATAGGGTTTAAGGGTTGAGGGTTGAAGGATGTAGGGTTTAAGGGTCGAGGGTTGAGGGATAAAGGGATTAAGGGTTCAAGGTTGAGGATTTAAGGTATATGTTTGAGTTTTAAGGGTTTAGGGTTTATGTTTGAGAGTTTAAGGGTTGAGGGATTAGGGTTTAAGGGTTGAGGGTTTATGGTTTAATGTTTAAGGGTTGGGTTTATGGATTAGGGTTGAGGGTTTAAGGGTTTAGAGTTTAAGGGTTTAAGGGTTGAGGGTATTGGGTTTAAGGGTTGAGGGTTGAGGGATGGAGGTATTAAGGGTTGAGGGTTTAAGGGTTGAAGGTTAAGGATTTAAGGTATAGGGTTGAAGGTTTAAGGGTTTAGGGTTTAAGGGTTGAGGGATTAAGGTTTAAGGTTTGAGAGTTGAGAGATGGATGGATTAAGGGTTAAGGGTTTAAGGCTTCGGGGTTGAGGATTTAAGGTATAGGGTTGATGGTTGAAGGTTGAGGTTTTAGGTTTTAAGGGTTGAGGGTTGAGGGATTAGGGTTTAAGGTATATTGTTGAGGGTTGAGTGTTTAGGGATAGGGTTTAGGGTTTAAGGTTTAAGCGTTGAGGGTTGAGGATTTAGGGATAGGGTTTAGGGTTTAGGGATAAGGGATTAGGGTTTAATGGTTGAAGGTTTATGGGTTTAAGGGTTGAGGGTTTAAGGGTTGAGGGATTAATGTATTAAGGGTTTAAGGTATAGGGTTGATGGATTAGGGTTGAGGGTTGAGGGTTGAGTGTTGAGGGTTGAGGGTTGATGGATTAGGGTTTAAGGGTTGAGGGTTGAGGGTTTAATGTATAGGGAGAAGGTTGAGGGTTGAGGGTTGAGGGATTAGGGTTTAAGGGTTGAGGGTTGAGGGATTAGGGTTGAGGGTTGAGGGTTGAGGGTTGAGGGTTGAGGGATTATGGTTGAGGGTTTAAGGTATAGGTTTAAGGGATTAGGGTTGAGGTTTGAGGTTGTAGGGTTTAGGGTTTAAGGTATATCGTAGAGGGTTGAGGTTGTAGGGTATAGGGTGTAGTGTTAAGGTATAGGGTATAGTGTTTAGGATTTAAGACATAGGGTTGAGGATTACTATAGAGGCTTGAGTGTATAGGGAATTGGCATCCAAGACCACAAACACTTAGTGGTGTAGGAAAGATAATAATTGTAGTGTAGGAAAAGGTATCCCTTTACATTTTCACACTTGTTTGGGACCTCCCTATTAAAATTGGGCTTCTTTATGCCTTATTTGGTCCTATTTTCATCCACAAGCCTTATTTAATGCATTTTTATAAGGATAATCTTGACATTTAATAAATGAAAAATCATTATTCAATGTTTTAGGTTGTGTGTTCTAGATCTAGTGATCTGCGACTCATAGACCACCTTGGGTGTATGGGACCCACCTAGGTCTCATGGCCTAATTTTGAACATTGCATTGAACTTAACACTTCTTGGAGTTTGTGTTCTATGTTTAAGACACTGAGACTCATATTTCCAAGGTGGCGTATGAGTCTCACTTTAACCAAGACCTATTTTGAATCAAATTCTTGGTGGGATTTTAGATCTGATGTTGGCTTGTAGTGTTGTAATTTTGGGAAATTTGGCATAAAAAATTATAAATAAAAGGTTATTTCACATAGGTTCATCTAATATTTCAAGTATTCAAACATTATAGAAAACTTATGATCAAGAGAGCATTCAAGAGAAAATTATCAAGCATATGGAGCAGCATTCAATATTCAAGTATCATGTGAAATTCTTCATGCATCATGTGTGTTTGTGAGCTAAAATTTGTGATCTAGGTTTTCATGATTCAAGCAAACATTCAAAGATATTATTTCATATGAAGATCAAGAGTCAAGATACACATCCATTGGAGCCATTACACACAAGTTTTTAGCTTTTATATCAAGGGTTTAGTGAGTTGTAACATTACATTTGTTCATTCATCATTCCTTGATTCTATTTCATTTCATTTCAAGGTTTAATTACCAAAATAGGGTTTGACCAAGGAAAACCCCTATTCCCTAACAAAAAAAAATTCCCTCTTCATGTGTGATTACAGATCTAGTTGATTTGTGTTGATGGCATTTTTAGCACTGCAACAACTTAGACCGAATACAAGTATCCTATCTCTCTTGAAAGGTAAATTACTATCAGCAAGCCTCAAGAAACAACTGCAAGGTCTCTAATGTTAGGTCTTGAAAATGCAACAAACAACTCAGTGATAATATGTGAAAATGTTGGTAATCAAAAGGGGCCTTACAAAAAAAAAATTGGAAGCTTCAAATTTCATCACATGTAACAATAGAGGTGATTATTTGTGAATGGGTATGTGCAGGATCATGATGGGCCAAAAAGTGGCGATATGATGGGTATGTGTAGGGTATGTGGCTGACGAATTTTTTTTAACCCAAAATTGATGAAACGAAAAGGGTTTTTAAAGGATATTCTCACCTGTCCACCAATATAAATTATGCTTTACTTTGAATTTAATAAATAATTATTATTCATTTTCTATTTGAATTACGACTAAAGTCCTGATTGATAGGCTGATTGAAAAACATCTATAGCTTTCAAACAACATCACATTTTTTGAATCCAAAACATGTGTCACATTCTATGGTTCACATACTATTGGATTAAAAAAAGAAAGATTGAATTTCATGAAGTTTTGATGAATTTAAGGTGGTTAGACATACTAGTTTTTATATTTTTTTAAAGTTGTAATAAAAAATTCATAATTAATTATTTACTTGGGAAAAAATTACAAAAAATATGCATCACATTCGAACATGAGTCCTCTACTTATATCTAAAATATTGGATTTTTTTTTTATCATTTTATTGTGGTTAGGGTGGTCAGACAGACACCTACTTCTTATTTTTTCCCTAAAATTTAAGTACTACTTTATTGAAATTTCAAATTTTTACCAAATAGATTTAAAAATAAATAAATGAACATAGTAGTTTAGAAACTAAATTCAATTTGCTACATATTCTATTCTTACATATTTTTGAAATAATATAGATAACGTATTCAAATTTTTACATCAAGTTGCCTAACTTTGATTTTTCTGAATTTTTTTGCCACTTAAGGGCTTGTTTTTTCCATGATGATCATGCACATATGTGAATCTTTCTCTAACAACAATTTCAAATAAATAACAAAAGATGTAGGGTTTAAGAGAGATATCTAATCTAAAACCTAATACCAGTTGTGCAAACAATAGAATGTTCAAGATGGACCAATCTTCCAAAACTAATCCTTGCTTAACCAAGATCAAATCTACATTATCACAAAGATAGTGCAATCTCCAAAGGAATCAAAATATTTTCATATTCTAAATATTCAAAAATACATTGAAACATTCAAAATTGAACTTGAGTGCAATATAGAGTAGGCCCAGGCTAACTTTACACAGTAATCCATAATTAGTAGATCACAAAAAGTATGGACCAAAGATTCCTCAACACCTCAAACACTTTATCATGAACATAAATGAACTGCAACTAGTTCTAATATTTACCATAAAACACTTACTCAAAAGAACTTATAATAGATGAGATAACACAAAGAAGAGCACCAAAAGATAATGTGTTCACTTGTATTCACTTCACCAACAATTTGCAACAATTCAAGTATCTCAACTACAACAACATGAACTTCTAGAAACTATCAACTATTAACCTTACAAATGAAGAAAATGCCTCTATTTATAGAACTCTTCATGACATGTCGGCCTAGGATGGAATTAACTTAGGTTTTTACATTAGGTCAGCCTTGACATTTAAAAACTCTCTAATTTAATCTTACAATAAAATAATACATAAGTTGGTCTCAAAAGGAATTTTCAAATTAAATAAAGTCCTATCACAAAAATCTAAGCATGACCAACTTGTATCTTTGAAAATATTGACATAAAAAAGCACATTCATCAAAGAAGCTATGTTGGGTCATCCTCCATATCATTATCTTCTTCATTTCTAGAAAGTTCTTTAACTTTTGAAAGCACATCCTCTAGGTCGACTGGGTCTAGAACTGGGATAAATTTTATTCTCAACTTAATTATTCTTGATTCCTCATATTTAATCAAACCTTTCTCCCATTCAGCCTGCAATCCCTTGTATTTATCCAAATTGGAGATATAAATGGCTGCATCCTCAAGTTGATCTCTGACAATTGGACGATTTCCAGTTGGGGAGTAAACCTCATTCAACCATTTCTTTAATTGTTCTACATTTAAATTCTTCTTTCCAAATTTCTTTCTCCCAGTGACAATCTCCAAAAATGCAACACAATTGTCAAATATCTCCTTCACCTTATTTTGAATCTTGGATATTTTCTTCAGTGCTTTCATTACAACTTCCTTTATGAAATTTCATGCCTCCATATATTCCATTAATTTACCTATATCTTCATATGTGAATATATTCTTCTTGGTCAACTCCTCTTTCAAGATTTATGTGATATTATTTAGCTCAATAGTGGTGGCATCATTTAGCTTCTGGAAATCTATTGTAAACTGAGTTATGCTCTCAAGAGATGATTTGACCTTCTCATATGTGTGCAATATTTTCCCAATCATGACATAACCTCTTTCTCTCACACTATCAAGCCATTCTTGGGTGACCTGTGAGGATTCTCTCCTCCTTTCAATTTTAGAAACTACCTCTTTTTATAATAATCCTTCAGATAATGAAGTTCCTTCACTAGATTGAGTTTTGAGAGGCTTGATCAAGTGTTGAATATACCTTTTTACCTCTCTTAGTTGTCTTTGCAACTCCTCCTTGGATTTTGTTTCATTATCTAATCCCTTCAATATGGTTTGCACCAATTCCTGGAGGTCTTCCTTTTCTTTCTCTTTTGTAGTGGGGCCAAGATTAATAGTTTGTACTTTATAGTTTGAAGGCTTGACCTCATCCTTGTATTTTTTATCAGTAGGAGTAGCAATGTGGAAAACCTTATTATTGAATTCATCTCTTGAAAACTTAGGGATTGTCCTAGCCCTCTTCCTTTCTTTGGGCCAACCCCAACTAGTTACAAACTTGTCCCAATTAGGAGTATCCTCCTAACCAAAAATTGTCTTAGGATTCAATCTCTCTTTCAGCCAATTAGGAACATTAGATTCTATCTCCTCTTGAGAAATATTTTTCTCTTGCTTATCCTTGGAGGGATTATCCTCAATATCTTTTTGATCTTTATCAAATTCATCCTCATTATGCTGCCCCTCATCCTTATCCTCTGCATATGATACATTTACATTCTCTTTGACAAGAGAGTGAGAAGGAATCTCCTCTATAACTTTTGATGTTGCATCTTTACTTTATACCTATGGAATAGTTTCTTCCAACTATCTCCTGAAGGCATGCAATTCTCCATTTTTAGGTGTGGGAACATCTTCATCTTCCTCCTCTGCTTCAGGATTCTCGGAGACATCGTCTTCTTCATAAACATGTTCATCTACTAGAATATTTTGAATAGGATAATTGAGAGGAGCATTATTTCCTGTAACTATTATCTCTATTTCCTTTAGAGCATTATTAGTAGGTGCTTCTTCACCACTCCTTTTAGGTTCATTCACCGCTTCATTAGCATTCTCTGCAGGAAGAAACTTTTGTTTTGGAGAATTTATTATTACATACACCTATGGTTTCTCCCCAAAACTTTCTACATCAACCACCTTGGTTTGAGCAGTGTCTCCTTCATTAATTTTTTCCCTTTTAAACATTGATTTAGCCATATTTTGGCCCTTTGTGAAAAGTATCCTTTTCTTGGAAGGTTGGGCCTCTTTAGCGCCCTTCTCAAAAAAAAATTTGAGGGCTTCCTCATCTTAGTAATATGATACCTTTTAGGTTCCTCGTCTTTTGCATGGCTTCTAGTTATTTTAATAACAAATTTGGTTTCTTCTATGTCCTCCTCCTCATGAGATTCAATAATATCATCCTTAGTAGTTTTTGTTTCCTCTTCTGAATGGGATTCAATATCTCCCATCAACTCATAACTGAATTTGGTGTCATTTACCTCTAATTCTAGAATCTTGTGCTTCACCCACAGTTTTGAGTACTTCAACATAGGAGCATTGTGTATATTTAAATCAAGTACCTCCTCTTCTGAACAATTGATAGTAGGGAGTGGATTCTCTTTATATTGTTCATAATCATGGTACTGCACAGGATCCTCTTCATCATCTACTTGGTCAAGAACATTGGCTATCTTGTGAATTCTGATCAATCTCAAAGAAAACCTAGAGCATTTTTTTTATCACTTCAAATTCATCTTGATAGTTAGCCCAATAATATTCAATATTATCTTTATGCTTGAATTCTCTGCTATTCATCTTCTGTGCAACACCATAGGGATGAAAGTTCCCTCTATCTATATGTGAATACAAATGAAGATTGACCATCTCTTTCTCTAAATAGTGGGAACTTTTAATAGAAGGACAAGCCTCCATACCTCTAATCCTTAGAGGAAACTCACCCCAAAAACCTGTTTTGTGCATATTCTTCAAGATAGTATCAAGTGCAACCAACTGCCTTGACACTTCCAATAATATGAGCTTATAGGTGGGGTACCTTGGAAGTCTGAAAGGAACCTGTGGGGATCCATTTACTCTAAGGTATGAGAACTTTGGAAAATGGATAAACCAATAACCATACTTCTTGATCAAATCCATAGCATTGGGTGAAATTCTGATATAAAGAGCATCTTGTAGCATTCTTGTAATATACATTAGAAAGGAATCATTGACCATGTTAGAATTGAAATTATTAATTGCAATTGAGGGTACACATCATAAATTTTGTCCTTTCCTAGGAATCCCTTAGAACTCAACCCTTTGTACTTATTCTTCCCAGTAAGCAAATACACTAACTTCGAAGTCATTGTGAACTTCCTTGTATCTTGCACACTTCTTAGTTGCATGTCCAAATTATCACTAATGATGAAAACCCAATGGTAATGTACTCCCTTGACAATCTATGAAATGACATAGAACATCCATTCCTTGAAAATGAAGGACTCATCCAATCCCATGACTCTACCCAAGAGAGTAATCATGTCATTATACTCCTGCTTGAAATTGGATCTATACAATTTTTTGGGAAACTTGGAGTAATGTGACTTTGGATTTTCTATCCAAGCACCATTCATAATTTCTAAAGACCTAGGAGGATCTTTCTAATAAAACTCCTCAACCTCCTTTATATTTATCTTCACCAGCTTCTGATGGGAACCAATGTTAAATGTTTGAGCTATAAACTCCTCATTCAAGTTTGCCATTATTCTTCCTTGAGGGCCAACAATTACCCTTTTATTTGAATTGTAGTGTTTAGCATATTCCATTACAAGTTCTAGGAATTAAATAGAAGGGGGAAATCCACTAGCCTGAGCTAACCCTCTATGAGTTATAACCTTGGAAAGAGGGGTTTGTGCATCACCAAACATTCTCTTCTTAAAGTCATCATAGTCCACATGACCCATGTTTGTGTCACTTATTTTCCTCCATGCTAAATGAATCTTTGACTCTAGCTTTATACCCTTGAAATCATAATTCATCTTTTCAACCCTAGTCAGAGGTCCCCCTTTAACTTGCTCAGTTGATTTTTCTTTAGACTCTGTGTGTTTTCTATATTCACCTTGTATTTGTTAAGCAAAGCCTATATTTAACATAATGTTAAGGAAAAATAACCATCATAACTTAAATGCATCATTGAATTAATCATTAAAATGTATATGCAACATAAAACCATTCTCTAATGAACTCCAAGATCATTAGAAACAAGCATGCAACCCTTAAAAATACACTTTAAGGAAACCTTGGGTTTAACCGCCCCTCACAAATTTTAGCGATTAAAATGTTTTCAGGGAATCTGCCCTCGAGTGGATTCCATGATGGTTTGGAGGCTTGGGGATTTCCCTCACAAGAAGATTTTGGAAAACACCAATTACTTGAGAAAAACTTGGTCATAAAATATTTATAACTCCATGAAAGTCCATTATTCAACATTCTCAGGACTCAATGCACAAATACCAAATCTAGTTAAAACTTCAAGGATTTTCAATCATGAAGGATTCAGGGAAATCTGACCTTCAAGGATTTTCGTGCAAGAAATAACTCTCAGGGAATCCACACTCATATGGATTCTATGAAGGACACAAGGCTCAGGAAAATCAGTGGAGGATGGAATTTAGAGAAGGGAATATCTTTCAGATTTTTCCGTCAATGGAAGATTTTAGTGAAATTCCACTTTGTGTTTGTTTCTCAATGTTAGCGAGTTTAACGATTTTGATAACTTAAAATTCAATTGGAACTTAAAAAAATTTGTTCACAGGTTGGGATTTGACCTGAATGCAAACAATGTTGTTAAAATGCAAACAAATTAGCCACCAAATTTATTATGAAAGATTTGAGCGTAGTCAGTTTCTCCAAATAAGAACTAGGGTTTATAGATACCTAGGAATTTTTCATTAAGATCCCCTTGTTCAAGGCACCACCAAATCAAACATCTAAGAATGGATGCACATAACGCACGGGATAATATAGTTCGAATCTGAAACCTTAACCTCATCGAAAACATAGGTACCCTTATCCAATCTTGACCACAAAACTTGAAGAACCCTAGTTTAGGAATGATGCCCTAATTCACTTAAGTTTAGAATTTAGATAAAGGAATTTATAGTAAGCCTATGAGGGAAAAGTCAAATGTTGATTAACCAAAATAAATCCACCATTGATAGCATTAAGCATAGTTAGCAAAGTAAACTCAAAATGAAATGGTGATATCAAATGAAAGCATTGCCAAAAAATGCACCATTAAATCATCAAAGATGAATCAAGAAAATTCATTGAAACCATAAGAAATTATGAAAGCCCTATATTTAAGCTTAGAAAATTGAAGACACCAATTCCTTAATGCTTACTTCAAAAATCCCAAGCTGAAAATCCGATAATGCCTAAGCACCAATCCGCTAATTCATACTTCTCCAAATGCAAACATACAACAACTCATCACAAATGCAAAGCTTAAAATGAAATGACAAATAAATTGATCAAGAGCATATAAATAGAGTATCAAAATGACATTAGTGAAGAAGTTCGTCTACCGCCAAAGCAATCAATGCGCTTGACAAGACAACCTAGAAGCTCGGGAAAATGAGTCCCAGATAGATTCAGGGATATCTGAGGACCATGGATTCTAGCGAGGCACAAATTCTCTGAGAATCTGCCAAGGAGCAGATTTAGCAATAGTCTGGTCATTCAAGAAAATCCATCTAGGAAAAATTTCTACAAATGTTAATTCCTTCAGGAAAATCCATTACATAGGGAAATCTGCAAAAACCAATCTTTCAGGAAAATTGGGCTAGGACGTATTTCTGTGAAACCTCCCAATACTTGCACAATTTGAGGCCTTAGAAAAAATTTCATGAAATCTCCAAGTTCTAGGTACCATCCAAGCTTGAAATGCTGCCAAAATAAAGCACCTAAAGTGCATATAAAAACCATGAATCTCAACCAAGTGAAGTGAAGCAAAAAGAGCAACCCATCCCTTAAGGGGAAAAGGAAAAAACTAAAGCAAAAGAAGGAAAGAAAAAGAAAAGAAAAGAGGGTCCCTTCCTTTAGTGGGGAATGTGTGCAAAAATTGTGCAACAAATGGAAACTCTATTGGGAAAATTCTTTAGAGTATTTTGATGAAAAACTGGAATCAAGAACCTAGAATCTTTGGTTTTGATCCTCACATCAGGTCAACCAATAAACTAAAGGCTCAAAACCAATGAACAAGATAGCCCTTCATGTGCTGTAAATCCAAGTGTGTGCAAATGTATTAATTTCCCTCCCTCAACTACTATAGGAAACCAAGTTCAAACAGGTTAAGCTATGTGAATGATTCTAACTCCAAAAGCAACTTGGATAGAGCCTCACTTTCGGTTAGGCGTCCATAGCCCCAACAAGGTTATCACTATGATTCTCCCAAACATAGCTCTACTGCTAGCCAGGCATCTATAACCTTGGTAGAGATGTTTGGATCCTCCTGAAAAAGTTGAATTCTTTCTTTTGATTTTCAATATTCTCTTTTCACTTCTTCTATAAGTAATGAAGCTCACACTCAAGGATAATAATCACAATGGTGCTGAAGCAAAAATCTAAGATTTTTCACTTAATAAGACCTCACAAAGAATCTAACAACAACCTCAAGATTCTTAAGATATGTGTAAATATGTAATATTTGAGCACATTTAGGAACTAACTCAATCCAATGACATCCACTTTATAAGTTTAGCACATGTGACCCTAAATGGAAAAATTCAACCATACCTTCTAGAAAAATGATTAGAGTTTGTAAAGGAAATACTTAAAACAATCCCAAATAAATGATTATTGTGCAGATAAGACACTTTACAAACCAAAAGATAGGAAGACCCGAAAACCAAAACAAAGAAAAGAAAAACAACCTACACTACCCAAAAAAAAAACAAAAGCAAACCAAACCAAGACAAACCAAAGGAAAGCAAGCACCTAAGCTAACTATTTACAAGGATGATTTGAAATAGCTCAAGGAAGGAAATAATTCTTTAAATATTTCCCATTGACTAGCAATAGGACATCTTCTCTAGTAAGAGTTTTGATACAAAAAGCATTATCCCCTAGGATTTCAAAAATCTAGAAAGGGCCAAGCCATAGCTTATTGAATTTACTGTGTTCTCCTTTCCTTTCATGTGCTTTGTCCGAGTACAAAACTAGGTGAAAAATTCTAAAATTTTTGATGTTAGCTCTACGATCAAACCATCTCTTGGCAATACCCTGATGCTTGGAAAAAATTTCTAATGCTTCATCTCTTTTCTATTCCAGTTCTAGAAGTTCAGCTAGGTGGACCTCTAAATGTTCTCCTTCCTCATAATACTTATTGATAAATTGGAGAGTAGGGATCCTCAATTGAACAGGAAGGCTCAATTCCATAAACTAGATGGTAGGGAGAGGTTCCTAGTGAAGCCTTTTGTTGGGTGTGGTCTACCCACAAAGAAAATATTAACTAAGTGTGCCATTCTCTTGGATTTTTATCGATTAACTTACGAATGACAGTAAGTAGGTTTTTGTTGGTGGATTCTACTAAACCATTTCCCTAAGGATAGTAATTAGATACAAACTTAGTAATGATCCTATGATCAAATTCCCACCCAAAGAATTTCAATGATGCAAACACAAGACCATTATCACATACAAAAACAAAGGGTCTACCAAAACGATTAATAATCCAAGCTTCAAGGAAATTTATAACTACCTTTTTCATACATTGCTTGCAATGAATTTCTTTAGTCCACCTAGTAAAGTAATCAATAGCAGTTGAAACATACCTATGTATGGATGAAGATGGTGGGTTGATAGGACCAATAAAGTCCAATCCCCACTGTGCAAATGGTCTTACCTCAATCACATGCTATAATGGCAAAGAAACATTCCTTTCCCTAGTGGCAGAGGTTTGAAAAACATGATAGGCTCTCACATGATTATACACATCTTTAAATATGGTTGGGAAATATTATCCAACACACATGATTCGAGTCACAGTGGCCATACCTATTCCATGACCTATTCCATACCTATCATAAAGTTCATCCATTACCTGGGTAGCTTCTTTATTTCCAAGACATCGAAGATATACCCCCCCATGATTCCTTTTGTACAAAATTTCCCCCTTAAGCATGTAGCTAGCACTCTTCAAGTGAAACACTCTTCGTTGCACTAGATTCAAATGATTAGGACATTTCTATTTCAAAAAATAATAAACCAAGTCATCATACCATTCATCAGGTGAAATGTCATGTAGGTGATATTGCTAAGCTATGATCTCAAGTCGTGTCTTAGCCATCATCCTTGTTAATGCCTGACCCCTTACTATCTTCATTGGTTGAATCTCAATATCATATTCTTGTAACATAGTGACCCACTTAGCTCTCCTTTCACCCATTTCACTTTGCATTAACAAGAGCTTCATTGTTGGGTTGGGCACAATTGCGAAGACTTTGTTCCTTAAAATGTAATTCTTGAAATTCTTGACTCCTCTAACCAATGCATAAGCTTTATTTTCCATGTTAGGGTATTTTAATTCAAAATCCTTAAGAGGGACACTCATGAATGCTATCAGATGTTCATTTCCATCATCTGACTTTTGTGTCAACATGTTGGCATTGGAATGATCTGATGCAAATGAATATATATAAAAGGGATTTGTGTAATTTGGACTTACCAGCACCAGAGCAACAACTATGGCCCTCTTGATTTTGTCAAATGTATACTTTGCTTTAGCAATCCATTTTACCTTTGCATCTTGCTTTAGCATTGCATTCAATGGCTTGATTATTTCTGCAAAACTAGTGATGAACTTTTGAACAAAATTGGTCTTCCCAAAGAGAGACTTCATTTCCTTCTTGCTAGTTGGGGGCTGTATCTTCAAGATTGCCTAAATTTTCTTAGGATCAATGGAAATTCCATGTTCATAGATTACATTACCCAAGAGCTTTCCTTTTGTTACCTTGAATATAAACTTTTTGGGATTTAGGAAGATACCAAATTCCCTACATCTTTGGAATACCTTGCACAAATCCAAGATATGATATCCCCTATTTTTATAGAAAACAGTCAAGTCATCCATATAGATAATAATGCACTTACCAATTATATCTTTGAAGGAAATATCCATAGCTCTTTGGAAAGTGGCTCCTACATTGATTAGCCCGAAAAGGCATTATTCTGAATGAAAATGTGCCCCATTTAGTTGTGAAGGCAGTCTTATGCCTATCCTCATATTGCACCATAACTTGATTGTAGCCTAAGTAACCATCCAAGAAGAACATCATTTGTGATCCATTTATAATTTGTAAGACTTCATCTAATGAAGGTACTAAGTAGTTGTCTTTTTCAGAAGCATGATTAAGGTTCCTAAAGTCCACACAAAACCTTATCTCACCATTCTTCTAGCAAACTAGAACCAAATTAGCCACCCATGTAGAATGTCAAATTAGGAATATAATGTGAGCAGATAATAGTTTCTATACTTCCTTCTGAATAATGGGCTCCAACAAAGCATTAATGGGCCTCTGCCTCTGTCTAAAAGGCTTTGCATATGAATTTAAAGGAATTGTATGTGTAATAATTGAGGTGTCTTAGGTTCTAAGATCCTCATCACTCCAACCTATGACATCCTGATAAGCAAGTAATGCATCAATTATACCTCTTCTTTTTGGAAGGACATACCTTGCCAATGAACACATTCTTCACATTATCTTGAGTGCCCATATTGTATGTGTCACATTGACTAGCTATCAACTCCTTCTTTGCTTGTTGATCTTTATCCCTTATTTTATCTGAGTCAAAGATCCTTTCCAATTGTACCATGCCTATGGGAATTGTATTTTTCTTCAAGTTGATTACCCCTTCCATGTCTAGCTCTACCTCTTGAGGTTCTATTTCATTAATTATCTAAGAGGAAAAAACATCAGAGATGGTAGTAAAATCTAAAATATTCTTGTCATCTTCAAATAAATGAAATTTGTGACATTATCCAAAATAGACGGGACTGGGGTAAGCTCAACCATAAACTTCTTCAATCCTAACAATGATAATGGTTCCAGTGTACTAGCTTCCTGTTCCAGAGCATCAATAGTATTATTCTTGCTTTGGGGTATCAACTAGATATTAAATGCATCAAATCCCTCTATTAGATCCCATACTCTATGTCTATAATTGGTCATCCTTTTGTCATGACATGAATATTGTCTCCTAACTTGCTTTACCACTAATTTTGAATCTCTAAAAACTTGCAGAGATTTTTCCTTCTTTATTAGAGTCATGAGTAGTCCATGTATCAATGCCTCGTATTCAAAAACATTGTTAGTGCATTGAAATTGTATTCTATGTGCAATGAATGTCTTAGCTATTGGGATTATTAATTCAAATCCAGCACCAACCCCTTGTTTGGACTTAGAGCCATCAAACTGTAAAGTCTATAATTTAGCAGGAAACATACCTTAAGAGTCCATTGTATTCCTACTCTTGCTTGATGAAGAGTCTTCTTGCACAATCGGTTGTTTACCTTTTCGGTCCTTTGGGATTTCCTGAATATCAATCCTAACTGCCAGAGGAGGATTAATACATTTCTAAACTTGTTCCACAACAGTCTGAAAAAGACAAAACTCTAGCTCAGGATGTGACGCATTATGGACCTTGCACCAATTAGGCAATAACAACTCTTCAAAATTCATTTCTCAACCTAAATTGAAATGATCTTCTATACACTTGTGAATAAATTCTTGAAAGTTATCCAGTAAACCAAGGTTACCATCACCCTAATCAGTATCTTCATCTAACTCAATAATGGATTCTATACTGCTAGGACACTGAGCTAGATCTCTTGGTTTATCATGCATCATCAAGACTTCTATTTTTGTTTCTCCAATAGATGCTACTAGGATATAATTTCCTAAACTTTCCTCAGAAACCAACACTTCATTTGACATATTTTGATACTTAGTAATCAAATATTTCAACCTTGGTTCCTGTTCAATCCTGATTTTATTGGGAATCCCCTTCTAGGGTAACCACTATTTCCTGGACCACTGATTTGGTGAAACCAACTCTCCTCACAATAGCATATTGTGAAGGATTTGATGATGCATTCTCATTTAATAAACCAAAGACAACACTCCTAATGGATGGAACTCTTAGCAAATCAAAAGCTGAAAGACTAACTTTTACCTTCTTGAGTTCCTCGGCTACATATTATCCCATTTGGGTTATAGTCATATCAGTCTGAGCACTCCTAGGTTGTTCCACTTACTTATCCTTAGCAACATCAATATTTCCTCCCTTGGAAGGATTAGAAGGTCCTCCTTTTGAAAAGCATTGTGTCAACTTTTGGATAGGAAGGATTATTACTCACATTTGGATCAGGAAGCATGCTAAAATTATTAGGAGGGGTAGAAGTTGTAAACAAACCTCCATCCTACCTATTCCTTCAATCATATGGTCTTGTGCATTGGTGAAACATTTGAACTTCATCTACCCCACCTTCTTCTCCATCTAAAGGGCCATTATCAATAGTGTCATTATCTCTAAAAAAATGAGCTATTGATTCCTCATTACATACCTGTTCATACTTGTCACCTTGCTCAATAGATTCTTCTTTAGGTCCATTCTCTTCACCTCGTGGGAAAGTAGCGTGATTCAATACCAATACTGATGAATCATAAGGGTCTGATGGAACAATTTATTGTCAACTTGCACCATTTCCAGCAACCTATTAGAATTCCATCTGGAATATAGTAGTTGTTGTCTGGAATTCGAGACAATCAAATTTAGAATGTTGTCATTTTATGGAGCCTACAATATCTAGCTAATGCAACTTCAGCCAAAAGGACTGTACTGGTTGAATTCTCTTGATTAACACATTGGTCCAGTGGTTTTGGGACTCCTCCATTGTTTGGTCCAGTGTTCCATGCCTTGTTCTATCTTGGGGGCTACCTCTTGTCAAAAAATTTCCCTAATGATTGGCCTCTCTCAAAGCCCTATCCAAAACTTTGTCCTCTTTCGAAGCTTTGTCCCTAACCATGCATATAATCTCTAGTATATCTATTGTAATTGGATTGTATGCATCTTTGTGTTACCTACAATTGACTATTCTAATTCCTTAAATAATTTACCTATGTAGACAACTTCTTTACTTGCTTTGTCAACTCATCTAGCCTCTCTTTATCTACACTGTCTTGTGTTGGTACAAAACTCACAAAATTTTGCAAGTAGATAGTATTTGAGCTGGAGCTTTGTGAAGGATTTAGGATTTTAGAATTTTGCAAGTAAGATAGAAAGTTGGCTTGTTGTTGAGGGAATATTGGCTGACTTGAGTTTTGTACATGAGGGGAAGGTGGATGGGCTTGATTTAATGGAGGAACTGGATGTGGAACCAAAGACATCTAAGGGACTAGATTCAACATAGAATTCTGATTGGCTAGAGCTTGGCTTAGTCCTTGGATTTTTCGTGGGTGAGAAGTTGGCCCCAATGATGGAAAAGGCCCTAACAAGTTCTACCTCAAATTTTTTCTAGCCAAGTAACTACCTCTGCATAAGCATCTGTTAGTGAAGCTAGAAGTTGATGCTTCCACTTAATAAATGTAGAAGTAAGGATATCTAAGGCCTCATAGTAAACTTCCTTGGTTGATGCATCATCCACAACATATGGTGGTTGTAATCGAGAGTAAGCACAGTGAAACCTATTGCTAAATGAACCTATTGGCTCACTGAATTTACTTTTGATCGATAGAAACTCCAAGTAGAAATCATTGGGATTGATAGGAATTCTAAAATTTTGGAAGAAAGAATTCTCTAATTGATTTCAATTAGTGATAGAACCAACCGGTAGGTGATTTTACCAATAGAAAGCTTCCTCACCCAACAAGTAAGGAAAGAGTCTATAGGCCACATCTTCATGATTGATCAGTCTATCCTTTAAAGAAATTTGAAAAATCCTGATATGCTCTTTAGCAATCCTATTGGGGTCATTAACATGAAACTTTGAGAAAAAAAAATAGGTTTCTTAGGCATAGCATTGTAATTATTAAAGAGTAGGGGTGAGGGGTTATTAGCCAGAAAATCCATTGGTGGTGGTGGAGGTGGTAGTGGTTGATTAATGGTTGTTTGGGGATGTTGGATGGGAGTAGTAGTAGGTTCAATGGGAGTGGGTACAGTAGGATTGGGCTCAGAACTAGATGATGAAGGGTTGGAGGAAGAAGATAGCCAGATGGGTGAAGATGACAATGATACCTTCCCTTTCTTAGTCCTTCTTCACCTAGTAGGGACTCCTAACTGTTGAAAGTCTCCTTCTACTATAGATCTAGTATGCCTTTGAAATCTTTGAGGAGATATGGATGATAGAAAATGCTCCAGCTTTATTGAAGCAACCCTCCTTCTAGTGCCAATCTATTTCAATGGTGTTTTTAGCATTGCAACAACTCAGAAAAAATACAAGTATCCTATCTCTCTTGAAAGGTAAATTTCTATTAGCAAGCCTTAAGAAACAACCCCAAGGTCTCTAATGTCAAGTATTGACAATTCAACAAACAACTCAGTGATAATATGTGAAAATACTGGTAATAACAAGGGGCCTTACAAAAAAAATGTTGGAAGCTTCAAATTTTATCAAATGTAACAATAGCGGTGATACTTTTTGAATCTTGATTTAACAACAATTTCAAAGAAATAATAAAATATGTATGGTTTAAGAGATATATCTAATCTAAAACCTAAGATCAATTGTGCAAACAATAGAATGTTCAAAATGGACCAATCTTCCAAAACCAATCCTTTCTTAACCAAGATCAAATCTATAGTATCACAAAGATAGTGCAATATCCAAAGGAATCAAAAGATTTTTAGATTGTAAAAATTCAAACATACACTCAAAAATTAGCAATTGAACTTTATTGCAATATAGAGTAGGCCCAGGCTAACTTTACAAAGTAATCCACAATCAATAGATCACTAAAAGTATGGACCGAAGATTCCTTAATACCTCAAACACTTTATCATGAACACAAATAAATTGCAACTAGTTCTAATATTTACCATAAAACAATTACTCAAAAGAACTTATAATAGATGAGAAACACAAGAACCATGCACAAATGAAATAACACAAAGAAGAGCACCAAAAGACAATTTCTTCCCTTGTATTCACTTCACCAATAATTTGCAACAATTCAAGTACCTCAAGTACAACAACATGAACTTCTAGTAACTATCAACTATTAACCTTACAATTGAGGAAAAGGCCTCCATTTATAGAACTCTTCATGGCATGTTGGCATAGGAAGGAATTAAATTAGATTTTTACATTAGGTCAGATAGATAGGTTAGCCTTGACATTTAAAAACTCCCTAATTTAATCTTACAATAAAATAATACATAAGTCGGCCTCAAAAGGAATTTTACAATTAAATAAAGTCCTGATAGAAAAATCTAAGCATGGATGACTTGTATCTTTGATAATCTTGATGTAAAAAACCACATTCTTTAAGGAAGCTAGGCTAGGTTGTCCTCCCTATCCTTATCTATCTTCATTTATAGAAAGTTTTTTAACTTTTGAAAGAACGTCCTCTAGGTCGGCTGGCTCTGGAATTGGGATAAATTTTATTCTCAACTTAATTGTTCTTGATTCCTCCTCATATTTAATTAGAGCTTTCTCCCATTCAGCCTATAATCCCTGGTATTTATACAAATTGGAGATATAAATGGCCACATCCTCAAGTTGATCTCTAATGATTGGACCATTGCCAACTGGGGAGTAAAGATCATGCCACCATTTATGCACCATTTATGTAATTGTTCTTCATTTAAATTCTTCTTTCCAAATTTATTTCTCCAAGTGACAATCTCTAGAAATGCAACACAACTATCAATTATCTCCTTCACCTTATTTTGAATCTTGGATATTTTCTTCAGTGCTTTCATTGCAAGTTCCTTTCTGAAATTCCATGCTTCCATCCATTCCATTGATTTACCTATATCTTCAGATGTGAAGATATTCTTCTTGATCAACTCCTCTTTTGGGATTTCTATGATTTTCTTCAACTCAACAAAGGTGGCATCATTTACCTTTTGGAAATCTATTGTAAACTAAGTTATGTCCTCAAGAGATGATCCAGCCTTCTCATATGTGTGCAATATTTTCCCAATCATGGCATCCCCTCTTTTTCTCACACTATCAAGCCATTCTTGGGTGACTTGTGAGCATGCTCTCATCCTTTTAATCTCAAAAATTTCCTCTTTTGATAATAATCCTTTAGAGAATGAAGTTTCTCCACTAGATTGAGTTTGTAGAGGCTTGATCAAGTGTTGAACATACCTTTGTACCTCTCTTAACTATCTTTGCAACTCCTCCTTGGCTTTTTTTTTGTTATCTAATCTCTTCAATATGGTTTGCATCGATTCCTGGAGTTCTTCCTTTTCTTGCTCTTTTGTAGTGGGTCCAAGATTAATAGTTTGTACTCTATAGTCTAAAGGCCTAACCTCACCCTTGTATTTTTTATCAGCAAGAGTAGCAATGTGGACAACCCTATTATTGAATTCATCTCTTTCAAACTTAGAGACTGTCCTATCCATTTTCCTTTCTTTGGGATGACCCCAACTAGTTAGGAGCTTGTCCCAATCAAGAGTATCCTCTTTAGCCATGATTTTCTTAGGCTTCAAATTTCTCTTTCAGCCAATTAGGAACATCAAATTTTGTCTCCTAAGAAATATTCTTCTCTTGTTTATCCTTGGATGGATTATCCTCAATATCTTCTTGATCTTTATCAAAATCATCCTCATTATGCTACCCCTCATCCTTATCCTCTACATCTAATACATTTGCATGCTCTTTGACAGGAGAGTGAGAAGGAATCTCCTCTATAACTTCTGATGTTGCATCTTTACTTTATACCTCTAGAATAGTTTCTTCCAACTGTCTCCTGAAGGAACTTAGTTCTCCACTCTTGGGTGTGGAAAAATCTTCATCTTCCTCCTCTTCTTCAAGATTCTTGGAGACATCCTCTTCTTCATGAACAATATATTCATCTACTGAAATATTTTGAACATGAGAATTGGGAAGAGTATTATTTCCTATAATTATTGTCTTTGTTTCCTTCAAAGCATCATCATTAGGTTCCTCTTCACTACTTCTTTCAAGTTCATTCACCACTTCATTAGCATTCTTTGCATGAAGAATATTTTTTTTGGAAAATTTCTTCTTACATATACTTGTGGTTTCTCCCCAGAACTTTCTACATCAACCACCTTGGTTTGAGCAGTATCTCCTTCATTAAATTTTTCCCTTTTAGAATTTGATTTAGCCATCTTTTGGGTCTTTGTGACAAGTCTCCTTTTCTTGGAAGGATGGGCCTCTTCAGTGCCCTCAACAATTTATTTTGAGGTATTCCTCACCTTAGTAATAGGCCACCTTTTAGGTTGCTTGTCTTTTTCCTGGCTTCTTGTCCTTTCAATCAAAAATTTGGTTTCTTCTGTGTTGTCCTCCTCATGAGGTTTAGTAATATCATCCTTAGTAGTTTCTATTTCATCTTCTAAATGAGATTCAAGATCTCCCATCAACTCATAAGTGAATTTGGTGTCATTTTCCTCTAAGTTTAGAATCTTGTTCTTCTCCCACAATTTTGAGTACTTCAACAAAGAAGCATTGAGTATATTTAAATTAACTACCTCCTCTTCTGACCAATTGATAGCAGGGAGAAATTTTTTGTTATATTGTTCATAATCATGGTACTACACAGGATCCTTTGCATCATCTAATTGGTCAGGAACATTGGATATCTTGTGAATTTTGATCAATCTCAAAGACAACCTAGAGATTTTTTTTTTTATCACTTCAAATTCATCTCAAAAATCAGCCCAATAATCTTCAATATGATCTTTATGCTTGTATTCTCTGCTAGCCATGTTTTGTGCAATGTCATAGGGATCAAAGTTCCCTCTATCTATATGTGAATAAAAATTAAAATTGACTATCTCTTTCTCTGAATGGTGGGAACATTGAATAGAAGGACAAGCCTCCATACCTCCAATCCTCAAAGGAAACTCACCACCAAAACTTGTTTTGTGCATATTCTTCAAGACAGTATGAAATGCAACCAACTACCTTGTCACTTCCAATAATATGAGCTTATCGGTGGGGTACCTTGGAAGTCTAAAAGGTACCTATGGCAATCCATGTACTCTGAGGTATGAGAAATTTGGAAATTGGATAAGCCAATAACCATACTTCTTGATCAAATCTATAGCATTAGGTGAAATACTGATATGAAGAGCATCTTGCAGCATTCTTGTAATATACATTAGAAAAGTGTCATTCACCCTGTTATAATTGGAATTATTTAATTGCAATTGATGATACACATCACAAATTTTCTCCTTTCCTAGGACTCCCTTGCAACTCAAACCTTTGTACTTATTCTTCCCAATAAGCAAGTACACTAAATATGAATTCATTGTGAACTTCTTTGTATCTTGCACACTTCTTAGTTGCATCTCCAAATTATCACTAATGATGTCAACCCAATGGTAATGTACTCCCTTAAAAATTTGTGAAATGACATAGAACATCCATTCCTTGAACATGAAGGACTCATCCAATCCCATTACTCTGCCCAAGAGAGTAATCATGTCATTATACTCCTGCCTGAAATAAGCTTTATACAATTATTTAGGAAGTTCTTGGAGTAATGTGACTTTGTATTTTCTATCTAAGCACCATTCATAATTTCTAAAGCCCTAGGAGGATCTTTCTGATAAAACTCCTCAGCCTCCTTTATATTTATATTCACTAGCTTCTGAGGGGAACCAATGTTAAATGTTCAAGCTATAAACTCCTCAGTCAATTTTTCCATTATTCTTCCTTGAGAGCCAACAATTACCATTTTATTTGAATCATAGTGTTTAGCACATTCCATTACAAGTTCTAGGAACAAAATAGAAGGGGGAAATCCAGTAGCCTGAGCTAACCTTGTGTGAGTTATAAGCTTGGCAAGAAGGGTTTCTGCATCACCAAAAATTATTTGCTTAAATTCATTATAGTCCACATGACCCATGTTGGTGTCACCTATTTTCCCCCATGCTAAATGAATCTTTGACTCTGGCTTTATACCCTTGAAATTGTACTTCATCTTTTCAGCCCTGGTCAGAGGTCCCTCTTTAATTGGCTGAACTGATTTTTCTTTAGACTTTGTGCCTTTGCTATATTCATCCTACATCTGTTAAGAAGACTATAATTACCACAATGTTATGGAAAACTAACCATCATAACTTAATTTCATCATTGAATTAATCATTAAAATGCATATGTGACATAAAACCATTCTCTAACCAACTTTGAGATCATTAGAAACAAACATGGAACCCTTAAAAATACACTTTAACAAAACCTCAGGTTTATTCACCCCTCACAGATTTTAGTGATGAAAATATTTTCAGGGAATCCGCTCTATGAAGGTCTAGAGGCTCGAGGATTTCCCTCACAAGCGGATTTTGGTGAACACCAATTACTTGAGAAAAAATTGGTTATGAAACATTTATAACTCCATGAAATTCTATTATTCAACATTCTCAAGACTCAACACACAAATTCCAAATGCAGTTACAACTTCAGGGATTTTTAACCATGAAGGATTTGGGAAAATCCGACCTTCAAGGAATTTTGTGCAAGAAATAACTCTTGATGAATCCATGCTCAGACGGATTCCATGAAGGACACAAGGCTCGAGGAAATATGTGGAGGATGGAATTTAGCGAAGGGAATATCTGTCGGGTTTTTCCATCGATGGTGGATTTTAGCGAAATTCCACTTTTTGCTTGTTTCTCAATATTAGTGAGTTTGGTGATTTTGATAACTTAAAATTTGATTCAAAATTAAAAAAAAATCTCAAAGGTTGGGATTTGACCTGAATGTAAAAAATGTTGTTAAAATGCAAACACATTAGCTACCAAATTTATAATGAAATATCTGAGTGTAGTCAGTTTCTCCAAATAAGAATTGGGCTTTATAGAAACCTAGGGCTTTGTTGTTTAGATCCCCTTGTTCAAGGCACCACTAGATCAAACAACTAAGAATGGATGTACATCACACATGGGATAATACAGTTCGAATCTAAAACCCTAACCTCATGAAAAACATAGGTTCCCTAATCCAATCTTGACCGCAAAACTCGAAGAACCCAATCTAGGAACGAGGCCCTAATTCACTTAAGTTTAGAATTAAGATAAAGTAATTTATAATAAGCCTACGAGGGAAAAGTCACACGTTGATTAACCAAAAGAAATTTTCCTTTGATAGCATTAAGCATAGTTAACAAAGCAAACTTGAAACCAAATGGTGATATCAAATGAAAGAAATGCTGAAAAACACACCATTAAATCATCAAAGAGGAATCAAGAAACTTCATTGAAATCATATGAAATTATGAAAACCCTATCTTTAAGCTCAGAAAATTGAAGGCACCAATTCCTTAATGCTTACTTAATAAATACCAATTTTAAAATTCAATAATTCCCAAGTGTTAATCCATTAATTCGTAGTTCTCTAGGTGAAAATGCACAACTCATCACAAATGCAAAGCTTAAAATGAAATGAAAAATAAATTGATCAAGAGCATATAAATGGAGTCCCAAAATTACATTAATGAAGAAGTACGTTGACTGCAAAAGAAATTACTGTGCTTGAAAAGACAACCTAGAAAGCTTGGGAAAATGAGTCCTAGATGGATTCGGGGATATCCAAGGACCACAAATTCTAGCGAGGGATAAATTCTTGGGGAATCTGCCAAGGAATGGATTTAGCGATAGACTGGTCATTCAGGAAAAGCTGTCTAGGATGGATTTCCACGAATGTTAATTCCTTCGAGAAAATCCATCACAAAGGGAAATCCATGAAAACCAATCTTTTGGGAAAATCTAGCTAGGATAGATTTTTGTGAAACCCCCCAATACTTGCACAATTTGAGGCCTTAGTGAAATTTTCATGAAATCTTGAAGTTCTAGGTACCATCCAAGTTTTAAATGTTGCCAAAATAAAGCACCTCAAGTGAAAATAAAAACCATGAAGCTCAACCAAGTGAAGTGAACCAAAAAGAGGAACCCATCCCTTAAGGGGAAAAGGAAAAAACTAAAGCAAAGAAAAGAGGGTCCATTCCTCCAATGAGGCATGTGTGCAAAAAGTGGACAATAATTTAGAGCTTGAATATCCTTTGAAGAAAAAGTTCTCAAAGTTGTCATCTTCGGGTAAAACCACCTATAGATTGTAATTCAAAATTTTTAGACTTGGAGATCAAACAAGATGAAAGCTATAGAACACCCCTTGAGGTTACAAATGTTTTAGTCAAACCTTAATAGTGGGAATAAATCGCCCCTCTGGACATATGAGTCCTAGTATACCACTTTTCACCAGTTTTCTATAGATCCTAATTTTTTACCAGAAGATTCCAGATTCTACCCAAATTCCAATAGTAGGACTAAATTTCCCAGTCTAGCATATGAGTATTAGCGTGAAACATAGATTTTTGGTTCCTATGGACTTCTCTAGCTCTTCTAGGGTTTTTCACCTAAAAGGAGAGAGATAGGGCCCAAAAATGCTAAGGGTTCATTCAAATTATACTATGTGAGATGTTGTCTAAGCTAAATGAAGTAAACTAAATGCAACTAAGTGATTTATATGAATATTTATGAATGCAAAACTAAGATTTAAACTATGCTAGAAAACACATTGTGATATGCAAACAATGAACTAGAAGATGAAATAATGCAGAATAGAAAGAAATGGGATGAATCAGAGTGCACTTGGGCAAGATTTGAGTAATTTGGAATGTTGTGAATGTTGTTTGATGTTACTAAAAATCAATAGTGGGACTCATTCGCCCAAGGTGGCGAATTAGTCCTGCTACTGGTGAAAAAGTGTCAGAAGTAGGTTTTTGACTGGCGAGATATGAAATCTGACAAAATTCAGATTTTCAGTCTTAACTTGGGACTCATTCACCACTGATTGTGAATTATTCCTCTCCCAAAATTTTGAGAAATCAAGACAAGTCTACAACACCAGATCTGGAAATGTCTACTTGTTGGGTTGCCGAAGTCAATTCTACAGGAAATAGACAGAAAATCTTCTCCAAGCTTGAAATAGAGTTGATTTGACTTGAAGCACCTAGTTGACTTGTTGAAAAATATTCAATCACCTAAATGCTTGTAAAATCTACACAAAGGTTTTCAAACACACATGCAAGAGGGGAAAAATGGTTGAGGGTTAGCAAATAGGGGTTTTCCTTGGTCAAACCCCACTTTGGTAATCAAACCCTTAATAAAATAATGAAATGCAAGAGAATGATAAACTAACAACATGCAAATGCTATCAACTTACCAAACCCTTGATGATGATAATCTAAAATAATGTCAATGGATGCTCCAAAGTGCTTGAATAATGCTTGATAAGATGTTGTAAGATGCTTGAATGCTTGAGATTGCTTGAATATGATGTGTGAATGTTGGAGGATGTAAAATGAGGTGAAAATAAATTATTTATACAATCTTGTGCCTTAGTAACCTATTCATACCTCATCATAGACCGACATCAAGTGTTTTTAAATAAAAACCCAAAAATAAATTTTGAATTTGGAGCCAAGGGGGGACTCATTCGCCACCCATGGCGAATTGGTCCCACTTAGGACCTGAAAATGGGTGTCGGTAATTATCTTGTATTTAATGTTATTTATCAAGATTAAATTCAAAATTGCACTTAATTAAGGATTATAAGGGCATAAAGGGGTCAAATTAAGCATAAGAAAGGGGTAAATAGTGAAATTATGCATAGAAAAGTATGGAATCTTGCTACAAGACTTTACAACACTTCAAAATAGGACTTGTTTAATGATGAAAAGATGATTTTTAGGTAAATTGTAATGAATAGAGTCTAGAAGAATGTAGAAATACCTTACAACACTTCACAACACCTTCACAAGACATCATTATTTGAATTTTAGTACCTAAATATGCATGTTCAAGCTATGTTACATCATAAAATCAAAGAAAAATAGACCAAACATTATGAAGCAAGGCCTAAAATACCATGAAAATGACAAGGGTCAATTTTTCTATGATGCATTTATCCCCCACTTTAGTGAGAGGATGAACTTGCTTCAAACTCACATTAAAGTAACCATGAACATTAAGAGGAGGGTTCAAATGTACTTATGTTAGCAAAATGGAATACAACGATCAAGAGGGATGATCAAGCCCCTAGGGTAAAGATCCCATGGAAAACTAAGGATAAGAACAAAGGAACAACAAGTGTTGATAATCCGATGAAGCTTCGATCGTCTATCCAACTAGTTGTGGATTAGATCTACTCTAAAATAGAATGTATACTCACTCTAGGGTGACACAACTCAAGGCAGTCAACTAGGTGAGAAGGCCCAAGTATACTTAGTCTAGGGCCATAGAACTTTTGATCATCTATGGGGTGAGAAAGCCCAAAAGGTAAGATACATACACTATTTGGTATGCGCTCACAAACACAAAGGTGGATATGGGGAAAAGTCATGCCGCTAGGTGTGCTTCCCACTCAACCATATCAAATTCATACCTCTTGATAACTTTAACAAGGTGCCACAAAGGAAAAATGAATGTTGTTTTGTGCTTCATGAGACAAGAAAAAATCCATATGCTTAGAACTCATGAACAAAAAGAAAGGTACCATAGGCATGCAAGTTGTGTTATGCAAGGTGGAAAAAATGCAAAAATCTAAAATGCAAAAATGTAAAATGTAAAATGTAAAAGATGTTCAAAGGATTCTTTTTAATTTCATGCAAGGTCAGTAACTTAGGGAACATTGTGCCTAATGTCTCCAAGAGAGGACCAATCAAAGAATAGAATATTCACAACTTAGGGGATGTAGTGCATCGTATCAGGCCACCAAGAGGAATGCAATATACTAAGATAGATCACACTTATGAAGGACATCACACCCAATGTCATCCATAAAGTGACAAACACATCATATGAATGACAAGGCTACACTACGAACCAAGAATGCAAATGAATTATGGTAATTTGTATGCCCCCCACTTTAAAGCAATTGCTACACATTGTTTTGTGAGAAATTACTTTAAAGTAGGGAAGGAAAGAAAATACAAAAGGAAAAAAAGAAGACATGAGAGCCAACTTGGAAAGCCCTATGCCAAGTCATATGTTTCGATATTTGGTTGTGTCATGTCAAGGAAAATGAAAGAAAAATAAAGGGAGTTTCCCCCCAGAAAAGAGCACACCAAACACATAAGGGATCTATGGATTTGGCATTAGTATGTTCGTTGCTGCAATTTTTTTATGAAAGAGCTCAGAACTATCATCATTCCCCAAAGCACATAGAACTAGAAGAATGACACAAAGAGAGTGAAAAAAAAGAAAAAGAAGGTCTATTTTGGGTCAACATGGAAGAGACATTGCGGTCTTCAATGCTTTGCATCGTCCCCATAAGGAGAACACAAGAAAAAAGAAAGAAAATGAAAAGGAAAAAGAAAATGAAAAAGCTTTTGGGTCAACATGAAGGAGACATTGCAGTCTCAATGCCTTGCGTCATCCCCAAAAGGAAAACTTAAAACGAAAGTGAAAAATACAAGGACCTTTTGGGTCAATATGGAAGAGACATAGGGAATCTCTACGCTTTGTGTCATCCCCAAAAGGAAAACACAAAACAAAAGCGAAAAAGACAAGGACCTTTTGGGTCAACATGGAAGAGACATAGGGCGTTCTATGCTTTGCATCATCCCCAAAAGGAAAACACAAAAAAAAAGAAAAAAGACAAGGACCTTTTGGGTCAACATGGAAGAGACATAGGGAATCTTTATTATTTTCATCATCCCCAAAAGGAAAAAAAAAAAAAAGTGAAAAAGACAATGCACAACAAATAGAAGAAGAGAGGTACAAATAGAAGAAGTGTACAAAGAGAGGGAAACATCAAACACACATTATAGGGGAACACGATACACACATGAAAATGCAAAAGGACAAGAGAAATGCAAAAAAGGATAGCTAGGTGAATGCAAGTCAACCATCTAACAAATTATCTACCTCCCAATCATGTTCAGTGTAATGCGAGGGTGGTTGACTATCAAAAGGAAGAATTGCAAGCGCTGAACTAGGAGTCATACCATGTTCTTCACTTGGTGGAGAGGATTTATCTTTTAAGCTCATTTTAGATGAAAATAAAGAGTTTAGATCATTGTGTACTTATTCATCTATTTTTTCTATCATCGCATCATCATCATCATCAAGATTGATGACAACAGGAGGATGAAGAGTGATTTCCAAGGAAGGATGTATCAAAAGCTATGGTTGTTGGATTGGTTCATTTTGTTGCAGAGTTTCCACTAGACTATCTTGTGGTGGGTCAGGAGAGGGAAGGTGGTCATCTATTATTTTTGTCAAAGGCTCAAGTTGATTTTGTTATTTTCTTCTATGCGATACTAACAAGCGAGGAGATGACGATGACGCCTACGTTCCCAAGCACTACGGTTTTGTTTAATTCTGTTTTGAAGTTGTTGAGATGTAAGAGTGGATTGAGTCATCATAGGTTCTTCTACTTCTGAAGAGGTAAGAACAAAAGAAACTGAGGAGGATGGGTCAATCACTTTCTCTTTGGCTTTATACACTTGTTTAATGCGAGGAGGCTTGATGGGAGTTGTTTCATTTCCCTTGGTCGTTTAAACAATGGTTGGGAAGTGTCTAAGGGTGGTTGTTCAGGAGGTTGTATTTTTTTTCTAATGTCGGACTCAGGTTGAAGCATGGTTTCATCTATGATTGGAGGAGCAAAAGTTTACAAGGACATGTTACTAACAGACAATTCAGCTATGCATTTGGCTTTGAACTTTCTGTAGGTTATGAAAAAGAAGTCCTTTCAGGGGGTGATGGGTTCCATAGGTTTAGGCCAAAAGGATTCTAAGGAAAAGTAACCTTTAGAGAATGAGGGATTAAAGCCACTATGGTGTATGGTAAATATTTCATTTCCATGTGGAAACTTCAAACACTTGTGAGCCACTGATGGGACCGCTTTCATTGAGCAAAGCTAAGGGTGGCCTAGCCACAAATGAAATTGGTCAGATTGTGGAATAATTGAAAATGTTACATCTTTAGTTTTAGGTCCTATCTGTAAGGGGAGTATGATTGATCTAATCATAGTGCATGCAAAACTAGTATGTGTTTTAATCCATGTAGTTGATTTATTATAATCATCTCTATATAGCTCATGTAATACTAGAAACTCCTCTGTGATCACATTCTTGCCACAAGAAAAATCTATTAATATCCTATTAGTGGGATTATCATATATTCTGCAAGCTATGTAAAGAGGACCATCAGGAAAATTTTGTAGTATATATTTAGTAGAAAAAGTGATATCAAGAGATTTATTGTTTTGGCCCTTATGAGGGATAACGTCTATCACACCCACAAGTTTATCCATAGGACTAACTTGGGTAACAAGTGGAATTATATCATGTTGTTCACTGTTTGTATCAAAATTTATTACATCAGTATTTGAAGGTTTACTAGCCTTGACAAAGGAAATATTGTGTTTAGGCATGGGGTTTGTGAAAATTTGTAAATTCTAGTTAGGGGGTGCAACAGACTTATTGCCTTGATCATTAACACCCACAATGGACAGATAGCCTGAATCAATGAGGTCTTCAACTAGATGTTTTAGATGCTTATATTATTTAGTGTCATGTCCATTTTGGTGATGAAAATGATAATAAGAATTAGGTTTGAAGATAGGTGGTAATGGCTGGCTGGGATCAAGTGGTTTAATGGGTGGCAAAGTGAGCATGCATTGTTGAATTAATTGCTTCATTTTATTATGGAGGGTATTAGGTAAGGGAGTAAATTATATCTTCAGGTCCCCATAGGTATAAGGCACCATTTCTTTAATAGATACCACCTGATTTGGAACTGATTGAGTTGGTTGTGGTTGTGTTTGAGGAGGCAGATTGAACTGTAAAAATCCTCTATTTGGTTTTTGAAAGTGTTGATTGTTGGTTTGATTGTTGTGTTTAGATTTTTCAGCTTAGTTTGAAATGGATTTTAAATCATGACTTGAAACTAAGTTATGATATTCACACAAGGTTGTACATAAATGCATAAATGAAGGGAATTTCATGATAGTTAGTTTATCCTAAATATTTGTGTGCAATTTTTTGATAAACATCTTTTGCATATGTGCATCAAGAATCTCGACATCAATTTGAGCATACAAGGATTGGTATCGTGAGATAAAATAAGTTAATTTTTCATTTGTGTTTTGTCTACGTCTCATGAGGTCAGCCATTGTCTTTTTAGGGGTCATGAGAACTTGAAAGTGACTTATGAAAGAATCCACCAATTCATTGAAGGATTAGATGGAATGATCAAGAAAGTTGGGAAACCACTCCAATGTGGTATCTTTCAAGGTCCTTGGAAATAGTTTGGCTAAAAAAATTTCTTCAAGGACAAAATCACTACATAAAGTTGTATAAGCATTAATATGGTTGATAGGGTCTCCTTTACCTCTGTATTTCTCAAATCGAGGAATTTCTATCCCTTGTGGCATCGGGGTACGTAATATTTCTAAGGATAAGGATTTGATATGGACATGATATGTGGGTGGAGTGGTTTGACCTTGGCTAATGGTGGAAAGTTGATGTTGCACGGAAGAAACAGTGTTAAGGAGTTGTGTAAGAATAGGGTCAGGGTAAGTGGTTTGAGGTGGAAGGGAAAATGGTGATGGAGTGTATTGGATGTTAGGGGAAGTGAAAGGATCACTAAGAGGGGTGAAGGTGGTGGAGGGGACTTGTGACACCACAAGAGAACTAGGAATGCTAGTTGGAATTGAGAAAGAAGTAGCTGTATAATTAACTTGGTGCATAGTTGTGGTGACTTGTGGATTGGTATAAGTTGGTATGGATGATATGGTTGAAGGGGGAGGAACTTGAGGTCCTCCTTGGCTTACAAGAATGTTTTTGGATTGGGTATTAGAAGAGGCATGTTTATTGTAAATCTTGAAAATTTTCTTCATAACTTGCAAACCATCTTCACTTTCAATCAAATGATGAAGGTTTTCAATGGCGGGTATGGCAGTTGTGGAAATGTTTCCAAGTGACAAGTCCTATTGTAAATGTGAAAAATACTCATGAATATTAATGACCTTTTCTTGTAGGAGGGATTTTTTTGGGTGTCAACATTCATTGGATGGAAAGGTGAAGGAATAGAAGTGGTATTGTCAATGCCTAATGCACCATTGTCCATACTAGGAGTAGGAGCTCTTGAGATCCCAAGGTCCACTAAAAAAGTACTATCATAGGAGGCCATGAGTCTAGAACTTCGTATCACTAAATTATTATCAATGGGGCACCAAAAACTCATACAAGTACCACAAAGGATAGGGTGAATGCAAATGAAAATTAATCTAGGAGTTCTAAATGAAAATAACAGAAATTTTGCTAACTATAATAGAGAAGTAACTATAGAAAATAGAAATGCAGGAAAATGCCAGAAATGTTATTTAAAAAGTGCAGAGGGACTAATTCACCTAGGGTGGCGAATGAGTCCCAGTATGATATTTTTTTGTGTTTTCCAAAAACTTTAAAATGATTCTAATGCTCTATAGAATGCAATTAAGGATGTAGAATGTGGATTTTTAGTTATTTCAATGATATGCAATGCAAAAATGAAACCTAAATGATGTTTTCACTAATGCAATATGAGAAGTCCTAGAATGTTGAACTGTAGATTTTTGGTTCCCATGTACTTCTGTACCTCTTCTAGGGTTTTTCACCTAAAAGGAGAGAGATAGGGCCAAAAATGCTAAGGGTTCATTCAAATTATGTTATGTATGATGTTGTCTAGGCTAATTGAAATCAACTAAATGCAAGTGATTTGAATGAATGATTATGAATGTAAAACTAAGATTTAAACCATGATAGAAAACACACTGTGATATGCATACAATGAACTAAAAGATGAAATAATGCAGAACAGAAAGAAATGAAATGAAATAGAGTGCACCTGGGAAAGATTTGATGGATCTGGAATGTTGTGAATGCTATATGAAGTTACTAAAAATCAACAATGGGACTCATTTTCCCAAGGTGGAAAATTAGTCCTACTATTGGTGAAAAAGTGTCAGGAATAGGTTTCTAACTATCGGGATCTAGAATCTAACAAAATTTAGATTTTCAGTCTTAATGTGGGACTCATTTTCCACTGGTGGTGAATCATTTATCTCCAAAAATTCTGAGAAATCAAGAGACAACTTTGCAACACCAAAACTGGAAATGTTTGCTTGTTGGGTTGTCAAAGTCAATTATGCAGGAAATAGACAAAAAACCTTCTCCAAGCTTGAAATAAAGTTTATTTGACTTGAAGCACCTAGTTGACTTGTTGACCAATCTTCAACACCTAAATTCTTGTAAAATCTACATACAAAGGTCTAAAAATACATATGCAGGAGGGAAAAAATGGTTGAGGGTTAGAAAATAGGGGTTTGCCTTGGTCAAACCCCACTTGTGGTAATCAACCCCTTAATGAGATAATGAAATGCAAGAAAAAGATAAACTAACAACATGCAAATGCTATCAACTTACCAAACCCTTGATGATGAAAATATGAAGTAATGCCAATGGATGCTCCAAAGCGCTTGAATAATGATTGATAAGATGTGTGAATGTTGGATGATGAATAGATGAGTGAATGGGGTCTAAAATGAGGTGAAAATCACTTATTTACACAATCTTGTGCCTTAGTAACCCATTCATATCTCATCACATCTTGACATCAAGTATTTTTGAATAAAAACCCGAAAGGAAATTTCAAAAAAATTGAATTTGGAGCCAAGGGGGACTCATTCGCCACCCATGGTGAATGGGTCCCACCTAGGACCTAAAAATGGGTGTTGGTAATTATCTTGTATTTAATTTTGTTTGTCAGGCTAACATTCGAAAACACTTAATTAAAGCATATGAGCGCATACAGGGACCAAATAAAGCATAATAAAGGGATAAATAGTAAATTTATGCCTAGAAAAGTGTGAAATCTTGTTACAAGACTTTACAACACTTCAAAATAGGACTTGATTAATGATGAAAAGGTGATTTTTAGGTAAATTGTAATGAATAGAGTCTAGAAGAGTGTATAAATGTCTTACAACACTTCGCAACACCTTCACAAGATGTCATTATTTTAATTTTAGTACCTAAATATAAATTTTCAAGCCATGTTACATCATAGAATTAGAGAAAAATAGATCAAACACCATGATACAAGACCTAAAAGACCATGAAAATGACAAGGGGCCACTTTTTCTATGTCACATTTAGCCCCCACTTTAGTGAGAGGATGAACCTACTTCAAACTCACACTAAAGTAGCCATTAACATCGAAAGGAGGGTTCAAATACACTTACGTTAACAAGATGGAATGACAACGATCAAGAGGGATGATCAAGCCCCCAGGATGAAGATCCCATGGAAAACTAAGCATAAGAACAAAGGAACACACAAGTGTTGAGAATTGGATGAAGCTTCGATCGTCTATCCAACAAGTTGTGGATTAGATCTAGGATAAAAGAGAATGTATAGTCACTCTAGGGAGAAAAAACTCATGACAGTCTGCTGGGTGAGAAGGCCCAAATGTACTCACTCTAGGGCCATGAAAATTTTGTTTGTCCGCAGGGTGAGAAAGCCCAAAAGGTAAGATACATACACTAGTTGGTATGCACTCACAAACACAAAGGTGGCTATGGGGAAATGTCATGCCACTAGGTGGGCTTCCCGCTCAACCACATCAAAGTTATACCTCCTAATAACTTTAACAAGGCACCAAAAAGAAAAAAAATGCTAGTTCGTGCTCCATGAGACAAGCAAAGATCTGTATGCTTAGAACTCATGAACATAAAGCAAGGTACCCCATTCATTCAAGTTGCATTATGCAAGGTGGAAAAAATGTAAAATGTAAGAAAATGTAATGTAGAATGTGAGAGATGTTCAAAGGAGTCTTGTTAAGTTCATGTAAGGTCAGTCACTTAGGGAACATTGTGTCTAATGTCTCCAAGAGAAGACCAATCAAATAATAGTATATTCACAACCTAGGGGATGTAGTGCATCACATCAGGCCACTAAGAGGAATGTAATATGCTAAGATAGATCACACTTATGAAGGAATTCACACCCATTGTCATTCACAAAGTGACAAACATATCATATGAATGACAAGGCTACACTAAGAACCAGGAATGCAAATGAATTATGGTAATGTATGCCCCCCACTTTAAAAGAATTGCTACAAATCATTCTATGAGAAATTACTTTAAAGTAACCAATGGAAGAAAATGCAAAAGGAAAAACAAGACATGAGAGCCAACTTGGAAAGCCATATGCCAAGTCATATGTTTCAAAGTTTAGGCTATGTCATGTCAATAAAAATGAAAGACAAAATAAAAGGGAGTTTCCCCGCAGAAAATAAAGCACACCAAACACATAAGGGATCTATGGATCTGGGGTCAGTATGTTTGTTGCTGCAATGTTTTTATGAAAGAGCTCAAAACTGTTATCATTCCCAAAAGCACATAGAACTGGAAGAATGACACAAAGAGAGAGAAAACAAAAGAAAATGAAATTCCGTTTTGGGTCAACATGGAAGAGACATTGTGGTATCAATGCTTTGCATCATCCCCAAAATGAAAACACAAGAAAAAATAAAATGAAAAGGTGAAAGAAAAGTGAAAAAGCTTTTGGGCTGGCATGAAGGAGACATTGCGGTCTCAATGGCTTGTGTCATCCCCAAAAGGAGAACATGAAACAAAAGCAAAAAAAGACAAGGAAGTTTTGGGTCATCATGGAAGAGACATAGGGTGTCTCTACACTTTGCATCATCCCCAAAAGGAGAACACAAAACAAAAGAGAAAAAGTGAAGATGCATGACAAATAAAAGAATATAAGGACAAATAGAAGAAGTGTACAAAGAGAAGGAAACAAAAAACACATGTTACGAGGGAACACGATACATATACGAATCAAAATAAAAGAAACATGCAAAAGGCTAGCATGATGAATGCAATTCAACCATCTAACAAGTCATCCACTTCCCAATCATGTTCAGTGTAATGCAAGGGTAGTTGACTTTCCAAAGGGAGAATTGCAAGCACTGATCTAGGAGTCATACCAGGTTCTTCACTTGGTGGAGAGGATTTATCTTTTAATCTCATTATGGATGAAATAAAGAGTTTAAATCGTTATGCACTTCTTCATCTATTTTTTCTGTCGTCACATCATCATCATCATCATCAAGATTGATGACAATGCGAGGACAAAGGCTGATTTCCAAGGAAGGATGTATTAAAAGTTGTGGTTGTTGGATTGGTTCATTTTGTTGCAAAGGTTGCATTGGAATATCTTGTGGTGGGTCAGGAGAAGGAGGGTGGTCATCTATTACTTCTATCAAAGGTAGAGGTTGATTTTATTTATTTTCTTCTATGCAAGATTGATGAGCAAGGAGACGACGATGATGCCTATGTTCCCTAGAACAATGGTTTCATTTAATTCTATTTTGAAGTTGTTGAGGTGTAAGAGCAGATTGAGTCATCATAGGTTCTTCTACTTCTGAAGAAGGAAGAACATGAGAAACTGAAGAGGACGGGTCAATCACTTTCTCTTTGGCATTATACACTTGTTTAATGTGAGGAGGGATGTTAGGATTTGTTTCATTTTCCCTTTGTCATTTAAATGATGGTGGGGAAGTTTCTAAGGGTGGTTGGTCATGAGGTTGTATGGTTTGTTCAATGTCGGACTTAGGTTGAAGCATGGTTTCATCTATGATAGGAGATGTGGAAGTGGACAGGGACATGTTACAAAGTGACAATTCGACTATGCGTTTGGATTTGAATTTTTGGTAGGTTATGAAAAGAAGTCCTTTCGAGGTGTGATGGGTTCCATAGGTTCAAGCCAAAAGGCATCTAAGGAAAAGTTACCTTTAGACAATAAGGGATTAAATCCACTATGGTGTATGAAAATTATTTCATTGCCATGTGGAAACTTCAAACACTTGTGAACCACTGATGGGACCACTTTCACTGAGCAAAGCCAAGGGTGGCCTAGCCACAAAGGAAATTGGTCGGATTATGTAATAATTGAAAATGTTACCTCTAAAGTTTTAGGTCCTATCTATAAGGGGAGTACGATCGATCTGATCATAGGGAATGCAAAACTAGTATGTTTCTTAATCCATGTAGTTGGTTTATTATAATCATCTTGATATAGATCATGTAATACTAGAAACTCCTCTGTGATCACATTCTCACCACAAGCGGGATCTATTAATATCCCATTAGTGGGATTATCATAGATTCTGCTAGCTATGTAGAGAGGAACATCTAGAAGTTTTTGTAGTATGTCTTTAGCGGAAAAAGTGATATCAAGAGATTTAGTGGTTTGGCCCTTATGAGGGGTAACATCTATCACAGCCACAAGTTTATCCATAAGACTATCTTGGGTAACAAGTGGAGTTGTATCATGTTGTTCATTATTTGTATCAACATTCATTATATCAGTGTTTGAAGGTTCGCTAGCGTTGACAAATTAGGTAGTGTTTTTAGGCATGGGATTGGTGAAAATTTGTAAATTCAGGTTAGGGGGTGCAATAGACTTATTGCCTTGATCATGAACACCCACAATGGAAAAATGGCTTGAATCAATGAGGTCTTGAACTAGATGTTTTAGACGCTTGCATTGTTTAGTTTCATGTCCATTTTGGAGATGAAAATGACAATAAGCATTAGGTTTCAAGGTGGGTGGTAAGGGCTGATTTTGATCAAGTGATCTCATGGGTGGTAAAGTGAGCATGTGTTGTTGAAGTAATTGGTTCATTGTGTTATGGAGGGTATCAGGTAAGGGTGTAAATTATCTCTTTGGGTCCCCATAGGTATAAGGCACCACTGCATTAATAGCTTCCACTTGATTTTGAACTCGTTGGGTTGGTTGCAGTTGTGAAGGCGAATTGAACTGTAAGATGCCTCTATTTGGTTTGTTTTGTGTGTTATTTTGGTTTTGATTGTTGTGTTTTGGTTTTTTAGCTCGATTAGAAGTTGATTTGGAATCACGACTTGAAACCGAGTTATAGTATTCACACAAGGTTGTGCATAAATACATAAATGAAGGGAATTTCATCATAGTTATTTTATCCTAAGGTTTGTGTGAAATTTTTAGATAAACATCTTTTGCAGATGTGCATCAAGAATCTTGACATCAATTTGAGCATACATGGATTGGTGCTGTGAGATAAAATCAATTACTTTTTTGTCTATGTTTTCTCTACATCTCATGAGGTCAGCCGTTGTCTTTTTAGGTGTCATGTGAACTTGAAAGTGACTTATGAAAGCATCCACCAATTCATTGAAGGATTATATGGAATAATTGGGCAAGTTGGAAAACCACTCTAATGTAGTATCTTTCAAGGTCCTCAGAAACAGTTTGGCTAAAATTTTTTCATCAAGGAAAAAATCACTACATAAAGCTATATGAGCATTAACATGGTTGATAGGGTCTCCTTTACCTCCGTATTTCTAAAATAGAGGCATTTCTATCTCTTGTGGCATCGGGGTACGTAAGATTTCTAAGGATAAGGGGCTAATACGAACATGATATGTGGGTGGAGTGGTTTGACCTTGGCTAATGGTGGAAAGTTGGTGTTGCATGGAGGAAATGGTGTTAAGGAGTTGTGTAAGGACAGGGTTGGGGTAAGTGGGTTGAGGTGGAAGAGAAAATGGTGATGGAGTGTAAGTGATGTTAGGGGAAGTGAAAGGAATACTAAGGGGGGTGAAGGTGGTGGAGGGGACTTGCAATTCCACAAGAGAAGTAGGAATGCTAGTTGGAATCAGGAAATAAGTAGCCACATAATTAAATTGGTGCATAGTTGTGTGGACTTGCAGATTGGTATAAGTTGGTATGGATGCTATGGTTGAAGGGGGAGGAACTTGAGGTCCTCCTTGACTTACATGAATGTTTGCAGATTGGGTATTAGAAGAGGCATGTTTATTATAAATCTCAACAATTCTCTTAATAACTTGCAAGCCATCATCACTTTCAATCAAATGATGATGGTTTTCTATTACGGGTATGGTAGTGGTGGAAATGTATTCAAGTGACAAGTCTTGTTGTAAATGTGCAAAATCCTCATAAATATTAATGACCTTTTCTTGCAGGAGGGAGTTGTTTTGGGTGTCAAAATTCATTGGATGGAAAGGTGAAGGCATAGAAGTGGTATTGTCAATGCCTAATGCACCATTGTCTATACTAGGAGTAGGAGCTCTTGAGATCCCAAGGTCCACAATGAAAGTGCTATCGTGGGAAGCCATGAGTCTAGAACTTTGTCTCACTAGAGTATTATCAATGGGGCACAAAACACTTATACAAGTACCACAAAGGATGGTGTGAATGCAAATGAAAAGTAATCTAGGAGCTCTTAAATGCAAATAACAAAAATTATACTAACTATAACAGAGAACTAACTACAGAAAACAAAAATGCAGACACGCCAGAAAAATGCTAGAAATGTTGTGTAAAAAGTGCAGAGGGATTGATTCGGTCAGGGTGGAATGAGTCCTAGTATGATATTTTTTGTGTTTTTCATAAAGTTTAATGTGATTCTAATGCTATTCAAAATGCAATTAAGGATGCAAAATGTAGTTTTACAAAAAAATTTAATGATATGCAATGCAAAAATGAAACCAAAACAAAGCTTTCACTAATGAAATATGAAAAGTCCTATAATGCAAAAATAAAGCAATGTCCTAATTGAATGTTAATGCAAGTGTAATTTAGGATGAAATATGCAAATCAAATCAGAAATGAAAATTGTTCAAAATTTAGGTTCACCAAAATGAACTGTAGATTTTTGGTTCCTCTGTACTTCTCTAGCTCTTCTAGGGTTTTTCACCTAAAAGGAGAGAGATGGGGCCCAAAATGCTAAGGGTTCATTCAAATTATGTTATGTATGATGTTGTATAGGAAAAATGAAATGAACTAAATGAAAGTAAGTGATTTGAATGAATGATTATGAATGCAAAACTAAGATTTAAAATATGTTGGAAAACACACTATGATATGCAAACAATGAACTAAAAGATGAAATAATGCAGAATATAAAGAAATGAAATGAAACAGAGTGCACCTAGGAAAGATTTGATGAATCTGGAATGTTGTGAATGCTATCTGAAGTTACTGAAAATCAACAGTGGGACTCATTCGCCCAGGATGGCGAATTGGTCCTACTACTGGTGAAAAAGTGTCGTGAACAAGTTTCTAACTGTCGGGATCCAGAATCTAAAAAAATCAGATTTTTAGTCTTAAGGTGGGATTCATTCGCCACTGGTCGTGAATCAGTCCTCTCCCAAAATTTTGAGAAATCAGGAGACAACTCTGCAACACGAGATCTAGAAATGTCTGCTTGTCGAGTTACTAAAGTCAATTATGTAGGAAATGGACAAAAAACCTTCTCCAAGCTTGAAATAAAGTTTATTTGACTTGAAGCACCTAGTTGACTTGTTGACCAATCTTCAACACCTAAATTCTTGTAAAATCTACTTACAAAGGTCTACAAAAACACATGCAAGAGGGGGAAAATGGTTGAGGGTTAGCAAATAGGGGTTTGTCTTGGTCAAACCCCACTTTTGGTCATCAAACCATTAATGAGATAATGAAATGCAAGAGAAAGATAAACTAACAACATGCAAATGCTATCAACTTACTAAACCCTTGATGATGAAAATCTAAAGTAATGTTAATGGATGGTCCAAAGTGCTTGAATAATGCTTGATAAGATGTTGTAAGATGCTTGAATACTTGAGATTGCTTGAATATGATGTGTGAATGTTGGAGGATGAATTCTTGAATGAATGGGGTCGAAAATGAGGTGAAAATCACTTATTTATACAATCTTGTGCCATAGTAACCCATTCATACCTCATCACAGCTCGACATCAAGTGTTTCTGAATAAAAACCCAAAAGGAAATTTCAAAGTTTTTGAATTTGGAGCCAAGTGGGACTCATTCACCATGGGTGGTGAATGGGTTCCACCTAGGACCTAAAAATGGGTGTTGGGAATTATCTTGTATTTAATAATGTTTGTCAAGCTAACATTCGAAAATAAACTTAATTAAAGCATATGAGGGCATAAGGGTTCCAAATAAAGCATAAGAAAGGGATAAATAGTGAATTTATGCCTAGAAAAGCATAAAATATTGTTACAATATTTTACAAAACTTCAAAATAGGACTTGATTAATGATGAAAAGGTGAGTTTTAGGTAAATTGTAATGAATAGAGTCTAGAAGAGTGTAGAAATGTCTTACAACACTTCACAACACCTTCACAAGACATCATTATTTGAATTTTAGTACCTAAACATGAATGTTCAAGCCATGTTACATCATAAAATCAAAGCAAAATAGATCAAACAACATAAAACAAGACCTAAAAGAGCATGAAAATGATAAGGGGCCATTTTTCAGCGGAACAAATGTAAGAACAAAAAATGTCCTAAGTGAATCTTGATGAAGATGTAATCTAGGATGCAATATGCAAATGAAATCAGAAATGCAAGTGTTCAAAATGCAGGTTCACCAAAATGAACTATAGATTTTTGGCTCCTATGGACTTCTCTAGCTCTTCTAGGGTTTTTCACCTAAAAGGAGAGAGATAGGGCCCAAAAATGCTAAGGGTTCATTCAAACTATACTATTGGATATGTTGTCTAAGATAAATGAAGTAAACTGAATGCAACTAAGTGATTTATATGAATGATTATAAATGCAAAACTAAGATTTAAACTATACTGGAAAACACATTGTGATATGTAAACAATGAACTAGAAGATAAAATAATGCAAAACAGAAAGAAATGAGATGAATCACAGTGCACCTGGGAAAGATTTGTGGAATTTGGAATGTTGTGAATGTTTTCTAAAATTACTAAAAATCAACAGTCGGACCCATTCGCCCAAAGTGGTGAATTAGTCCTACTATTGGTGAAAAAGTGTCGAAAGCAGGTTTCTGACTGTCGGGATCCAAAATCTGACAAAATTCAGATTTTTAGTCTTAAGGTGGGACTCATTCGCCACTGATGGTGAATTAGTCCTCTCCCAAAATTCTGAGAAATTAGGAGACAAGTCTGCAACACCAAATCTGGAAATGTCTATTTGTCAAGTTACCAAAGTCAATTCTGCATGAAATGGACAGAAACCTTCTCCAAGCTTGAAATAGAGTTGATTTGACTTGAAGCACCTAGTTGGCTTGTTGACCAATCTTTAATCACCTAAATTCTTGTAAAATCTGCACACAAAGGTCTGCAAACACACATGCAAGAGGGGGAAAATGGTTGAGGGTTAGCAAATAGGGGTTTTTCTTGGTCAAACCCCACTTTGGTAATCATACCCTTAATAAAATGATAAAATGTAAATAGGGGTTTGTCTTGATGAAATGCAAGAGAATGATAAACTAACAACATGCAGATGCTATCAACTTACCAAACCCTTGATGATGATAATCTGAAATAATGTCAATGGATGCTCCAAAGTGCATGAATAATACTTGAATGCTTGAGATTGCTTGAATATGATGTGTGAATGTTGGAGGATGTAAAATGAGGTGAAAATCACTTATTTATACAATCTTGTACCTTAGTAACTTGTTCATACCTCATCATAGGCCGACATCAAGTGTTTTTAAATAAAAACCCAAAAGGAAATTTCAAAATTTTTGAATTTGGAGCCAAGGGGGACTCATTCACCACCCATGGCAAATGGGTCCTACCTAGAACCTGAAAATGGGTGTCAAGAATTATCTTGTATTTAATGTTGTTAGTCGGGCTTACATTCAAAAATGCATTTAAGGCTTATAAGGGCATAAAGGGGTAAATAGTGAAGTTATGCCTAGAAAAGCATGAAATATTGTTACAAGACTTTACAACACTTCAAAATAGGATTTTTTTAATGATGAAAGGGGATTTTTTGGTAAATTGTAATGAATAGAGTCTAGAAGAGTGTAGAAATGTCTTACAACACTTCACAACACCCTCACAAGATGCCATTATTTGAATTTTAGTACCTCTATATGCATTGTTCAAGCCATTTTACATCATAAAATCAAAGCAAAATAGACCAAACATTATGAAGCAACGCCTAAAAGACCATGAAAATGACAAGGGTCCATTTTTCTACGATGCACAGTGCACTTCAAAAATTAGAATTTCAGAGTTGCAGACCTTTTTTGGAATCAATTAGTTTACCAGGTTCCTTTTTGTCTGATTCCTATTTCTTAGTTTGATTTCATGTCTTTAAGTTTCTAGGGTTTAGTGCATTAGGATTTTCATTTATCCTTTGAAGCTTCTTTTTAATGGTGAACACCCCATTTAATCACACCTAAGGAAACCCACAAGCACCCCTTGTTGGAAGTATCTTTCCCTCAATTGAGTCACTTGATTGAGAGATATCTAGGGTTTCCTAATGAACTAAGAGTGAAATAGGTTCCTTCCCTTGGTTCCATCTTCCAAAAAGATGGAACCACCATATTTCCTTGTGTTCATTTTGGTGAAATAAAACTTTGGACACTTGCATTCTGATTTGGAGTACATTTTAGTCCTAGATCTATGTTAACTTTACATTAGAATTGCATTAGTTTAATTGCGTTTAGGACTCTTAAATCTTGCATTAGTGGAAAAGTGCATATATGTTGCATTTTTGCATCTTGCATCATTAAATTTCATTGGAAAACTATAATTGCAATTAGTCATTTGAGCATAAAATATATAAACCTTAGCATCAACTCAAATTTTTCTTAATTTGGCTTAAAAACCCTAATCTAGGACTCATTCACCCAGCTCAAAAATTTAGTCCCTACACAAGTTATTTTTTTAGATTTCTAGGAATTTTGCATTGTCAAACCCCTAGTTTGGTAGTTAAACCTTGAAACAGAATGAAATATGTAGAAAAACCCTAACCCTGAGTGTGTCTAAGACTAGGAAATCTGAAGCAAGATGCAACCCTATTCAAATATGCAAGAACCAGATGCATGAATGAAACTTGAATGATGCAACAATCAATATAAGAGATCGTAAATCACCTCAAATGAATCTCAATGATATGAAAACCTTCTTTAGGCTAAAAGTATAGAGACAATGGAAGATGGAATCACTTTAGAAAACAAGTCCTTAGGCTTGGCTTGATGGCTAGTTGCATATCCCCAACCTAGAATTCTTCATGATTCTCCATAGGCATCCATGATCAATCCTTGACAATGCTAGATCTAGAATAGAAGTAAGCTTGAAGACCTGAAAAAATCCTTGAATGCTGCCCCAAAGCTTCAACTTTGCTAAAAATAGACTTGTGAATATTCTTGTGAAATATTCTCAATACTTGACTCTTGAATTTGTTTATTAAAAATTTCTAGATGTCTTGAAAATGACCTAAAAACTTATATTTATAGGCACTAATACCTAATTGATCATTATTTAGACATCAAAGGTTGACATCCACTAGAAATTTGAATTAAGTCTGTGAATTTCCCCCTCAAACTTGAAAAATCCCCAAAAGGGAATCATTTGGCACCCTTGGCGAATGGGTCCCACCTAAGGTTTTTGACGTGGGTTTTTGGGATTTAAATGATTTTAGTGTTATTTTTCGGGATTTATATGATTTTTGAGTGGAATAACCCTCAAGATCCAAAAATAATGGGTCCTAGGCCTATAAATGGTGAGTTTAAAGATAAATTAATGCAAGGGTGCCAAAATAGGTCCAAATTAATTAGTGTGAAATTGCCTCTTTCTTCAAGAGTGTACAATTTTCTAGGCTACATTTAGCCCCCACTTTAGCACCCAAATGACTCTACGTGCATATGCAAGCTAAAGGACTCTAAGCAATACACTTATTTCATAAAAGATACTCATTCAAAAGATGGGAGAATGAATCCCCCTATGTAGTTATCTACAAAACCACAACATTAGGAACCACATCCTACAACATGAATTAGTTAGTTGTCCAAAAATCATCTTATCTAACTTCTAGAAATCAAATTTGAGGGTAGATGTATGCCTCCCTTGATTCCACTTGTTGTATAGAGGTGGAATCAAGGTAACAATCTAGCCACATCGAATAAGGAAAATCATATCGTAGGGAATTTCCAAGTACCATGACACATAATGATAGACAATTGAGGATGCCAGGAGTGAAATTATGATTTCAACGCAACAAACGACATAAAAAACGGAGGTCTCTAGCACCCGTTATGTTGATTTGGATAAAAGGCACTTGTTAACCCTAATATACTATAAACCCTAGTTTTGATCATACATAAGAGCTAAAATTGAAGTAAATTGTAACTTACTTTGTCATTTTACCTTCTTGTAGCTTGAGAGTGATGAAAGAGTAGTGAAATATGCCAAGAAAATGAGACTACAAGCCTGTGAGATTGGACGTGCTACGAGACCAGTTGGTGCACGATGAGTGTGAACACGAGGTGAGTCAATTATGCTACCTAAACTTAGTTTCTACACAATTATTTGATGATTTTTATGCATATCTAGGTTAATTTAGGATTCTAGAAATTTTTTTTGCAAAGTGTCCCCTTTTTTCGTGAAGTGTCCCATTTGTTTGCAATGTATCCCTTTTGTTCGCAAAGTGTCCCCCTTTTTCACAAAGTGTCCCATTTCCTCACGAAGTGTCCCAAAAGTGATCTAAAGTGTCTAGGGCCTTTAGGAAAGAGCATTAGAAGGACTTTAGCACACTTTTATGATGAATAATGTAGACATTAAAGATTTTATATTTCCTATAGGGTATATTTTTGTTTTATTGATAGGTACCCACCCGTTCATGTCAGTGTTTGGGTGGTAACCAGCTTAGCTTTCTTAGAGACCTAGCCCCCGCACTTCAGTGGAGGACATAGAGAACTTGTAGGTTGTAAGGATATATTGGGTGAATGTCATGGCCCCCATGAGGTACCATGACATGATGTTGATGGTTCTAGCCGAGCGTTGGGATTCAAACACCTGTACATTCCACCTTCCTACTGGTGAGATGACGATCACTCTAGAGGACATCCACCACATTCTTGAAGTTCCCATTCGGGGAGAGCAGGTATGCTTTCGAGGATATTGTACATTCCATGAGAAGAAGGACAACATGAAATATTTCCTAGATGGGACAGTACACAACAGGTGGGTGAGGGCACAGATCGAGCCTCTGATGTTGCTATATTCATGAACCCCAGTGGTGAGATGGATTATGATGCACATAGTTGCACTAGTACTCATCCCTTATGGGTGTGCAACACACCTAGAGGGAGGACTAGTACACCTAATATGTGGGATGACAGAGCATAGGACAATATATTCTTGGAGGCACTATATCTTAGCGCACCTATACTATGATCTTGGAATTTTTTTTTTTTGAGAGGTGGATAGCATGGTACAATGTACGCTTCTATAGGTTTGGTGCCTTGATCATATCAAATGTAGCATACCTACTGGCTTCCCATGTTTGATAGTCGTGGGGTACCCTCAGGCCTTGGCTATCCTCTACGATGGTTGTGGCAGTATGAAGATTTACACTTTTGGAGAGTGAGATTTGATTGATTAGAGGAGGATGAGATCTTGTGGATACCCTATCAGCTTACACTTCAGTGGCCAGATCCCATGAGGTAGTTGAGGACTAGATTATAGCTAGATAGACTTTTGGTTGGTTGTCATGACTATGTAGTATGTCTTTTTTACTATGATCAAGTCATGCAATAGTTTGGGAAGATCCAGACACCACCTAAGGCATGACCCTTTGTCAGGAGATTAGTGTGGAGTGCCCAGAGACTAGGTGATACAATACAATTCACTATAGAAAATGTTGTTGAGAGCGACTTTGAGTACTTGGATCACAATGAGTCTCTAGTCTCTAATGTTGATAATGTCAGTTCCACAGATGATTATGAGGAGTGGTGGAAAGTATCATGACCATCTCCCATATTTCTGATTGATGAGCCTATAGGAGATGTAGTACTATTTCCAAATGAGGGAGATGATATAGAGGATAAGGCTGAGGAGACACGGTACAGGGTTGCGGACATATTTATAGATGTCATAGATGAAGATTATGATGAGGATGTAGATCCTAATTATGATGGTCAGGATGGAGGAGATGAGGATTATGATGAGGAGGACCAGGAGGAGGATGAGGAGGAGGAGCAACCCATGAGCAAGGATGATGAGGTAGCAGCTGAGGATCGAGCATGATACGAGTGGGGAGAGCCCTCTCCCATTCGTATGAAGAGATCATGAGAAATGACCACAGTAGGAATCAGTACCCATAGTCATGGAGGGGCTAGGACATCTTCCATGCCCCCTGCACATGATGAGGCTGATGTTTCACAGCCTACCAAAGATATTGGTGATGATTTTTTATTTATTTATGTACTTTGTGCTTATGCTTATGCTCTATATATATGTGTCATGATGTGTATTGATTATTGATTGTTTCTATCTTGTAGGAGCTATGAGAGATTGGAAGGATCTCTATCGACAGGTAGATATAGAGATAGTTCCTACATCGGTCGACAAGGAGGTCACAAACTCAAACTATGTGCCTCCATCTATTGTGGATCAGGACCCAAAGTCACTCAGGCCATTCACAAGACTATTGGAAGCATATGATATTTTGAGGAGGTGAGTCGACTGAGCTAATGTTGCATCAGAGGTATAGTCATCTCGAACCCCATCAGAGTTCAAGAGACTAGAGTTAGAGGTAGCCAGGCTATGGGTGGAGAGAGATCAGATAGCAAGAGCACATCGAGAGGCCCTAGGATAGATACGGGGCTTAGAGTTTCCTCTTAGATTCGGTGGATCATGAAAATGATCATGCACCACTGTCTCCCAACGTACTACTACCAGACTAGTGCAAGTACCAAATCCTAAGGGATCTAGTAGTCACAGACCTCAGTGATATTGTATTTATGTACAAAAAATCTTTATATATATGAGTATTTAATATTTTGTTACTTGTCTTTATGTGGTAAATGGTAATGTGATTAATTAGATAGTCATTGTAAGATTACTTAATGAATGTCATCATGATTTAACACATCTTATGTGATCTAATTAAAAATTATTACAGTTTCTCTTAGATGCAACAATGTGAATAAGTATGTTATGCTAAATTAAATGCACCTATAATCTCTATAAGGATCTAACATAACACACAAAAAGAACATGAATAGCATGAAACCTAAATTAACTATAAAAATAAATTAAATAATCACTTTAGTGTTGAAGACACACACATAACTATTTTTCAAGAATGAAGCAATGAAAAATCATATAGGATATAATCTGATAGCTCTAACAACACTACTTTACCATTCATACTATTCAAAGGGATTAAACATAATAAACTAGAGTAGATGTGTAGTATTGATAGGGTCTTTGAGTGGTGTACCATCTAAACTTGTTAATGTGTAAGTACCAAACCCATAACTTTTAGTTATTATATAGGGTCTTAACTAATTAGGACTGAATTTTCCTTTTTCAGCGTAGTCTACATTAGCATTTTGTTGATTTTCATAAGAGAATAAGTTTCCCTTATTAAATTTATAAGAGATGGCATGAGTATTATGTTTATGTTGTACTTTCTTAGTGTAGGCTTGGAGATGCTCAAGAGTGTTAATGCATTTTTCATCGAGCATCTCGAGCTGGTGTAATCTTTGTTCCTTATGAGTGTCATCATCAATAAGACCTTGAAGAGAAATCCTAAACGTGGGGATTTCTAACTCTAAGGGAATGATTGCCTCGGTACCATAGAATAGGTTATAGGGTGTTTTTCCCATAGATAATATGATGCTTGTTGAATAGTCCCATAATGCATATTGTAGATGCATGTGCCAATCCTTATGATGTTTGTTAATAGTTTTCTTTAGGATTTTTTCAAGAGTCTTATTAGTGATTTTAGCTTGACCATTAGATTGTGGGTAGTATAATGTTGAAAAGAGATGTTGGATATTAAATGTATCTAGGAATCTCTTTACGTCATTGTTCTTAAATAGCATCCCATTGTCTAAAATTAATGTGGAAGGAAGTCCAATGTGGGAAATAATGTGTTCCAATATGAAATGACATATTAGATCAATAGTCATGGATCAAAGAGGAATAGCTTCTACCCATTTTATAAAATAATTTGTTGTTGTAATGATAAACATATGCCCAACAAAGGAAGGTGGTGAGATTTTCCCAATTAGATCCAATCCCCATAGTGAGAATGGACAAATAGGGATTTGGGCGTGAAGCTCATAAGTAGAAGCATGAATAAAATTGGTGTGTTCTTGACATTTGTGACATCTCTTAACACACGCAAATCAATATTTTTTCATATGTCTTTGATAGTATCCCATACGAATGAGTTTTTGCACTAAGGATCATCCTCCAAAATGACCTCCATAGGCACCTGCATGGCCCTGTTCAAGTTCTATAGTGATTTCAGAGTTCTTAAGACACCTTAGTAAAATTCCATTAAAGGACCTTCTATATAACACATTGGAAAGGATTATGTATTTGGTTGCTAGTTTTCATTGTTGAAATGCACAATAAAAATGAGAGGGGGGGGGTGAATCAATTGTCACCAATCCAATCACAAAACTCAAACAATTATTAACTCCACATCCACTTTAATCTATTATTAAGTATGAGTATGAAGTGCAAATAACATAAACCAATATCAACATAAGAAACACTAGATTTACGTGGAAAACCCAATAAGGGAAAAACCACGGTGAGGGTTAACTCACAATATAGAGTAATTGCAAAACCAATTACAAAGAGGCTCATTGCTAAAGGGCTCATTTCCCAAGAAGGAGGATCACTACCTTCAAATAAAATTCACTGTCCAACAAGGAGGCTCACTTCCTACAAATACAAAAAGATAACAAAAAATCCACCACAACAAATTACACACATCTGCAACATTGATCAGAAGATTGCATACACCATCAATTCACTACTTTTAGGAGTCTAACACATTAAAGGACTACTACCTCAATTCACTTTCACACTCTTGCTTCTGAAACTTGTTGCTACATTCAATCCTTAACATCTCAACTTGTATTTATACCATCTTCAACCTTAGAAACTTTCTCCAAGGTTGGATACGCACACTTCATATTACAAATTCAAATTAGGTCAATAGATTAACATTCCCATGGTGGAAGAGAATGAGAGCAGACCAAACCAACACTTAACCAAAACCCAAAACAACATCTCAGATCAATCACATGCTTCCTTAATTGATACTTATCATTTGCATGATGTGTAAACACTAGGTCGGCCAAACCTAATGAAAACACAAATGAACTTTGAAGTGCACATTTCCGCAACAAGAAGATAGCATGTAGACCACATAATACACTTCACCATACACTGGAACACATCTTAGATGCTTTCAAATTCATCTGCAACAGTGCAATAACCTTCATACGCATAATACTTTCCATCAGTCCATCTGGATTGTACAAACACACAATAATTCTAAACCTAGTATTTCAGAGCACCAAACTATGAACACCTTTGACACAACATAGATAACACCATTACAAGCCTTCCACCAGATCTGCAAGACCTAGAACAAGCCAATGGAGAACTGCAGAGCAAATACATTTCTCCCCATCCATAAACAAACAACTCTGCCAAACCAATTCACAAATCGGTGAACACAACTTTCACTCTTCATCAAACCAGAAGCTCTAATCTAGGATATATCACCCGAGGATTCCCATAGACAACACTTCAGATCTGTACAAGCATAGGATCAACACAAAAGAAATGCAGAGCACAAACCAAAGCACATTCTAAACACACACATAATTTTTTCTTCACTATTTCTCAAAAGCACTTGGTAACTCATCATATCAAGACACCTGCAACAACATAAAGATAGCTCCATGTACTCACATCTCTACAATATCTCAACTATACATGCACAACCTGCAATCACATGTTTCCTTTCTTTGCAACAACCTATACTATGTTGACATCTATGACAACATTAATGAAAACACCACCATACTCATTCATACTTGCAACAATCTCCCCATTAGACAACCTACATGACATTCCTGCACTCTCTTTTCCTTACAATATTCTCTCTCTATCTCTCTTCCTTTCAACTTTTTCTTTTTCACATGACTCTCTCTCCCCCTTTGAAATCAATGGAAAAGAACAAAGAGTCTGATCACTCCCCCTTACGAGTGCACCATCATCTCATACTGCAACAATGATACTTCCTACTCCCCCTGAGGAGTAGACCCCAGTCATCAGTCTAGAAAAATGAAGAATCTATAGATCCACTGGAATGATGCACCTCCATGTGCACCTAGTTCGAAGAGTGAGGTGCAATAATCCCCAACTTCTCTTAGAGATACTCAAAAGTATCCTTTGGAAGATCCTTAGTAAATATATCAACAATTTGATCCTTTGTAGGCACATATTCTAGCCTAACTTCATTCTCCAATACCTTTTCTCTAAAGAAATGATATATGATAGATATGTGCTTTGTCCTTGAATGCATTACCAGATTCTTTGAAATATTTATTGCACTTGTATTATCACAAAAGATAGGGATAGGCTCATCACACATCACTCCTATATCCTTCAATCATTGATAAATTTTGACTCAAAATCTGACAAAAGTTCGTCGAAATTATTTTGTCAATTTTCCAACAAACTTTGAAACATCAAAATTATGACCTAGCATCGTCGGTTGGGTCAGAATTTCAACATTTCAAAGTTCATTAGAAAATCGATGAAATAATTCCAAAAAAAATTCGTCAAAATTCTGATGAACTTTTGTCAGATTTTGAGTCAAAATGCATCAATGAATGTTTGCTTCATTCATAATATTTGTGTGCAGCAAGATGCTGCATCAATGTACTCAGCTTCTATAGTGGATAAAGAGACTGAATCCTACTTCTTGCTTAGCCATAAAGTGAATCTTCCTCCAAGAAAGAATGCACCACCACTTGTACTTTTCTGGTCATCCAAACAACCAGCCCAATCTACATCGGTGTAAGCACTCAAAGTGAAATCATTATCCTTAAGATATCACAAGCCATAATTTGGAGTGCCTCTTAGATATCTAAATATCCTTTTCATAGTTGTAACATGTGCTTCTTTAGGTTCTACTTGAAATTTGGCAACCAAACAGATTGCATGCATGATATATGATCTAGCAGTAGTAAGATATAATAGTCCACCAATCATAGATCTGTACATGCTCTGATCAACTTTAGGAGAATCATCATCCTTACTCAATTTGCATCTAGTCATCATAGGGGTACATACTAGTTTGGAGTCATCCATTACAAACTTCTTCAACAACTCTTTAACATACTTTGATTGTGAAATGAATATTCCCTTATCAATTTGATTCACTTGAAGTCCAAGAAAGAAATTCAACTCACCAATCATAGACATTTCAAACTCTTTTTGTATCTCCTCTGCAAATTTCTTGCACATACCCTCATTTTCTTCAAAGATAATATCATCAACATACACAACCACTATCCACATTCTATTTCCTTCAACTTTGAAATAGAGATTACTATCTGTGAAGCCTTTGCTAAACCTTTGTTATGTCAAATATTTGTCCAACCTTGCATACCACTCTCTGGGAGCCTATTTAAGTCCATATAGTGCCTTTTTCAACTTACAGACCATGTGTGGTTTATTTGATAACTGAAATCCCTCTAATTGTTCCATGTACACCTCTTCTTCTAATTCTCCATTAAGAAATGTTGACTTAACATCCATCTGATATACCTTGAAATCTTTGTGAGCAGAAAATGTAAAAAACATCTGAATAGCTTCCATTCTTGCCACCGGGGAAAATGTCTCCTCAAAGTCTATTCCTTCAACCTGTGAATAACCTTTGCATACAATTCTTGATTTTTTTCTTACTACTTCACCATTATTATTCAACTTATTCCTGAACACCCACTTTGTACCAATTATGTTCTTGTTTATAGGTCTAGGAGCCAATTCCCATGTTTGATTTTTCTCTATCTATTGCAAATCCTCTTTCATTTCTCTAACCCAATTCTCATCTTTGCATGCTTCACACACTGTTTTAGGTTCTATCTTGTAAATTAAACATAGATTTACCTTATTTTCCACCACTTTGCTTCTTATCTTTACACCTTCACTTTTATCTCCAATTATCTGTTCTTCAGGATGATTTTTTTGTACCTATTTTGGGGTCTTAGGAGCAGGTTCCAGAGCTTCTTCTTCTTCTTCTTCAATCTATTCTTCTTCTTCCTTATTCTCTTCTTGTACTTTTCTGCAAATAGGTTCATCTGGTTCAACTTCACTTATTTCAACTGGTCGGTGCATATCTTCATCAACTTTTGCATTTGAACTTTCAACTATCTTTCTCAATCATAAAGATAGCTTTGATATTAGTTGAATATCCAAGGAAAATACCTTCATCACATCTTGCAACAAACTTTATGAGGTTCTCATCATCTATTTTAATATAATATATGCTTCCAAACACCTTAAAGTACTTAACAGTAGGAATCTTGCTAGTCCACAGTTCATAAGGAGACTTTGTGTTGTTACCTGTGATCTGAACTCTGTTAAGAATATAAACAACAGTGTGGATTGCTTCTCTCTAGTATACATTAGGTACATTTTCCTCTTTCATCATAGTCCTTTCAGCCTCTTGAACAATTTGGTTCTTCCTCTCTACAACTCCATTCTACTGAGGAGTTCTAGGAGCAAAAAAATGTCCCTTTATACCATGCTCTTCACAAAATGTATTAAACTCACTAGAAGTGAATTATTCACCTCTTTCAGACCTTAAACATTTTATTCTTAGGTTCACTTCATTATCTACCCTAGCCTTGAACACTTTGAATCTATCTAGAGCTTGATCTTTCTCCCTAAGAAAAGTAACCCATGTCATTCTAGAATAATCATCAATCAAAAGCATAAAATCCCTATCACCATGTTAAGACTTCATGTTCTTATGGGACCATAGAGGTTTGTATGAATCAACTATAGCATTCTGGTGGTTGATTATCCTTTTCCTTTAAAATTGCATCTTATTTATTTTCCCAATTGACAACTTCTGCAAACAGTATTGGTGAGCTTTGTGATTTTAGGCAGATCCTGGACAAATTCTCTTGAACTAATCCTGATCAGATTGTCAAAGTTCATATGTCCCATCCTCTGGTGCCATAGCCAACTTTCATTAACTTGAGATACAAGACATTGAACATCAACACCTTTAAGCTGATAAATGTTCCCATATGTTCTTCTTCCTGCAACAACCATAGTTCTGGACCCTTTTCTGATGTCACAAGTATTATCCTGAAACACAAGCTCAAATCCTTTGCTACATATTTGTTCAACACTCAAAATATTATGTCTTAATCCCTTAACATAGTATACATCATCACTACTATGTTTTCCATCAAAACTAAATTTTCCTTTTCCAACAATCTTTGCACCAAAATAATCTCCAAACATGACTAATCCTCCATCATAATTTTAAAGTTTACTAAACTTACTTTTATCTCTAGTCATATGATTTGAATAGCCGCTATCAATTACCTAATAGTCTTCATCTTTTCTAGCATGAAAGGTAGTAACCAAAGTACCTTCCATCTCTTCCTTCTTTTTCTCCAAACCACTTTCCCTTGCACATTTTTCATGGTTAGTAGATACTGATTTATTCTCTAAGGCTAGAAACAAGCATTCATTATTATCACCCTCAAAATCAGATTCATCATCAAAAATTCCAACATCTTCTCTAACAGTACAATTTCTTGAACTTCTTATCTGTTTTGTATTTATTGTCTCTGCTCTTCATGTGTATAGCTCTATTTGGACATCTTGAAGCATAGTGACCAATATTTCCTCAACTAAAACATTTAAAAGGTAACATACCTTTGTACTTTCTAGTACCTTTCTTCAATTTCCTTGTAAAGTTTGCTTCCAACTCCTCTTAACCTTCACTATCCAGATCATTTTCTATCTTAGTGGCTTTGAAGGTTGTTTCTATTTTCTCCTTTTCTTTTCCAAATTTCCTCATTTCAAATGTGGTCAAGGTGCCAAATATTTGTTCTTTAGTGAACTTCTTAGGATCATACACTTCCTCAATGGCTAATACTTTATCACTATAACTCTTCGGTAGGGTCATCAAAATCTTCTCCATTACATCTTCATTTGTTAGAGTACCACCTTGATTTTTTACTTCATTTACTACAATATCAACCATCTAAAAATATATCTTCACCTTCGTCCATTTTCAAGTTCTCATATCTGCACTTAGTTGTTAGCTTCTTTAACAATTTGACTCTATCATTTCCTTCATAGATATCTTCCAAAATTTTCAAACTTTATAAGCAGTTCCCAAAAAAATAGCATTTGTTTGCTCAGTCTTAGATAAAGCACTATAGATTGCATACCTTGCTTTTTCATTTTCCTCATAGGTAGAAATATCATCTGTAGAAGAAGGACCACTTGCCGGTGCAACATATTTTGTCTCAACATCTTTCCAAGTGTTGTAACCAAGAGAGATCAAGTAACCTCTCATCTTCACTTTCTAGTCACTGTAGTTAGATCCATCAAATAGAGGGATTGACAATTTGTGCACCATTTGATCTACCTCTAGTGGTTAATCTCTTCTCCGAGGAACCAAAACTTTGATACCAATTATTGAAATGCACAAACCAACTAAGAGGGGGGTGAATCAATTGTCACCAATCCAATCACAAAAATTAAACAATTATTAACTCCACATCCACTTTAATCTATTATTAAGTATGAGCATGAAGTGAAAATAACAAAAAGCAATATCAATACAAGAAACACCAGATTTATGTGGAAAACCCAATAAGGGAAAAACCATGGTGAGGTTTAACTCATAATATAGAGTGATTGAAAACCGATTACAAAGAGGCTCACTGCTAAAGGGCTCATTGCCCAAGGAGGCTCACTGCCTATAGATAGGACTCACTATCCAACAAGGAGGCTCACTACATATAGATACAAAAACATAATAGAAAATCCACCACAACAAGTTACACACATCCATAGCCTTGATCAGAATATTACAGACACCATCAACTCACTACTTTCAAGAGTCTAACACATTAAAGTACTACTACCTCAATTCACTTTTGCACACTCTTGCTTCTCACACTTGTCACTACATTCAATCCTTAACATCTCAACTTGTATTTATACCATCTTCAACCTAAGAAACTTTCTCCAAGGTCAGCCACACACACTTCATATTACAAATTCAAATTAGGTCAGAAACTCAACATTCCCGTAGTGGAAGAGAATGAGAGTGGACCAAACCAACACTTAACCAAGACCCAAAACAACATCTCTTGATACATTTTAGGGTAACAGACAAGGTCAAGAGAACTCAACCTTCTACTCTTCAGGTGCTGTTGAACCTAAGTGGGTGTACCTTTCTGAATAAAGCATACTTGACTTATGATTATCCTTCTTGCAATGATTTGTCCACAATGGAAAATGGAAGTGAACAAATGAAATCAAGCACAATAGAACTATTCTAATCTAAATCCTAAAATGCTCAATAAACAGATATAAAGAAACAGAATGAGTTCAAAATGATGAAGTGTAGAGACCAGTGCCTTGTTGGGTATGCGGAGTCAAATGAGATCAAGATGATCAACACTTCTCTGGAGAAACTCAAACTATCTAGCATATATTATGTTTACAACTTGTATAAACATGAAAAATGTGATTACGAAACTCTACTTGAACAATCTAGATGATTCTCTCTAATTACTATGATTAACTAAAAGGATTTAATCTTTGCTTGAAAGAACCAATCAATCAATCACACAAATACAACAAATGTTCACTGATGAATTATATATAAACTTGTCATATCAATTCAAACAACCAGAAAGCCTCAATCTTGGAGACAACTTAGCAATACTTTAATTAAATTCAACAAATAATTGACACCAAGGAATCAGCAACATCAACTGATTTTCATAAATACCTCCATTCTGAAATCATGCAACAATAGTCTCTGATCTGATAATTTAATTCCACTATATCTACTTGCTGTGTATCAAATATCTAATAACTGGTGATCATATAATTACAATATGCCTATTTATACACCAGCATCAAGAAAATAAATTATATTGAAATTCCATGTCGGCCTTCCACAGAATTCGAGTTCCTTTCATGTCGGCCTGCAACGGTAATATTTGCAATTTACATGTCGGCCAGAGTATTTGAATTTCTATTTTTCACCAATGAAGCAATCGGCGAGACAAATCGTATAGCTATGCCGAAGGAAATTCAATCATTAATTGCTCCACTTGGTATTACCCGCTTTCGCCGTGACATATTAGAGTCGGGAAGATATCTTACAGATTACATTATGTTTCAACGAGAGCCCCCACGATCAAACTATATATCACTATAACATATTGCTTGTTACACCGAAGTCAAGAAGCATCTGCATGTTCCTTTTGTGTTTCGATGTAGCTCTACGATATTGGGGAGACCTCACGTAGACCACATCATATTTCACCAAAAATCTTCATTCATAATGAGTGTCGCTGAGACAAGACAATTCTCATGTCGACAAGGACCTTTTTGTTTTCCATCAGCGAGACCGAAGGTCACTCGCCGAGACCTCATATCGAAAACCCCATCTCACCGATATCACATCCATTTATCCTTAGGTCACCAAGACAAAGCCAACATCTCACTGAAAGTCACTTTCCATTGGCAAGACCGAAGGTCACTCGCTGAGACCTCATATCGAAAACCCCATCTCACCGATATCACATCCCTTTATCCTTAGGTCGCCAAGACAAAGTCAACATCTCACCGAAAGTCACTCATAAGACTTGTTAGCAAGACCTGACGGGCTCACCAAGACTTTACAATGAAGCCCATAAGTCTTATCGAAGTGTTCACTCAGTTGTCGGTCGGTAAGACAATCCAAACTTTCCAAGACCACATGCCGCAAACTTCAACTCTTACCGATGTAACCTTTTCATCCTGTGTATTGGCGAGACACACAATGTCGGTGAGACCTCTTGGAGATTACATTATGTCATACCGAAGCACCCCGAACACACATGATCACTGAGAGAAAGCCAACCCTTTCGCCAAAAGCCATATTAAAGAAACCCTTATGCTCCATCGATGAGAAATGTGCACATCGCTAAGACCCTTCACTGAAGACCCAATGTTTGGCCGAAGTGAAGACTCAAACGAAGTGTCAGCGAGACTGAAGGTCACTCGCCGAGACCTCACGGCGATAGCCCCAACTTATACCGATATGAATCCTCCGCCACCGATCGGTGAGACAATGTGAAGTCGTTATGACTTCTCACCGAAGACTAAAATCACGCCGATATGAAATAATAGATGAATTCTGGTCACCGTGACATCAGAAACATCTTGTCGATAGGAAACTCAGATGTTTACCAATATAAAGCGCACAATGGATTGGGGAGACCCTGCTTTCTTCATGCCGATATGAACTCAGATGTGGATGTCGATCGCTATGACAATAAAAAAGTTCTGCCGACCACCTGCAGCAAACATATGTTAACACACAAGCAACATGGGTCAGGGAGACCAAGATAGACCAATGCCGATATGGACCACGACATGAAAAATGCATAACTCAATGGATTCATGGGGCAAATATAGGCCAAAATGCAAGCAAAATGTCATGATGGAAATCCCTTGTGCTTATGATAAGGAGCTATATGGAAATATTGAAAAACATGTAAAATCATTAGAAATTTACAGTTCCAACAGGATCAACATAGAAGAAATGCAAAGCACAAACCAGAGCACATTTTGAACACACACACAATTATGTCTTCACTATTTCTCAAAATAACTTGGTAACTCATCATATCAACACACCTGTAACACCATAAAGATAGCTCCATGTACTCAAAACATATCTACAGTATCTCAACTATACATGCACAACCTACAATCACATGTTTCCTTTCTCTGCAACAACCTATATAATGTTGACATCAATGAAAACATTAATGACAACACCACCATACTCATTCATACTTGCAACATTCGTAAGTGAGTTCGAGTGTTTGTTGTTGTTGTCTCGGGAATGGTGTCATCTTTTAAATAGTTATAGATTGTATCATACCATTCACTCGAGGCATCCTTGGTTTTTGTTAACACTTCTTTTGATTTATCATTGATCAAAGGTTTCATGATTGGGTGAACAACAAATGTGACATCCTAAGGGTCTGGAGGTGATATAAGAGAATCCACACTCACCATTGCATCCACATGTCGATTATATTTTTGTGGGATGTTATCAATGGTGAATGATTCAAACTCTTCCTACAAGGTCATTGTTAGATCCTTATCTTTTGATAATTTATCATGTTTTGCTTGGTAAATTTTTTTTATTTGTTTGATCACTTTGTGAATCACCAAAGATCTTAATATCTTTGACACCCATGATTAAAGCAACATGCAATCTAGAAATTAACACCTCATATTTATCTGTGTTATTCATACATAGGAAATTTAATTCGTATGACAAGGGAATAGGCTTTCCTACAGGTGGAATTAATATAACCCCAGTGCCAGATCCTATTCTAAACTTGGATCCGTCAAAATATAATTCACATGTATGAGCTTCTATTCTCAACACATTGTCATCGAGAAAAGAGTCATTGCTAGGTAATGCTAAAGGAGAAGGAGTGTCAATGAAGTGGTTGGTCAAGGCTTGACCTTTGATTGATTTTTGTGAAACAAAATTAAGATAAAACTCAGTCAACAACATCACCCACTTACCTAGGCATCTTGATAAGTCCATTTTATTAAAAAGATGTTTGAGAGGATCAAATTTTGTCATTACTTGTATTTCTGCACTTAGTAAATAGTGTTGCAACTTACTAGTAGTGAATACAAGGGCCAAACATTGTTTTTCAATTGGTGTGTATCACTTTTCATAATCTATTAGAGATTATATAATGTTATAAACATGATGTTCTTTACCACTTTCATCTTGTTGAGCCAACAATGTTGCAAGAGCATGGGTTGATGCGGCTATGTAAATAATGAATGGTTTGCTTGACATAGCAGGTTGTAGAATTGGAAAAGTTGCAAGGTATTCCTTCAAACTATCAAAATATTGTTTACAATCCTCATTCCAATAAAAATGCATATCCTTTATGAGGAGATGTGTGAAAGGTAATTTTTTATCAGCTAAAGATGCCACAAAATGATGGATGGCTGGAATTCTTCCTTGTAATGTGCACAATTAAGAAATGTTTGCATGTTGATTATAGCATCAATTTTATTTGTGTCCACCTTGATTCCTCTATGAGATATGATAAACCCTAAAAATTTTCCACTATCTACTCCAAAGACACACTTTTTTAGATTTAGTCTCATTTTATATTTTCACATCCATTTGAATATCTTCTGAAGGACAATCACATTGTTTTATCTTGTTAAAGATTTGGCTAGGATGTCATCAACATAATATTCCAAGATTTTATGTATGTAATCATGAAATATCAATGTCATTGCTCATTGATAGGTAACACTTGCATTCTTTAATCTAAAATGCATCATAACCCAAAAAAATGTCCCCCAAACAATTGTAAATGTTGTCTTATATTGATCTTGTGGGTTGATGAAGATTTGATTATATCCAGAAAATCCTTCCATGAATGACAACAAAGAATTTCCCATAGTTGAATCCACTATCATGTTGATATTAGGAAGGGGGAAATCATCTTTTAAAGAGGCTTTATTCAAGTCACAAAAATTTGTACACATCCTAATACGATTGTCAAGTTTTGGAACTATGACAATGTTTAATATCCAAGGAGAATAATTAATAGGTCGAATGAAACTAGTGTCAAGGAGTTTCTCAAGTTCTCCTTTAAAAAGCAAGGATATTTTAGGATTCATCTTTCATATCTTTTGTCGAACATGCTTAGCATTTTCAGCAAGGATGATGTATTGTGTTACTATCTTTGGATCTATTCCTAACATATCTGAATATTTCCAAGCAAAAAGTTTGGGAAAGTCGTGGAGCATGGTTGCAGTATCCTCTTGTTATTCATCATCAAGGCACTTCCCTATCTTAATTACTTTTTCTTTATCATCTATGTCCATTGGTATATCAATTGTATCTCCCAATGGAAGAGCATTTGACTTGGGAAATTCAGGGTCATATTGTTCCATGCCTGTGTCTTTCTCATTATTTTTGGTTTCTATATCTTTTTGCTTGATACTAATCATAACACAAGTAACTCTTCTCTTTGAAGGGATAGAAGATGTCTTATCATAAACTCTTAATATTTGTTTCAAAGCTTCATCATTTTCAAAGTATTCCCATGATGGTGGTAAATCCATATCAAGTAATTCAAGATGCTTCATGGTGAGATTGGTTCTTGGTTTACATGTGATAGTGTTAATGTTGAGCGATGGTCATTGATTTTCTTTTGTTTTCTTAGATAAACAATATCCCAAACCCGTCTTTGTCTCTTGTGTATTAGGTTCTATAGGAACTCAGATCCCTTTTTCATTCTTTCCACATCCTTTACCACTGTATCCTATTTGTTTCACAAGTTCATAGCCTCTCCCATAAAGTCTTTCCATTTCTTTCGGGTTTGGCAGTTTTTGATAATCTATGTCATCAAAATTAGTTGCATAATTTGTATTTTCTTCCAAAGTGGATGAGGTAGATGTTTGTGAAGGTTCTTCTAAATTCTAAGCTGACATAACCATGGTTTGTTCTTATTTTTCATCCTCTTTTCTTGTGATGATATACTCTCCCATAAATAAAGGTGTGAATTCCAATGAACCCCAATCATCACCTAGTAATTTGGACACCAGTTCTTCTTCTTGTTTGTTAGCCTAAAGAGTTTCTATGTTATATGTTGGAATCAATGTATTTAGAGGACTTGTCATTCCTTTTTCAATTTGCAAGCAACTTTCAAGCTTGGGGACTATTTCAACTTGATAGACTTTGTTGTTATAGACATATTTCATTATACGATGAAGGGTCAAAGGTACCGCATGCATCTCATGAATCCATGGGCTTCCCAGAAGAAGATTGTATGAAATACCATAAGGCATGATGTGAATAGGAGTTTGTAAGGTATCCTTTCCAATTGCAATAGGTAAGGTAATTACACCGAGTGGTTGATTTTTGATATTGTCAAATCCCCTAATAGATAAGGAATCAGATTTGATTTTTGATTTTTCCACACATAATCTATCTAGGAGTTTCACATTACACACATTAAGGGTGGATCCATTGTCAACAAGGGTCCTTTTGATGCCTATTCTATTAAATTGGGCTATTATCATAAATGCCTCATTTTGCTTCCTTATTTCTAATGGAGGGATCTCATGTTGGTGGAATGTAATGTCTAAATTAACTATACTAATTCCTTGTATTAGTGCTTCCACATCATTTGCATTCATACCAGAAGGAACTGCTATTTGTTGTAATGCTATTTGAAGCATAGTGTGATAATTTGGTGAATTCTGAATTAGGTCCCAAAGGGATATCTTTGCAGAAGTATTCTTAAGGTGCTCAACAAGATCATACTCCTTAGTGGGTGAAGTTAATTGAGGAGCACTAGGCAATATAGGATTGGGAAAAGGTAAGGGTGTTGGGGTTGGTTGTTGTGGTTAAAGATTATTTCTATTGTTATATGTACGAGCAATAGTAAGTATATGACTTAGTTGCTGCAAGAGATCATTCTTAGGTGGGTAGAGAGTAAATGCAGTTTTATTTAGAGATTGAGGCGTATGCGAAGGTGGCTAAAGGATGAGTTGAGGTTGAATCACATTGACATATTTTGTTTTAGGTTTCTCACAACAAACCTTAGTGGATGGCCTTTGTGAAATGAAGCCTTTAAGGCTTCATCTAACATGCCAAAGTCATCACGACTAAAATGTTTGAGAGGTAAGTTATCTTCGGTTGGTTTAGGTTTTTCATGACAAGCTTTAGTGGATGATCTTAGTGAGAGGAAGTCTTGAAGGGCTTCATCTAATATATCTAAGTCATCACTACTAAAAGGCTTGGATGATATACTTTTTCTAAATTGAAGCATTTTTTGTATTGTTTCATTTGATGTTTTTAGTTTTTTGTTATCATTTTCTAATGAATCTGATCTAAGTGAACTAGGAATTAATGCTAAAAATGAAACTTGTAAAAATATAATGCTATCCATAATATCCATGAAATTAAATGGTGCTAGTTCTAATGATTTCAATGTAACAAAAAATAATTGAACTGAAACAGAAAAGTAACTGAGACAAACAGAAGCTTAAAACCTAAAAACTAGATTCTAAAAATAGTAATGCAAAATGTGCACTAGGACTGATTCACCCAGGGTGGCGAATGAGTCCTAGTAGGGGTATTTTTTAATTTTTTCTAATTTTTTTGGTTGATTTTTGTGTGTTCTATGTTGTACAATATAGATCTAAAATGTAGATGCAAAATTTTACTATTTTCAATGAAATTAAGTGCAATAATGCAAGGTAAATGAGCTTTTCACTAATGCAAATTTTGAAACCCTACAATGTAACTTAAACAATGGAAAATGAAATTCATTCTAAATCTAGGATGTAAATCTTCTCCAAATCAGAAATATGATGCTCTAAAGTAAAGTTCACCAAAATGAACCAAAGATTTTGGAATGGGACTTCTCTTGCACTTCTAAGGTTTTGAACCTAAAAGGAGAGAGGTACCCAAAATCTAAATGGCTCACTCAAGAATAAACCCTTTGGATTTCAATGCAAAGGTGATTGAAATCTATCAACGGGTATTGTCCTAAAGGCAAAAAACTGATAAAAGAGATTCATTACCAAATGTAAACCTAGAAAATGCAAGATGTTTGAAAACACAGTGTGAAATGTAAAAAGACATAAATGACCTATAAAATGCTTTGAAAATACAATCAAAACAAAATAGGAAAATAGAAAATTAAATGATGTGCACCTAAGAATCTTAGAGTAATTGAAACTAGCTCTAAAAATATGGACGTGTTAACTTTTTGACCAACTGGGACTTATTCGCCAACCTGGATGAATAAGTCCTAGATCAAGGTCTCTACCCAAAAAGTTGTTTCGAAGAAAAGGGTACTAGAATCTACAAACTGATCTAACAAACACCCCTAATAGGACTCATTCACCACTAATGGTGAATCAATCTTGTTCTGCTTATACGAAAATCAAAATCACTCATTTTTACTCCAACACCTGCACTTTATTCCAAGATTGAAACTTGGATCCAAATCTGTAAAAATTCCTTTAAAATAGAATATAATTTGATTGCTAAAGGGGAGTTTTCCTTGGTCAAACCCCTAGTTTTCTAATTAAACCTTGAAAGAGATAATGAAATATGCAAAAAAAACCTAGCCCTAAGTGTGTCTAAGACTATGAAATTTGAAGCAAGATGCATGAATGAAACTTGAATGATGCAAGACTCACTCTAAGAGATCCTAAATCACCTCAAATGAATCTCAATGATATGTAAACCTTCCTTAGGCTGAAAGTAGAGAGCCAATGGAAGATGGAATCACTTCATAAAATAAGTCCTTAGGCTTGACTTGATGGCTAGTTGCATCTCTCCAACCTAGAATTCTTCATGATTCTCCATAGGCATCCATGATCAATCCTTGAAAATGCTAGATTTGGAATAAAAGTGAGCTTGAAGACCTGCAAAAATCCTTGAATGTTGCCCCAAAGCTTCAACTTTGCTGCAAATAGACTTGTGAATATTAGATTGTGAATGATTCTCAATACTTGACTCTTGAATTTGTTTATGAAAATTTGCTAGATGTCTTGACAATGACCTAAAAACTAACATTTATAGGAATTAATACCTAATTGATCATTATTTAGACCTCAAAGGCCGACATCCACTGGAAATTTGAATTTAGTCAGTGAATTTCATGCTCAAACTTGAATAATTCCCCAAAAGGAACTCATTCACCACCCTTGGTGAATGGGTCCCACTAGAGGGGACTCATTCAATCAAGATGGAAAATGGGTCCCACCTAAGGTTTTTGAGGTGGGTTTTTGGGATTTAAATGATTTTAGTGGTATTTGTCAGGATGTATATGATTTTTGAGTCAAATAAGCCTCAAGATTCAAAAATAATGGGTACTAGGGGCCTATAAATGGTGAGTTTAAAGATCAATTAATGCAAGGGTGCCAAAATAGGCCCAAATTAAGCGTGAAATTTCCTCTTTCTTCAGGAGTGTACAATTTTCTACGCTACAACAACATTAAAAAAATTATTTATGTGCTTTTGTTTGTTGTTATCAGATCTTTGTTTCAGTTTGTTGAGTTTTTATTTTATTCATTTCATTAGATCTAGCTTAATTTGGTTTCACTTCAAGTTCATTCTAAACATAAGAATTGGAATGAAAAGAATATCATTTAGCTTGTTTTCATTATATTTATCTTATATTCATTGATTTTCCTTTGCATGAGCTTTACAACTTGGTGTCCTATTGCTAATACTATAGTAACATTTAGTTCGAGACTCATGTCATCCCATGATAACACACTCATCATGGATCTTGTGTTATCTATCTCTTTCACTCATAGTGTTGACACTAGTTCACTAGGTATGGACCATACCCTTGAGAAATCTTTACCTTCAAGAAGTATGACAAGTGTTTAAACAATGGTTGCTAGTGTCCATCAAGAAAACATAATCTAAATCCATGAAGAAGTGGAAATCTACAAAACCAAGTGAGTACTGAAAAAATTTCCAACACTTCTATTCCTACCATAGATAACATACACCACATGATTGAAAGTGAAAAAGGAATAGATATTAACAACCTAGCTTAAATTTTTGGAAAACATCTTACCTCAATGACTAGTTGTGCTCAAACTTCGAACAATACTCAAAGTCAAGGAGGAACTCAAATTCCTCCTCCTACAGCATTGCCTCTATTCCTACCTACACCAACCGTCAAGTTACCACAATAATGCAACCTACTATTAATGTCATTCCTACCTTGGGTATTTCCACTAGAAATCCCTATACCTTTGTGGCATCTCATGTCATATCTCCCACCACTTTATCTCCCATAAGCATTCCATTCAATTCCCCCTCAAACACATATATACCTCCATCTCAAAACACAACCAATGATGCCATCCTTAACCAAATTTTACAAAAAAATTCATCCCTTCAAAAAGAAATTTCCACCATAAACCAAAATCAAAATGGCTAAACTTCATACTATGCCAAAAGCAATCCCTTATCCTTGGAGATATTAAGAATGCTAATACCACAAGGTATAGAGATTCCTAGGTTTGAAAAATATGGAGGGAAAGAAGATCCTTCTAACCATGCTTCCTCTTGCATTGCCTTATGTAGTGATCTCGTCCTTGAAGATAAGGTCTTGGCTAAGCTTTTCCATAGGTCCTTGAAAGATACCACTTTAAAATGGTTTTACTCATTATCGAATAACTCAATTCATTCATTCAATGAACTTGTTGAGGCCTTTATCAACCATTTCCAAGTGCACATGAACCCTAACATGACCTTAGCTGATTTGATGAGATGTAAGAAAAAAGATGATGAAAAGGTTATTGACTTCATTTCATGCTATCAATTGCTTTATTCCCAAATTAAAATAAAGATTCCCGATCCTCACCTTCAATGAATGCTCACTTAGAACTTACAAACTAACATACAAGATAAGTTTGGCATGATGAAGTTACCTTCCTTCGTACACTTGTGTAGTTCTCTTTGTGATTATCAAAACTCAGTTAGTAGTCGCAAAACTAAACCCACCTCTAGCCATCCTAAAAAGTCTAAGTCTGCAAATAAAAACAATTACCAACCTTTTAGGAAACAAAATAAAGGCTTTATTCAACTAAAACCCCCTCAACAAACTCAACATGTTGATACCCAAGTGGCTACTATAAATAAGATAAATCCTTTTAGATTTGGTGATCTGGCTATATAATTTACTCCCTTACCCAATACCCTCCATAAAACCATGTTGCAAATTCTAGAGAAGAACTTGATTTCCTTACCTCCTATTATAAAACTTGATCCTAATAAACCATTACCTCCCAACTTTAGACCAAATTCCTATTGTCATTTTCACCATTAAAATGGACATGATACAAAACATTGTAAGCATCTTAAACACACAGTGCAAGACCTCATTGATTCTAATCGTATTCAAATTGGAGGTTTCAATGATCAAGGTAATAACATTTTTGTTTCCCCTCCCAACCAAAACTTGCAAATATTTACCAATCCCATGCCAAATCATAATATTTCATTTGTCAAAGCTAGTGAAACTAAGAAGAATGATGTGATGAATGTTGACATGGATACAAATGAAGAAAGTCCTATGGATAGTATGATTGGATTGATCAAAATTCAATCTCATATGGGACAAAGTAAAATGCCTCTTGATATCGCTTTGTCATAAAAATTCATACTTAAACATGCACTTGATGGTCCTCTTTACATAGTTGGATGAATCAATGACAAGCCCACTAATGGGATATTAATTGATCCCGTTTGAGGAGAGAATGTGATCACTAAAAAATTCTTACTTATGCATGAACTCTATCAAGATACATATGATCAACCAAAATCTTGGATAAAAATGCATAATGCTTTTTCTTTCCCTACGATAGGTTTGATCATCCTTTAAAAGTTGGACCAAAACAATTAGATGTCTCATTCTCCATCATCCCGATGGACCAATTCCATGTGAAGCTTGGTTACCCATGGCTACACTCCATGGAATCCATCCCATCAGTTCTGCATAAATGTTTAAATTTTCCCTTTGGAAATGAAATCTTTACTGTGCACCATAGTGGATTTAATCTTGTCTTCTTGTGGGAAATTTTCATTGGATTTCTTTTGGCCTGAGCCTATTCAACCTATTAAACTTCCTGAATATTTATTTTTCAAATCCTATCAAAAGTTTAATGAAAATGGCATAGAATAATTATCCATTTGAAACATGCCTCAAACCATGATTGAACTGAAAGACCTTCCAAATAACCAAGACCGAACCAAGACAAATACTTTTCCTATTTCCTAAAAATGACCAAGAGATAACCAAAACAATCTCATCATTCCTCCTAAGATAAAACAAGTTTACAAAGCTAAATAAAAAGTTGTTGAACAACCTCCCATGATTCCTTATGAAGAAAAGAAACCTATGGTTGATAAAATCACTCCTACACAAACGTAAATTGAAAATCGTACCAAAAGAAACATAAATGTTAGAGAGCGTAAGCATAGAAATCATGTTAATGCTCAACGGTTAAATGAAGAGAATAAAAACAACATCCAAACTCTAGTGAAGCAATAAATGATGAGTCTCCCTTTTTTCCGCAATAAAAAGATCCTATATCGCAAACACAACCAGAACTAGCACATTCTTTAGACATTATCATTCAACCTCTCATTGTGATTAACTTAGACAATGATGATGAGATTGCTAAAATTGATGAAGAAGTGCATAATGAATTGAATACATTGGTTTCCTCTTCTATGAGCTTAAATGAAAATTCTTATAAGAAGAGTGTTGAATTTGGTGCTTCTCCTAGTTTTGCACTTACTATTGTCCCTTTGGCTAGTTGTCCGCCTTTCGTGTATAATGAACAAGATTGGAATGTAGACAACCTGCTATAGGTTAACTTGCATGTGCCTTACTAGTAGTTTGATTTCTTTTCATTTTCATGTTTCTTTATGTGATTGCATGTGCATAATGTGATCCCCCATACCATTATGTTTGATGTATCTCTCTCTTTGTGGAATTCCTCTATTTGTATCTACATTCTTCTATATGTCATAAACCTTTATCTTTTCTTTGTCTCGTGTTTTCATTTTTGGGATGACATAAGATGTTGAAACATTTAGGTCTCTTCAATGTTGACCCAACATATTTTCTTTGTTTTCACTCTCTTTGTGTCATTCTTCTTCTTCTATGAGTGTTTGGGAAATTATGATGTTTTTGAGCTCTATAATAACATTGTAGCAAAGACATATTGAGCCTAAATTTGTGGATCCCTTATGTTATTTTGGGATTTCATTTTGGGGGAAACCCATTTTTCATGATGTAGCTTCATTTGGAAACATATGACTTGGAAAAGGGCTTTCCAAATAAGCTCTCATGTTCTCTTTATTATTAGCATTTATCATTTTCTACTTTAAAGTAACTGTTCACAACATGGTGTTTAGCAATTTATTTAAAGTGGGGGAATACATTGGCATTATTCTTTTGCATTTTACAACTCATGTTTCATTGTGTAGTATTCTTACTTCATGTGATGTGTCTTTCTCTTTGTTGTGGCATTGGGTGTGATGTCCTTCAAGAGCATGATCTCTTAGCATATTATATTCCTCTTAGTGGCTTGATGTGACACACTACATCCCCTAAGTTGTGAATCTTCTATTCTTTGAATGGTCCTCTCTTGGAGACATTAAGCACAATGTTCCCTAAGTTAAGAACTTACATGAACTAAGCAAAACTCCTTTGAATGTACCTTACACTATTTCACATTTCCAATAATTGTTATATGGCCACCTTAGATAACACACTTTTCTTGCATGTAGAGCCATCCTGTTTGTTCATGAGTGTTAGCATATGAAGTTTTGATTGCCTCATGGATCCTGTCATTCATGTTGTGTGGTGACTTATCGAAGTTATAAGGAGGTATAGCTTTGGTATGGTTAGCATATGGGAGTCAACCATAGGCATGACTTTCCCATAGCCACTTGCTTGTCTGTGTGAGTGCATATTAGCTACGTGTGTATGTGTCTTTGGGGGCTCACCTAGTGGATGGCCTGAGGTTCCACTAGCCCGTGTGTGCATGCATTTTGTTTGCATAGTGGACATCATGTTCCACTTATAAACATTTTTTTGGAAAAATAGCTTAGACCTAGTCCACATCGTGTTGGAAAAACTTTCAAGGCTTGTTCCCCTCATTTTTCCTTCTCTTTCTTCTTTGTCTATGGTAGTCTAAGCTTGTACCTTATTGTTTCTTCATACATCATTTACATGCATGTTATTTTGTGCCTATGTTTTTTTACCAGAGGATATTGATCTTGTGGTCTTGATCATCCCTCTTGATCATTGCCATCCTATCTCATTGGCATTGGTACACTTAGACCCATCTTGATGTGAGTTTGTCTACTTTAGTGTGAGTTTGAAGCAAGTTCCTCCTCTCACTATAGTGGGGTCTAAATTTAGTGTAGGAAAATGTACCTCTTTACATTTTCACACTTCTTTGGTCCCTCCTTGCTAAAATTGGGCTTCTTTATGCCTTATTTGGTCCTATTTTGCATCCACAAGCCTTATTTAATGCATTTTTCTAAGGATAATCCCAATATTTAATGAATAAAAAATCTTTATTCAATGTTTTAGGTTGTGTGTTAAAAGTTTAGTGATCTAGGACTCATATGCCACCTTGGGAATATGGGTCCCACCTAGGTCTTGAGGCTTGATTTTGAACATTACATTGAATTTAACACTTCTTGGAGTTTGTGTCCCATGTTTAAGACACTGGGACTCATACACCAAAGGTGGAATATGATTCCTGATTTAACCAAGACCTATTTTGAATCAAATTCTTGGTAGGATTTTATTATCCTAGATCTGATGTCAGCTTGTAGTGTTGTAATTTCGAGAAATTTGGGATAAACAAGTATAAATAGAAGGTTATTTCACATAGTTTCATCTAAGTTTTCAATTATTTAAACATTATAGAAAACTTATGATCAAGAGAGCATTAAAGATCATTCAAGAGAAAATTATCAAACATTTGGAGAAACATTCAAGATTCAAGCATCATGTCAAAGTATTCATGCATCATGGGTGTTTGTGAGCTAATATTTGTGATGTAGGTTTTCATGATTCAAGCAAGCATTCAAATACATTATCTCATATGAAGATCAAGAGTTAAGATCCACATACATTGGAGTCATTACACACAATTTTATAGCCTTTATATCAAGGGTTTGGTGAGTTGTAACATTACCTTTTTTCATTCATCATTCCTTCATTCTATTTCATTTCATTTCAAGGTTTGATTACCAAAATAGGGTTTGACCAAGGCAAACCCCTATTCCCTAACACAATATATTTTCCTTTTCATGTGTGATTACAGATCTAGGTGATTTGGAGCTTGAAGATCCTTTGAAGACAAAGTTGTAAGATTGAAGAATGTTTTCAAAGTTGTCAAGAAGTTTTCATCTTCACATAAACTCATCTATAGGTTGTAATTTAGACTTTTCATACTTGGAGATAAGACAAGATGAAAGCTACAAAAGACCCCTCAAGGATATGAAATTTTAATTCAAACCATAATACTAGGACTAAATCACCCCTCTGGGAGTATGAGTCCCAGTATAACACTTTTCGCCAGTTTTCTATAGATCCTAATTTGTTAGCAGAAGATTCCATATTTTTCCTAGATTCCAATAGTAGGATTAAATCACCTAGTTTGGCGTATGAGTCCCAATACACTTCAAAAAGAAAAATTTCAGAGTTGAAAACCTTGTTTGGAATCCATCAGTTTACGAGGTTCCTTTTTGTTTGATTCCTATTTCTTAGTATAATTTCATTTCTTGAGTTTCTGGATGTTGTGGTTGTGTTGTTGATATATGGTTGTCATTGATGTCAACACTATTAGCATTAATTCATTAGAAGTTGTATAAGTCAAGGATATTGAGAAAATTGTAATGGAATGAGTTGCAGGTTGTTAGTGGTGAAGTGAAGTTCAGTATGTTGGTAAGTTCTGTATGTTGATGATCAGAGGTTGTGGACTAAATTTTTTTTGTTGAGTGTATCTAGTTTATCCATGTCAAGTTTCAGAGATCTGCGAGAAGATTTGATTGAGTTATAAAGATTTACATTCTGATATTTTTTTGTTGCTTTAGTTGGTGTTGTTGATTGAATGATAGGATTTTTGTTAGTTCAGCTGTTGCGGATGCTTCTCTAGTGATTCATGATGTTTTTGGATGCTTCTAGATCATGCTCTATCTTTGTTGCATGTCTGCATTGATCGTTGTGCTCGTGGTTGGAAATTTTCTTTTGCGTGTTCATATTTTTCTTGTTCTTGGCTAACATGGTGGTTGTAGCATTTTGTGGATCTTCGAGGAGTAATTAATTGAATTTTTTTCACATTGGAGATGTTGATTTGGGTCTTCACTAATCTATGGCCAACCTTGGTTGATTTGTATTAATAATCTTTAGTATTTTGGGCCGACAATTTTTTATTCATTTTATTATTTTATTGAGGCCGACATGAACGAATGAAATTTCTTATTGCAGATATATAAGAGTGATTGCTTATTCGAATTGATGTGTGCGAGTGGATTCCAGTGTGTTCTTCTATGTGTGAATAATCATCTAAATTATTTGAAGGTAGAGCAGAGTGTGAAGAAGAGTGAAGAAGAGTAAAGACGTGTTCATGCGCTTAACCAGAACTGTGATCAAGCATTAGAAAATGCTATTCTATCAGTTCAAATCTCTGCGGATGTAATATGATTCTCTCTGTAAGATAGTGTGTCTTTTTATGGGTGGTTAGCCCTATTGTAATTGAGTAGTGACCTCTAGGTAGTGTGCTTGAAAGCAAGTGCATTCCCCATATTTTCATTTCTTATACTTTTAACAAGGTATAATCTTGTGGACTGACCTTCACCATGGCTTTTCCCCTAACAAGGTTTCCACGTAAAAAATCTTGGTGCTATGTGTGTTTCTGATGTGTTAAAAATTTATGCTTTCATGGTTATTAATTAGATCTGACAATAAAGTTAATAAGTTGAATACATTTTAAATTTCTGTGACAATTGATTCATCCCCCCTCTCAGTTATCTTCCCTTGTGTTTCCAACAATTGGTATTAGAGCAGGTTCCTTGGAAGAAGTTTAATAGCTTGAGGTGATCTGGGATGGCGACTTACAAGGATAGTCTGAGATTTGATGGAACAAATTATTCTCTATGGAAGACTTGAATGGAGTGTCATTTGAGATGCATTGGTAAACCCTTCTAGAACATTACATGTAATAGGTATGTTATTCATCAGAATGGTCCTATTACTACTTTTGAGATTAGATATGTTGAGTATAATATCCGAGCTAAGGAAGCATTGTTGAGTGCCTTGACTGATTCTAAGATGATAAATGTTATGGATCTAAAGACTACTTATGAGATCTAGAAAAAGTTGGAAACCTTGTATGAAGGTGATACTAATGTAAAGATTGCTAAGTTGCAGAGTCTGAAAGGAAAATATGAAAAGTTGAGAATGGGTGATGATGAGAACATTACTATTTTTATGCAAAGAGTGAATGAACTTGTGTGTGGTATCAAATGTGCTAGTGGACAGATAGACGAATCATAGATTTTTTCTAAAGTGCTTAGATCCTTGCCCGATTCTTACAAAGTCAAAGCTAGTGCTATTGAAGAGCTTCGAACTGTAAAAAATGCAACCAGAGACATGTTGGTTGGTAAGCTTACTACTTTTGAGTTGAGTGAATTTGGTGATGCCCTTCCTAAGGTTGAATCTACATTTAAGGCTACTACTGCTAGAAGAGATAGACACAGATATGATCTAGGTGAGAATTCATCTAGAAATACATTCAAGTATGAGGATGAAATTAGACAGATTGAAGAAGAATAAAGAGAGCTGGAAGAGCTAGAAGCACTTATTTTCAAAAGAGTATCGAGAGGAAAAGGTAAGTATGAAGGAAAATTGCCTCTTGAATTTTTTTCTTGCAATAAGATAGGTCATTTTGCATCGAGGTGTCTATAAAGAGCTCCTAAACCAAGACATAACAAGCCTATATTTCAAAAGAAGTTTTACTATGTTGTTGATGAAGGTGTGATAGATGATGAATTTGATAAAGGAAATAGAAGTGATGATGAATGGGTATTTATTTCTATCAAGGAAAACAATCTTGTATCTACTGAATATGCTAGTTGTACAAATATGGAGAAAGCCCAAGCTACTTGAGTTGAAGAGAAAGATGAATGGGTGATTGACAGTGGATGTTCACATCATATGATAGGAGATAAAAGTAAGTTTGTGAGCTTGGAAAAGTATGATGGTGGTGTTGTGAGATTTGGTGATAATACAATTGAGGTGATTCGTGGCAGAGAATGCATTTCTCTTGATGTTAAGCATACTACTGATGATGTCATGTATGTGGAACACATGAAGCATAATCTTTTAAGTGTTGGTCAGATGGTTGATAAGGGATACAATCTTCAGTTCAAGGATGGAAAGTGTAGAATATTGAGTTCTGAAAATGTAATTGCATCAGGTACAAAAACAAAAGGTAATATCTCTCACTTGAGTTCTGCTAGTAAAATTTGTTTGATTGCTCAAGTTGATGAAAGTTGGTTATGGCATAGGAGAATGTGTCATGTTAACTTTTCTAATATTTTCAAGATAAGTTCTAGTAAGGGTGTGAGAGATCTACCTAAGTTGGTGAAACCTACTAATGCCATATGCAAGGAATGTCAGGAAAGCAAACTAGAATTTCATTTCGAAGCAAACAACATTGTTCAAATGAATTGTTGTAACTTGTGCATACTGATCTATGTGGTCCCTCTAAGGTCAGAAGTTTACAAGGTTACAGGTATTTCATGTTACTCATTGATGCTTATTCTAGAATGGCTTGGGTTACTTTCTTAAGGGAGAAATTTGAAGCACTGGAAAAGTTCAAGACCTTTAAGGCTATGGTTGAGAGAGAGATAGGTCTGAATATTAAATGTCTGAGATCAAATAGAGGTGGCGAATTCACTTCTAGTGAATTTAATTCCTTTTGTGAAGAACATGGAATAAAGAGAATTATCTGCACCATGAACCCCTCAGCAAAATGGAGTTGTGGAAAGGAAGAACAACACAATTGAAGATGCTTCTAGAACTATAATGTTGGAAGGAAATGTCCCTCATATCTACTGGAGAGAAGTTGTGAGTACTATTGTGTATACACTCAACTAGGTACAAATCAAAGGTGATACTGGTAAGACCCCTTTTAAGCTATGGACTGGTCAAAAGCCTACTGTTAAATATTTCAAGATATTTGGAAGCAAATGTTATATTAATAGAGATGAAGACATAGGAAAGTTTGATGCTAGGAGTGATGAAGGTATCTTTCTGGGATATTCTACTAATAGCTAGGCCTACCGATGTTACAATAAAAGATTGAGGAAAATGGTTGAAAGTGCAAATGTCAAAGTTGATGAAGACTTAGGTACACCATCTAGAACTTGTGGATATGATTTTGATGATCAAAATATTAGTACAAACAAGGGAAAGCAAGTTCAGACTACAAATCAAGTACAAATCATTATGGTGGATCAGGAAAATCAAGAGGAAGAAGAAACCAATGAAGTTGCAGAAGATAGAACACAAGAGCCTAAAGTTGAAGAACAACCTAAGAATAGTCTGAGGTATGTAAGATTGAATCATTCAGAAGATCAAATTATAGGATATATGAACAAAGGTGTCTAGACTAGGAGAAAGATTGTAGAAGAATGTTGTTTGATTTCAAAGACTAAGCCTACTAGTGTGAATGAAGCATGTAAAGATGAGAATTGGGTTGAAGCAATGAAAGAGGAACTAAAACAAATTGAGAAGAATGATACATGGATTCTTGTTCCCAGACCTAAGGATAAGAATGTCATTGGAACTAAATGGGTCTTTAGAAACAAACTGAATGAGCAAGGAGAAGTGGTTAGAAACAAAGCAAGACTGGTATGCAAAGGATATTCATAGATAGAAGGAATTGATTTTGAAGAGACTTTTTCCCTTGTTGCTAGAATTGAAGTTGTAAGATTATTTCTTTCCTATGATGCTTACAAGAACTACAAGGTTTATCAAATGGATGTCAAGTCAGATTTTCTAAATGGTGAATTGGAAGAAGATGTGTATGTTGAGCAACCTAATGGATTTCAGTTGACTGATAAGGGAGATATGGTATGTCAGTTGAAGAGAGCATTGTATGGACTCAATAAATCCCCTAGAGCATGGTATTCTAGATTGGACAAGTATTTGCTAAAGCTTGGATTTAACAAAGGTACTACTGATAGTAATATATATTTTAAGAATGGTAATAAAGATTTGATTGTTGAAGTCTTTGTTGATGACATCATTTTTGGAGGAGATGATGGTTTGTGATTGAATTTTGCTAATGAGATGAAGAGTGAATTTGAGATGTCAATGATTGGTGAGATGAAATTATTTCTAGGATTGCAAATTACTCAATTAGATAAAGGTATTTTTATATCTCATTCCAAGTATGTGAAGGAATTGATAAAGAATTTTGGTATGGAAGATTCAAAGCCAGTTGGTACACCCATGGTGACCGGCTGCAAGTTGACAATAGAAGATGATTCTTCGAAGGAAAATTAGACTAGATACAGATCAATGATTGGTGGATTATTGTATTTAACTCAAACTAGGCCTAATATCATGAATGTTGTATGTATTGTTACAAGATTTCAAGCTGATCCAAAGGAATCTCATGTGACTGTTGTGAATAGAATTTTTAGATACTTGGAGGGGAAAGTTGACTTTGGCCTATGGTATCCTAAAGATGATGATCTTACTTTGAGTGCCTTTACTGATGGTGATGGGGAAGGAGATGTAAATGACAGGAAAAGTACTAGTGGTGGAGCATTTTTCTTGGGTAAGAAGTTGATTTCATGGTTAAGAAGCAGAATGCCATTTATTTATCTACTACAGAGGTCGAATACATTGTTGCTGCTAACAATTGTACTCAAGTCTCATGGATGAAATGGATGTTGAAGGATATCAAACTTGTGTATAATGAGCCTATTGCTATATTATGTGATAATTCAAGTGCTATTAACATTTCTAAGAATTTAGTGCTACATTCAAAGAAAAAGCATATATCTATTAAGTTTCACTTTTTGAGAGAAAAGGTGAGTGAAAAGGAAGTCAGACTGGAGTATGTGCCTACTAAGGAGCAGATTGCAGACATCTTTACCAAGTCGTTGCCTAAGGATACTTTTGAGTATCTTAGAGGGAAGTTAGGGGTGATTACCCCTCCTAATCATAACTAAGGATGCATTGCATTGCATCAGTCTGTGCATTTCAAAGTCATATCTTGTTTTAGATTGATGTTGTGGTGGTTGCTACTCAGGGGGAGTATTCAAATGTTTAGATGCTCAGATATGTGGTTCAAAGTTTGTGTAGAGCTTAGAAATCTTTGTCATTGATGTCAAAGGGGGAGAAGAGTCATGTGAAAAACTGTGAATTATCTAAAGAGAAGAGTCACATGGGGAGAAGAGTTGTGTGAAAAATTTGAGGAGAAAATGAGTCAGAATCCAAAGGGGAGTAAGTGTCAAGAGTTAGTTGCATTGATGGTGTTTTCCACATCATGTGTTGCCATCAATGCCAAAGGGGGAGATTTTTGGATGTTGTGGTTATGTTGTTGATGTGTGGTTGTAATTGATGTCAACACTATTAGCATTAATTCATTAGAAGTTGTATATGTTGAGAATATTGAGAAAATTGTAATGGAATGAGTTGTAGGTTGTTAGTGGTGAAGTGAAGTTCAGTATGTCGGTAAGTTTTGTACATTGATGATCAAAGGTATTTGGCTAAAGGGTTTGTTGTTGAGTGTATCTATTTTATCCATGTCAAGTTTTAGAGATCCACATGAATATTTGATCGAGTTATGAAGATTTACATTCTGACATTTTTTCTATTGTTTCAGTAGGTGTTGCTGATTGAAGATGATGTGATTTCAGTTAGTTTAGTTGCTTCAGATACTTCTCTAGTGATTCATGATGTTTTTGGATGCTTCTAGATCATGCTCTATCTTTGTTGTACATCCGCATTGATCATTGTGCTTGTGGTTGGCGATTTTGTTTTGCGTGTTCATGTTTTTCTTGTTCTTGGCCGACATGGTAGTTGTAGAATGTTGTGGATCTTCGAGGAGCAATTAATTGAATTTTTTTCACATTGGAGATGTTGATTTGGGTTTTCACTAAGTTGTGGTTGACCTTGGTTGATTTGCATTAATAATTTCATTTTATTAATGCGAATCAACCAAGGTTGGAGGCCAACATGAAGGGATGAAATTTATTATTGCATATATATAAGAGCGATTGCTTATTCGAATTGAAGTGTGTGAGTGAATGTCAGTGTGTGCTTCTATGTGTGAGAATATTGATCTAAATTATTTGAAGGCAGAGTAGAGTGTGAAGAAGAGTGAAGAAGAGTAAAGAAGTGTTCATGCACTTAACCAGAACTGTGATTAGGCATTATTAGATGATATTCTATCAATTCAAATCCCTATGGATGTAATCTGATTCTCTCTGTAAGATAGTGTGTCTTCCTTTGGGCAGTTAGCCCTGTTGTAATTGAGCAGTGAGCTCTAGGCAGTGTGCCTGAATGCAAGTGCATTCCCTATATTTTCATTTCTTATACTTTTAATAGGGTATAATCTTGTGGACTAACCTCCACCATGGTTTTTCCCCTAACAGGGTTTCCACATAAAAAATATTGGTGTTATGTGTGTTTCTAATGTGCTGAGAATTTATGCTTTCATGGTTATTAATAAGATCTGAGAATAAAGTTAATAAGTTGAATAAGTTATAAATTTTTGTGACAACTGATTCACCCCCCCTCTCAGTTGTTTTCCCTTGTGTTTCCAATAGGGTTTGCATTTATCCTTTGAAGCTTTTTTTTAATGGTGAACCCCCATTTAATCACACCTAAGGAAACCCACACACACCCCTTGTTGCAAGTATCCTTTCCTCAATTGAGTCACTCAGTTGAGGGATCTCAATGGTTTCCTAATGAACTAAGAATGAAATAGGTCCCTTCCCTTGGTTCCATCTCCCAAAAAGGTGGAACCACCCTATTTCCTTATGTTCAATAATTAACCAACAAATATAGGTAATAAATAGGTGCTAAATATTAGGAATTAAAAGATATGATGCCCTTGATGTAAGGATAAATAATGCAATGTAAGCTCAATATTCAAGATGAAAGACATAATACCAAAAATGTAGGGATAAAGAATGCAATGTAAGATCAATATACAAGATGAAAAGAATGATCTACCCCAAATGTAAGGATAGATTATAATGGTGTGACACGAGGAGTACAAATGGCATAAAAGGTATGCTCTAGAAACATGATATAGTAATGTAGCATCAAAATGCAAGCTTTAGGAGTGTAGTAGTCCAATGTAGGCTCAATAAGAAACTTTATAAATAATATATCTCAATATAAGATCCAAGAAGCATGATGTAGCAATAAAAGATCAATAGGTAATGAACAATGGCCAAATACTAAGGAATGGGCATAGATATAAGAGTATGATAATTCCATGGAATTCTTAAGTTCAATAATCTTTGACTTTAGTTTTTCAACTCCACTTATAGCATCATCTCCCACTTTCTTTGCTAGCACAAAAAGATCCGATTATAGTAACATTCACTTTGGTTTGCTTCTTTTCAAGTGTTTTTCCATACATTGTAGTACCTATTGCCTCCTCAAGCATCAAAAAGATCTTAGGAGGCTTCATGTGCAAAACTTTAGTGATGTGCCCTTTAATAATGAGAAAATGTGGGTTATTGACATTGAGATGCAAATAATGGAAAAAAATGTTTTGTACATGCGAGGGTTGTGCAAAGTGGAATACACTTGGATTTTAAATATTTGAAGTAAACCATTTAAAAATATCCATTGAATCTTGTCTTTGTATAATGGAGGCAACATATTACTATCAAAAACTTGAAATCTAAAAAATATAATCCTTAATTAGCTCTTTTTCCTTGTGTTTTCATCACATGCTTGATAGATAAACATCTTAGCATGTTTTGAAGCACCTTTTTTTATTGTAAGGAAATAATATAGGAACATTTATGTAAGAATGAATTGGAATAACATTAATCATTTATAGTTACATCAATTCATTATTCATTTATTTAAATAATCATTTATAATGCAAATATGGACACCATCGATAAAAAAAGATATGCATTAACCAAATAGCCATATAGGAAATACATCAATATATGTCAATATAAATATAACATATATACAAAAAAGCCACATAGGATTACAAGAATGTCATATGGGTATACAATATCACATATATACAATACAAAATATATGTTCAAAAATGCCATATAGACATACAACAAAGGACCAGGTAATAAATTGTCATTTCCCTCTAGGTGAAGGAAACAAATCATGAGTGATATTTGATCATTGGGGGGATGGAGATACCTATGATGGTGGTCTACTTAAAACTCATTCACTGGACCTTCTATTTAAATATTTGTGGAGTTGCACCTATTATAATAAAAATTATAGACATTAATATATAAAAAATACATTATAAAATGAAATATTTAACAAAATAATTTCTTACCACAAGAAAATGATCTCTCTCCTCATCCAAAGAAACAAAACACTCATGCTATAGCATTGTGAAGTTCTATAGAAACCATCCAGGTAGAAATTAAACTTCAAATGAATAATTATTTGATTTTTCAATAATAGATAGCTAAAACAATGAATATAATGTGAACTTTACTAATATTCCTCATACCTCTATGAAAGGTATCGAGCTCACTACTATTGTAGTGAAATCATGCTCCATTGTCCTATTAATATCAGGACTTGAGTGTCTGCTTGCATCATTTGAAAATAAAACATTATTCCATTACAAAAACTCGAAACTTATGACTACATTTTAGAAATAAATATTGATCTCTAAATTATTTAAGGGGGTCAAGTTAGTTTTTTTGGTAAAAATGGTTTCAATTTGTGTATTCCTACTAACACATGTTGTAAGGTCATAGTTGTTGATAATGTGTGCATCCTTATTTATGACTTTAATTATTGATAGTGTGTGGTTCCCTATGCATATTTTTTATGATATTATAAATAACTATGTTTCACCATATCCTTTATTTACAATAGTGAGACCATTTTCAATAAGGTGAACAATTAGATGCATCCCCTATTGAAGTGAATGACTGAGTGTGACTATATTGAGGATGATGCAAGTCATGGCTTATAATGTGTGACATAGTCAACAAAATTTTGAGTACTTATTGAACTATATATTGCTTCATAGTTTAATATGTGGTTATTGGATTATTGTATTAGTTTTAGTCTAGTTATGAATCCTATAACTATAGTGATGTAGTATAGAAAAATGTAACCTTTTACATTTTCACACTTATTTGGGCCCTCTTAATTAATTTGAGCTTAATTAGGCCTTTGTTAGCCCTTTTATTCATTTCCAAGACTAATAAATTACATTTTCTGAAGGGGAAACCTGGCAATAATTAATTCCTAAACATAACCCTTGACCTTGAGCAATGTGTGTTCCATTGGTGGTATTTTAACATCTTCGAATTCATAATTCAATGTTGGATTATGATATTTTAATTTTGGGATATTAAGGATACATACCTATAAATACAAGGTCATTTCACTAAGCTTCACCTAGAATTTTGATGAGAGAAAAAGTATAGCAAAGTTGATGATCAAGAGCATCCAAGAGTAGATATATAAGAGATTTAGTGCAACATTCATGATCAATCCATCATGTCAAAGTCTTCTTGCATCATGGATGCTTTTGGAGCTAACATTGTGATGTAGGTTTCAATATCAAGTTCAAGCATTCAAAGCATTGTTCAAGCGTCAAGATCCAAATCCAATTTAGCCATTTCATGCAAGTTTCAAACCTCCTAAGATCTCCATTATCAAGGTTTCATTCAAGGGTTTGTTGAGTGGTAACATAAATTTGTTCATTCTTCATTCCCTCTTTCATGTATTATTTCAATTCAAGGTTTGATTACCAAAATAAGGTTTGAACAAGGAAAACCCACATTCACCCAAAAACAAACATTTTTATCTTGTGTGTGATTACAGATTTAGGTTGAAGAAGGACTAAAGGCCTTTTGAAGAGAAATATTTACAAAGTTGTCAAAGTTGTCATCGAATCACAGGGTATGTGTAGCATCATGATGGGCCAAAAAGTGGCAATATGATGGGTATGTGGCTGACGACTTTTTTTACCCAAAATTGATAAAACGAAAAGGGTTTTCAAAGGAGATTCTTAGCTTTCCACCAATATAAATTATGCTTTACTTTGAATTTAATAAGTAATTATTATTCATTTTCTATTCAAATTATGACTAAAGTCTTGATTAATAGACTGGTTGAAAAACATCTATAACTTTCAAACAGTATCACATTTTTTGAATCCAAAACATGCGTCACATTCTATGCTTCACATAATATAGGATTAAAAAAAGAAAAATTGAATTTCATGAAGTTTTGACCAAGTTAAGGTGTTAAGACATACAAGTTTTTTATATTTTTTTAAAGTTGTAGTAAAAAAATCATAATTAATTATTTAATGGGAAAAAAATTACAAAAATATATGCATCACATTGGGACATGAGTCCTCTACTTATATATAAAATCTTATAAAAAAATATTATCATTTTATTGTGGTTAGGGTGGTCACACAGACACCTACTTCTTGTTTTTTCCCTGAAATTTAAGTACTACTACATTGAAATTTCAAATTTTCACCAAATATATTTCTTTTTTTAAAACAAACCTAGTAGTTTAGAAACTACATTCAATTTTCTACATATTCTATTCTTACATATGTTTGAAATAATATAGATAAGTTATTCAAAATTTTAAGTCAAGTTGTCGAACTTTGATTTTTCTAATTTTTTTGCCACTTAAGGGCCTGTTTTTTCCATGATGATCCTGGACATACCCCACAAAATCTAACCTACAGATCTAATTTTTGAATTTTTGATACTAAAACCTAGAAAAATTAGAAGTTATAGGTCTATGTCAAAGGCTCCCAAAAGTTGCAAAAAAACCTTGAGCAAAGATCCATTCACCCATCGGTGAATGAGTCCTAGTCAGCCTTCAGAAACTACCTCTTGGTGATTGGTAAACACATCTCTACCCTTCTCAAATCTACATTTGGTATTTTGGTTCTACAAATATTGAGTTTAATATTGTTTTTCAAGTGTTATATTGCATTTTGGAGTTGGTTTACTATTTTTATTTTTTCTCCCCAAAGTATTGTTTGACCTTGACCCCTATCCTTTAATCATAAGGAAATCTTAAAATTCTCACATTGACTTGATTCACCTAAGGATTGTTAGTCAATTCATTATGGAGATATCATTTCCTAATGAAATAAAGGAAAAGAGGTATATCTATTATCATTTTGGTGAACACCCCTTTTCATCTAAAACACCCCTATTTTCCATTGTTTCAAGTGAATATGACATAGGAAGGGGATTTATTAGGATTTATTGTATCATGGCTAGATTAGAGTTTATATTTTACCATTTCATAGTGAATAATTACTTGAGAATGTGATTTGGTTTTGTATAGGATGATGTTTACTACAAAAAATGAAACAATAAAATATTTTGAACCCAATAGATTTTCATATGAATACCATTTTAGTATCACAACTTAAAATTTATAAGCATTATAGGATTATGTAATATTTAGTGTGAAAAGTAGTGTATATTTTGGGGTATAATTGTGTGATCATAAACATGAAATACTATGTACCATGTTTTGGTTGAATGAAAAATTCACAATGTATCTTCACTATTTAATAGTGGCTAAGGGTGAAGAAAGAGTTTTGAGAAATACTTAGCCATAAAATAATTATATATATAACACTATATAATACAATGCATTGTTGTAAAGGATAAATCAATTTCATTGGGATAATGATGTAAATAAATGTATCAAATTAAACTATATTAAGGAATGGAGATTCATATTAGAAATAAAAGTTAATGGATATAGGATACGTTAGCATTATTAAAAGGGATGAATATTCACTTTAATGAAGATAGTGAAGTTGATGTGTCTCATGATGATTAGATGTTCTACATAGTCATGTATGTGGATTTGGATTCAATGAATAATCAAAATAATACAAATTAGCCCTAAGTATTAATTTGTTGCCTAGATAATTGATTGTGAGTTTTGATAGAGTTATGAAAATAATATAATCACATAGAACAGTTAGGTTTGGTCAATGGAAGTCCCAAGGGGTAATACAATAAAGAGGTTTATCGAAGGTGGATAATTAATTGACACCACTAGCCTATATTTTTGGAGGCAACAACATGAACAAATGAAATTCATAGATTATGAAGTATATAGCAACCTAAAATCAGATTAATTAAAAAGTACAAAGCATACTTATAAACTATCTAGAATCGTCAATTCATTAAACATTATTCAATTATCAAATATACTTTTTATTTTAAAATTAAAAATACTTTATATTACCTAAGTGAAACTTCGATGACCACCAAAATTTCCAGGTGTTGTTGTTGAAGGTCTAGTATTAACCTATTCAACATCCAAAATGAGATATAAGAATATCATTCATATAACGTTAATCTATTCACATGCAATATTTATAATTATTTACTAGTTACATACCTCTGTAGTAGACATCATCAGGTAATAGGGAGGTGGAGGACTACTACAAACATGGTGAACACTATAACCCTGAAATTTCATTATAACCATGTTCAACTAATTTAGTTAATCTTGCATTTCCAAAAATGAAATTTAATAAATTAAATTAAATGAACTTTCTAAAATTTACCTAACTATCAAGGTCGAATGTGCTATTCAGGATGGCATATGTCATGTCACCATCTCATTAGTTGTAGATGTACAATGGGCACATGGATCTTGACTATCCTCAAGATCATTAACACAGAGTGACCCACAAACTTGATATATATGAGGTGGAACTCGACTCCTCAAAGACTTGTCCGCATCACCCTATGCTAGAGGAATGATATATTGTATGAGGCTCTGAGTGAGGGAACTAATCGACTACAATGTATCCACCTCAACACTCTCCTTCACAACAAAAGGGATAGTCACATGCTCATACACTGGTCTAACAAGTGGTCTCATTGGTTGTTGTGCATCAATAGATGCCCCCACTTTGTCTTGTACGGATCCCCACCTCTACCTTGGAACTCCTCCATGTGAAAATAGTTTGGGATTTTATTGAGGACAAACTCATAATAGAGTTTCCTCAAAAAATATTATGATACCTCATTGTTGTTGCATGGAGAATGGTCAAAAACCATCCACCACCTTTCCCAAAAATAGTTCTTTATCCCTTGTTGGTTGCACCAATGGATATGGAGCATCTTGCATGTAGGATATAAGGGTTGATTCATTTTAGGGTTCATGAATAGTGCACAAAATTCAAATTTTGTAGTTCTTTCATCTTTAACTTGTTTATATGATAATTTATCACCATAAAATTGTCTAAGCTCTTATATCTTCTCAAAAAAACTATTTATTTTCTTGCTAATTGAATCTACATGAGATATTATGGATTGAAATGATTGAGAAAGCATGGTTCTTGCAAGGTTTTGTTTGCAGGATCTCTCAACCTTGCAGTTAACTCATCAATTTGTTTTTTGTTATTTTCAATTTTCCCCACCAAATTTCATCTGTTCTTGGAGCATGATGAGGAATTATAGGAGGTATTTGTTGAGGTTGATCTTCAGTAAGGATTTTAGCATGAGGTGAATTAAGGTTTTGAGGAGGATTTGGGGGTGCATTAACATTTCCTAAAAATTAAATAAATTTACATCAAAAAACATATTCAATCTAAATATTTAATTCAAAATTCACAAAAAAAAGAAAAAGAAATAACTTACTCCTTCGACTTCCTCAACGTCATAGAAATTTTTTGATGAAGATTCAGTGAAGAAATGGAGTGGTTTTGAGCTTCCTAGAACTCAAGCACGTTATGCAGGGTTCACAGGAAATAGAGGAGGTTTTGCACAACTGATAAAAATGAATGAAATGAAGTTTCTTTTTCTTAAATAAGCAATAACACAAGCATGTTATAACATGCTCATGTTATTTCTCATTCAAGAAATAACATAGGCATGTTATAATGCGCTCACTTTATTGGATTGTAGTGACCGAGCTTAAGGCTCGATCACTCCAATCCATAATGTGAATGCATTATAATGCACTCACATTATGTATTTTTTCAAGTTTAAAAGTGGGGTGGCTAGTTCCCCCCCCATATTTTTGCATGTGCCCAAAAGAAGAAGAATTTATGATCAAAAGAAAAGGAGGTTAATGTTGTTGAGAGAGAGCTACAATTTAAAAGACATGAAGTTTAGAAAATAAAGAAAAAAATGGAATGCATTGCTTATGAAGAAGGGAACATGGAGACATTAGAAAAAGAGCATTTGTAAGAACCTAAGGCAGTTCAGAAGTTCAAGGCTGATATTAGGAACCTCAAGGCTCAATTAGGAAATGTTCAATTTACATATAATGATCTTGTAAATTATTTTGATCTATTGAAAGTCAGGGTATGTGCAGGATCATGATGGGCCAAAAAGTGGCGATATGATGCATATTTTTAGGGTATGTGGCTGATGACTTTTTTTTTACCCAAAAATTGATGAAACAAAAAGGATTTTAAAGGAGATTCTCAACTTTCCAAATTCAATATAAATTATGCTTTATTTTGAATTTACTAAATAATTATTATTGATTTTCTATTTTAATTACAACTAAAGTCCCCATTGATAGGTT
>VDFB02000015.1:147333270-147349687 GCA_007258455.2 Sequoia sempervirens
ATTTTTCTGAGAACACATCAAGGATATACATGAGAAGGTAAGAGAACATATTAACAAGATGAATATGCAGTATAAGGCTAAGGAAGATCAAAAGAGGAGGTATAAGGAGTTTCAGATTGGTGATGAAGTGATGGTCCATTTGAGGAAAGAAAGGTTTCCAATGGGAACATATAACAAATTGAAGATGAAGAAGTTCGGTCCCTGTAAAATTTTGAAGAGGCATGTTTCAGGGAATGCATATGAGGTAGAGTTGCCGGATGGATTCAACATTTCCCCTGTGTTCAACATTTCAAATTTCACAAAGTATCATGAAGGTGGATCAGAGGAAGCACCAACGATGGAATAGTGTGGGATTCCAGCACCTACTTCAGAAAAGGAGATTGAAGAAATCCTGGATAGTCGTGTGGGAAGGAGTACCAGGAACATGCAGTATGAAGAATATCTGGTGAAATGGAAAGGAAGGCCTGTTGAAGATTCATCCTAGTTGCCTAAGGCAGAGGTCGACCATTTGGGTTTTCCTCCACCATCTGAGACGTGATGGGGTCACTTCTTAAATTACCCTGGGTGTCTGATGCAGGAGCATCCAGTGGTGTAAGGGCAATCTTGCATCACCCAAAAATAGTTAAATTTCAAGTTTCTCATTTTTTAGATGTTTTTACATTTTTGGATACTCTTTTCATTATAATGAAATTCCCAATTTACGATTTTTATTTTCTATTCTTGGGTTGAAAGATATTGCAGTTTTAGTTTCCCAGATTTGCACCTGAAAATCTTCTGAGTTAGATTTGAGGCAATTAGAGTTCTTAGAATGGCCCCAAAACTTTCCAAAATTGGCATAGCAATTTCAATCACATTATTGACTTTGAGACCTTTCCAACGGTTCAAACGGTTCGCGAATCGGAGTCTTAGATCAAAAGTTATGGTCTCGGGAAGTTGGCGCACTTTCTAGAAGATACAATTGCAAATGTTCTTTTGAAATTTGAACTTCAAGTTGTAATTTTTCGACGCCAAACCGCCTAAACTCAAATTTGAATGTTGTTTTGGCTCCAAACTAAAGAGGAGCTCTATTTATGGGCGGGTTTCTAATTTTTGGGTAACTTTTTGGGGACAAGCTCGCATGTTGGGAAAGGGTGATTTTGTAGCTTTATGTAACTTGCATGTGTTGTAGAACTTGAGGATTTGAGGTCCTCTGCATGTAAGAAGCTCCATTTTCTGAATAATAAGATTATTTTCTTGTTTGTGGGTTATTTTCTAAGTCTCAGGTTGCGCCCTCATCAGTGTCACATTCTATGCTTTGGATTGATAGTTTGATTAAAAAAAAAAAATGAATTTCATGAAGTTTTGACCAAGTTAAGGTGGTTAGACAGACAAGTTTTTATATTTTTTAAAAGTTGTAATAAAAAATTCATAATTAATTATTTTCTTGGAAAAAAAATTACAAAATATATGCATCACATCGGGACATGAGTCCTCTACTTATATATAAAATCTTATAAAAAAATATTATCATTTTATTGTGGTTAGGGTGGTCAGACAGACACCTACTTCTTATTTTTTCCCTAAAATTTAAGTGCTACTGCATTGAAATTTCAAATTTTCACCAAATAGCTTTTTTTTTATTTTAAGAAAACCTAGTAGTTTAGAAACTACATTCAATTTGCTATAGATTCTAATCTTACATATTTTTGAAATAATATAGATAACTTATTCAAATTTTTACGTCAAGTTGCCTAACTCTGATTTTTCTAAATTTTTCGCTACTTAAGGGCTTGTTTTTTCCATGATGATCCTGCACATACCCATCAAAGGTGTTGTTTCACAACTTATAAAAGTGTAAACTACATTAATATTAAATTATGAAGGTTCCTTTCATTACACTCATGCTATCTAAATAAAAAAAGGTCTAAATTACATTAATATTGTTTTCTAAAATTGGAGGTTGGAAAACATTGGGTGTTATGAAACCTTGAACCCACATACTATCCTAAAACCCTCTACACATAACACTCCAGTTGGTTATTCACCCCTTGGGTCAATTTTTTTAGTTTCATGTATCCCACACCTAAAACTCATCCCTGAGCTCTCCACCCTTGAGCTTTGAACAAGCACAAAGAAATAACTTACAACCCATTGTGTTTTCTAACCTACCATTATTTTGTGCATTTATTTTTCAATCATATGAAGAAATTGAAATGAAATTTTTACTCTAACAGTTGTGATACATTTTGAAGGTAAATTTCATTGCATTATTACTATGTAAATAACAAAAGGTTTTGATTGCATTCATATTGTTATGTAAAATTGTAGGTTGGAAAACACTAGGTGTTATGAAACTTGCAACACACATACAATTGTAAAACCCTCTACATGTAACAACCCAATTGGCTAGTCACCCCTAAGGTCAATTTTATTAGTTTTATGTATCCCCCACCTGCAAATCCTCCCCAAGCTCTCCACCTTTGAACTTAGAACAAGTAGAATGCAATCATTCACAACCCACTGTGTTTTTCCAACTTGCGATTATTTTGTGCATTTCTCTTTCCATCACATGAGGAAATTGAAATGCAATTTTTACTCTAAGTAACAATTGTGGTAAATTTTGAAGGTTCCTTTCATTACATTCATACTCTATAAATAACAAAAGTTTTTCATTACAATCATATTTTTTATGCATAATTGGAGGTTGGAAAATATTGGGTGTTATGAAACATAAAGCCCACATACTATTATAAAGCCCTCTACATGTAACAACCTAATTGGTCAATCACCCCTTAGTTCAATTTGGTTAGTTTTATGTTTTCCCCATTTTCATCTCCTCCCCAAACTCTCCATCCTTGATACTTGAACAAGCACAATGAAATAAATCACAACTAACTATGTTTTCCAACTTGCAATTATTTTGTGCATATATTTTCCAATCTTATGAAGAAATTGAAATACAATTTTCTCTCTAATGATTGCCGTAAATTTGGAAGGTGACTTTAATTATTTTTTCTGTCTAAATAATAAAAAAATTCCATTACAATTATACTATCTATGTAAAATTGGAGGTTGGAAAACAATAGGTGCTATAAAACCTACAACCCACATACTCTTGTAAAACCCTCTACACATAACAACCCAATTGGGTAGTCACCGCTTAGGTCAATTTGGTTAGTTTTATGTATCCCCCACTTCCAACTCCTCCTTGAGCTCTCCACCCTTGAGCTTTGAACAAGAACAATGAAATAACTCACAACCCACTACATGTTTTTAACCTGCGATTATTTTGTGCACTTATTTTTCCATCATATGAGGAAATTGAAATATAATTTTTACTCTAAATAAAAATTGTGGTAAATTTTAAGGTGCCTTTCATTACATTCATACTCTCTAAATAACCAAAGGTTTTCATTACAATCATACTATCTATGTATAATTGGAGGTTTGAAAACACAGGGTGTTATAAAACCTGCAACCCACATACATTGTAAAACCCTCTACACATAGCAACCCAATTGGTTAGTCACACCTCAAGTCAATTTGGTTAGTTTTATGTTATTTCCACCTAAAAATCCTCTCCAAACTCTCCACCCTTAATCTTTGAACAAGCACAATGAAATAACTGACAACCCACATTGTGTTTTTCAACCTGCAATTATTTTGTGCATTTATTTTGCAATCATATGAAAAAATGAAATGAAAATTTCACTCTAACTAAGAGTTGTTATGAAATTTTAAGGTGAACTTTATTACATTCTTAATGTCTACAAAACAAAAGATTTTCATTGCATTCATACTATTTTGTGAAACTGCAAGTTGGACAATAGTAGGTTTTATAAACCTTGCAACCCACATTGTTTTAAAACCCTCAACATGTAACGACCCAATCGGTTAGTCACCCCTCAAGTAAATTTTGTTAGTTTTATGTATCCCTCAATGAAAAATCCTCCTTGTGCTCTCCACCCTTTCACTTTGAACATACATAATGAAATAAGTCACAACCCACATTATGTTTTCCAACCTACAATTATTTTGTGCATTTATTTTTCCATCATATGAGGAAATTGAAACAAAAATTTTAGTCTACCTAATACTTGTTATAAATTTTGAAGGTGTATTTCATTACATTCATACTATCTAAATAACAAAACTTTTTCAAGACATTCATACTATTTTGTGAAATTGTAACTTGCAAAACATTGGTTGTTATGAAACCCGCAACCCACATACTATTGTAAAACCCTCTACAAATAACAACCCAATTGGTAGTCACCCCTACTGGTCAATTTGATTAATTTTATATATCCCCCACCTACAACTCCTCCCTGTTCTTTCCACCCTTTAGATTCAAACATGAATGACATAACTGGCAACCCACATTGTGTTTTCCAATCTGCAATTATTTTATGCCTTTTTTTCAATCATATGAAGAAATTAAAATCCAATTTTTACTCTAACTATAAGTTGTTAAAATTTTTAAAGGTTCCTTTCATTACATTCATAGTGTCCAAATAACAAAAGTTTCTCAATACATTCAGGTTAATAAAATTCTAGCTTGCAAAACACTGGGTGTTATGAAACCTGCAACCCACATACTATTTTAAAACCATTTACAAGTAAAAACCCAATTGGTTAGTCACCACTCACCTTAATTTGGTATGTTTTATGTATCCTCCAACTGCAACTCTACCTCGTGCTCTCCAACCTTTAGCTTTGATGCGCAAAATGAAAAAAAATCACAACATAGAGTGTTTTCCAACCTACAATTATTTTATGCATTATCATATTTAAACACATCTTGAAAAAATACTTATTAGAATTTAGAATGAATATATTACTCACGTTAGCCTCCAATGCTTGTGGGTGCACAAAATCTAGAGAAAGGGATAGCTTCTCGTGGAAGCCACCAGGCTAGCGAATTTTATGGTGCCTCTCCTTGAGCTATATTACTATCCACTCTAGGAATAAATATAAAACATAGCCTTTCATGTCTTGTACACAATATAAGAATTTCTTACCATCTACCAAATAAATCTTAACATTACCCCATACTTGTTTATATTTCTCCTTTAAATGAATTAGAGTATGTTTCTTGTCATCCTTCATCATAGTGTAAGTATTCTCTTTATACAAATGTATGAATTTATTATCATACTACCATGGCCTATATTCCCAACAATTAATGACATATCTTTAAACATAATGCAATACTTCCTCATGATATGTACCAATATTAAATTTTAACAAACACTACTCACTTAATAGCACCTTAAATGTTATTTTTACTATTGTGAAAATTTATATGGATTTGGATATTCTAACCTTTTCAATTTTAACTTATCAACCATCTCTTTTGGTGCTAAAATATCTTTACTACCATTGTTTATGATGAATTTAAATAGTTACACTTATCTTTAATCTTGCATATATTTCTAAATAGACTTCTCATTTGTACTAGTTATTTATCCATACCATCATTGTTTAACAACTCTTTTCATGATAAATGACTCACCTCTCTCTAATTTATTTATTGGGATTTATCACCTTCTTAACTCTTCATAAGCATTGTAACTCTTGTGCAACCTTTAGATATTCTACCAATACTCCATTTTCTTTGGAAACATTCAAATACTCTATGTCTTTCTATTCCACGTCTAAAATAAGATCATATGGGTAGTTCACTACATCTATCATATCATCATCCATCTATCTAATATCCATCTATTATTTTATTTCATTATGAACTACTACTTCCTCTTTCTTTAATTTCTTTATTGTAAGGTCTTTCAAAACCATCTTCATTCCTCTCTTTGTAGTTTTATTTTGTATCTATTCTACATTCTCAAATATTTTCAACTTCTCTTCTTCCTTTAATATAAATTTATATGCTTCTTTAATTGTCATTTGTCTTACCATACTCAATTATTCTTGAATAGATCCTCTTAATCCACTTATCTATCAAAAACATTTTTTTCTACTTATTTATTTCTAGTCCCAATTATTATCTTATAGAATCTTTAGTATATATCCTTACATTCTTATTCTTTTATAACATTTTTTTGTAAAATTTAAAAGAATTCTAAATGGTAATCAATTTTTATAAGTTTACTCTTCAACTTTAAAATTATTCTATCATGTCTCTCTCTATATAATCCCCATCTCTCCATTCCTTTCCATTTATACTTATTCTGACCATATTGCAATATATTATTTCAATTTAGTCTAAATAATCCTAACCCTCTTAGGATCTACAATTTCCTCATACACAAGATAATTTTTAAGGTAACTTCTATAACCATTCAATTATTTCAAATTCAAACTACCAAAATAAGTAGCAGTATAAATTTTAGGTCCCTTATAATTTTTTGAAATAGATTTCAACATCTTTTAAGAAATTATATCTTCCTCTTCTTGTTCATCCACAACTTTCAATAAATAGTGTATTCTCTCAATTGTTTATTCTTCTTTTAATTTCTTATTCATCACTTTAATCATATCTAAGTTTATTATCTCTTCTATATTCTTTTATACATCCAACCAATCCACACATTCCTCATAATCTCAAACATTTCTTCTATATTTTTAGAAATATTAGCATGTTGGACTCTACTCACTCTTCATGGAGGCATCTTATCTATATATTACAATAAAAAATACCTCAAGTTCAATGATCTATTTACAAAGTGATGCAGAACCAAGGTGGAAATAAACTTGAAATTAAAAATAACAGATGTTCAACCCAAATTTCAAGGCAAATCAAAATAACTTCACAAATCCACTTGTTAGATGCATTCTTTCCACCAACACAGCCAAACAGCTTCAAGGGACTTTTCACCCAACTTTCACAAAAGACTTTACAAATAAATAATTGATTTAGACACCCATTAAGGACTTACACAACATAATTCAAGATCAGATATAACTCCTTTGGACCAATTTAGACTTCCAATACACTCACCATGGGAAAAACAAGGAAAAGAGGTCAATTTAACAAAGGAAGTACCCTTCAAACTTATCCAATCACCTTTAAACCTTGGGGAAGCAAATTAAATGTCCCAAAACCACAGAATCCACAATTGGTTTGCACCTGTACGGCCAGAAACACTTCCAACTCAAAAAACCTCCTTTTCTAATGCAAAAACAAGGGTTTTGTCAAAATCTTCATTCCCAAACTTGAATAAACAAATAAATGGTCCAAACACCTTTCATAGGGTCTGCCTTGACATTTTAAATGCTTACAAACTCAAATTCATCAATAATTCATTGAAAATCACTTCAAAACCATCACTTTTCAAGGGAAAAATTGCATTTTCAGCCCTAGGGCATCACATATTCACCACAAATATTATTTATTTTGATGAAAGATTAATTGGAACATCTAAAATAAGAAATTTTGAGCCAATCCACCAAGTTACAGGAGAAAAAAGTGGGTGGATTGGTCAAAATCTCATTTTTTTTGCCTTCAAAGCCCTTAATGCAAGGAAAACAGGGTACTTGTAGCAAATTTTGAATTTCTCTCACAAAACAATGAATGAGAACTCCAAATTAAAAGAAGATGAAATTAAACACATATACACACATTCAATGAAGTTTTTAGAGCATTATGAGACTGTACAAGTCCGTACAGTAGTAAAGAATTCTGTAAAATAGTGAAAAAACATAGAAAATGCACCAAAAAATGTGGTATTCTTGTTGTGTGAGTTTTTTTTACACCTCCATCAAAATTTATTCAAGACTTAGAAGGAATATTATAACATTTACAAGCCATAACCACCTCCAAAACAACCAACTTGCACCTAATCACCCTTTAAATGACTCTAATTTTGCAAATCAACACAATTTTGACAACATTTGCAATATTTTGCATTTTTGCCATTATTGAACTTTTAAGACTCTAAATACCTTTAGACACCTTAAATATGGTCATTTAGACCTTATTTAACTCTTATTAAGACTTCTAGACTCAAAACAAGAAAATCCCTTGATTTACCCAATTTGACAGCTTTCACAATTTTGACAAATTTTTCAAGTTTTTACATTTTTTCCAATTTCCTCATGGAACAAAGATGAAAACACCTTGAAATGACCCTTTTAACCTTTTTAAATCCTATTATAGACACCACAAGGTGTTGGTACCCCTGCACCACAAATTCCCTTGTAAATTACCTCAAATTTGATGGTATATTTAAAGTATTCCTTTTCAAACTATATGAGGTTCAACAATATATTTATAAGCATAATTCTTTAACACCTACCCAATTAAAAATATTAGAAGATATAAGTTAAAATATAATTTCAATGGATGTCCTTGGGATTTAAAACCACTACTTTGATACCATGTGATAGAATTATGACTAGAGGATCTAGTTAAGGATTATCCAACCATACAATCAATTACACAAACACTCGCAATAGAATTTGATGACATAATAGAGTGATCCCACAATATTGTTTCACAATGTTTGGCCAAAATGGACATTGGACTAATTTTTTAAAATAATTCTTCACTTTTGGGCACCCATAGCTATTAAACCATGAGGAATTTGAAGATGATGCAAACTAGTGAATTCTAACATTTTTTCTGTAGATTCTATATATATATATATATATATATATATATATATATATATATATATATATATATATATATATATATATATATATATATATATATATATATATATAAAATGGAATCAAATTGCATTTATTTTTCTATCTCCTTCAAAAACTAGTTTTTAACAGTAAACACCATTTTTAAAGAGTGATGTTCACCATAAAAAACATAACTTTTGTTTTATGAAGGATAAAATACTATTTTTTTCGAATTTAGCTTTGTAACCATGATATCTAGCATGTTCATTTGGTTTCATAGTGTTGTATTGAATATTTTTTTCTTAATTAAGTTTTGAAGCCAAACTAACTACAATTTAGACATAGGCAGGCCATATACAACATAACTTTTTTTGTATGTATCAAAATTCTTTTTTTTGCTAGATCAAGGACATCAATACCTAGCACACACATATTTTTTAGATGTTTTTTTTATAATCTACTATTTTTCTACATGTGCAGAATAGAGACTTGATTTTCAATGAAAAACCTATGTTTAATTAAACTAAAAAAAAATTAATGAAACCAAAATATATTAAAATTATATTTGATGGATAGCTCATTCTGAAGACTACCATCATCCAGTTGGGTCTGTGAAGTTTCCTCCATTTTCATCCTCAACCTAAGCTTGGAAAGGAAAATTTTTTCAAAAAAAATGCTAGAGGAGAGGGGGAAGGTAAAAAAAGGGGGGTTCGAGTGAACCCCCCTTGTTTTGCAAATTTTGCTTTTTTTCCTTAAAAAATAATAAAAAAGTGCATGACATCACAAAGGGATTTGCTTCGAAAAGGGGTTTAAGAAAACCCCTTTTAGGGTTCATGCGAACCCCCCCTTCGAGTGAACCCATAAAAACCCAAAAAAAATTCTTCAAAGCATTTTTGCAATTTTTCTTCCTCAACAAAATTGTAAACCAGTATTGTGGGTTTATCCAATACATTAACAAAAATATGAATTATTAATTTTCATATAATTACATTTACTATCTTTCCTCAAGGGCTTACAACATGAGACCTTGACCTTTAATGAATCACATACACAACCATTGTATAGATCTTTTGAGTTGATATGTGATACAATACTCTTCACAATGTGCTACTAAAATTCAACAATATTAACAAACAATATCTTTTGGAGCTATTAAAAAACCACCTTTGAGTCATGACCAATGATATTTATATAATGAGTGCATGAAATTATTTTGAATTTTAACGTAATGTACACCAAGCATTTGTATGTAGCAAATGAAATGAAAGGATTCTTAATATGAAACCATGAATTCAAGAACTTTAACATTGTTAAAGATTGAAAAAATACATAAAGACACACCAAGATATTAAATAAACTATTGGATGAAGTATCATAACAACCAATGACTAGATTTGAGGAATCAAATTTCATTAGTGTAGAATCAAACTACGATGATCCATGATATATATTATAATGCTTTGGAAATGTTTTTTTCTTCTATAGAAATAACTATTATGATACAATACAATATTCATTGTAGAACTTTTAATATGTTGAAATGATGATTTTTTCCATTGAAGTGAAAATGTCCTCTACAACTCATGTGTCATCCATTGAAGTTCCTAGCAATCCTTTTTTATGAGTCCCATTGCATACACCCCAATTTTTCCCTTCCATCCATCAAGGAAGGAAATCTTGGGAATCCCATCTTCTAAAAAAATTTGCATTCCTAAACAAAGATAAGAAAGAAGATTAGATTTAGAATACAATGAATCTTGTGAGCAATAGTAATTTGAATCCAACTAATAAGCTAAGAGAAAAGTGGGCTTTTTATTGGGGTCATTTATTTACCTTTAACCAAGAGGGCACACTACTTCTATATCTAATCGCAGTATCAAACTTCTCTTCTTTCCCATCTACGAATTTGGCTCCACGAGGTGTGAAACTTTCTATTAGTGGTAATACCTATAAAAATATAGATTCATAAACCATTCCACTACTCATTATAATACAACCATAAAAATAAAATAATTAGAGAGAGAAATGGAAATTTTGTGTACCTTGATTTATTGAAAAAATTTGAACCCATTCCAGAAAACATAGACCAACAATAGCATGATTAGATCTATTATCTAGTTTTGCACATTGAAAGTCATACTATATTCTCATGCCAAAATACTATTCATAATTCAACAAACATATAATCACTATTTCTAAAGACATCAACACTTCCAATGAGGTTTTGCACACTTTAACCCAACATAGCATTCATCTCGACTCTAATTTATATGCCCTGCATCTACAAAACACAAAGACATTGTCACAAGGTAGGAAACTACAAGCCCAAAAACTCATTTTTGAATATTATTAAGACACCTTATTAGCAACCAAACTAGTAAATCAGATAATTAGAGAGAGAAATGGACATTCTATGTACCTAATTTGATCTGTACAACTAGCTCCCAACCCTTTTATCTTTACATTTGGTTGCAATAATTTGTAGTTCTCACTCAATTTAATCCTTTTTAGATGACCCTTGAGATGGTGCTTGATATCATTAGAAACTCTATTTTTCCTTTTATTTTTAGAAAGTACTACCCTTTCAGCCATATTTTTCCTTTTGCAATTCTACTGTGCTCGGTATTTATTTTTGTGCAAGCCAGACGATAAAAAACATAGATTTTTTTCTTTAGAAAATAAAAAGATTCAAAGATACTTACAAATGGCCACCACCCACCTTCTATTTGTGTGAATGATGAGAGAGGAAATGATTCTGAAAATGATAAATCCACCATAAATTTCAAACATAGGAGCTTGTTATAATATTTCATGCCTTGGACAACAATGAAGATTATATAACGAACATAAAATCACCACCATCTACCAGATTATATAACCCATTTTGTACTTACAGTACTGCAAACTATGAACACATTCTATCCTTCAAATTCCTCCCTAGTTTTATGCCTCCTTGCAAGAAAAATGAATCCCTAGAATTTGTGCAGATTTTGCATGTTTGGGGTTTTAGCACCAATGATATCGATCATTTTAAATCTCTCGATTTAAAAATCCCACTCTTTTTTGGAGAATTTTGAAACATCTATCTCCATATCTATCGAACGTGGCTAAATTGTAGACAAAACACACCCCTGTACATACAAAAATGCATAAAAACATACATAACAACATACATGGAAACATACATAACATGATCAGACGATGTAGTGCAGGGCCCGCTAGACAGATGATAAAAGTATTAGAATTAGTAGACGGAAGGAAATGTCACAGTGAGGAAAGTGAGGAGGTGTCCCATCGTCAAATTACATCGATGTTTTTTTCCTTGTGCGAGAAGCTATCCATTACCTATGGGTGAGAAGGGAGTTGATGTGATTAAGACATGCGTTTTAAATTGTAACAATGACTATTATTGGAAAACACTCTGCGTTCTGGGTTTTCTCATTCTGTAGGTTGAAAGTGAAATGTTGGAGAGCAAGGGTGCATTGCAGGTGGGGGGGAAGACCAACCGACTTGAGGTGAGAGGTTTTTCACCGACTGTATGTAGATAGGTGCCATTTTTTATGTTTTAATGTATGGTTTCATGCATTTTTGTATGTACATAGGTGTGTTGTTGTTGTGGGTTGTAGGTTTCTCAGTGTTTTGAGAACCTGGAATTTTAGAAAATAGTATGAATTTCTTCAAAATAATTTTTTATTAAGACTATAGGAATGTAGTGAAATGTAGACTTTTTTATAAACACCCATTATTTTCAAACAACCTTTAACACTCTGTGTTGTGAGCTCTTTCATTCTACAAGTTGAAAGTGAAAGGTTGGAGAGTGGAGTTGCAAGTGAAAGGTTGGAGAGTAGGGGGAGACTAAAAAAACATCTAAAGTGAGTTGAGGGGTTTCTAATCATTTGAGTTGTTAGTTGTAAAGGGTTTTAAAACATTATGAGGGTTTTTGTTTGTAAATTGTTTTCAAACTTTAAGTGGGTTGCAGGTTTTGTAAAACCCAGTGTTTTACATCTTAGAATTTTACAAAAGAATATGAATGCCTTCAAAATATTTTGTTATTTAGACCTTAGGAATGTAATGATAGGAATTGTTTTATAAACACCCATTATTTTCCAAGAACCATTAACACTCTATGTTTCACCACTTTCAACAAGTCTACTCATTATTGGCTATAATGGCAATAAATAGATGTTCTTTCTATTTGTAATGTACACATACATATACAAGCTTAAAAACCATGAGGGTTTGGGTATATTATGATGTGGATTGTATTTTTATAAACACCCAATTTTTCCCATTTCATTGCATTGCACATTTTCAAATTTAAATCATTACTTCACATTACATAACTAATAAGTAGATGTTGATAGATAGATGAAAATTTAAATTACAATATAGTTTTTTTACAAAGTCAACCAAAAAGAAGTTATGCAATTACTTCACATTGCATAGCTAATAACTATACCCACAACTATAGGGATCTCCACTTCCGCAACCAAGTATTGTTCTTAAATATATTAATTTCTTCATTCTAGAGTGATAATTGCAGCGGTCAGTTGCATTTTTTTGTCATGGAATTCCATGAGGCCACATTTGTTTGAGGTATTTTTTCAATCAGTTCACTACCTTGTCTATGAAAGCACAATAGTAAGCATAATAGTAAGAAACAACATAGACAAGGAAGTGAACTGTTTGAAAAATTGGCTGAAAGAAATGTGGTCTCATGGTCAATGGAATGCCATGCCAAGCCATAGACAAGGAAATGAATCATTTCTATGTATGATTTCTTATCTATGGCTTGCCACTATGTTTTGGAAGACATACTAATCTCCCACTATTTTTTCCAAAATAATTGTAGATAGTTAGAGTGATTAGTGCAGATATATGATGATAATTAGAGTGATATTTGTAGATGGAGACCCCCCAACCAAATTTTGTTCAAAAATGGGAAACACCTTATTTAACAAGCAATGTAGTTTGGCTCACAAATATATATTTTCATCTTGAATAGATGTATCAACAATATATTATGAAACTATACCCACAACTATAGGGAACTCCGCCTATGCAACCAAATACTATTCTCAAAGATATTAATTCATTCATACTAGAGTGATAATTGCAGCTACCAATTGCATTTGTTTGTCATGTAATTCCAAGAGACCAAATTTATTTGAGGAATTTTCTCAAACATTTCATTTCCTTTTCTATGAAAGCATATTATTAAGCATAATAGTAAGCAACAACATAGACAAGGCAGTGAACAACTTGAAAAATGACTCAAAGAAATGTGATCTCATGGTGATTGGAATGCCATGACAAGCCATAGACAAGGAAATGAACTTTTTGTAAGTATGATTGCTTATCTATGGCTTGCCATTGTGTTTTGGCAGACATATACTCACCTCACACTGTGTTTTCCAACTTGCAATCATACAATGCATGTATATGGTTGTTGGAAAACATTGTGTGTTTACTATCAAAGCATAATAGTAAATCTAGATTGCCATGGCATTCCAACACCATGGTGATTTGAATGACACATGTGTGACAAGTTATGGAAAAGGAAATGAACTATTTCTATGTATGATTGCTTATCTATGGCATGTCATTGTGTTTTAGAAAACATATACTCACCCCACACTATGTTTTCAAACTTGTAATCACACTATGCATTTATATGGCTTTTGGAAAACATTGTGTGTTTAGTATCAAAGAATAATAGTAAATCTAGATTTTCATGGAATTCCAACATAATGTGGGTTGGAATTCCATGACAAGCCATAGACAACGAAATGAATTTTTTCTATGTATGATTTCTTATCTATGGGTTGCCATTGTGTTTTGATAGACATATACTCACCTCACAATGCGTTTTCCAACTTGCAATCGTATTGTCCATGTATATGCTTGTTGGAAAAAATTGGGTGTTTACCATCAAACCATAATAGTAAATATGGATTTTCATGGCGTTATAACACTATGGTGATTGGAATGCCATGACAAGCCATAGACAGGGAAATCAAGTATTTCCAAGTATGATTTCTTATCTATGGGTTGCCACTATGTTTTGGCAGACATATACTTACCTCACATTGTGTTTTCCAACTTGCAATCATATTGTGCATGTATATGTTTGTTGGAAAACATTGGGTGTTTACTATCAATACATAATAGTAAATATGGATTGTGATGACATTGCAAAACCATGGCGATTGGAATGCCATGACAAGCCATAGACTAGGCAATGAACAATTACTATATAACTAATTTTATTGCTTGTTTATGGCTTGTCATGGAATTCCAAGACCATGGTGTTGGAATGTAATGAAAATCCATATTTAGTATGCTTTGATATATTTTTTCAACAATCCATATTTACTATTTCGCCGTGGTGTTGGAATGCCATGACAATCCATATTTACTAGTATTCTTTGATAGATTTTTTGCAAGAATGTGTAGCTTGTTCAAAAGAACACATTTTAGGATTTTAGCCATAACAATAAGGTAGTGAACTATTTGATAAAATGCTTTGGTAGACATGTGGGTAAGTGCAAAAAGATGGTTCCCAAAAAGGGGGCTTAAGTGGCCACTTTTTTTCTAAAATCAGGAAATATTGACCTTGGACATGAAATTGAGGATAGTTACACTCAAAATTTTGAGATGGAACAAAAAAAAGGATCAAAGTGCTCTGAATCCACTTTATAAACTACTAATTTATTTTGGAAATGGTTGAGATTAAGGTGTTTAAAAGAGAGATGTATAGAAATTGGTGTTGTTTTTGTCAGAAAAACATAACATAGCAACTCTTGTATGTTCATAGTACAATGATTTTTTTTTAGTATTTTTCAAATCGCTACGGTGAGAAGTTAGCTAACATTATGTAGTTGATGCACAATTTTTTTGATAATTTTTTAATTAATATTTGATTTTTTACTAATTTTATAAGTGGACACTTCCTGAAAAACAAAATTTTGGTCGTGCTACCCCTACAAATTTTGGGAACTAATTGATTTAAAAAAAAAAAATTGTAGAATGGAGTCTAGTTTCTAAAAATGTAATTTATTTGAAAATTTGATGAACAGTTAATTTATATCAAAAAAGTACCAAACATTTCTTTTTCCATAAAAGAGACACACAAACAAAAGAAATTATGGATGAAAGGCTTAACATTATCAAAAAGTGAAAAAAATTACATTGTTGGATAGCTAAGAGAGAACCTAACATTACCCAAGTGTTCTATTTTTTTGACATTGAACCAAGTGCAATCCTAATGGTGAGCACGAACTCGATTATGTGAAATATTGTAGAATTTCCAAAAACACATCTCTGGTCATTGGGAATACCCTCCAATCCTTTGGGTTGGTATTCCAAGGAAAATGCCAAGCCCAAGGCTTGGGGATTCCCAAAGGAAGATATAATGTGCACACGTTATAACACGCTCATGTTATATCTTATTTTTGACATGGTTTTTTGCATTTGTGGAGAACATGTCTAGCAAGACATAATGTGAGAATAGTATAATTTTCTCATGTTATGTCTTACTTTATGTTAAATTCTACTCTATTGAATGTATGTTTATATATTTGTATGTTTGTATGTACATGCATGCTTGTATGTATGTATGTATGCATGCTTGTATGTATTATTGTATGTATTCCTGTATGTATGCATGTATGTATCAATGCATGTATATTGTATGTATGCCTATATGTATGTAAGATTGTATCTACACGTACATGTATTCTTGTATGTATGTAGGATTTTATGTACATATATATTATGCTTTTATGTATGTAAGTATGTATGCATTTATGTATGTCTTTAGAGGGAGGGATAATTTTAAGAG
>VDFB02000015.1:147349787-147402842 GCA_007258455.2 Sequoia sempervirens
CCTAGAGTGGGACCCAGTCGCCATGGGTGGCAAATGAGTCCCTCTTGGCACAAAATTCAAAATAAATTTAATTTTCTTTCGGGTTTTCATTCATTAAGACCTTATGTCATCCTGTGATGTTGTATTCTTGGGTAATTATAGCATAAGTGTGTATAAATAAGTTTTTTCCATCCATTTTAACCCCCATTCATCCTAATTCATTCAAGCATTCAATCTCATTCATCCACTTAAGCATCATAGCATCATTTGATCAAGCAATTATAAAGCATCTTGGAGCAACCATTAACATATATTCAAACTTCAACAACAAGGGTTTAGTGAGTTTAGGACATTTTCATGTTTTTTATTCATCATTCCTTGTTTATTTCATTTCATTTCCTTATCAAGGGTTTGATTGTCAAAGTGGGATTTGACCAAGGAAAATCCCTATACTCTAACCCTTAACCATTTTTCCCCTTTTTGCACATGTGTTTGTAGGTCTTGTAGGAAGATTTTTCAAAGAAATAGGTGTTGAAAAGTGGTCAACAAGTCATCAAAGTGATTCAAGTCAACCAAACCCTAATTCAAGCTTGGAGACAACATTCATCCCATTTTCTACAGATTTGATTCTGTTAACCCGACAAGAAGACAAGTATAGATCTGGACCCACAAAGTTGACCCCTGAACTTGCAGATTTTTGGAGGAGGAATGATTTTCCATCAGTGACGAATGAGTCCCACTGCCAGGATGGAAAAGTTGATTTCATCATATTTCAGTTCTTGACAGTCAGAAACCGATTCTGATAAAGTTTACCAGAAGAACTTGGACTAATTCGCCATCAGTGGTGAATGAGTCCCACTGGGCATCAATAGTGATTTTTGTCATATTCCAAAACCTTCTAGCATCAACATTCCATCTCCAGGTGCACTCTGTTAAGTCTCATTCAATTTTGTTTTCATTTGTGCATGTTTCTAGTTCATTTTTGCATCACACTATGTTTTCAAACACTTCGTATTTCATTAGTATTGCATAAATAATCAATCAATTTTATCAGTTTAATGCATTTAGGACATTTCATTTAGGTATAATTCAATCATACATTATTTTTAGTGAACCACCATATTTTTTTGGCCTATCTCTCTCCTTTTAGGTGAAAAACCCTAAGAGTGCAAGAGATGTACATAGCCACCACAAAAAAATTTTGGTTCAGAGAGAGGGAGAGGGGGTAGGAGGGGGAGACTTGAGAGAGAGAGAGAGGGAGGGAGTGGGAGAGAGATAGAGGGTAGAGGATAGAGGTTATAAGGGTTAAGGGTAGAGGGTGAGGGAGGAGAGATAGGGAGTGGAGAGAGAGAGAGAAAGAGAGCTGGGAGAGGGAGAGGGATAGGAGGGAGAGACTCTGAGAGAGAGAGAGAGAGAGGGAGGGAATGGAGAGAGGAGAGATTTAAGCAGAGGATAGAGGGTGATACAAGCTAAGGGGTAGAGGGTAGGAGGTGGAGAGAGACAGAAGGAGGAGGAGAGAGAAAGAGAGCTGAGAGAGGGCAGGAGGAGAGACTCTGAGAGAGAGGGAGGGAGGGGGGAGAGAGAGGAGGGTAGAGGATAGAGGGCATAAGGGTTAAGGGCAAAGGGTAAAGGGGGAGAGAGATAGAAGGAGTGAGGCGAGAGAGCTGGAGAGGAAAAGGGGCAGGTGGGAGATAATTGGAGAGAAAGAGAGAGGGGGAGGGAGTGGGAGAGAGATAGTGGGTATAGGGGTTAAGGGTAGAGGGTAGAGGGGAGAGAGATAGAATTAGGGTATAAGGGTCGAGGACCTATAGGGTTGATGGTTTAGGGTTTAGGGTTTAGGACCTACATATGGTTGAAGAATTATGGTTGAAGGATTAGGGTTGAGGGTCCAATGTATAGGGTAGAGGGTATCAGGGTTTAGGGTTTGACGACAGAGGGTAGAAGGTTTAAGGGTTTAGGGTTGAGGGTAGAGGGTTTAGGGTTTGAGGGTTTAGGGTAGAGGGTTGAGGGTTGAGGGTTTAAGGGTAGAGGGATTAAGGGTTTTTGGTTGAGGGTAAAGGGTATAGACAAAAAGAGAGAAAATATATTTATAAAAAATCAACTTTCTCATAATGCGAGCACGGTTTGAAGCAGTAGAGATATGGCCTTTTTTAGCAAGAAATAACATGCTCGCATTATAACGTGAGAATTTTATAATGTGAGGGCATTTTGGCTTGCTCTAAAAATGGTAAAAAATACAATATAACCATGATCTCAAGGCCCACATTCTACATATTCTCTTGGTTCTATGTGTTCTCTAACAAAGAGTAGCTTTTTTATGATGTGAATTGTGCATGCATTATTTGCACATTCCACCACCTTTTTCATGATCTTTCCACCATATTTGCATGAAATAGCATAGTTTTCACGTTTAAAGGCATATAATATCTATTCAAGTCTGAATTCCATTCAAAAGTGATATACAATTGAAGTTTGGAGGGTAACAATCTTTTGAAAAATTCAAATTGTTGAGTTTGAAGAAAGAAGAAGCAAAGGCTACATAATTGGATAGAACTCCTCCATTTGAAACTCTGGTTTCTTAGGTATGTGAAGTATTTACACATTTTATTTCATTCTATTATGGCTTGCTTTCATTTTTGTTATTTTGCATATTCCATGTTGATCATTGTTTGTTTTTCATTTTAACCTTAGTTTTTCAATGCACATTTTAAATTACACAATTCTATACACTTTTCAATCACATTTTTAAACCACACCTCTTTGATACATTTCGTTATTTAACAATTGACTTACCTTGTGTATGCTTCCACATTTTTTATACACATATATATGACATAAGTTATAAGGAAGTAAAATAAAACAACATTTCTCAATCCTTTATTATGGATGTGCATACCACTCTCTAAAGCTTTCATTGAGGTATTTTGTCAAACAGTTATACCAAGCAACTGATTTCCTTGTCTATGCTACCAAATTTTCCATACATGTCTCTAAAAAATTGGAATATACTCCTCCCACATTGATAGATCTTTGAAACTATTTTGGTTTTCATCTCTATTTCTAAATTTACCTCATTACTAAACCTACCTCATAACTTATGTTGTGATATATTTTAAATGTTTGCTTGATTAGTCTACCTACAAGGGATTCTAACCCTTCTCTCCATTATTTCAAGACTCTTTATTCAAGGCTAAGTTAGCAACATGGGGAAAGGTGCAACCTGTCTTGCAATCATGGCTCAAAATGGAAGCATGGAAAAAGCATTTGAATTGTTTTACAATAATGTTTTCATATAAATGTATGCAAAATTTGGTAGCATTGACAAGCTATTGAGCTTGGCAAGATAGTGATCTCACTCACTAGCTTGCCAATGCGATAGGGTTGAGAAGGTAGGGGCAATGTTTGCCTCATAGAAATGGGGTCTCACTGTGATGTATATCTCCATGAGACCCCATTTTTATGAGGTATGTGCTGCCCCTACCTTGACGTATATCACCATGAGACCTCATTTTTATTAGGCTTACACTGCCCCTGCCTTCTCAACCTTACTACATTGACAAGCTAGTTAGTGAGCTAGCTTGCCAATGCTCCACTAGCTTACCAATGTGGCAAGGTTGGGAAGGTAGGGGAAATGTATGCCTCATAGATATGGTGTCTCACGGTGATGTAAAAGGAAGTGGTAACCCCACCGACCATATTCATCTTGGGTGGGAGGTAACTTCCTATACCCAGGGGTAAGTTTCATTACCCCTGATAATAGGATTAGATTCCCACTATAGCCCCTCACACCCCACCTGAGAATTCATGTGCCCTATTCAATTCTAGGGGCATCTCCCCACCGAGTAACTCCATCCAATCTTTCTTTTGTTTTCCTGCTTACTACAACTGAGTAGGTGATCGATCACATTATCAATTATCCCAATCCCCGTTAGACCTCTTGTTCATTTAGTACATCACCATGAGACCCCATTTCTATGAGGCATGCACTGCCCCTACCTTCTCAACCCTACCGCATTGGTAGGCTAGTGAGTGAGTTCACTATCCTACCAACGCGGTAGGGTTGAGAAGGTAGGGGCAGTGCATGCCTCATAGAAATGGGGTCTCATGGTGATATACATCACCGTGAGTCCCCAATTCTATGATGCATATGTTGCCCATACCTTTTCAACCCTACCGCATTAACAAGATAGTGAGTGAGCTAGCTTACCAATGCTCCACTAGCTTGCCAAGGAATTTGAATTCACATGCCTTGTCCATGCTTCCATTTTGAGACTATCTTGCAATCATGGCATGCCACATTACCACATTTCTTTAAGGAATTTCATCGAAAAAATTAATGTGACCTTTGTCTATGCTAGAAATACTCTTCTATAGGATGATTGCAAGTATTTTTTATGAAGCTTTGAATGAAATATATTTCATTTATTTGAATGGATATATTTTTTAGGAACTAATATTCGACTCATTACCATGCTACAGGTAAAATTATCTGCCATGTTGAAGAAATAAACAAGGAATAAACTAACAAACAAAGAGTATGAAACTAAAAAAGAAAAGGAGAGAGAATGGGTGGTGGCATATCATGAAAAGAAGAAATTGGATATGATTGACAAAAACAAGCCAATTGAAGAGGAACCTCAACCATCAAAAAGAGAATAGGCATTGGCAGCACAAAGGGCATGAATGCTAAAGCATCATGGTAAGACAAATTCAGATACCATAGTTGTAGACACACCCTCTATCGCAAGTGAATACAAAGGGACACCATTAAGCACAAGTGAATATGGAGGGACATGGTATCTACCACAAGTGAATATGTAGGGACACCATCTACCACAAGTGAATATGGTTGGGCACCATCCATCGCATCTCAAGTTGAGAGTACATCATCACTCGAATTTGACAAAGAAGGTATGCCATCATCCTCATGTGAATTTTTCTGCTACAACAACTTGCACGTTTTGGTATGGCCTGGAAGTGTTAGAATTTGTGCATTGGAATTGATGGAGGAGTGAACTACCTTTCATTTGCATCTTGTCTCATTTCATTTCATTAGGATTTGAGTGAGTTATAGTGTTTTGATACCTTGCTCTGCATCAATATAACTAGCATATAGTCTAAATTAAAAAAACTTCATTTATTAAAACAAATCAACCTAATGATTATATATCAATATCAATATAGCATACCATCTATTGAAATAAACACTTATAATGAGATTTACTTAAATATTTAAATTTATTGCTTCCTTCAGACATTTGTAATTCAAGCAATGTAATCCCTTAACATTCCAAATTGCAAAAGGGCAACAATATTTAATGGCCTATTACCTAGATACCATGTTAGCTATGGGAATTTCATCTGAGGCATCGAGATCATGTAGGGAACCTGTACAATAACCTCTCTCAATTTTTGTTATCTCAGAGTCATTTTTTTGTGGTGTCCAATTTGGACTTGATGGAAAAAGTGTCAATTGCAAGCAATGTAAAGTTGCAAAGTGGTGCAACTTTTGTTCTGCAACTCATGTGACCAAACAAACTATTCCAATGCATTTGAATGGGTACGTTTAAGCTAGGAATGGTCCTCTTTCACACCTAAACACCGAAATCGCTCCAAGCTACGTTCAATCAGATCAATGCCTTAAGAGTCCAAAGTGCAAAAGGGAAGAAATCTTTGACAAGCTATTACTCGAAAACTATGATTCTTAAGAATTATTTGTTTGAGCCTACAAGATCATGTTGGGCCCCTATACAATAATCTCTCTAGGTTTTTATTATCTCAGAGTCATTTTCCCATGGTGTCTAGTTTTCACTTGATGGAAAAAGTGTCAAATGCAAGCAGTGTAAAGTTGTAAAGTGGTGCAACTTTTTTTTTGCAATTCATGTGGAAAAATGAACTATTCCAACACATCCGGATGGGTACATTTACACTAGGCATGGTCCTCTTTCACACCCAAACACGCGGAATATGGTGTATGATGTAACCAAAGGTTGCTTGCACAATCTCCTAGAAGACTTCTCTCTGTCTTCCACCAAGAACCTGACAACTTCAAGGCTCTATTTAGACTTAGATCATTAACTAAGTCTTGCTTCAACTCTTCTCAAATATTTCTCCACTTGTGCTTTACCTTTGGAAGACCAACAACATGTGAATTTGCAAATTTCCTCTCAACACCTAGAAGGATCTAAATGCCAACTTCATCATCTTGCTTGAACTGCTTGTAGGGGTGTTAGAGTCACTATCTCCTTGCATTTCACATTCAACTAAATGCATCTTGGAGGGTCTTTAGTTTTCAAGCTACCCAATCTCAATATTTTGCCTTGAAGAGGCCTATTTCCTTGTAGCCCTTACCAGTCACTTTTTGGCTATTCTTGCTCAAACTTGTCAAACAACCTAGCAAATAAATCTCACTTCCAGGTACCCTTTTCAGTCCTTTAAATGTTTCACAAGGTGTCAGACCCCTGTATCATCCGTACAGTGGATTCCTATAATCTAGGGTAGAAAGGCTAATTGACCTAATTCATAAGGTTTCAAGGATTTCTTGCTGATTCCTCACACCAGTGGATTGTTCAAGCCTCAATCCTTTTCAACATGTCAAAATGTGACTAAGACCTACTTGAAACCGTACTGTTTCTGTACAATAGTTCCTTCCCCTGCCTAAGTTCTCAACTTTTCTCTATCAAACTCCTAACCGGGCAGTCCTAGCTCGCCTAGGGTTTGAGATTAAAAATCATTGCTCCATTCCCTACACTTCCTATTACTAAAAATATACAAACTACTGGCTCCCCTAACATATCCATCCCTCCTCAGGAAGACCCCGTGGTTAGACTTCATGGGGGAGCCATGGAAAAGACTAACTGTTCAGGAAAAGACAGTAAACACCCTAAATCCTAATTTGTTCACACTAGACCCCTAAGTTAAATCAAATGTACTTACTTACAAAAGAAATAATGCTAAAATATGTTGTGTAAACTCATATCCAATGCCCAATCAGTGCATATAAACCATTAGATATCACTGTCACATCAAATCACACGGGATACATAGAAAATGCAGAGATCCTCTATTTCTTCCAAACCAAAATTTGATTACAAAGCATTCTAACTACTCTCTACGAGCCACCACACCTATTTTGAAGCCTTTACCATGCTTTAAGGAAAGTTTCTCGACTCCACATCCCTGATTTCAAGGGAATCCAATATAACTAAGTTGCATGCAATCACACAAAATGTTGCCATGCAATTTTACAACAACTTTTGCAACTTCCATCATTGTGTCATGATCCTAAATCTTAGGACCTCTAACACCTTGCTTCGAGCCAACAATGACCATGTGGTTATAACTCATTTAATGCTTTATATTCTAAAATATGTTGTCCAAAGCTAAATAAAGCAACATTTAACAACATTGAATAAACTAGGATGTCCTAAGTCTTAGTGACTAACTCATCACACAAACAAGACCTTCTAAGGTCCAAATTAAACACACAAACACCCTGACTTGGCTAAGGTTAGGTACAAGCAAAAATTGATGACAAACCACATGGAGGTTAGCCTAGGTGCTCCTGCACCATCCTCCACAAAACAGAAGATTTCAATCCACCCTTGGATTGAGCAAGTTGGGATCAATGCCCAACTTCTTGAACTCTGATTCCTTGATCCACACTACATCTGCATCAGATTGATCATGCCTCTTAATCAGATGTTCTTTGTATTCTTTGGTTCTAGTCCTCTTATAGACCCTAGTATCCAATATCTTGTCAGCTTGCTTGACTGTAACAGTAGGTAATTTAAGTTCTTCCACATCTTGGATGACTTCATGGAGGGTCTGATCCATATTTGGTGGTGGTCCTTTGTAATGGACTAGGTCTACAATGTTAAAAATAGGGGACAGTCCACTATCATCTGGTAGCTGCACCTTAAATGCATTATTTCCATATTTCTCCAAGATAGGACAGGGACCTATCCTCTTCATTTGCAACTTATGAGGAACTCCTTTCTACAGTCTAGACTTGTTCAAATGCACCATTACTAAGTCTCTAACATTGAATTGAACTTCTTTCCTATGCTCATCCACCTTGGTCTTATGTTTCATGGTGTTTTCTACCAATTTTTTTTGACTGTATCATGAATCTCCTGCATTGCATAGGCAAAGTCATCAGCATATCCACTTCCTTTGACTCCATCCTTCAACTCTCTCAGCTCATAGACACCTCTAGGATGTAGTCCATAGACAATTTCAAAGGGACTCTTCCCTGTTGATCTGTTGACATTATCATTATGGCATATTCAGCTTGCCCAATCAATTGATCCCATTATTGACCATACTCCTTGGTCAAGCATCTTAAGAGATTTCCAAGTGTCCTATTTACAACTTCGGTCTGACCATCAGTTTGGGGATGGTATGCAGATCCAAAGGATAAATTAGTGCCCATTCTTTGCCAAAGAGTCTTCCAAAAATGACTCATAAACTTAGTGTCTCTGTCTGATACAATGCTGATTGGTAATCCATGAATCCTTACTATCTCTTTGAAGAAAAGAGAGGCTATTTGACTGGCATCATTGGTTGTTTTGCATGGCACAAAGTGAGCCATTTTGTTGAATCTGTCTACAACAACATAAACACTGTCCATGCCTTGCCTTGTCTTGGGTAACCCAACTACAAAGTCCATACTCAAGCATTCCCATGGCCTAGTAGGGATAGGCAGTGGTTGGTATAGGCCTACATTTGAAGAAGTACCCTTGGCCTTTTGACACACCACACAACTCTCCACATACCTCCTGACATCTAAATTCATTCTTGGCCAATAGTAAAACCTTTGAACCAGTTCCTGAGTTTTAGTGATCCCAAAATGACCACTCAATGCACCATTATGCTTTTCTTGTATCAAGTTCTCTCTAATAGAACCTCTAGGAACACACAGTTGATTCCCTTTAAACAAAAGATCACTTTGCAAAGTATATTCAGCATATTTTCTATGAAAATGATTCTTGTATTCAGCACATACCTTATAAATATCTACAAAATCTTCATCATCTGCATATAGCTCCTTGAAATGATCTATCCCCATGCTCTTCAACTAAATTTCTTGAATGGTGAGGACTCTTCTGCTCAAGGCATCTGCCACTTTGTTGAGAGCTCCTTTCTTATGCTTGATATTGAAGGTGTAAGCTTGCAAGTACTCCACCCATTTCATGTGTTTGTGGCTCAGCTTCTCTTGTGAATTAAGGAAACTGAGTGCTTGGTTTTCTGAATACACTATGAATTCTTTGGGAAGCAAGTAGTGCCTCCATTTTCTTAAAGCCTGGACCAATGCATACATTTCAAGGTCATAAGAAGAATAATTCTTCTTGGCTTCACTTAACTTCTCTGAATGAAAAGCCACCGGTCTGCCCTCTTGACTGAGAACAACTCCAATAGCTACATTGGTTGCATCACACTCAATGGTGAATAGCTTCTCAAAGCTTGGTAACACCAAAACAGGTTGGGTAGCTATCTTTTCCTTCAGCAACTCAAAAATTTTGTTAGCTTGCTCATTCCATACAAACTTGGTTTTCATTCCTCCTTTTATGGTATCCAACATAGGAGCACAAATAGCACTAAACTATCTTATGAATTTCCTATAGTATTGAGCAAGACCATGGAAGCTTCTTACCTCTGTTGCTATCTTTGGAGTAGGCCAATTGAGGATGGCTTCCACTTTGCTGCTGTCCATCTTCAAGTTGCCATGTGATAGCACAAATCCAAGGTACACCAGCTCTATTTTGATGAACTCACACTTTTCTAAGTTGATCATCAACTTCTCCTCCTGTAGCTTCTTGAAAATCAACTCTATATGTTGGAGGTGCTCTTCTCTTGTTCTGCTATAGATTAGTATATCATCAAGATACACCACTACAAACTTGCCAATGTAATCTTTGAGGATTTCATTCATGAGTCTCATGAATGTGGAGGGGGCATTAGACAATCCAAATGGCATTACTAACCACTCATAGAGACCCTCATTTGTTTTGAAATCTGTTTTCCACTCATCTCCCTCATGTATCCTAATTTGGTGATAACCACTCTTTAAATTTATCTTGGTATAGTACCTAGCTTCACCTAGACAATCCATGAAATCTTCAATCCTAGGGATGGGGAACCTATACCTGATTGTTATCTTGTTTATTTCCCTAGAATCAATACAAAGCCTCCATTCTCCTCCCTTTTTAGGTGCTAAGATAGTGGGTACTACACATGGACTAATTCTTTTCCTAATGAGACCTTGGTTTAGAAGTTCTTGAATCTGCCTAGCTATTTCCTATTTTGTTGAGGAGTCATCTTATAGGCTGCTTTGTTTGGTAGGGTAGCTCCTGGTATCAAGTCTATCCTATGACTTATGGCTCTTTTAGGAGGTAATGTTGCTGGTTGACCACTACTTACAATGCCTTCATAGGTCTGCAACAATTTATGTATCTCCTCAGGTAACTCTTGCTTTTCAGCTGCTTTCTCTTTGCTCACCTCCCTTGGCTTGATCATCACTGCATAACCAACTCCTTCTCCTTCTCCTAAGGCTTCCAAGAACTCTTTTTCACCCACCATGAGCAGTTTAGAACCTGCTTTCTGCACCTTTGTATCTTCTAGCAAAGACTGAATTTTGAAGGTTACCTTGTCTTTCTTGAAAGTATATGAGTTCTTTGCTCCATCATGCACAGCTTGGCGGTCAAATTGCCATGGCCTACCTAGGAGCAAGTGACATGCATCCATAGGTAACACATCACACAAAAATTTGTCCTTGTACCTACCAATTGAGAATTCCACCCATGCTTGTTCATTCACCAAGACATGCTGACCTTTATTGAGCCATGTGACCTTGTAAGGATTGTTGTGGGATATCCTTGTCAACTTCAACTTGCTGACTGCCTCCTTTGACACAATATTGTCAGTAGAACCTAAGTCAATGATGACTCTACACACTTTCCCCATCATCTTTCACTTTATCCTAAATAGGAACCTTCTTTGGCTTGGTTCTTCTTTCACCGGTTCCTTGATCAAAGTTCTCCTCATCATGAGGTTCTCACCTTCCTCTGAATTCAATGGCACTTCAGGATGTTTATCTACTACAGCTGTCTCATCATGAACTAGGTTAGTTCTCTTATCTCCTCCATGAGAGGTACTACCTTTCTCTAGACATCTATAGGTCAGGTGTCCCAATTGATTGCAGTGGTAACATTTCATATTGGTGAAATAGTTACCTCTTCCTTGTCCACCACTTCTTCCTCTGGAGCTGAAACCTCTTCCTCTACCACCTCTACTAGAGCTTCCTTCTTGTTGTTTAGAGTATTTGACTTCTCCTTGGGCTCTTGGTTCTGAACCTCTTCCACCATAACCACCTCTTTGTCCTCTGTTGTCTTTCCCTTTACCTCTACTTTTGGGGTTTTGCTCTTGCTTCTTTTTGCCTTTCTCCTCTATCTTTAAGGCCATTTGATAGCATTGGCAGACTGTTTTGAAGTTCACTAGGCTCATGTCTTCTTGGATAGACCACTTAAGCCCATTTAAGTACCTTGCTAGCTTGATGCTCTCATCTTCAACCACCTTTGATCTGAGGCATGATTTTTGAAATTCCTCAGTGTATGTTTGGACATCCATATCTTTTTGCCTAAGATTGTGTCTTCTCCTATGCAACTGAACTTCATAATCATCAGGTAAATAGGTCTGCCTTATCTTAGTTACCATTCCTCTCCATGTAACTATGGGACCTTTGCCTTCTTTCTCTCTTTCAGCTTGTACAAATTTCCACCATGTGAGAGCTGCTCCTCTCAACCTTGACTTGGCCACTTTTACCTTTTGGGCCTCTGTTATACCATCACATTCAAAATGATTTTCAATACTCTCAATCCAATCCACAACTGAATCAGGGTCCATTTTTCCACTAAATAGTGGCACTCCTTCCAATGCTTTGCCACTTAAGGCCTACAATGCCTTCAGGAAGGGTTCTTCAGCAAGAACAAGATCAGGCTTTGGAGCTTCCTCCTCCAAGTCCTCTTCTTTTTCCTTTGCTTCCTGCTCTTCCTTCTGCTCTATCTTGTCTTTCACTTTATCTGTTGTTTCTTGGACTTCATCCAAGAGCTTCTCCATTCGAGATAACCTTTCTCTTAGCCTCTGGTTATCTTCCTCTTGCTCTTCTACCTTTTTGGATAACTCAGCATTAGTCACCATGGTTCTTTCTTCCTATTGTGTGTTCTCTCCTACTGACTCAGTGGGTTGCAACATCAATCACAAGCCTTGATCAAACGTTGCTCTGATACCAATATGGTGTATGATGTAACCAAAGGTTGCTTGCACAATCTCCTAGAAGACTTCTCTCTGTCTTCCACCAAGAACTTGACAACTTTAGGGCTCTGTTTAGACTTAGATCATTAACTAAGTCTTGCTTCAACTCTTCTCAAAGATTTCTTCACTTGTGCTTTACCTTTGGAAGACCAACACCAAGTGAATTTGCAAATTTCCTCTCAACACCTAGAAGGATCTAAGTGCCAACTTCATCATCTTGCTTGAACTACTTGTAGGGGTGTTAGAGTCACTGTCTCCTTGCATTTCACATTCAACTGAATGCATCTTGGAGGGTCTTTAGTCTTCAAACTACCCGATCTCAAGATTTTGCCTTGAAGAGGCCTATTTCCTTGTAGCCCTTACCAGTCACTTTTTGGATATTCTTGCTCAAACTTGTCAAACAACCTAGAAAATAAATCTCACTTCTAGGTACCCTTTTCAGTCCTTTAAATGTTTCACAAGGTGTCAGACCCATGTATCATCCGTACAGTCGATTCCTATAATCTAGGGTAGAAAGGCTAATTGACCTAATTCATAGGGTTTCAAGGATTTCTTGTTGATTCCTCACACCAGTGGATTGTTCAAGCATCAATCCTTTTCAATATGTCAAAATGTGACTAAGACCTACCTGAAACCGTACTATTTCTGTAAAGTAGTTCCTTCCCTTGCCTAAGTTCTCAAATTTTCTCTATCAAACTCCTAACTAGGCAGTCCTAGCTCGCCTAGGGTTTGAGAATAAAAATAATTGCTCCATTCCCTACACTTCCTACTGCTAAAAATATACAAAATACTATCTCCCCTAACATATCCTTCCCTCCTCAGGAAGACCCCGTGGTTAGACTTCATGGGGGAGCCATGGAAAAGATTGACTATTCAGGAAAAGATAGTAAACACCCTAAATCCTAATTTGTTCACACCAGACCCCTAAGCTAAATCAAATGTACTTACAAAAGAAAGAATGCTAAAATATGTTGTGTAAACTTAGATCCAATGCCCAATCAGTGCATATAAACCATTAGATATCACTGTCACATCAAAGCACACGGGATACATAGAAAATGCAGAGATCCTCTATTTCTTCCAAACCAAAATTTGATTACAAAGCATTCTAATTGCTCTCTATGAGCCACCACACCTATTTTGAAGCCTTTACCATGTTTCAAGGAAATTTTCTCGACTCCACATCCCTGATTTCAAGGGAATCCAATATAACTAAGTTGCATGCAATCACACAAAATGTTGCCATACAATTTTACAACAACTTTTGCAACTTCCATCATTGTGTCATGATCCTAAATCTTAGGACCTCTAACACCTTGCTTCGAGCCAACAACTCCATTAACTATCTCTTGGCACCTTCTAACAATGACCATGTGGTTATAACTCATTTAATGCTTTATATTCTAACATATGTTGTCCAAAGCTAAATAAAGCAACATTTAACAACATTGAATAAACTAGGATGTCCTAAGTCCTAGTGACTAACTCATCACACAAACAAGACCTTCTAAGGTCCAAATTAAACACACAAACACCCTGACTTGGCTAAGGTCAGGTACAAGACAAAATTGATGACAAACCACATGGAGGTTAGCCTAGGTGCTCCTGCACCAGAATCGCTCTGAGCTACGTTCAACCGACTCGATCCCTTAAGGGTCCAAAGTGCGAAAGGGTAGCAATATTTGAAGAGATATTACTCGAAAACCATGGTGCTTTCAAAATATTTGTCTAAGACTATGGGATGCATTGGGCCCCTCTACAATAACCTCTTTCTATTTTTGTTATCTCGAAGTGGTTTTCTTGTGGTATCCATTTTCACTTGATGGAAAAAGTGTCAAATGCAAGCAGTGCAAAGTTGCAAAGTGGTGCAACTTTTGTTCTGCAACTCATGTGACCAAATAGACTGTTCCAATGTGTTTGGATGGGTGGTTTTACACTAGGAATGGTCATCTTTTGCACCCAAACATGCGGAATCACTCTGAGCTACATTCAACTGGAAGAATCCCTTCAGAATCCAACATGCAAACTGGCTACAATCTTCGATGGGTTGTTACTCAAACACCGTGATTCTTAGAAAATTATCGTTTGAGCCTATGGGATTATGTTCAGCCCCTCTATTATAACCTCTCTCAATTTTTTCTATCTCAGAGGCGTTTTCCCATGGTGGTGAATTTTCACTTGGGGAAAAAGTTGTCAAATACAAGTAATTGAAAGTTGCAAAGTAGTGCAACTTTCATTCTGCAACTCGTGTGACTGAATGAACTATTCCAACGTGTCTAAGTGGGTACATTTATGCTAGGAATGCTCCTCTTTAGCACCCAAACATGCTAAATCGCTCCGAGCTACATTCAACCGTAGAATCCCTTAAGAGTCCAAAGTGAAAAATGGCTGCAAACTTTATCATGTTGTTACTCGGATACCATGATGATTAGAAACTTCTCATCTAAGCCTATGGGATCATGTTGGGCCCCTCTACAATAAACTCCCTCAATTTTCACTATCTCAGAAGCATTTTCCCGTGGTGGAAAATTTTCACTTGGGGAAAAAGTTGTCAAATGTAAGTAGTTGAAAGTTGTAAATTGGTACAACTTTCATTCTGCAACTCATGTGACCAAATAGAATATTCCAATGCATACAACTAGGTATTTTTACACTAGGCATGGTCCTCTTTCACACCCAAACATGCAGAATCACTTTGAGCTATGTTCAACTAGATCGATCCCTTAAGAGTCTAAAGTGCAAACTGGTTGCAAACTTCATCATGTTGTTACTCAGATACCGTGATGCTTAGAAACTTCTTGTATGAGCCTATAGGATCACATTGGGCCCCTCTACAATAACCTCTCCCGGTTTTCACTATCTCAAAGGAATTTTCTCATGGTGGAAAATTGTCACTTGGACAAAAAGTCATCAAATGCAAGTAGTTGAAAGTTGCAAAGTGGTGCAACTTTCGTTCTACAACTTGTGTGACCAAATGGACTATTCCAATGCATCTAGATGGGTACGTTTATGCTATAAATGGTCTTCTTTTTCACCCAAACATGTGGAATCGCTCTGAGCTACATTCAACCGACTCAATCCCTTAAGGGTCCAAAGTGCAAAATGGCAGCAATATTTGACGAGCTATTACTCAGAAACCGTCATGCTTACAAACTCTTTGTCTGAGCCTACGGGATCGCATTGATCCCCTCTACAATAAGCTCTCTCAGTTTTTTATCTCGGAGTTGTTTTCCTGTGGTGTCCAGTTTTCACTTGATGGAAAAAGTGTCAAATGAAAGCAGTGCAAAGTTGCAAAGTGGTGAAACTTTCGTTTTGCAATTCATGTGACCAAAAAAACTGCTCCAACACATGTCAATAGGTACATTTACACTAGGCATGGTCCTCTTTCACACCCAAACACGCAAAATCACTCTGAGCTACTTTCAACTGGCTTAATCCCTTATGATGCCATGCAAAACAATTGAAAAGATAAACATACACATGGCGGTTGAGAAGTTTGAGATTTCCACACAAAAAGCATATGATCATCCTCAAGTCTAGCAAGCGAAAAACATTTTTCAAGCATCCTCCTTTCCCTAACAACAATATACAACCAATTGTAAATGTGTACAATGGTGGAACTTGGAAACATTTTATTTTTCCTCAATTAACAACTTTGGTTGTGAAGCATTTTGTCATTTTCATTTGAAATTATTTGCTATGCTTGAAAATTGGAATCTAAGAGAAACAAGTGATGCTCTCACGTACATTTATTATTTGGTGTGATTAATAAAGTTTCCACCGTTGAGTCCATTTCTTATTTGTATTATAAATTATAACTTGCTTTCTCCCGAGTCCATTTCCTATACAAGAAATAATATTAAAAAAAGTTGACATATAAATCTTTCAGCTTTTTTATATGGTGATGGGTCAAGAACATAACAATTCATTCTGCACTATGAGGATTATGTTGTGAAAATATTTAAAGAATATTCAAGATAAATGTTTGTATGATAATGCGTCAAGACATTAACTACTTCATCTACTATGAATATTATGTTTTGAAAGTGTTTTGAAGATTACGTATCCTTTGCTTAATTGAGTTGTTCCGATGAAAAGATTAAATATATTGGAATCTTTTTATGAAACATGTCATGGAATACCAATTGAAAATGCATTTTTTTTCTTTTAGTTAAAGCATTTCATGGAACTCTTTGGATTAAAATGAATTGAGATATGTAAGAACAAGGGAGCATTAGGAAATACATTGCTTAAGGATCTTAAATAAGTCTTCTCTCTCGTTGCAATCTTTGGTAGAGTATTACTTTCAAAGTATTGGGAATGCTTTGCCTATTTTCTAGTTGTTAGTTGACATTCTAGAAGGCTCATCTCTTGATATATTTTATACTCATTCTTAATCAATTATCAAGTTAATAATTAATGCATTTATTTATAGTTAATCTTTTCTTTTCAATTTGTACAATTTTGGAATTTGTAACTCTACTAGTATTCCTAGAAATATTGGAGTTGTTTAGCATCAATCATTTAATATTCAAGACAAACCATGAAGGACAACAATGATCAATGCTAGGGCTAACCAATTAATAAGTATACATGTGAATAATTCAAGCATGTACATGTGAATAAGGGAAGCGCAAGTACTCAAAAACACGTAAGCCTTGAAGTATACACACGAATACATAGTATATGCAAATTAATACAAACTGTATGCATGAATACAAGGTATACACATGAAAATAGGTATGTCACAAAGTATACGTTGGAATACACATAAGTCACAAAGTATACACATAATTTGTAAAGTATACGCTTGAATACACATAACTCATATCCATTGAACCATGAATTTATAATGCAAATATAGACACCATCAATAAAAAATATTTGTATTAACCAAATATCCATGTAGGGATACATCAATATATGTCGATATAAGTATAAAATATAGGTACAAAATAGCCATATAGGCATACAATGTCAAATATATCCAATACAAAATATGTACAAAAATTCCATACAGGCATACAACAAAGGGCTCTGGAATCAAAAGTCATCACTCTCTATGCTCTCAAAATAAACTCTTTCCCTTTGCTTGTCAATCATATGGCGATACATCTATCACACTTTTATGTTGTAGTCGAGGAGCGCTCTTGGTGCTCCTCCTAGGGTTTAGTTCTTGGTCAAGTCTTATCTGTTACAATAAGAAGTAAAGACATTAATATATAGAAATTACATTAAAAAAATGATATATTTAACAAAATAATCACTTACTGCCATCTGATGATCACTCTCCATGAGGGAAGTATTCAAATGCTCATGCTGAAATGTGTTGAAGCCCTGTATAAACCATCCAAATAGAAATTAAACTAAGAATCAATAATGGTTTTATTTTTCACTAACATCTAGAACAACAAATGTAAATTGAAATTTAGTAATTTGCCTCATACCTCCCCTGTTAGAGCCATTGAGGAGTCTATAGTAGATGAAACACCGATCTCCATTGCCCTCTAAACATTTAGAGGTGTATCTGCTTGCAACATCTGAAAATAAAACAACAAATTATTCAATCACAAAAACTACAATAGTGATCCACGTCATGACTTATAATGTATGAGATAATGAACAAAATTTTGAGTACTTATTAAACTATATATTTTTTACTATCATGCTTACAATTTTCCCTATCCATATTTTTTTTGAAAGCACATTTTTTTAGGCTCTTACCCATAGTAGCAAGCCAGTGAACCGTTTGATAAAAAAAATTTGTAGACATGTAAGATAACTATGGTGGCATAGAGAAGGCAGTGAACTGTGCATGTTTGAAAAAATACCTCAAAGAGATGGGGTCTCATGGTGATGGAATGCCATTACAAAAAAATGTGTCATGGAATTCCATCACCATTTAAAACCACATTTCTTTCAGGAATTTTTTCAAACAGTTCATTGCCTTCTCTATGGTATTATGCTAGGATGGGGTGGATTGTATAGTGTGGCCTTGGCTATGAGATGGAGGGTGATCATGACATGAAGAGGGAGGAGTGGGGACATGAACAAGTGGAATAAAAGGTGGAAGGTTCCATGGATTGGTAAATTGAGGATGAGGACCTTGAAAAGAATTTGGAGGGGAATTTTGGCTAATGGGTTGGTTTCTATTCTTTAAGCAGTGAATTGTTTGAAAAAATTCCTTAGAGAAATTTGGTCTCGTGGTGATGGAATGTAATTCCATCACCATGAGACCACATTTCTTCAAGGATTTTTTCATAGTACTCACTACCTTGACTATGATATTGCTTACTATTATGCTTTGATAGAAATTTTTCCAAGAATCCATAGTTTGTTGGAAAACACCTATTTTAGGATTTTAGCCATAGCAGCAAGGAAGTGAGTAGTTTGATAAAATTCTTTGGTACACATGTATGGAAAATGTGGTAGCATAGAAATGATGGTGAGCTGTTTGAAGAAATGCCTCAAAGAAATGTGGTCTCATGGTGATGGAATGGAGTTCCATCACCATGAGACTACATTTCTTTGAGGCATTTTTTCAGACTACTCACTACCGTGTCTATGCTATTACTTACTATTATGCTTTGATAGATTTTTTCCAAGCATCCATCGTTTGTTGGAAAGTACCTTTTTTAAGCTTTTAGCCATAGCAGTGAAGAAATGAACTGTTTGATAAAATGCTTTGGTATACATGTATAGAAAATGTGGTAGCATAGAAAAGGCAGTGAGTTGTTTGAAAAAGTGCCTCAAAGAAATTGGGTCTCATGGTGATGTCCATCACCATGAGACCACATTTCTTTGAGGAACTTTTTCAAACAATTCATTGTCTTGTCTATGCTATTGCTTATTATTATTCTTTCATATATTCCTTCCAAGCATCCATATCATAGACAAGGCAGTGAACTATTTAAAAATATGCCTCAATAAAAAGTGGTCTCATGGAATGCCATGACAAGAAAATGCAATTGGAATTTGCTCCTACTTATTACTTATGCTGTGTAAATTAATTGCATCACTGCTTATGTTGACTTTCTAAACAACTATATTGTAGTTGAAATTTTATCATCTATCAACATCTAGTTATTAGTTATGGAATCTAAAGTAATGCTTTGAGTTTTAAAGATGTGCAATGCAACGTAATCAATGATATGAATATAAAATACACAAATCTATTCAGTACAATTCATTAGTTAAACTCTTTATTCTATTACCTGTGTGTAGGTTTGTCTAAATCCACTGACACTGGGAGGCGTTCCCTCAAAACCTCCAATATTAGTCTATTCAACATCCAAAGTCACATATTAAAATACCATTCATAAAACAATGCTAATAACATGTAATAAATTTATAATTGTTTACTAGTTACATACCTCAACAATAGATGCAGTGGAGAAATAAGCAAGTGTAGGGCCAATGTATCCAGTATCAACACTATGACCCTGCAATTTTATTAAAATCATAAAACTAAATTAGTTAATCTTTCATTTCAAAATCAAAATTTAATAAATTAAATTCAATGAACATGCTAACATTTACCTGAGTATCAATGTCATAGGCCACATTCAAAATTTCAGCTACCCTCGCCATCTCCATAGCCACAGATGTATATTGGATAGCAACCTCTTGAGTGTCAGTGGGGTCATATGAACAAGTCACCCCGTAAGATTGACACAAATGGGATCAAAGCCCACCACTCGAAGAATCCCTTGGATGGAACTGTAGAACAAGGTTGGCATGTTGGATGACACTTTAGGTTAAAGATTTGATGGCCTGCAAAGTCTCTACCTCGACACTCTCCTTTGCAATGAAAGGGATAACGATGTGCTCATGAGGTGGCCTAGCGAGAGGTTGTCTCCCTTTCCATGTAGGATCTTACTGTGCATTGGTTCTATCTTGAGCTGACCTCCCACCTCTCTCTTGGAAGTCCCTCATATCAAAATAATTCGAGATTTTGTTCAAGATGAACTCATAGTATAGTTTCCTAAGGAAATATTGCAGAAATTCACAATTGTTGCATGGTGGGTAATAAAAAACCATGTATCGCCTAGCCCAAGAAAAGTTCCTAATCTGTCGGTCATTGAATAAAAAACCATGTAAGATTTGCATTTGTTCGCGGGTCATTGAATAATCAGTGCAAATAATTTTTTTAATTTTAGATCTTTTACATCTTTATATGATAATTTATCTCGATAATAAGCACTAGCCGCCCACCTCCTATCTTTCCAACCAATTAATTGTTTGCTAATTGAATCTACATGTTTTAACATTTCTTTGAGTGAAGTTTCCAGGGTCATTCTTTCCACGATTGAACCGTTTGGATTGTTCAACCTCTTGATTAAATCCTCAATTTTTTTTATTGTTTTCAATTTCACTCATTAAGTTTTGTTGAGTGTCAGGAGGATGTTGAGGGATTGGTGGAGGAGATTGTTGTTGTGGTTGATCAACTTGAAGATTTTTTTGTTATTGTTCTTGCTATGCTTGTTGAGGATTTTGTTCCTGTTGTTGTTGTTGTGCTTGTTGAGGATTTTGAGGAGGGTTTGTAGGTTGATTAACATCTCCTAAAAATTCAAAAAATAAATATCAAAAACAACCTTAAACTAACAAATTCAAAACAAAAAACAAACAATCCTTACCTCTCAGACCTCCTCATCGACATGGCAGCATCCTGGCAATGAAACAACAACAGTTTGATGTAAAATCTTACAAAATGGCTCCTCCTAGAACGTGAGTGTAGAAATGAGGGGTTTTGGCTATGGGCAGAAAAAAAACATAGTCACAAATGAGAATGATTTTGAATTCCTTTTTTTGCATTTAATAGCTCATAACATGCTTGCGTTATAATGCACTCGCATTATGAGCTTTCAAAACTTTTTTAAAAATTTGGCCACAAATTGGCTACCCATATTTTTGCACCTTCCCATGTATGAAAAATGTGGTAGAATAGTGAACTATTTGATACAATGTCTCAAAGAAATGTGGTATCATGGTGATGGAATGCCATGACAATCCATATTGTAGCAAGCTGCAATATGGATTTTTATGGAATTCCATCACCACAAGACCACATTTCTTTGAGGAAATTTATCAAACAGTTCACGGCCTTTTCTATGCTACCTATTTGATAAAATTCCTCAAATAAATGTGGTCTCGTGGTGATGGAATTCCATGAAAATCCACACCATAATTGTTAAATAATTACATGATCAAAGACCAAATGAAAAATGACTATTCTCAGCCTCTCTCATCCTCTCCTACACTGCCTTTTATGTGCAACTAAGGAGATGCTCAAATAAAGTTTTATAGGCTTCTTTGGGTCCTTGGAATTGATGGTGGGGTGATTCCACTTGCACAAATCCTTGATGTTGTACATGTAACAAGAGGGTTTGGGGAAGCCTCTGCTTTGACCATTGCACTTTCAACACCTTTAGCCTGTAACAAACCCATCAATATAAATGACTACATTCAATAATTAACGTATGGATATAAGGAAAAGGAAACATCAGATCTAAACACAAAGAGAGAGAGAATTGGTTGGGGGGAGAGATGAAAGTCTTATCTGAAAATGCAGGTAACTTTTGTAACACATTTATATATACAGAATGAAATCATTTATATGTACCTATGGAGGAGAAATACAATTGGAAATAGATGAGAAGGAAAAGGAAAAATTAGATGGACCAAGAAACATCACCAATAAGGTCAAGGCCCGATTTTATTGCTTCTTTTCCAAAAATTGAAGGAAATTGAGAAAATTAGGAGGCTAGTGTCAATAATCGATAAAATCGGGCCTTAGCCTTATTGGCTAGCCTACTCACACCCACCACTTCCTTTTCATCCTTTCCCTATAATGTAAATAATATTAATGTCACATCAAATTCAAATGCATGCAACCAATTCATTCAAAATATAAAAATACACATTCAAAAGCAGATTTCAAAATTACCCTCTCTTCCACTTTCTTCCTCTGAAGGAACTAGGGACAATGTATTTTTCCAATATACTGTCAAAATTAGCATATTCATAACAAAAATGAAATTTTCTAAATGAAATCACAAAGTAACTCTAAAATCTGAGCAAAAAATGATTGCAACGACACATAAAAGTATTCAAGATAATGAAAACTCTATCCAAGAAATGTCACCAATAAGGTCAAGGCCCAATTTTTCCGCTTCCTTGCCAGAAATTAAGAAATTGGAATCCCATCATCCTATTACATCAATGTAGTAAGATAACGAGTTTCCTATTTCTCAAAATTTCTACCCATTTGGGATAGGAAAATGTGCCTCGACAGGGCAATAAAGAAGAAAGGGTTCCTAAGGAGATCATTTTCCTGGGTAGAAATTTTTCTCCCTAGGCACCCTTTCTTCTTTGTTGCCCTGTTGAGGCACATTTTCTTGTCCCAAATGGACACTAACTTTCTCATGCCCACCACTTCCTTGTCCATCCTTTCCTTATAATGGAAGGAATGTAAACCTCACATAAAATTCAAATACATGTGACCAATTCATTCAAAATATCAAAATACACATTAAAAAATAGATTTCAAAATTACCCTTTCTCCCTCTTTCTTCCACCTTCCCTTTTAAAGTACACATCTTTGGTTGGATATAATATGTAAAAAAGTTGCAAGTGTTATGGGACAATTGAAGTGTCAAATTTTATTGCACCATTTGTTGTAAGCAAGCATATATTTTTTCAATCATAAGAATTTTTTTTTTAAGGTGGACTTCCTTACATTCTTGGTGTGTAGGAAACAAAAAAAATTCACAAGCAAATAACTAACAAGGGATAGTGTGTTTTCCAATACTATAAATAATGTGAGTTATTTTTTTGTTGCAATTAGATGAAGATAGTGAAATGTCATTTTTACTGTTAAAAATAGCATTTAATACCATTATTCATTTGAAATTATCCATGATGATAAAAATAGTTTCCCACATATATATGCATACAAAACATTTATTTCTATACTCTATTGAATACCATTGACGGCTTTATTAAAAATTGTCGAGCTCAAACAATTTAAATTTCAACCTTTTTCTTTCATTTAGAAACAAGCTACCATAAACAATAAGACTTTAGGTGGCATTTTCGACATTGCCTACTGGTATATTTCATTTTAACATAAATAGAATGCACATAATAAACACACATCCAAATGATGCATCTGTAGTTGGCTATATATGTAAAAAAGTTGCAAGTGTTACAAAAAGTTAAAGTTCCAAATCTTTTTGTACCATCTGTTGTAAGCAAGCATACAATTTTTTCAATCATAAGAGGAATTTCAAACACAATTTTTAGTCTACCTAACACTTGTGATAAATTTTGAAGGTGCCTTTCATCACATTCTTTTTTTCAAATAAAATAAACTTTTGAATACATTCATATTGTCAACATAATTGTCAGTGGGGGATACATAAAAGTATCCAAAATCAACTGAGGTGTGACCAACCAATTGGGTTCTTACTATGTAAGTAAATAAAACATTTTCATTACATTCATACTTTCTATGTGTAATTGTAGGTTCAAAAACATTGGGTGTTATGAAACTTGCAACCCAAATACTATTTTCAAACCCTTTACAAGTAAAAATTCCTAATTGGTTACTCACCCCTCAGGTGGGTTTGGATAGCCTTATATATTCCTGACCTACAACACCACCCCGTGCTCTCAAACCTTCAACTTTCAAGATGCATAATGAAAGAACTCACAACACAGAGTGTTTTCCAATAACAATACTTGTTACAATTTAAAATGCACATCTTAGTCACGTCAGCCTTCCCGCGTATGGCACATGGATAGCTTCTCACATAGGGAAAAAAATGTCGATGTAATTCGAAGAAACGGGAAAAAAAATGGATTTCATTTGGCTTCAGTGTGTAGAGGGTTTTACAACATTGTATGGGTTGGAGGTTTCATAAACCATGCACTCACCTCTCACTATGTTTTTCCAACCTGCAATCATACAAACTATTAATGTTTGTTGGAAAACATTGGGTTCTTATAAAACAATGCCTTTCATTACATTCCTACTATCTAATTAAAAAATATTTTTAAGAAATTCATACTATTTTTATAAAATTCTAGGTTGTAAAGCACTGGTTTTACAAAATTTGCAACCAACATAATGTTTTAAAACTGACATAATGCAAAGCACTGGTTTTGTCACTTTTATCATCCATCTTGACACAACCCGCACTATGTCGTCCCCTCTATGGATGCAACTACTCTTCGAAAAAACACACCACTGGAGTTGACACTTTCTCACTTTCCTCGCTGTGATGTTTCCTCCCATCTATTAGTTTCATCACTTTTATCATCCATCTTGGCAGGCCTTGCACTATGTTGTCTCATCATCTTATGTATGTTTCTATGTATGTTATGTATGTTTTTTTGTGTTTTTGTATGTTCATAGGTGTTTTTTTTGGTAGATTAGTTGTGTCCATAGAGGTTTTTACAACATTGTGTGGGTTGAAGGTCTCATAAATCATGCACTCACATCCCACTATGTTTTCCAATCTGCAATCATACAAAGTGTTAATGGTTGTTGGAAAATATTAGGTTTTACAAAAGCGGTGCCTTTCATTGCATTCCTACAATATAAATTACAAAATCTTTTCAAGACATTCATACTGTTGTGTAAAATTCCAAGTTGCAAAACACTGGTTTTTCAAAATCTACAACCCACACAATGTTTTAAAACCCTTTACAAGTGAAAATCCAATTGGTTACTATAACAACTTATGAAAAGAAAAAACAGGATCAAGAGATCAAAGATAGCACAAAAGAGAGAGAAGATGAGAGAATATGATGATTGTATTCTCAATATGCATGAAGATGTTCAATTACAAGTATGTATAAGGCTTGCTTATAAATGCAAGCTAGGACACAATGAAGGGCCATGAATGAGACAAGTGTCCCAATCATGTGCAGGGAAGGTAGAAAGAAATAATAGATAATTCCATGAAAGGTGGATTACCCACCTAAAGTGGAATTATCATGCCATGAAAAGTGGAGATAAAAAGGTAATAACTAGATCACACCACAAAGAGTGGAATTTCTCCTACACACACTTCCCTAAGTGTCCAACTCATATCTCTCAATGTATGCACAAACCTAGATGTAAGATGAAAATAACTAGGTGTCACAAGTGCAACCTATAATGATATGCATTCCCTAAGTAAGCTTAAGTAATTTAGTGTAATAAGAAAAATATTTATTTACACCAACAATTACAAACCCCTCACAAAAATTCCATTGCTTTTTCATCTCCCCCACTTGCTCTCCAACCTTTCGCTTTTAACCTATAGAATGAGAAAAACCACAACACAGAGTATTTTCCAATAATAGTGCTTCTTACATATTAAAATGCATGTCTTAATCATGTCAACTCCCCTTCCTACTGATGTTGGAAGGATAGCTTCTCGCACAAGGCAAAGAACATTAGTGTCATTCAAAGTGATGGAAAAACTGACCTGACAGTACTATTAGGGGAGAAGCTAAGGTGTAGACAAAATGCACCTATGTATGTAACATTATATCATAACCTCATCCCCCATCCCACACACTAGAAAAAATGCACCAACAAAAACACTTGACGGATGGTTAGGCGTGTTTTGTCACATGTCCCATCATTAGAAAAGGACCACACGTCCAACGGGAAATCAAAAATCAATAGACAAAACACAACTAAACGTTGCCATTTTCCACATTTTCATTTTGTAGTTTGCTAGGGGGTGTGGGTGGAATGGAGTTTTGTCTATTATGTTTGGAGGCCGAATGAGAGTTGAGGGTCTACACTGTTAGAGTAAAGGTTTTCACTTAATTATATTAATTAAGTCACCTTTATTCTACTCTTAATATTTCACTTAGTTTGCATATTGTGACATTTAATAATTATATTGATTATTAAATGTCTACCTATTAGGGTTTCTTTAGGGTTGCACAATCTCCTTTTATAAGGATTGATCATTGTATTTTATCTTACTATCTGATTAATACATTTTTCATATTTCAGAGTTTCAAAACCCTCTCTTGCTTTTTTCTCCATTCTCTTCCCTATGACAAGTATCTCTTTGCATGCAGGTGTTCTTGGGCTCTAAAGTTGGTTTTCACAACTTCTACATGGTATCAAAGTAGACCTGCTATAGCCTATTCTTGTTTTGAAGAATTTGGAGCTACGAGGGTTGGATTAGGCTTTCACAGGTTTTTAGGTTTTTTTTTGTGGATCTAGCCTACTCCATTCTTTGGGTTCATTTTGGGCTCAAACAGACCTCACCGTTGGATTCGTAGCACCTGAAAACCCATATTTTCATATAAAGCACATCCAATTTGGCCACAGTTGCACCAGAAGGCAAAAAAAATTGGCCCCAAGGCCGTACGGCCCCAGGGCACGCTGTTCGAGGTCAAAAATCTGAATTAAAAAAAAAAAGATTTTTTTTGTTTTTTTTGTACGTTGCTAGTTCAAAAGGCTAGCACTGCTGCTGCTCAGCCAAGCGGCCACTAGCAGAGGCGACAACCACCAGCTTTTGCCGCCAAGCCGCCACCTCCGCCAGCCGGGTGCCCTGCCGCCGCTGCAGCCTGACCTCTGCCGGCCCACCACCAGCGCACCACCTCCGTGCCACCAATACGCCACCTCTGCGCCACCAGCCACCTATGCGCCACCACCTTCAGCCCCCTAGTCACTGAGAGGACCAGGGGCCGAAATTTTTTAGCCCCCAGGGCTTGAGGGGGCCAAGTTGTGCCTTTTTTTTAGCCTCTTTCACTAAATCGGTTGTAACTTGGGCATTTTTTCTCTGTTTTTCAAAAAAAAAAAGGCGTTGGAAAGCTGGCTCCGAGCTTGTTCTAGTGGTGTAGGAATTTTTTTCAAAATTTTCCAGTTTGGTTGCATTTTTTTGTAGTCAAAGCCATAACTTATGTTTTTCACTCCCGGGGGCATATCTTTTGTGTCCAAAATCTGTTTTGTACAAACAAATAGGCGTTGGAAAGGTGTTGCAGTGATATTTCCAGATCTGTAGTCTATTTCATCAAAAAATTTACCAGGTAAATTTTATTCAGCTTTGTGTGTTTTTACACTTTGCTCAATTACTTGGACATTCTGGCACCTACATGGGTTCTGTTTGCGTGGGATGGGTCATATTAATTTGATCTAAATGTAGTAAGGTCATATTTCTCATTTTTTTTCATTTGAAGAGTTATCATGGGTTTTTCTACTCACCCTTCAGTTGTTATTCTGGAACAGGGTAATTATGAGTCATGGGCAAAGGGTATACTTACACATTGTAGGTGGCTTAATCTTTTGCCTTATTTGTATGATCTCATACCTAAACCAACAACTTCAGAGGGAAAATTAGCATGGGATATCATTAGAGATCACATAGTAGGACTTATATTGTCTAGTGTTGATCATGACACTGTGTTGGCTATATCCAACATTGATTGTCCTCACCCACTTTGGACACATCTTTGGGAGATCTATGGAGACCCAAATCTCTCTCCATTCCCAGAGGATCCTGCTTCAGATTGTCTCTTACCCATTTCTTAGAGAGAGAATACGCCCTTTGATCATGATACTTTAGAGGAACTTGAGTATTTAGACACCCTTACATATTCTGATGGATCAGAGGCTTGTCTCACAGTTCCTACTCTTCAAACTAAGATCATACATGTATCATCTATTGTTCCTGATGAGATCAGTATCGCCACATTGGCCCCTATGGATTCAGTTTAGCATCATGACCATCTTGGTCATTCACTATCTATTACATCATGGGATTCTTATCTTGTAGACACATTCTTGTTTGTTGAGTCTCACACTGCAGATCTTGAGGATTATTTTGAGGATATTCATCTCCTCTACCTTGACAGTCAGGTTATCACTATACGCCCACCAATATTCGTGCATTCAGAGGTTTCATTTCAAGATTCTCCACATTCGTTTGGATTTGAAATCATTTGTTTCGGTTCAGACAGCGAGATTCTTCAGCATCCTATCATGGCACACATCTTGAAATAGATTGGTTCATCACTCTTCATAGGGTTTCTTCGACATCGTCCTTTGGATCCATTTCTTCCCAAGGGGAGGAATATCATTTTCCACTTCAAGATCTCCTTTTGGATTCTAAATCAGGCATCTACCATTGTGACAGGAGTTTCTTCATTGTGGGGGGGCCTTCTTCTCTCTTTCTATCTCTCCTATGGAGACCATTGTATATGTACTTATATGATAGAAGTTGTCTATGGGGGGTATCATGTAATCCACCTCCTATCCTTCTTTCATTAGTGCATTTCATTCCTTTCTTTTCTCTCTTTTGGAGTAGAGTTTTTCCCATGAGGTTTTCTCTATTTCTCCACTTTATAGAGATTTGGTTGTATTCGGTTACTTGATCAGGCCTAGTTGTCGGGACCCTCATTTTACTTTCATGCATTGGAGTTACATTTCCTTTTTGCACATGTTTGTAGCTACACTCTTGCTCATCTTAAGGGGGGGTGTTAGAGTAAAGGTTTTCACTTAATTATATTAATTAAGTCACCTTTATTCTACTCTTAAGATTTCACTTAGTTTGCATATTGTGACATTTAATAATTATATTAATTATTAAATGTCTACCTATTAGGGTTTCTTTAGGGTTGTACAATCTCCTTTTATAAGGATTGATCATTGTATTTTATCTTACTCTCTGATTAATACATTTTTCATATTTCAGAGTTTCAAAACCCTCTCTTGCTTTTTCTCCATTCTCTTCCCTGTGATAGGTATCTCTTTGCATGTAGGTGTTCTTGGGCTCTAAAGTTGGTTTTCACAACTTCTACATACACTACCTAAATGCATTCGATAGGCGCAATGGCTAGCTAGGAGTTATGTATATTTTTCATTTATATATCTTCCATGTTCATTAAGAAAATGGGTTTTGATTGACGAGAAAATAAAGGGTTTTCCTTACATAAAGGGTTTTCATTTGAAATGCAGAGCTCTTTATGTGTTTTTGTGTAAAGGGATAATTAAAAGGATGAAGTATCATCATTCACTACTATTTTGAGCATTTCCTATGTAACACTCACACTTCAAGGAGGAAACATCCTTCATGTAAAATTTTAGGATATAATAGGCACACAATAATGTAACATTTTTTTTTAAAATTAAACTAGAAATTATTTGCATTCACCATAGTAAGCATCTCATCTATAAATAAATCATAACTTCTTAATGCAAAAAAAAAATTGGAAATTTAAATGACCAGTACAGTTGCAATTCAAGCTATGACAGCTAGAATCACCTGTATTTAGTGCAAAAGCTTCACATCTCCTAAAGCGTCCTTCTCAACCCACCTACCCTTGTTTTATTCAATTTTGTTTTGTCAAATATATCAACCACCTGGAAGGAAGACAAGTGTTAGCAATATATTAAATTGGAAAATTAAAGACATTTGGGGCTATAAAGAATTCTTTTTATTCCAAAATTTCACCAATATAGGATTATATATTGTGGTGAGTACAAAATTTTGATTTGTACAAACAATAAACAAACATATTAAACTTTACAATGGGAATTTAATTTCCAACTCAACCTATCACTAACACTAGTAATATATATCAGCAATTATATCTACCATTCTACCATTATACAAGAACTGTCAAGCACTGAACATTCATTCGTATATAAAAAACTCATCTCTCTTGACATATGAAAGAGGCCATAACTTGCAATAATCAATAAGGTCATAGAAGACAAACAAGAAGGATACCCTGTACCACTATTAGACTTTTGTTTATATCCTGTGTCTCTCAATGAACATCTAAATGACATATCGATATTGTAACCATTGTTCAATGATATTGTAAAATGTACATTATTGCAAGATAAAGGTTAACAAGTCAATGAAAGCCTTAGTGATCACCTTGATTGACCAAAAAATAGCAGCTAATCTACTAACATAACACACCTATGTACATACAAAAATGCATAAAAGCTTACACAAAAACATACATAGAAACATACATAACATGAAAAGAAGGAAAAATAGGATGTCAGTGCAGAAAAGAGGATTAGTTGGATGGAGACATGAGAGTCCTATGTTAAAACATAGACAAATTTTGTAAACAACTTATTAAAAACAAAACATCTGCATTCTCTAATCAGAAAGACACTCTCAAAGCTAAGAACTGTATTTGGGTTGTAGGTTTCATAACACATACTATTTTCCAACATGAAATTATATATAGACAACATGTTTCTAATGAAAACCTTAAAGTTTGTAGACAATAAGAATGTACTAAAGTTCATTCACCTTCATAATGTATAGCAACTCTTACTTACAAAAAACAATTGTAATTCAATTTCCTCATATGATTTAAAAATAAATGCAAAATATAATTTGTAGGTTGGAAAACACAATATGGTCTACCATTTACTTCATTCTATACATTCAAAGTTACGTGGTGGAGAGCACGGGTAGGACTGTCTTGAAAATATTTTGTTAATTAGCCAGTAGGAATGCAATGAAAGACACCATTTTATAAACACCCACTATTTTCCAACAACCATTAAAACTTTGAATGATTGTAGGTTGGAAAGCATCGTGGGAGGTGAATGCATGATTTATGAAACCTCCAACCCAGATAATTTTGTAAAACCCTCTATGAAGGCAACTAATCTCCTGAAAAATGCACCTATATACATACAAAAATGCATAAAAACATACATAACAACATACATAACAACATACATAACTTGATGAGATGACATAGTGCAGGGCCCGCCAAGACAGGTGATAAAAGTGATGAAATTGGTAGACAGGAGGAAACATCATGGTGAGGAAAGAAAGGAGGTATCACATCACATCGAATTACACCAACATTTTTTTTCCTTGTGCGAGAAGTTATTCGTTACCCACAGGTGGGAAGGGTGTTGATGTGATTAAGACGTGTTTTAATTTGTAACAAGTACTATTCTTGGAAAACATTTTGTGTTCTGGTTTTTCACATTTTGCAAGTTGAAAGTGAAACGTTGGAGTGAAAGGGAGCATTGTAGGTGGGGGAGATGACCAACTGAGTTGAGGTGAGGGGTTTCTAACTGACTATATGTACATAGGTGTTTCAGTTTGGTTTTCTTGACTTTTCAATTGGATTATTACGTCTAGAGGTTCTTACAACACTCTGTGGGTTGCATATTTCTTAAAACTTAGCATTTTCCAATCTCATTACATTCTTACTATCTAATTCACAAAAGGTTCTTAAGAAAATCACAAAATATACCAAATTGAGGTGAGGGGTGAGTAACCAATTGGGTTGTTACTTGTAAAGGGTTTTAAAACATTTTGTGGGTTGCAAATTTAAAAAAACCAATGTTTTACAACCTAGAATTTTACAAAATAGTATGAACTTAATTTAGATAGTATAAACAATGTGAGTATGAGAAAGAAGGGGGAAAACACTTTGTATTTCATGTCTGCACATTGAAAGCTAACAGTTGGAGTGCATGTGGAGGAGTTGGAGGAGAAAACTAATAAAATCGAGGTGAGGGGTGCTAAGCAATTGGGTTGTAGAGGGTTTTACAATACTATATGGGTTACTTGTTTCTTAACACCTAGGGTTTTCCAACATGAATTTCTACAAAATAGAATGAATTTATTGAAAATATTTTTTAATTTAGATAGTGTGAATGTATTGAAAGGCCCATTCAAATTTATAAGGTATTTTAATTTGAGTAAAAATTGCATTTAAATTTTGCATGATTGAAAAAAAATGCACAAAATAATTGTAATTTGGAAAACATAATGTGTGTTTTTAGTTATTTGAATCTCCTTGTTTAAATGTAAAGGGTTGTCTCACAATGGGTTGATTGCTTCTTAACACGTACGGTTTTGCAACATGGAATATTGCAAAACAATACGAATGACTGTCAGTTCAGACTATAAAGTATTTTTGTCAATGCGTTTTGTTGAGAGACTAGGATGGGGGATGGGGTGTTATGTTATAATGTCTATACATAGGTGTGTTTTTTCAAGAGATTAGCTTCTCCCTACTAATTGTTCAAAGTGCTATTATTGGAAAATAATCTGTGTTGTGGGTTTTTCATTCTGTAGGTTGAAAGAGAAATGTTGGAGAGTAGGGGGTAGATTGTAGGTGGGGGAGATGACAAACCAATGAAATTGAGGTGAGGGGTTTGTAACCAATTGATTTTTTATTGCTAAAGGGTTTTAAAACATTATGTGGGTTGCAGATTTTGAAAAACTAGTGTTTCGCTACCTGGAACTTTACAAAATGGTATGAAAGTAATTTAGATAGTAAAAATGTAATGAAAGGTGCCTTATAACAAGTCTTACACAAAGCAAAAATTATGTTTCAATTTATTAATATGATCCAAATATACATGCATAGTATGATTGTAGGTTAGAAAACACAATGGGAGGTGAGGTGACAACATGATTTATGAAACCTCCAACCCACACAATGTTGTAAAACCCTCTACACATTGAAGCCAAATACCTTACTTAGTGTTTATAAAATAGTTCCTTTCATTACATTCCTATTTTCTAAAATTCTAGGTTGCAAAACATTGATTTTCCAAAACCTGCAACCCATAACCCAAAACAAAACTTTTCATAACAAACTAACTAGCATGGGATAGTGTGTTTTCCAAAACTACAAATAATGCGAGCATTTTATTTTTTCCAATCAGATGAAAAAGGAAATTTCCATGTTTATTTCACCAAATAGTTGTTCTAAAATTTGAAGGTGGAATTCATTACATTTTTGGATCATACAAAACAAAAACTTTTCATGAGGGAATAACTAAGAGGAGATAGTGTGTTTTCCAACACTACAAATAATGCGAGTATTTTATTTGTTCCAATTAGATGAAGAAAGTGAAATGCCATTTTGACTGTCCCAAAGAGTTGTTCAAAAATTTGAAAGTGGACTTCATTGCATTCTTGGTTGTAATAAAAGAAAACTTTTCAAAATGAACTTACATGGGATAGTGTGTTTTCCAACACTGCAAATAATGTGAGCATTTTACTTGTTCCAATCAAATGAAAAAAGGGAAATTCCATTATGTATTTATCTAAATATACATTATATTTCTTAATATGATCCAAATATACATGCACAATATGATTGCAAGTTGGAAAACACAGTGGGAGATGAGGCGACGACATGATTTATGAAACCTCCAACCCACACAATGTTGTAAAACCCTCTACACACTAAAGTCAAATACCTTACTAGGTGTTTACAAAATGGTGCCTATCATCACATTCCTATGGTCTAAATAACACAAAGCTTTTCAATACATACATACTATTTTGTAAAATTGTAGGATGAAAAACACTATGTTTTACAAAACCTGCAACACAAAACCATTTAGACACTACAATCTTCATAATGAGAATGTCAAAAATAGAAATGTTTTGGGATTTTTTTCCATTCTAAATTATGATTTTAAAAACCTGTCAACACATAAGTCACATTGCGTTTCAAATGAAAACCCCTTTTCATAAGGAACAACCTTTATTTTCGCATCAATAAAACCCATCTTTGCATCGAACAACTATTCAATTCTTCACAGTGAAATTTGAAAAACCTCAACACAAAAAAATATAAAAAACTATGCATTTGAAATGAAAACCCTACATGCAAACAAAACCTTTTATTTTCCCATCAATAAAAATCCATTTTCTTTAACGAATAGCCATCCATTCAATGATTCACAGAAAACCCGTTTTCTTTAATAAACAATCGTTCAATGCTTCACACTTCTTATGAAGAATAGAAAAATAGAAGATATAAATACCCGCTACTAGTCACTGTGCCTATTGAATTCCTTTAGGTAGTGGGATGGTAATCTAGACCTTTGGATCTCATTCGGCCTCATTCTACCTATGCTCCCTAGCAAACTGCAAAATGAAAATGGGGAAAATGTTGATGTTTAAGTATATTTTATCAATTTTTTTTTTCCTATTCATTCAATGCTTCATAGAAAACCCATTTTCTTTAAAAAAAAAGTCATTCAATGCTTCACACTTCCTACGCAAAATGGAAAAATGGCATATAGAAATGGTAGATATACATACCTATTGCTAGCCTATGTTCCTGTCGAATGCATTTAAGTAGTGGGATGGTAGTGTAGACCCTCAAATCTCATTCGACCTCATTCCACCCACACTCCCCAACAAACTACAAAATGAAAATGGGGAAAATGTGGATGTTTAGGTTCATTTTATCAACTGCTTTTTGATTTCCCATCGGCTGCATGTCCTTTTCCATTGACGAACACGTGGCGACACATTCCTAACCATCCATCAAGTCTTTCTATCAGTGCATTTTGTCCAACATGTGGGATGGGGGATGGGGGTTATGATATAATGTTACATACATAGATGTGTTTTTTCTACACTTTAGAATTTTCCATATCTGTCCATCATCTAATATGTTGTCACCATTTGTCTCCGTCTTCCATCATCATGTTATGATATGGCATCAAATGATATATATATGTTATGGTATCGAAGACATGCTATTTTGTCGGTAGATTAGTTTCTCCCATTTTAGAGCTCCCATGCCTTACCTAGTGCCCCACCAATATTTACACAAGTTATCGAATGTTGTTAATGATTATTAATGGATGCCCATACATGTTTCGACATAGACATGTAGAAGATATGAATAATCATCATGCCCACACCTATGGATATGCACAAGTTTGATGGCAAGGATTCACTAATATGGCCACACCTAATTCATCATAGACATGGAGAAAGAAATGAATTATCATTATGGCTAGACTTAACCAACACACTCTTAATGAATTCACTTTTATTGTGATTCATGGGTTCTAGTTAATTCCCATTTCTTATTTTATTTTCCATTACATTTTATTTTTCTCCGTAGTATGAAGCTAAAACTTTTAATTTTAATTTTTTGTCTTCCATTTAAGCCAAAATTGCTTTGACATTAAAACAATTATTTAATGAATTAACATAAAAGTATTTTTAGTATTATAAAATATATTTAATTAACAATATATTATCATTAATATTAAATAGAATTTAAATAATATTAATTACTAATAGTAAATAATATATTGCGGTAGAGGGCCTAGCTCGATTGGCTAAAGCATCTTGTTGCAGGCAAGAGGTCACCAGGTATAGTCTCCCCTCCATCCCTATGGTACCAAAGGGCATGTCATATTAGCATCACTGTCATGTGAAAAAAAATTACCAAGCGCATTGCAGTTTATAGGGGAGGCTACTTGATTCCTACAATCCAATATTTATAAATAATATATTTTACTACTAATACATAATAAAATTATTATTAATTAATATTATATAATATATTTAATAGTTAATATTTATTATTTAAATATATTATATATTCAATATATTTTAAATAAAATTAATTATTAATGATAAATTGTATAAGGATAAGTTAATCTCCTAACAAAAAGCACATATGTATGTAACATTATGACATAACACCCATCCCCCATCCCACATGCTAAGAAAAATGTACCGACATAAAGAATTGATGGACCATACTGAAGGACATATGTTTAGGCAAGTGTTGTAACTTGTCTCATCACCAGGAAAATGTGGCAATGCTGACAGGTTTTCAAAATCATAATTTGGAATGGACAAAATCCCAAAACATTGCCATTTGAAATCATAATTTGGAAATTAAAAAAAAGCCCAGACTGTCACCATTTTCAACATTCACATTTTGAAGATTGTTGGAGAGCATGGAAAGGAGTTGCAAGCATTCAAAGGCTAAAGTAGAGTGACCAATCTCCCTACCAAAACACATTTGACAAGTGCGGGCAGCTAGCTAGCCAACAAGTATGTATATCTGCCAGAAATATATGCCATTTTACCATTATGCCTAGGAATTGTGAAGAAATGAATAGCTATTTATTGCGAAGATAGGATTTCATTGATGAAAAAACAAAGGGTTTTCCTTGCAAAAAGGGGTTTCCATTTGAAATGCAAAGTTGTTTATGTGTTTTTGTGTTGAGGGTTTTCTAATTTTGGTTTCCTCTCATATGTTGGTTTTACAATTTTTCCATTTGAATATACTCACAACACAAAACTTTTAGAGGAATCTAAATAAAATAACTAACAACCCATTGTGGAAATATGAGTGAAATAACTGAATAACGTCTAGAGAAACCAAAAACCATGCAAAATATATAACTAGGTTGGAAAACACAATGTGGGTTTTGAAATGAAATGATATATTTTGAAAACCACATAAAGCCCATAACGTTGGTATTTTTGGCATTCTAATTTTGAAGGTTCCACGGGTTGGAGGGGTTTAGAGTTCAAAGAAGAGCAACCATTCTCCCTACCATAACACATGTGATATGTACAGGAAGCTAGCTAGTAGGTATGTATATCTAATAGAAATATATATCATTTTTCCCTTCTACCTAAGCACTATGAAGAATTGAATGGCTATTCAATGAAAAGATGGTTTTTCATTTTCCCTAAGTGTGTAGAGGGTTTTACAACATTGTGTGGGTTGGAGGTTTCATAAATTATGTACACTCACCTCACACTATGTTTTCCAATATGAAATCACACTATGATTGTATATTTGGATAATATTAAGAAATATAATGTATATTTAGATAAATTCAAAATGACATTTCCCTTTTTTCATTTGATTGGAAAAAATAAAATGATCGCATTATTTGCAGTGTTGGAAAACACTATCGACCCATGTTAGTTAGTTCATTATGAAAAGTTTTATTTTGTTATGACCAAGAATGTAATGAATTCCACTTTCAATTTTTTGAACAACTCTTTGCTACAGTCAAAATGGCATTTCACTTTCTTCATCTAATTGGAACAAATAAAATGCTCGTATTATTTGCAATGTTGGAAAACACACTGTCTTCTTTCAGTTATTCCCTCATGAAAAGTTTTTTTTTCATATGCTCCAAAAATTTAATAAAGTCCACCTTCATATTTTAGAATAAATCTTTGATGACATAAATATGGAATTTCCCTTTTTTCATCTGATTGGAACAAACAAAATGCTCCCATTATTTGCAGTGCTGGAAAACACATTATCTCCTCTCAGTTATTCCCTCATGAATTTTTTTTGTTTCGTAGGCTCCAAAAATTTAATGATGTCTACCTTCAAATTTTAGAAATCTTTGGTGACGTAAATATGTAATTTCCCTTTTTTCATTTGTTTGGAACAAATATAATGCTCACATTATTTGCATGTTGGAAAGCACATAGTCCCATGTCAGTTAGTTTGTTGTGAAAAGTTTTGTTTCGTTACACTCTAGGAATGTAATGAAGACCACTTTCAAATTTTTGAACAACTCTTTGATATAGTCAAAATGGGATTTCACTTTCTTCATCTAATTGGAACAAATAAAATGCTTGCATTATTTGGAGTGTTGGAAAACACATTATCTCCTCTTAGTTATTCCCTCATGAATTTTTTTTGTTTCGCATGCTCCCAAAATGTAATAAAGTCCACATTCATATTTTAGAAAAACTCTTTGGTGATGTAAATATGGAATTTCCATTTTTTCATTTGATTGGAACAAATATAATGCTCGCATTATCTGTAGTGTTGGAAAACACACTATCTCCTCTCAATGATTCCCTCATGAAATTTTTTTATTTTGTAGGCTCCAAAAATGTAATGAAGTCCACCTTCTAATTTTATAACAACTCTTTCATGACATAAACATGGCATTTCTCTATTTTCAACTAATTGGAACAAATATAATGCTCGCATTATCTGTAGTGTTGGAAAACACACTATCTCCTCCCAGTTATTCGCTCATGAAATTTTTTTGTTTTGTATGCTCCAAAAATGTAATGAAGAACCTTTGAATTTTAGAACAACTCTTTGGTGATGTAAATATTCCATTTCCTTTTTTTCATCTGATTGGAACAAATATAATGTTTGCATTATTTGAAGTGTTGGAAAACACATTGTCTCCTCTTAGTTATTCCCTCATAATTTTGTTTTTTTTTGTACACTTCAAAAATGTAATGAAGTCCACCTTCAAATTTTAGAACAACTCTTTCGTGACGTAAATATGGCATTTTCATTTTTTCATCTGATTGGAATAAATATAATGCTCACATTATTTTTAGTGTTGGAAAACACTGTTAGAGTAATAAGTTATTATGCTTAGTTAATTATATCATATTGATTAATTAATTAAGTCACTTATTCCTCTTTGTTACTTAAGCTAAACTTAGGCACATTAATAATTAATTAATTATTAAGTGTGCACACTAGGGTTTCATTTAGGGTTTCCCTTTTAGGGTTTCTTGATCTCCTTCATAAGGGTTGATCTCTTTTGTAATCATTGATTCTCTTAATGCATTTTACACTTTGAGGTTTACAGAACATTGTTTTTGGTTCTTCATATCTTTTGCATGTGATAGGTATCCATCTTGCATGCAGGTGATCTTGGATTCTAACATGGTATCAGAGCTCTAGACCTGTAGCTGCTTGTTCGTGATCTGAAGATATGGCCTTTCAGTGAGTTTCAAGTGCAAGGGTTTCCACAGGCATCTTTTCTGCAAGATCTAGGGGTAGCTATTTTTGAGACACTATGGGCTCAAACGGACGTTGCCATCGCGTCCGCAGCATCCCAAAACCCTAGAAACGCCTGTCAAATCGTCCATTTTGGTGCAGTTGATCTGGGAGGCAAAAAAATTTTGTCTGGGGGGGCCATACGGCCTCACCAGCACGCAATTTGAGGCTCAAAAAATGAAAAAAAATGAAAAAAAAAGGGTTTTTCAGGATTCAGGCCAGCGCTTACAGTTTAGAAGGCAGCCACCACCAGGTGGCCACCAGGCGGCCGCCCATCCGCCACCGCCACCGGGCTCCTCCACCAATCCACCGCTGATCTTCCCAAGCCTTGCGAGCCCCTTTCAGCCTCGCCCATGGTCCTATGCGGAACCAGAGCCCGCGAGCTCGGCTACCTCCGGGTCCCTCCAGCCGACCCCGGTCATATGGAGAACTAGGGGCTAGCGCCCAAATCTACCAACCTGCTGTGGAATATTCCGCCAACGCAGGGAATATTCCCTTCTAGAATATACCAGGAGATCCTTAAGAATATTCCGATGAAATCAGGCATATTCTGGTAGCCGAAAATTTTTTCGGCAAGGGTGGTGGATTTTTTCCCCGACGGCCAAAAGACCGTCAATTTTTTTCTCATGAACCGCTGACGTTAGCATGACGTCAGCGACCGTACGGCCCTCTTTGCCCCTCCTAGCCCTGATTTGCCCTAAAAGAGCATTTTTTTTCTTTTGGTCATAACTTGGGCATACGGTATCGAAATCAGGCAAACAAGATATCACCGAAAAGCTGGTTCTGAGAACTTTCATTTGGTGTAGTTTATTTTTCAGTATTTTACTATTTTTCTGCATTTATTGCTGTTTGAAGTTAGATGTTGTTTTTGGACTTCTGAGCTCATAACTTTTTGCCACGATGTCCGATTTTCACCTCGTTTGTGGCATTGGAAAGGTATTAAGGAGCTCTATGTTGCTGTCCATGCACTTTTTCTGTATCTATCTTAGGTTGATCACTTAGTCTAGATTTGGCCCGATGGGTTGTTTGGAGATTACTTGGATATTTTGGCAGTTGGGAGGGTGCATCTTGCATCTTTGCACTTCATTTTCAGTAATACATCATTCAATAATTGCTTGCTGCTTCATAGATTCTAGGGTTGTTCCCGTTTGGAGTTTTCGAGTGTTCTGAGGCATCAGGTTTGCTGTCACTTTTTTCATGATTCCTTGAGTCAATCAGTGACTCATCCGGTTTTAGTAGTAGACAAAAATATCTTTCCTTGCTTGCCAGATTTCGGTTCCAGTGTTACTCTACAGAGTTCTTCCAGTGCTTCTTTCCAGCATGTCATCTCATTGTAAGGGGGGTTTTGTCCCACTAGGTTTTTCCTTCTCTTACTCTTTCTTTCATTTGTAAATGGGTACCTGATCAGGCCTAGTTGTCGGGACCCATCTTTGCTTTCATGCATCTTATTCTAGTGTTTTAGCTTCTTCCTAAGTTCATCTTAAGGGGGGTGTTAGAGTAATAAGTTATTATGCTTAGTTAATTATATCATATTGATTAATTAATTAAGTCACTTATTCCTCTTTGTTACTTAAGCTAAACTTAGGCACATTAATAATTAATTAATTATTAATTATTAAGTGTGCACACTAGAGTTTCATTTAGGGTTTCCCTTTTAGGGTTTCTTGATCTCCTTCATAAAGATTGATCTCTTTTGTAATCATTGATTCTCTTAATGCATTTTACACTTTGAGGTTTACAGAACATTGTTTTTGGTTCTTCATATCTTTTGCAAGTGACAGGTATCCATCTTGCATGCAGGTGATCTTGGATTCTAACAACAATAATGTCTCCTCTCAGTTATTCCCTCATGAAATTTTTTTATTTCCTACACTCCAAAAATTTAATGAAGTCCACCTTCATATTTTAGAACAACTCTTTGGTGATATAAATATTGCACTTCCCTTTTTTCATCTATTTGGAATAAATATAATGCTCGCATTATTTGCAGTGTTGGAAAACACACTGTCTCTTCTCAATTATTCCTTCATGAATTTTTTTTGTTTTGTACGCTCCAAAAATGTAATGAAGTCCACCTTTGAATTTTAGAACAACTCTTTGGTAACGTAAATATGGAATTTCCCTTTTTTCATCTCATTGGAACAAATATAATGCTCGCATTATTTGCAGTGTTGGAAAAAATACTATCTCCTCATTTATTCCCTCATGAATTTTTTTTGTTTTGTACACTCCAAAATATTAATGAAGTACACCTTCAAATTTTAGAACTCTCTGGTACACTCAAAATGACTTTTCCCTTTTTTCATCTGATTGAAACAGATAAAATGCTCACATTGTTTGTAGTGTTGGAAAACACACTGTCTCCTCTCAGTTATTTCTTCATGATTTTTTTTTGTTTTGTACACTCCAAAAATGTAATGAAGTCCACCCTCAAATTTTAGAACAACCCTTTTGTACAATCAAAATTGAATTTCCCTTTCTCTCACATTGTTTGTAGTGTTGGAAAACACACAATCTCCTCTCAATTATTTCCTCATAAATTTATTTTTTTCGTACGCTCTAAAAATTTAATGAATTCCACCTTCAAATTTTAGAACAACTCTTTGTTACACTCAAAATGGTGCTTTCCTTTTTTCATCCGATTGAAACAGATAAAATTCTCACATTGTTTGCAATGTTAGAAAACACACTGTCTCCTCTCAATTATTTCCTCATGAATTTTTTTTGTTTCATAGACTCTAAAAATGTAATGAAGTCCACCTTAAAATTTTAGAACAACTCTTTTGTACATTGAAAATGGAATTTCCCTTTTTTCATCTCATTGGAATAGATAAAATGCTCACATTGTTTGCAGTGTTGCACATGTACTATCTCCTCTCAGTTATTTCCTCATGAAAGGTTTTTTTTGTATGCTCCAAAAATGTAATGGGTATGTGCAGGATCATGGTGGGCCAAAAAGTTGCAATGAGGAAAAAAACACATCTTTCATCGACCCAAAAATGCAAAAATATCGTGTTGACTTTTTTTAGGCTCGGGTGTCAATACACACCACCAAAGCAAACACCAATCCTAGTTTTCCATATCATATATCCGATTTTTAAAAAGCATATATATACAAACTTTGTCGCTGTTTTAAAGTCATTTCACAGTCAACAACCCGCGGGCGCATAGTGAGGAGGTTCTTCGCATAACGGATATCCGATTTGGCCAAAATCCAATTTGAAAAGGTAAGATTTTTTTATTTTATTTGCTTTGATTCAATTTTGAATTAGATTTGGATAATTTCAAATAGTTTTTTGTGGATTTTTTTTTAAAATAGGGTTTTTGATTGAATTTTTATGAAAAAATTGAGTTTAGAATGGATTTTGATAAAAAAAATGAATGTTTTTGTGGATTTTTTTTCAAAATAGGGTTTTTGATTGAATTTTTATGAAAAATTTGAATTTAGAATGGATTTTGATTAAAAAAATGAATGTTTTTTGTGGATTTTTTTCAAAATAAGGTTTTTGATTGAATTTTTATGAAACAATTGAGTTTAGAATGGATTTTGATAAAAAAATGAATGTTTTTTATGGATTTTGATTTAAAAATAGTGTTTCTTATGTATTTGTATTAAAAATTAGAGAATTTTATAGATTTTTGTTAAAAAGTAGGGTTTTTATGGATTTAAAAAAACTAGGGTTTTTTATAATATTTTCATTTATATTGTCTAATTTTAATTAGATTAATTATTTTTAACTTTAATCGGGCATTATGGCTGCTGAGAATGAGAATGCACAAATTCCACCAGTTGAGAATGAAAATCCACCAGCTAAGAATCAAAATGCAAAAATGCCAAATGCTCCACCACCTCTGCAACCATCAATTGAAGACTTAATTCATGAAAAATTAGAGAAATTGAGGGGAATTTGTGATGTTTATAAGAAAATCCCTCGATTATCCCGTATGTCAACCACATTGATAGGAATAATTACAAATGTAGAAACCCTCTCCACCCAACATAATGCCTTTCATTCGTGGTGAGAAACCATGAGGGAATATTATGCATGTGGATTATATTATGATGATGTGAAAAATCTCCAAATAACAAAATCCCAAATAGCCTCTTTATTTATTAACCCCAACACTAGTTTACCAGTTAATGTTAACAAACCAAAACTTTCTATAAATGGTGCACGCATAGGGGCATAGTAGATAACTTTTGGGATTGTTGGTGTATGGTTTTTGATAAACCACCCAAAAATAATCTTGGTGTACCTTTTTACTTTATTAAAAAATTATATGCTGAGTTTTTGTTAGGGCATCATGTCAATTACTTTGACATTAAACCCTTCTAGGGCGTTGGTGGAGGTATGCCCCAAGATAGGCTAGGGGCAGCTAGAGTAGTCAGGCACCCACATGTTCCCCGTCCTCCCCTTCCTCCGCCACCTCTAGTATAACATCCAGATATTACAGAGGATGCAACCACACAAACGATCTAGGCCATTCACTCTTTGAGTGGTCTTTTGGTTTCCCATGCTTCTTCAGTAGCTCAACCACAGTCTAGTGATCTTGGTGATGGATCCAGTGTTGTTGCATCATCCTCCTCGGGTCCACATATTTGTGTGCCACATATTTGCAATACGTGCCAACAAATATGCTTGGGTCCTATTGTACAGCCCCCTAAGCATCCATTAGACACTTTTGATTATGACATCCATGATGTGGAGATTATAGCAGATCACACATAGGGGAGTGGAGCACACCTTACAGAGTCCTCTCCTGCTAGAGAGGTGGACATTGAAATAGTTACACAGGTAACATTTAAGGTGTAAATTCATAACTTGCATTTTTTTAAAAATGAATATTAATAAGAGATAGTATCAAGTACTAATATTTATTTACATGGTCTATTTAACAGTTAATGTCTAAGGAGGAGCTCACACGGGTGACTGATAGCACCCTTAGGGCCATTTCATTTGGCCTCGAGACACACATAGTATGTATTTTCGCACTCACTCATTTACATTTTTTTACTATATACTTGCTTGTCATTTGAATTGTCATTAATGAAATTATATATTAACTTATATGTTTATCTTATTCTCTACTTGTAGGAAACACCTAGTGCGAGCGAGGTGTGACGCTCTCCATACTATGGAGGCACAATGGTAGATAAGGGAAAGGTAATTGAACTCAAATTTGATTGAATTAAGATTTATAAGATCTTTTATCGATTATGCATACATTGACATAGATTCGTAGTTTCATATGTCCTTGTCATTTTTATGTACAGGTAGTTGTGAGCTATACATCATTGTTGATAAGTGTCACAACACCTGAAGGAGTAGGTATTCGAACATCTGAAGGAGGAGGTGTTGAAACACTTCAAGGAGGAGGTGTCGAAACACCTAAAGGAGATAAAGAAAAAGATCAGCCTAAAGAGGTATGTGTTTATTTTATTTTGTGCTTGGTAAATATGTTCTTATTACTGACAATTCTATGCTAACTTGGATCAATTTCATGTTTTTGCTCACATATATAGATTGACATTACAAAAGTTGGTTTGGTTAGTTCTTTGAGAGGGGTATATTCTAGGACTCCTGACCCTTCGAAGAGACATATATTTCAGGTAATCAAGATTTCAATTTTAGAGTTCAATTATAATTCAATGTGTATTGATTTTTATGTTAATTATTCAATTTTAATTTATATAGTATAACTAATCTCAATTGTGGTTTGACTTTTTCTTGTGTAGCTACCTTCAAAGCCAATGAGTGCTTCAAGGAGGCTCCATTTTGATGATCCACCAGTAGTTTAGGATGAGATAGACATTTTGACATGTAAATTTTGAATACATACCAAGATGGAATATGCCACATATTGTAAAACTTTGTTTGAGTTGGCGTTGATGCCATTTTTGTATATGGACATACACTTGATTATTGGATAATTTGATATATATAGAAGTTGACAATCAAAATTTAATTTCCTCCTCATGTGCATGATTAAACTCTTTGAAAATTTAATCAAGTGAGCAATGGTTAAATATCAATGTACAATAGCATAAAAAGAATGGTTAAATATTATGTATTTTATATTCATATTGCTGATTACATTGCATTGCACATCTTTCAAACTCAAAGCATTACTTCACATTGCATAAGTAACAACTAGATGCTGATAGATGAAAAAATTTCAATAACAATATAGTTTTTACAAAGTCAACCTAAGCAGTTATGCAATTACTTCACATTACATAACTAATAACTAGGAGTAGCTATCAATTGCATTAGCTTGTCATGGAATTCTATGAGACCACATTTCTTTGAGGAAACTTGGCACAAAACTCACAAAAAATGAAAAGAAAGCACTCAAACAAACTTTAAAGGGGTCTCAAGCCTACTACCTCCTCATTCCACACGCTATGTAGCCATTTACTTGCAATGTAGGGGCCGAACAATGGAGAAAACATGTAAAAATAATATATATATAGCCTAGAAGCATGAATTACGATTAGAATATCACATAACATCATATAAACAATAAAACCACTATAAACTTGAATGCCATTTAAAACATGCATGATAAATTTTCATCGTTGAAACTTGGATTGTGGTAGCTTGATATACAGAGTCGATTGATGCTAGGTTTCAATTTGTATGATATTGAAAAAATAAGCCAACTGAGTAGAGTTATCAACATTATTCAAAAATAATAAGAATTATTTTAGTACACTAGCCATTTTGAAGGCTTCTTGCAGTCTCAAATGTTATTTTGTATCATTGTTACATTGGTCTTAGTTCAATGATGCTAAACAATTTTAGAAAAAAGAAAGTTGTGTCACGTTCCGCATTCAATCCAACAAGCAAAAATGAAAGCTCAGCCTCTTGGAATGAAAATTATTGTTTGCAAAACAAATGAATAGGAATGAGGTAGTTAAGGTGTTTGAAGTTATTTAGAGGTCATTTTTAGGGTGCAAGGCTTAAAATTTCATTTTAAATGCACTCAAACAAACTTTAAAGGGGTCTCAGGCCTGTTGCCCCCTCATTTCACACGCTATGCAGCCATTTACTTGTAGTGTAGGGGCCGAACAATGGAGAAAACATGTAAAAATAATATATATATACAGCCTAGAAGCATGAATTACGATTAGAATATCACATAACATCATATAAACAAAAAAACCACTATAAACTTGAATGTCATTTAAAACATGCATGATAAATATTCATCGTTGAAACTTGAAATGTGGTTGCTTGATATACAAAGTCGATTGATGCCAGGTTTCAATTTGTATGATATTGAAAAAATAAGCCAACTGAGTAGAGTTATCAGCATTCTTAAAAAAAAAAAAGAATTCTTTTAGTACACTAGCCAATTTGACGTCTTCTTGTAGTCTCAAATGTTATTTTGTATCATTGTTACATTGGTCTTAGTTCAATGATGTTGAACAATTTTAGAAAAAAGAAAGTTGTGTCACAGTCTACATTCAATCCGACAAGGAAAAATGAAAGCTCAGCCTTTTGGAATGAAAATTCTTGTTTGCAAAACAAATGAATAAGAATGAGGTAGTTAAGGTGTTTGAAGTTATTTAGAGGTCACTTTTAGGGTGCAAGGCTTAAAAGTTCATTTTAAATGCAGTCAAACAAACTTTAAAGGGATCTTAGGCCTGCTGCCCCCTCATTCCACACACTATGCACCAATTTACTTGTGGTGTAGGGGCCAAACAATGGAGAAAACATGTAAAACTTATATATATATATATATATATATATATATATATATGTGTGTGTGTGTGTGTGTGTGTGTGTGTGTGTGTGTGTGTGTGTGTGTGTGTGTGTGTGTGTGTGTGTGTGTGTGTGTGTGTGTGTGTGTGTGTGTGTGTGTGTGTGTGTGTGTGTGTGTGTGTGTGTGTGTGCAGCCTAGAAGCATGAATTATGATTAGAATATCACATAACATCATATAAAAAAAAACCACCATAAACTTGAATGTCATTTAAAACATGCATGATAAATATTCATCGTTGAAACTTGAATTGTGGTAGCTTGATATACAAAGTCTATTGATCATGCCAGGGTTCAATTTGTATGATCTGAAAAAATAAGACAACTGAGTAGAGTTATCAGCATTCTTCAAAAATCATAATAATTATTTTAGTACACTCAAGAGTTATCAGATGTCTTCTTGCAGTCTCAAAAGTTATTTTGTATCATTGTTACATTGGTCTTGAGAGTGGTAGCTTAATATAGGTCCACAATACAAAACCTAGTTTACCTGTGCAGTGTAACAATGGCATAGGAAGATTTTTCTTTGAAAGCAAAAATGAAAGCTCAGCCTCTTGGAATGAAAATGCTTGTTTGCAAAAAAAATGAATAAGAATGAGGTAGTTAAGGTGTTTGAAGTGATTTAGAGGTCGCTTTTAGAGAAGAGAGATGTTGAAGAGTACATCAAGTCAATGAGAACCAAAGTGTAATGTGTTTTAGTTTGTAGTACTCCTTTGTTTCTCTGCAGATGTGTGATAAATTCTTAGTTCAATGATGTTGAAATTTTTTTGAAAAAAGAAAGTTGTGTCACGGTCTGCATTCAATCCAACAAGCAAAAATGAAAGCTCAAACTCTTGGAATGAAAATGCTTGTTTGCAAAACAAATGAATAAGAATGAGGTAGTTAAGGTGTTTGAAGTTATTTAGAGGTCACTTTTAGGGTGGAAGGCTTAAAAATACATTTTAAATGCACAAAAAAGAATGAAATTACTTCAAACCAAGTTTGTGAAGAAGTTAACTATGTTGCCCACTAGTTTCCCTTAAGAGTCCAAAGTGCTAAAAGGCAGAAATCTTTGAAGGGATATTTCTCAAAGACCGTGATGCTTACAGACTCTTCGTCTGAGGCTATGGGATCGTGTTGGGACCATCTACAAAAACCTCTCTTAGTTTTTTCTATCTCAGAGGCGTTTTCCTGTGGTTATGACTTTTCAGTGGAGGGAAAAGTTGCCACATGCAAGCAGTGTAAAGTTGCAAAGTGGTGCAACTTTCATTCTGCAACTCGTACGACCAAATGAACTGATCCAACACGTCTAGATGGGTACGTTTATGCTAGGGATGGTCCTCTCTTGCACCCAAATACGCCGAATCACTCCGAGCTACATTGGACCGGCGATTTCCCTTAAGAGTTCAAAGTGCTAAAAGGCAGCAATCTTTGAAGGTCTATTTCTTAGAGACCGTGATGCTTACAAACTCTCTATCTAGGGCTATGGGTTCATGTTGGGACCATCTAAAAAAACCTCTCTCGATTTTTTCTATCTCGAAGGTGTTTTCCTATGGTGATGACTTTTCAGTGGAGGGAAAAGTTGCCAGATGCAAGCAGTGTAAAGTTGCAAAGTGGTGCAACTTGCATTCCGCAACTCGTACAACCAAATAGAATATTCCAACATGTCTGGATGGTCCTCTCTTGTACCTAAATACGCCAAATCACTCTGAGCTACATTAGATCGACGATTTCCCTTAAGAGTCCAAAGTGTTAAAAGGCAGCAATCTTTGAAGGGCTATTTCTCAGAGACCGTGATGCTTACAGACTCTCCGTCTAAGTCCATGGGATCATGTTGGGACCATCTAAAAAAACCTCTCTCTATTTTTGCTATCTCGGAGGCATTTTCCTATGGTGATGACTTTTCAGTGGAGGGAAAAGTTGCCAGATGCAAGCAGTGTGAAGTTCCAAAGTGGTTCATTTTTCATTCCGCAACTCGTACGACCAAACAAACTATTCCAACACGTCCGTATGGGTACGTTTACGCTAGGGATGGTCCTCTCTTGCACCCAAATACACCGAATCACTCTGAGCTACATTGGACTAGCGATTTCCCTTAAGAGTCCAAAGTGTTAAAATGAAGCAATCTTTCAAGGGCTATTTCTCAGAGACTGTGATGCTTACAGACTCTCTGTCTGAGGCTATGGGATCGTGTTGGGACCTTCTACAAAAACCTCTCTCATTTTTTTCTATCTCGGAGGCGTTTTCCTATGGTGATGACTTTTCAGTGGAGGGAAAAGTTGTCAAATGCAAGCAGTGTAAAGTTGCAAAGTGGTGCAACTTTCATTCCGCAACTCGTACAACCAAACAGACTGTTCCAACACATTTGGATGGGTACGTTTACTCTAGGGATGGTCCTCTTTTGCAACCAAATACACTGAATCACTCTGAGCTACATTGGACTGAGTGAAATTAGGTGAAAATTTGATGCAGACACAAGGGCACAATCACAAACTCTTTGCAACCTGCCTATTTGAGGCATCTAACAAGATTATTCTGACCTCTTTGGACAGTCGAAAACTCCCTTAAAACTTGACAAGCAACTAAATACGCATTTCCCTCTTTAACCCCCTTAAACCCTTGTAATAGTGAGAAAGTAGTTTTTGTCCAATTACTCCACAATTTTCCAAAACACCAGACAAAAACATGAATGATTCAAACACCCATATCCAAGTTACACAATATATATGAGAAACAACATAGACTCCTTTGGACCAATGTTGACTTCCTATATATTCACCCTTGAACATGCTACTCAATTAGCCCAAAAATGCAAAGCAACATACCTTCAAACACCACACAGACCCCTGAAACCTTGAGGCAGCAAATAAATTGCCAAGAAAACAAAGATTCCGCAATTGGATTCCATTTGTATGGACCTATAACCGTCAAATCAAAAAACCCTTGTTTTTAGTGTAATTCTTGAGGGTTTATTGGATGTAGCACTTCCACAACCTTTCAGACTCTGCCACCACCTTAGACACCTTTATTTAGGCCCCAATATGCTTAGAAAACAAAGAAACTTCTGGTATCTCAAATATTTTTGCAAACCCTAGGGTAAAAACTCTATTTTCAAGTGAAAAAAAACCACCATTTTTAGACCTTTAACTCTTCATTTTATTTCAAAACCCAGTTCTACACGCCTTCCACTCTTGAAATAACGTCAATACATGTAATAATGTTTCTACATAAATTTTTGATACAAAAATGCTTGAATGGCTTGTGCACAGGTAGAAAACACAAGAAAAATAGTAAAATATGAACTAAGCAATTGAAACTTTATTGATTCAAAGAAAAAAACTCCTTCAACCAAACCTATCTTGAGCCCTTCAAGGTCTTAAGTACATTTCTATTCCTTGTAATCCAACTCCCAATTCCTTTAACCACCAATATTAACTGACTTTTGAAACCTTAATGACCGTTGAAGGCCAAAATACAAACATTTTTCACATTAATATGACTCAATGAAATGTTGCACTTTTCCACTTCTAACTTTACTAAGACCTCACTTAATGGCTTGAAATAGCATCATTACATGTTCAAAACACTGTTCTTTCTTGTCCCTAAACAAATTTATTAATTTTTCCTTCAAAGGCTACAAAGCAACAACTAGGACAAGTTGGGATCTCCATGTTTTTTTTACTGTAAAACCTAAAAAATCCTCCTAATACATGACCATTAGGACTATTAGATCTCATTAAAGAAAAAAACTCAAAATATTAACACTTTAATCATTGAAATGATCCACAATGATATTATGGTGTAGGTGCTTCTACACCAAAAATGGTGGTTACAACTTGCTAATGTCAATGAAACGTGGGGGTAGCAAGATTTAAAGTTGGCTCAAGCTTGTGTAGGTCCTAATAGACGTGTTTGATGAATTTATAGGGTGTGGAAAGGTTGGAAACATTGATTTCCTTAAAAACCTCATGAAAGTTGCTAAAAATGAAGTTGCACCCAAGTTGGATTTGAGGAGCAAAAGTTGCAAGCCACTATAATTTATTACATATAAATGGGAGATATTACAAAACCTGGTTCAAATGAGCATACCGACAAGAAAGAAATAGGAAGAAAACCTTGGTTGTAGCTCGATTAAGTACAAAATAGACCCCTTTACAAAACCTATGAGTTTCCAAAAATACATCCCTTTACATTTTAAACATACCCTTTATACAATGCCAGCATTATGACCCATATTTCAAAAAACATCACTGGGTATAGATTATGCCCATACACAATTATGACCATTTTAAATTGTTTCCAATTTGATAATCAACCAAATTTTTCCTATTAGAGGCATCAGGGCACGTCTTCAACAATAGGTAGTATGTTCATGTTCGACTACAAGCACTGTACAAACCATCAAGGTAGCTTAGAATAACCAATCTATATTATTCTAAATGACACAAAATATGATGAGATGGTAATGCAAACTATAAAGACGCTTAGAATAACCAATCTATATTGTTGTAATATGTTGCATACCTCTCAAAAGGATCAAAGTTGGCTATTGTTGTAGTAGCTCCATGATTAATCGCCAGGAATATGCTAAAAGTGGAAAAAAATGAGAAATCTATATTGTCACCATAGAAAAGATGCTTAGACTAACAAATCTATATTAATCTAAACAACTTGAATGATGATGAATTGGTGATGCAAACTATAAAAGATGCTTAGAATAACCAATCTATATTGTTGTAATCTATCGCATACCTCTCCGAAAGGATTAGAGCTGGCTATTATTGTAGCAGGTCCAAGATCAATTGTGCTAGGAATATCGCAAAAGTGGGAAAATGAGAAATCTATATTGTCACAATAGAAAGTATGCTTAGACTAACATATCTATATTAATCTAAACAAACTGAATGATTATGAGTTGGTGATACAAACTATAAAAGATGCATACCTCTTCGAAAGGATCAAAGATGGCTATTATTGTAGCAGGTCCATGATCAATCGTGCCAAGAATATCGTAAAAGTGGGAAAATGAGAAATCTATATTGTCACAATAGAAAAGATGCTTAGACTAACATATCTATATTAATCTAAACAACTTGAATGATGATGATTTGGTGATGCAAACTATAAAATACACATACCTCTTCGAAAGGATTAGAGTTTTCTATTGTTGCAGTAGGTCCATGATCAATCTTGCCAAAAATATTGCAAAAGTGCATACAAAATATCACTATTAAAGATACCTGCATTGCAATCTGAATGGAATTGTAATACTAAGATTGTACCTCATTTTGTGGTTGCAATGTGTAGTTTTCTGCAAAATCAACCACTGATATAATAGTGTGAATCAGAAAAGAGTCCTTACACATCCTAAATTGTTGATCCAAACACTAAGACCTATGACTATGCCTTGCATACTTGTAGAAAAGATTGTCCTTAAAATCTGAAATAAAATCAGCAACACTGCATTCTTTTTTAACCCACATCTAGAACCTTCACCTCCACTTTGCAAAGTATATTTGACTATCTCATATCTCTTTTTGTCAACAAGCTTCTTTCCAAATTCATGTTCGGAACTCTCATGAAAACATTGAAAAAACTTTGACAAGCCACCACATTGTGAGAACTTTGCATTTAAACAATCATTTCTATAGAAAAAGCAACCATCATCTCTAGAACATAAAAATAGATCTAGCAAGTCCCTTGATGATTTCGGAAGATGCATTGCACCACACTCCTACAAAATTTCATTAGTATGCAAAGTAGAACGAATATAGCATAATAGCTCATGGTACATTGAAAACTCCACATGGTATTTGCAACAACAAGTATTACTAATCTTAAGAGGCACACAATAAAATGGCTTCAAACCCTCAAAAGTCCTTTGCGAGATTTCCATATTTTTATGTGTTTCAATAAATGTTTTGAACAACATTGTTTTCATTTGGATTCCAAGAAATTCTTTTAGGATGTGGTACACTACTGCCAATTCTTAACTTTTAAACATTCTTGCATTGGGTGATACCTAGAGTTATCATGCCAAATTTGTTGAATTACCTACTACATTATTATTAGCTTCTTTATCAACACTATTGGAAGCCTCCCTAAAAATCCCATGTATCGCTTTTGAAGAGGATCATCTATTCTTCCTCTTCTTGCGAGTTCTCTATCAAATTTTTACAATTCATGTCAAAATCAATACAAGTTTGTCTCATAAAGAAAGCCTTTTCAATTGATGGCTTACTAGGGCAGTTGTAATGACTCTTCGAGAAGCTCTCTTATCCTTTTCCTTGTTATTTTTTCCAATAGACTTGAGCATTAAAAAGATTTTCAATAATAATATAATTTTTTTCTGGCCTTCTTGCTCATTAATCTAATCTCTTAATTCTATTAGCAAAGTTCCTATCTTTTGCATCTTTAGCAATTGTACAAAAATTTGTCATTGCT
>VDFB02000015.1:147402942-147489493 GCA_007258455.2 Sequoia sempervirens
ACCAAATAGAATTTAAAAAAAATAAAATAAACTTAGTAGTTTAGAAACTACATTCAATTTTCCATAGATTCTATTCTTACATATTTTTGAAATAATATACATAGCTTATTCAAATTTTTATGTCAAGTTGCCTAACTCTGATTTTTCTGAATTTTCATTGCCACTTAAGGGCCTATTTTTTCCATGATGATCCTGCACATACCCTAATGAAGTCCAACTTCAAATTTTAGAACAACTCTTTGGTACACTCAAAATGGAATTTCACCTTTTTCATTTGATTGGAACGGATAAAATGCTCACATTGTTTGCAATGTTGGAAAACAATCAATCTCCTCTCAGTTATTTCCTCATGAAAATTTTTGTTTCATACACTCCAAAAATGTAATGAATTCCACATTCAAATTTTAGAATAACTCTTTCATACACTCAAAATGACATTTCCCTTTTTTCATTTGATTGGAATAGATAAAATGCCCACTTTGTTTGCAATTCAATGGAAAACACATTATATCCTCTCACTTATTTCCTCATGAAATTTTTTTGTTTCGTATGCTCCAAAAATGTAATGAAGTCCACCTTCAAATTTTATATGAAACTCTCTGGTACACTCAAAATGACATTTCCCTTTCTTCATCTCATTGGAACAGATAAAATGCTCACATTGTTTGCAGTGTTGGAAAACACATTATCTCATCTTAGTTATTTCCTCACGAAAATATTTTGTTTCATACAATCCAAAATGTAATAAAGTACACCTTCAAATTTTAGATGAAACTCTCTCGTACACTCAAAATGGTATTTCCCTTTTTTTATTTGATTAGAACAGATAAAATGCTCACATTGTTTGCAATGTTGGAAAACACACTATCTCCTCTTAGTTATTTCCTCATGAAAAGATTTTGTTTTGTACGCCCCAAAAATGTAATGAAGTCCACCTTAAAATTTTAGAGCAACTCTTTCATACACTCAAAATGGCATTTCCCTTTCTCCATTTGATTGGAACAAATGAAATGGTCACATTATTTGCAGTGTTGGAAAACACACTGTGTACATTCATGCGAGCTTGGAAGGGAGTGGAAAGGGTTCAAAGGCCAAAGTAGAGTGGAAATTCTCCATACCATAATGCATGTGACAGGTGCGGGTAGCTAGCTATTAGGCACTGTGAAGAATTGAATGGATTTTTTCTCTACTTTGTCCTCTAAACCCTCACAAATTCCTAATGAGCTTGCATTACACAACAGGAGTGTAATGAAAGACACCTTCAATATTTACCATTCATGTAATTTAGAATTTTATAAGTTGTGCAACACCATGTTGCAATTTTTATCTTTCAATATGCCTTACAATATCATTAATGTTAAGTTCAACATTTAGTAATTGAGCCTTGAGGTGCATGATATCATACTTCAACTTTTGAATGCCTTCATATTCTTGCAAATTTTCAATTTCTAATCTCTCAATAGCTCTCAGCAACACTAATTAATCTCATTTTCTTTTGATGATAAAATATTCTTCTTATATCTTAATTCCTCTTCTAAGTGGTTAATTGTAGTCTTGTGTTGTGTTGCCTCAGTTTCAACACTTCCAACTAATGTCTTTGTATCTGCAAGTTGACCATCCATGAATTTTTCCTCATCCCCACTGCTCTTACCTATTAACACCTCCCTAGTATTTGCATAGGACTCTCATGTCTCTACCTTATTTTCATCCAGTTCCAATTCTATGTGTTCTGTGGAATTCCCATGTTCAAGAATCTTTGAATTTACTTGTTCAAATCCATCCATAGCATCATATCTCACTTTCTTTGCCTACTCAAATTATTGTGCAATAGAAAACATCTTCAGTCTTTCCACTTATGCATTTCTATTTTCCCATTGCATATATTGCGCATGCACCTCTTTCCTTGACTTCTCAAGAGTACGAAGGATCTCTTTAGTCAATACATTATCCATCTCAGTCACTTAGTTCTATTTCTTTTCAAGTGTTTCCATAGAAGATTCCATTTTCATTCTATGCATTCTAGTAACTTCTGCCTCTAGTCCTGCATTGGCATTTTCCCATTGCACATACTACACAATGCTCCTTCATCAAGTTGTTAAGATCAAGAATAATCTCTTCATTCAATACATTATCTATCTCATTCACTTTGTTCTACTTCTTTTCAAGTGTTTTTAGAGCAGATTTATTTTTCATTACATACTTTCTACTACCTACTGCTCGAGTTTTGCATTGGCATTTTCCCATTGCACATACTACACATGCACCTTGCTCAAATTTTCAACAACAAGGAGAATGTCTTCACTCAATACATCATCTTTTATCTATCTCATTCAATCTAGTCTACATAAATTTTGAAGGTGATCTTCATTACATTCTTACTGTGTACTAAACAAAATTTCTTCATTATGTTTCTATAGTCTCTATATAATTGCATGTTGGAAAACATTGGGTGTATAAGAAAATTGAGATGAGGGGAGACAAACCAATTGGGTTGTTACTCTGCTAATCAAAAAAGAATTTTTATTTCATATTGTTTTGAAAAATTCTAGGTTGGAAAACACTAGGTGTTATAAAACCTGCAACCCACATACTATTCTAAAAGCCTTCACAAGTAACAACCCAATTCCTTATGAAATGGTGAAAAATATTTGGGGTCTCTTTCACCTTTAGGGTTTAGGACCTAAAAGGAGAGAGGAAATATTCACACACTTCACTCAAGAAAAAACCCTTGATATTTCAATGTAAAGGAGATTGGAATCTTGTAAAGAGACTATCCTAAAGGCTGAATGAAATCTAATGAGGGGTTCACCACCAAGTTTAGACTTGGAAAAGATAATGCAATGCAATATGAAATACCAAACCCTAAATGACCTAGAGAGATGAACAAAATGAAAGAGAAAGTTATGATATAGAAAGTGTACACCTGGGATGATGAAGAAGGCAGAATGGAGGTCTAGAATTCTAGAAAATATGTTATCAACATTGATTAGGACTAATTTTCCAAGTTGGGCGAATTAGTCCTGCTTCTGGGAAAATGTGCAAATACAAGTTTCAGCCAAAAGGGTGTCTGGATCTATGAAAATATTTGTCAGGCCTATACAGTGGGACTCATTCGACACTAATGGCGAATCAATCCACTTCTGCTTTTCTAGAAGTTTCGGACCTGATTTTGTTCCTCTTAATCTATTCTGCTCTTTTTGACTAGTTTTTGGATCTGAAACTATAAATTCCCACCTATAGGCCTTCTCTAAGCTTCTCCAAGGCTTGATGACAACTTTAGGGATTTAACAACTTTTCTCCAACTTTTCTCCTTGAAAAATATGCAACCTAGCTATGCAAATCACACACAAGAAGATGGACAAATGTTCTAGGGTTAGTGAATAGGGGTTTGCCTTGGTCAAACCCCTTGTTGGTAATTAAACCTTGAAATGAAAGCAAATATGAAAGGAGAATGATGAATGAACAAATAGAAATGTTGTAAATCACCAAACCCTAGCAATAAAGTGTTGCAAATATGCTTGAAATGGCTACAATGGATGTGGCTCTTGAATCTTTCTTGAATGATGTTGATCTTGCTTGGATTGTGAACTCTACATCATAATTGTTAGCACAATAACAAACATCAAGAATGAAATTTTTGACATGGTGATTAGCAATTGAAGAATGCTCTAAAATGCTTGATAATCTACCCTTGAAATACTCTTGAATTGTCTTGTGAATGCTTGAATTCTTTTGTGAACTCTCTTTAATGCTAGGTGTTAAATATGAGTGAAAGAACCTTGTATTTATACTTAATTTTGCAAGAATCCCTGAAATTACAACACTACAAGCTAACATCAGATCTAGGAGAATAAAATCCCACTGGAAATTTGAATTAAATTTCAATTTTTGCCACACAAGACTCATTCGCCCAAGGTGGAAAATGAGTCCCATCAAACATAATGTATGGGACAAGCATGTGCAGAATCATGATGGGCCAAAAAGTGGCAATATGATGGGTATGTGGCTGACAACTATTTTTTTACCCAAATTTGATGAAACAAAAAGGGTTTTTAAAGGAGATTCTCAGCTTTTCATCGATATAAATTATGCTTTACTTTGAATTTAATAAGTAATTATTATTCATTTTCTATTCAAAATATGACTAAAGTCCTAATTGATAGGTTGATTGAAAAACATCTATAGCTTTCAAACGGTATCACATTTTTTGAATCCAAAACATGTATCACATTCTGTGCTTCACATACTATAGGATTAAAAAAAGAAAATTTGAATTTCATGAAGTTTTGACCAAGTTAAGGTGGTCAGACATATGAGTTTTTATATTTTTCTAAAAGTTGTAATAAAAAAATCATAATTAATTATTTACTTGGAAAAAATTTACAAAAAAATATGCATCACATTAGGGTATGAGTCCTCTACTTATATCTAAAATCTTATAAAAAAATATTATCATTTTATTGTGGTTACGGTGATCAGACAAACACCTACTTCTTTTTTTTTACCTGAAATTTAAGTACCACTACATTGAAATTTCAAATTTTCACCAAATAAATTGTTTTTTAAACAAAACCTAGTGCTAGAAACCATTCAATTTGCTACAGATTCTATTCTTACATATTTTTGAAATAATATAGATAACTTATTCAAATTTTATGCTCGTTGCCTTAACTCTTAATTACTCTTTTGAATTTTGCCACTTCATACCCTCGCTTTTTCCATGATGATCTTGCACATACCCGGACCAAAAAAAAAAAAGTTCTTGGAAATGTGTAAAAATTGGTTTAGGGCCAAAAAATCCAAGTGGGACCCATTTTCCCAAGGTGGAAAATGATTCCTAGACACTAAATCTGGGCCACACAAGCTAGGAACACCTGAATTATGATTGGTCAATGATTGGTGTCAGGATTATCCTCAAAAAGACACAATAAATGAGGCTTGTGGATGCAAAATAGGGCCAATTAAAGCATAAGAAAGCCCAATTATTAATGAAAAGCCTAGATAAATGTGAAAGTGTGTTACAACACTTTACAACACTCCAAATAAGGTAAGATTAAGGTTGGTTTTGATTAAAAATAGGTTATTAAGCTTAGTTAATTGATAAAACCCTAGAAAAGTGTGAAAGTGTGTTACAACACTTTAGCAAGGCACCATTAAATTTCATTAGTTCACAAGGGCCCAAGACCTAATGTGAATGTATTATCCACATTACAACACTAAATCAAGGAAACATTAAGCCAAGATCCACAAGGAGGACCCAAATGGGTGTGAAAATGTCAAGGGATCCATTTTACTACACTACATTTAGTCCCCACTTTAGTGAGAGGATGAACCTACTTCAAACTCATAGTAAAGTAGACAAACACACACCAAGAGTGGTTCAAATGTACAAATGCTAGCAAGATGAAATGACAAAAATCAAGATGGGTGATCAAGCCCCCAAGATCAAGATCCCATGACAAACCAACATAAACACAAAGGAAAACACATGAAAATGAATAAAGAACAACAACAAGGCACAAGCATACACTACCAAAGATGAAGAAAAGAAAAGGTGAAATAAAATAATCGGATCAAACTTCAACTGTTTTTCCATCACAATGTGGATTAGATCTAGGTTGTTTGTCCAAAAAATGCACTCACTCTGAGGCAACATAACTCTATGCTATTCACCGGGTGAGAAGTCCTTAAAGGTGAGAAACATACACTCATGGCTAGTATGCACTCACACACACCCAAGTGGCTATGGGGAAATTCATTCCTCAGACCATGCTTCCCGCTCAAACCATACCAAAGTTATACCTCCTAATAACTTTAATAAGGCACCACACAAAAATGGTTTTCAAGCTTCATGAGGCAAGAAAAAGTTCATATTCTTGGAGCTCATGAAAAACAGGATGGATCTACAGGCATGCAAGCTGTGTTATGCAAGGTGACCATATAAAAACAAATGCAAAATGAAAAATAGGAAATTTTTAAAGGATTCTTGCTTAGTTCATGCAAGTTCTTTAACTTAGGGAATATTGTGCCTAATGTCTCCAAGAGAGGACCAATCAAAGAATAGAAGATTCACAACTTAGGGGATGCAAAGTGTCACATCAAGCCACCAAGAGGAGTATAATATGCTAAGATAGATCATGCTCTTGAAATAAATCACACCCAATGTCATCCACAAAGTGACAAACACATCGTATGAAGTAAGAAAACTACACTATGAACCATGAAAAAGAAAACTGCAAAATAATAATTCCAATGTATGCCCCCACTTTAAAAAAATTGCTAAACACCATGTTGTGAGCAATTTCTTTAAAGTAGAAAATGAGAAAATCAAACAAGAAGGAAGACGTGAGAGCCAACTTGGAAAGACCTATGCCTAGTCATATGTTTCTGAGTAAAGTTGTGTCACGCAAGAGAAAAAAGAAAAGAAAAAAAGAGAAGGGTTGCCCCAAAATGAAAACACCAAACACATAAGGGATCTATGGATTTGGTGTCAGTATGTTCTTTGCTACATTTTTTTTAGAGAACTCAGAAATGTCATCATCCCCCAAATACACATAGAACTGGAAGAATGACACAAAGAGAGTGAAAACAAAGAAAAACCTTTTGGTTCAACATGGAAGAGACATAGGGTGTCTTGATGCCTTGCGTCATCCCCAAAAGGAAAAAACAAGACAAATAAAAAAGAGAAAAAGTAAAGGAAAAAGAAAATCCTTTTGGGTAAACATGGAAGAGACATAGGTTGTCTCGACACCTTGCATCATCCCCAAAAGGAAAACACAAGACAAATGAAAAAGATATAAAGATAAAAACCAAAAGAGATATATGACATAGAGAAGAATGAAGGTAAAAATAGAGGAATGTCACAAAGAGAGAGAAAACATCAACCAAAACATCATGGGGGATCACATTACACACATGCAATCACACAAATGAAAAAGAAATAATGCAAAAGACTAGTAAGGAAAATGCAAGTCAACCTATGAGAAAGTCATCCACCTCCCAATCATGTTCATTGTATACCAAAGGAAGGAAACTAGCCAAAGGGACAAGAGCAAGTGTTGAACTAGGAGAAGCGCTAGGTTCAACACTCTTTGTAGGAGATTTGTTGTTTAAGCTCATGGAAGAGGAAAATAATGTATTTAGTTCATTATGCACCTCTTCGTCACTTTTAACAACCTCGTCATCGTCATCCAAATTAATCACAACAAGAGTTCAAATGATAATGTCCATGGATGATTTCAACACTTATTGTGACCTTGTTGTATTGGATTGTTTGCTTTTGGGGCAGTGGTAGAATCATCATGCATTTCTTCATTCAAGTTTGGATATTATTTTCTTTGTTTAATTCTTTGTGTAACCTGCGAGCAAGGGCACAACGTCTACACCTATGCTCTCTAGCAACTCTATATCTTTTGGTTTTGTTTTCAAGTTGCATTTGTGTAGGAGCAAGTTGATCAACCATAGGTTTCTTTTCTTCCCTAAGGGGAGGAACGAAAGGAACCACAAGAGGTTGTTCAATCGCTTTCTCTTTGAATTTTTAAACTTGTTTTATTCTAGGAGGTGCAATGGGATTGGCTTCATTATCTCTTGGTCATTTGTAGGATGTAGATGAAGTTCTATTTTAGGTTGGTCTTGGTTGTTTGGGTCTTGTTTAGGTTCAAGCATAGTTTTTTCAAGGATGGGAGGTTTAGAGGTGGATGGGACATGTTTCAAAGAGATAGTTCGACTATTTTCTTTTCTTTGAATTTTTGGTAGGATATGAAAAAGAGTCTTCTCATGGCTTGACAAGTTCCATGGGCTCAGGAAAAGTTTCCTTTGGATGACAAAGGGTTAAAGCCATTATGGTGAATAGTGAATACTTCATTGTCAAATGGAAACTTTAAGCATTTATGCACAACCAAAGGGACAACCTTCATGTAGCGAAGTCATGGGTGGCCTAGCTTCACACGAAATTGGTTTGACTGCGAGATGATGGAGAATGTGAAATCTAATGTTTTTGGTCCTATCTACAATGGTAAGGTGATCAATCCTATTGTAGGGAAAGCAAAACCATTGTGTGTCTTGATCGATGCTTTCGGTTTATCATATTCATCTTGATAGAGTTCATGCAAAAGTAAAAATTCCTCAATGATCACATTCTCTACATAGGTGGGATCTATTAGTATCCCATTAGTGGGCTTGTCATAGATATGACTAGCTATATAGAGAGGACCATCAAGTGCATGTTTAATTATATCCTTAAAGGAGAAATAAATGTAAAGAGGTCTCTTAGTTCAACCCTTATGAGGGATGATGTCTATCACCCTTACCATTTCATCTATAGAATTTCCATTGATAGCATTATTTAGAACGACATCATTGTTTTCATCATCTGTATCAACATTCAACATCATTCTTTGTACTTTCGCTAGCTTTGACAAATGAAATGTTATTTTTTGGCATTGGGTTGGTGAAAATTTGAAAGTTTTGGTTTGGAAGGGCAACGAACCTATTTCCTTGATCACTAACACCTCCAATAGATAGACAACCAGAATCAATGAGGTATTGCACAAGATTTTTAAGAGGCTTGCAATGTTCCATGTCATGTCCATTTTGTCGGTGATAGTGGTAATAGGAATTTGATTTAAAGCTCAGAGGTAAAGGCTTATTAGGGTCAGGTTTTTTGACAAGAGGCAAGGTAATCATTTTTTTTTCTAAGAGTTGGGACATTTTGTTATGAAGGGTATTGGGCAAGGGAGTGAATTGTCTTTTCAGATCTCCATAATTAAAGGGCACCATGGCTTTGACAACAACTACTTGGTTATTGAAATTTTGAGTTGTTTGTTGAGGGGGGTTAAATTGAAGGAACCCTTTATTTTGTTTTCTAAAAGGTTGGGAATTGTTTTGGTTTGTGGGCTCGGATCTTTCAATTCGGCTAGAAGTGGAGTTTGTATCTCAACTACTAACTGAATTTTGATAATCGTGGAGGGCAGTACATAGGTACATGAAGGATGGGAATTTCATCATGGTAAGCTTGTATTGAATCTTACTTTGCAAATCTTCTATGAACATCTTTTGAAGGTGTGGGTAGGGGACCTTGGCATTGATTTGGGCATAAAGCAATTGATAGTGTCAAATAAAATTAGTTATCTTTTCTTCCTCTTTTTGCTTGCATCTCATCAAATTGGACAAGGTCATCTTGGGAGTAATATGCACCTAGAAATGGTTTACAAATGCCTCAAAAATTTCATTGAATGAATGAATTGATTTTTTTGGTAAAGAAGAGAACCATTCCAAGGCGATATCTTTCAAGGACCTAGGAAAAAGCTTTGCTAAAAGTTTATCATCAAGGAAAAAGTCACTACATAAGGTGGTGTAGGAATTAACATGGTTAGAAGGATCTCCCTTCCCTCCATATTTCTCAAATCTAGGCACCTCTACACCTTGTGGCATTGGTGTTTGTAATATATCCAAGGAAAATGGACTGCTTTTTGACATAATATCTAGGTGGGCCATTTTGATTTTGGTTTATGGTGGAAATTTTCTATGAAATAGTTTGGAAACGTTGTGTTATTAGAGGTTCATTACTTGTGTTATGAGATGGAAGTGAAAGTGGTGATGGAGTGTATGTGTTCATAGGACAAGTGAATGAAATGGTTATAGGTGGTAAGGTAGGAGATATAACTTGTGATGCCACATAGGAACTAGGGATTCTAGTAGGAATACCTAGGGAAAGAATCACATTACTAACTTGTTGCATTGTTGTAGGTAGGTATTGAGGCTATTGTTGTGGGAGGAGGAGTTTAGGTTCCTCCTTGACTTGTCACATTGCTTGTTGGAAAAGAACAACTAGTGGTTGAGTGAAGATGTTTTCCAAATATCTCAAATATGTTTTTCACAAGGTCAAGGCCATCTTCACTTTCAAGCATGTGGTGAATGTTTTCTATGGTGGGAATTGCAATAGTTGAAATGTTTTCTAGGCTTATTTGATGCTATAAGTTTGCTAAATCCTCATGAATTTGAATGATTTTTTTCTTGTGGGATATTGTCAGTTCTCATGTCAACATTCATGGTGCTAGTTGAAGGCAAGGAATTGTTAAAGATTTTGTCCATGCCTAATGTACTAGTGTCAATACTAGGACTAGACAACCCAAGATCCACAATGATTGTTCTATTATGGGATGACATGAGTCTTGAATTTCATCTCACTATAGTATTAGAAATAGGACACCAAACACTCATACAAAGGCTACTAAATGTGGGGTGAATTCAAATGAAATGTAACATAAGAAAAATGAAATGCTTATAACTAAAATTCTGGAAATTGAAACAAAAAAGCAGAAACAACAAACATAAACTCATAAAATGAAGTTGAAATGCTAGAAAATTCAATGCAAAATATGTAGAGGGATTGATTCACCCAGGGTGGAAAATGAATCCCAGTGATGATTTTTTTTTTTAAATTTCATAATTTTTGGATTGAATTTTATGCTTTTTATGTTTTTTGAGATATGACTAAGATGTAAATAATTTTCAATGAAATTAAATGTGATAATGCAAGCTAAATGAGCTTTTCACTAATTCAAAATTTGAAACCATAGAATGCAAATTAATGGATGTAAAACCTAATGCAATGTTAATGCAAGTTGAATCTAGGATGTAAATGCACTCCAAATAAAAATTATGATGCTCTATATGTAGGTTCACCAAAATGAAATGGTGAAAAATTGTTGGGGTCTCTTTCACCTTTAGGGTTTAGGACCTAAAAGGAGAGAGGCAATATTCACACACTTCACTCAAGAACAAACCCTTGAGATTTCAATGCAAAGGGGATTGAAATCCTACAAAGGCACTATCCTAAAGGTTGAATGAAATCTAATGAGGGGTTCACCACCAAGTTTAGACTTGGAAAATACAATACAATGCAATATGAAATACCAAACCCTAAATGACCTAGAAAGATGAACAAAATGTAAGAGAAAGTTATGATATAGAAAGTGTGCACCTGAGAGATTGAAGAAGGAAAAATGGAGGTTTGTAATTTTGGAAAATCTATTGTAAATGTTGACTGAGACTCATTCACCAAGCTGGGTGAATAAGTCCTGCTTCTAGGAAAATGTGCAGATATAGGTTTTAGCCAAAAGGGTATCTAGATTTATGAAAATCTCTATTAGGTGTGTGTTGTGGGAATCATTCGTCACTAATGGTGAATCAGTCAACTTTTGCTTTTTCAAAACTTTGGGACCTAATTATGTTCCTCTCAGTTTGTTATGCTCTTTTTGACTGGTTTCCAAATCTGAAACTGTAAATTGCCACCTGTAGGCCTTCTCCAAGCTTCTCCAAGGATTGATGAAAACTTTAGGGATTTGAAAACTTTTCTCCAAATTTTCTCCTGGACAAATCTATAACCTAGCTCTGCAAATCACACAAAAGAAGAGGGAAAAATGTTGTGGGGTTGGTGAATAAGGGTTTGACTTTTCCAAACCCCTTGTTGGTAATTAAACCTTGAAATGAAAGCAAATATGAAAGGAGAATGATGAATGAGAAAATAGAAATGTTACAACTCACCAAGCCCTAGCAATAAAGTGCTACAAATATGCTTGAAATGGTTGCAATGGATGTGGTTCTTGACTCTTGCTTGAATGATGTTGATCTTGATTGAAATACTTGCTTGGATGATGAACTCTACATCACAATTGTTGCACAATAACAAACATGAAGAATGAAATATTTGACATGATTATTGGCACTTCAAGAATGCTCTAAAATTCTTGATAATATTCCCTTGAAATACTCTTGAATTCTCTTGTGAATGATTGAATGCTCTTGTGAACTCTCTTGAATGCTAGGTGTTGAATATGAGTGAAAGAACTTTGTATTTATACTTAATTATGCAAGAATTCCTAAAATTACAACACTATAAGTTGACATCAAATCTAGGAGAATAAAATCCCATCAGAAATTTGAATTAAATTTGAATTTGAGCCACACATGACTCATTCTCCCAAGGTGGCAAATGAGTCCCATCAGGCATAGTGTATGGGACCAAAAATGAAAAGTGCTTGGAAATGTGTAAAAACTAGTTCGGGGCCAAAAGATCTGGGTGGGACCCATTCACCCAAGGTGGTGAATGAGTACCAAATACTAAATCTAGGCCACACAAGCTAGGAACACCTGAATTATGATTGGTCAATGATTGTTGTCAGGATTATCCTCAAAAAGATGCAATAAATGAGGCTTGTGGATGCAAAATAGGGCCAATTAAAGCATAAGAAAGCCCAATTATTAATGACAAGCCTAGAGAAATGTGAAAGTGTGTTACAACACTTTACAACACTACAAATAAGACAAGATTAAGGTTGATTTTGATTAAAAATAGGTTTATTAAGCTCAGTTAACTGATAAAACCCTAGAAAAGTGTGAAAGTGTGTTACAACACTTCACAACATTTTAGCAAGGAACCATTAAATTCCATTAGTTCATAAGGTCCCAAGACCTAATTTGAATGTGTTATCCACATTACAACACTAAATCAAGGTAACATTAATCCAAGATCCACAAGGAGGACCCAAACGAGTGTGAAATTGTCAAGGGAACCATTTTACTACACTAAAGCTTAGTTACCCCTCACCTCAATTTGGTATGTTTTTTGTATCCCCACCTACAAATCCTCCCTATTCTCTTCACCCTTTAGGTTCGAGCATGGAGAATGAAACACAGAGTGTTCTCCAACCTATAATTATTTTGTGCATTATCATATTTAACCAATGTCATCACCTTTTATTATTTGGTCAATCAAAGATTACCTGTTATTTTTTGGTCAATGAAGGTGATCACCAATGTTTTCATTGACTTATTAACCTTTATTCTTGCATAACTGATGCACACTATGATTTTCAACCAATGTGTCTTGCAATAATCAATATTTTTTTAGTTTTTTGTACAAGTAATAATATAAATAGAAGTTTGACAGTGGTATGTGGTATCTTTCTTGTCTGTCTTGTCTTACCTTAAATTGATTATGCAAGTTATGGCCTATTTCATATGCCAAGAGAGATGAGTTTTTCATATATCTGAATGAATGCTCAGTGCTTCATAATTCCAATAGAATGGCAACATGACAGATATAATTGTTGATATATATTACTAGTGCTAGTGATAGATTAAATTGGAAATTAAGTTCACATTGTATAGTTTAATATGTTTGTTTATTATTTGTAAAATGTGGCATGTTGCAGTTAGCACAAAAAAAATTAATTTGGAATAAAATGAATTCTTTGTAGCACCAAATTCTTTAATTTTCCAATTTAATCTATCGCTAACATTTGTCTTTCTTCCAAGTTGTTGATATAGGTGAGGGAAAAAATGAATAAAACAAGGGTAGGTGGACTGAGAAGGGCACTTCAGGAGAAGTGAAGCTTCTACACTAAATACAGGTGATTCTAGCTGTCATAGCTTGAATTGCAAGTATATTGGATAGTTAAATTTCCAAAATTATTTTGCATTTAGAAGTTCTGATTTATTTATAGATGAGATTCTTAGTGTGGGGAATGCAAACAATTTGTAGTTTAATTTAAATAAAATAAATGTTACATTATTGTGTGTGTATTATAACCAAATAAATTTATGTGAATCATGTTTCCTCCTTGAAGTGTGAGTGTTACATAGGAAATTCTTAGTGCATCAGTGAAGGGTGATACTGCATCCTTTTAATTATCTTTCTCATAATTGATTTGTGTTAATTTTAGGATGATTTCTCCAACACTACATCGGTATGATTTCTCCCAAAATAAAATAGGAACCTTTGGATCCTTGGTAATTAGATTAGATATATTTGCAAAAGAATATAATATTTATCATTTTACATTAGAGTATTTCTCCATTTAAATCATGTACCTTTGTTCAATTGTGAAGCATCGTTGCATAGTTGGGTTTCATGAGGTTGTGATTAAGGAACATTTTTATTGTATTTTTTTTTTACTCAGTATAACATACCACACAAACTACAAAGGAGAGGATAGAATAACACACGCATGGCCTTTAGGCTTCCCAAATTTTGTAATGGAATTGTTGTTCTGTAAAAACAATGCAAAATTTTAGTAAACATAATTTTTTTAGCAATGTTGAAGCCTCTTTACAAATATGAGTATTCTTTGTTTCCCATTTTGGAGCTTTAGAAACACAATGTGTTGTCAATTATGTAGATTCTTATGCGGATGGAGCTAATCTCCTGAAAAAATGTACCTATGTACATATAAAAATGCATAAAATCATACATAAAAACACACATAGAAAAATACATAACATGATGAGACAACGTAGTGCAGGGCCTGCCAGATGGGGGATAAAAGTGATGAAATTGAAAAATAGGAGAAACCATTATGGAAAAAATAGCGAGGAGATAATGACACCATCATGTTAGTTTTCCTGCCTCTTTCTAGTCGATAAAATTGGTCCCCATAGCTTGCATGATAAGTTATCAATTCTAGATATTTTTTGTGGCGCGGGAATTGGAGGTGGACTAATGTGTGATTTTTTAGTTTGGAGAAAGAAGAAAAAAAACACTCTACATTTTATATATGCACATTGAAAGCTGAAGGTTGTAGTGCACATGGAGGAGTTGGAGGAGAAAACTAGCCAAATCAAGGTGAGGGGTACTAACCAATTGGGTTACAAAGGGTTTTACAACACTATTTTGGTTGCTTGTTTCTTAACACCTAGGGTTTTCCAACACGAATTTTTACAAAATAGAATGAAGTGCATACTATGAAGTACGTGATATGTATTAACAGTTAGTAGAGTCTTCCTTTAATGAGAAATGTGTTATTTGATAAAATAGAACTCCATCTATACGTTTGTATATCTGCATTTCAAAACAAAGCTTGGGTATAAGTAAAGGTAGGCTTCAAAATACATTGTGTTTACCAACCTACACTACATAACATTTACCATTGTCAACAAGTTTATTCATTATTGCCAATAATGGCAAGAAATTTGTGTTCTTTCTATTTGTAATGCACACCTACATATACGGGCTTAAAAACCACAAGGGCTTGGGTATGTTGTGATGTGGAGGTTGATAAATGTAGTGTGTTATGAAGCATGAAATTTGTTATATCACATAGACTGTGCAGGTTTAACTATCTACCTTGAAGCTTGGTCCATGCCATTAAGTGTTGTTGAAAAATGACAACATTTTTTCAAACCTCGTATATATGTGAGGATATTCAAAGTTGAACACGTAACAACCAAATTGGTTAGTCACACATGAGCTCAATTTGGATAGTTTTCCTCATTTTTGATACTTTTGGATTGAACATTAAAATTACAAAATTATAAAACCCTCCACAAAAAAGAACATAATTAAATCTGCATATCAAATAAAAATCCCTTTTTGCAAGGAAAACCCTTGGAAACCTGTCAATGAATACCACTTTTTGTAACGAATATATGTTCAATTGTTGAAAGTTCCTAGGCGGAATGGAAAAATGGCTTATATTTTTTTATAGATATGCATACCTGCTAGCTAGTTTCCTACACGTCAAATGTGTTTTAGTAGGGAAATTGGTCACTCTGCTTCATCCTTTGAACACTTGCAACTCCCTTTCACACTCTTGAGCAACCTACAAAATGCAAAATTTCAAAAATGGTGACATTTTGGGCTTTTTGTCCATTCCAAATTATGATTTTTAAAACATGATAATGGTTATGATGCACCTCACATACATTTTTGTAGGGAGAATAACCTTTTCCAATGGGAATAAGAAAATATCCCTACAAAATATAGTAAAATCAACCTATTATCCCCAAAAAATTGTATGTCTTGGACATGATAACATAATCAGACATGTCTTATCCCTAAAAAAGGGAAATGTGTTACCATGTGTAAGCCATGCAGTTTTGTAGGGAGATCACCTTTTGAAATTGGATGTGGCTATTCTCCCTAGAAGAATGCATGTCAAAGGAATCATAACATACAAATATGCATTAAAAAATTTAAAAAAACATACACCAAATGATAGGACAGTGTAGTGCAGGGCATCCCAAGATGGGGGATACAAGTAAAAAATTTGGAAGATGGGAGGAAAAGTTATGGTGATAGAGGCGAGGAGATAATGGAGGAATCAAATCATTTTACCTACCTTCTACTAGTTGTGACACCGTGGTGGTAGTTTGACCATAAAACTCACTAGCTTGCTAGCTTCTATGAGAAGCTATCCTTTTCACTAAATTTTGTGCACCCACAAGCATTGGAGGTGGACTGACATGAGTAAGACCTACGTTCTAAATTGTAGTAACTATTGTTTTTTGAGATGTGTTCAAATATGATATTGTACAAAATAATTGGAGGTTGGAAAACACTCTACCTTGTGATTTCTTGATTTCTTTAATTCTACACATTGAAAGTTGAAGGTTTGAGAGCACGGGGTGGAGTTGCAAGCAGGGGATATATAAAACTATCCAAATTCACCTTAGGGATGAGTAACAAATTGAGTTGTTACTTGTCAATGGTTTTAAAATAGTATTTGGGTTGCAAGTTTCATAACACCCAATGTTTTCCAACCTACAATTACACATTGTTGGCCTTATCGTTGCATGAAAAGGTTGACCTGTCAATGCCCAATACAAGCGTGAGATAAGACCTCTATAAAAACATGACAACACTTCATGAAAATTGGGCATCTTTGGAGCAACTTTACAATATTTGCAAAACAATCTCTTCTCTCTAGCACACATCACCACCTCTTCCAAAATCTGATCCACTAAGCTCCATGATGTGAAAAGGTGTCATCAATGTATGACGAAGAGAAGAGCATGTTTTGTAAATGAGAAAGGTATGCTTCAAAGTTTTTACAGAGGTTAATTCCAGAGGTTAGATGAGAAAACAAGATGGATATTTGATGTGGGATTTCAAGATCTTTCTAGTGGTATCATCTACAGATCTTGATGTCAAAACAAAATAAAAATGCACCACATATTGGTAGGGTGGAAAACACAGTGGGTTATGTGTTATTTAATTTTGCTTGTTCTAATTCTAGACTTTATATGGTCAAGATGTGAAAGCTAATAATTTCTTTGATGTAGCTATACAAGATGTGTAATGCAGAAGCATGGGTCTCTAGTTGGTTGACCAACTACCACCCATATCTTCCATGTAATGTCCTCACCCAGCTAGAGGAATTGATTATGCCATACAAGTTGCGGGAAAAGATGTTAAGGAGAATTCATAGAAAATGACCAAAGTGCATTAGCATCAAATAGTTCATAATTATGCTCATTTCTTTGACTACATCTTTGGTGTATGTGTTAAAATGAGCATGGAAATTCAATATCACAATCTAGAAATAGAGATTGTAATTTTTTGTGATTGGCCAATTCATTTTTATCAAGAGATGTGAGAAATTTTCCTAGTTGGATGCATCTGGAAGGTATCCATTAAACCAACAATAATCATCCAAAAGCACAATCTTCCCAAGGAGTTGAGCATGAAGTTTATGATATTCCTTAAGGGGGAATCTTGAATTAGTCATCCCATGGGTCTTGTTGAGGAATGGTTGCTTTTTGTGTTGAAATTCAACTACACTGTTAGGTTTGATGATCATTTTTATTATAAGTGATATCAGAACCAGGTCACGGGTTTGAATCCCATGGTCATGCTAGTGGGGGATTTTTAGAAGCTCAACTCTTCCACCCCTTAGTCAGCACTAACTGTGTAATTCATGATATGGTTTAATTGCCTCCCATGGATCTTATCTAATGTTTGTATCAGGCATTGACAGGTCAACCTTTTCATGCAACAAGTCCAACACACAGAAAATATGAATTTAATGACAACATTTTGGTTACTTACATAGTAAGAACCCAATTGGTTGGTCACACCTCAGGTGAATTTGGATACCTTTATGTATCCTCAACTTACAATTATATTGATAGTTTGAATGTCTTGGAAGCCTTTTGTTTTTTAGATAGTAATAAAGTAATGAAGTTTACCTGCAAAATATATAATAACTCTTAGTTACAGTATAAATTGTATTTGAATTTCTTCATATGATTGAAACAAAGAAATACAAAAAGTAATGGAAGATTGGAAAACACAACATAGGTTGTCAGTTGTTTCATTCTACATGTTTAAATGTAAATAGTTGAGAGCACAAGGAGGAGTTGAAAGTGGGGGATACATAAAACTAACCAGATTGACCTAAGGGGTGACTAACCAAATGTGTTGTTATGTGTAGAGGGTTTTACAACACTATGTGGGTTGCAGGTTTCTTAACATCCAGTTTTTTCCAATTTCATTACATTCTTGCTATCTAGAAAGAAAAAGGTTCTCAAGAAAATCACAAAACATACCAAATTGAGGTGAGGGGTGAGTAACCAATTGGTTTGTTACTTGTAAAGGGTTTTAGAATAGTATGTGGGTTGAAGGATTTATAACACCTAGTGTTTTCCAACTTGGAATTTCATAAAATAGTATGAATATCTTGAAAGATTTTGTTATTTAGATAACACAAATGTAATGAACGACACCTTCAAAATTTACCACAAATTTTAGTTATTGTAAAAATTACAATTCAATATCTTCATGTGACTGAAAAATAAATGCACAAAATAATTGCAGGAAGGAATACACAGTGGGTTGTAAGTTATTTCATTCTATAGGTGGGGGATACATAATTGAAACCAAATCAAGTTGAGGGGTGACTAACCAATTGGGTTGTTATTTGTATAGGGTTTTACAACACTATGGGTTGTAGGTTTCATAACACCATCTCTTTTCCAACCTGCAATTTTTTTCATAGTATGAATGTATTCAAAACCTTTTTTTATTTAGATAGAAAGAATGTAATGAAAAGCACCTTAAAAATGATCACAAGTCTTAGGTAGACTAAAAAATGCATTTCAAATTCCTCTTATGATTGAAAAAATATATGCTTTCTTACAATAGATGGTGCAATAAATTTTGGAACTTTAATGACTATAACACTTGTAATTGTTTTACATTTTATAGCCAGCTAGGGATATGAACTTTAAAAGGGAAAGTGCTTCGTACATTGATGAATGTTGTTGAGATGGTCGGCACACCTGATAGGGTGTGTGGTGGTGCATCTCCTTTGGGACAGTCATGTTCAATAGATGTGTGGGTAAGATCTGCTAATTACAAGATGCAATCAAATATATAATTTTAATACTTGACAAGTAGTTACAATATTCACTAGAAAGTGGGAATGATTTAATCGGGAGGAACCAACCATTGTACAAAGGGTATCCCCTCATTTTAGGAGGACGTTGATGCTAAGGTAGGAACATGTTCAGTAATTGATTGTGAACTTCCAATTACCCTTTACTTATAATATGTGTTAATCAGAATGCTTTATAATTTCAGTCAAAAAATTTAATGTCTTTTACGAATATGTTGAATTTGATAATATATCATTCCTTCACTTCAAGTCAATAATTAGTGACATGATCACGCTCTTTCAATATTTCATGACAAAGAGGAAGAGCATGCAAAGGGTGAACCTAAGGATGGGGAGGGTGTGAATGAAGCACAGGGTGATATGGAGGATGCGAAGGTCGATATAATAACTCAATTATTGCATCATTTGGCTATGTGTATATGTTGTGCATTCAAATTATTTTAATATCAAATATATTAAGCTATTTTCTTTTCTAAATTTGTTGTGTAGGTTACTGTTGAATATAGAAGAGAAGCGGAGAATGTGAGATACGTATATTACTATATTTTAGAATGATGTACGAGAAAATATCATGATTGGAAATTGTTTAACATACATAGGATTTAGGATCACCACTGCCCTATTCTCATGCCACAAAATCATGGCTGAAGTGTGTCGAGAGGGGAACTAAAACACCCCCTCCTCCCCCTGAGAAATTGAAAAAGTATCTTCAAAAGAAGGTGGATAATATGGAGTACCAACTAAAGCTATAGGAGAATATACAACAAAAGCATGTTATTGAAAGGGTCTGTAGAAATTATGGTAAGCAAAGCTTCCATATACTTCTTAAGGAAGGAAAGGATGAGGTGAAGGAGAAAATGGAATTATACAATAGTGGGAGAACAAGGATCAAAGAAGGAAAAAAATATTGTTGTTGTAGGAGAAAAAGAGAAAGGATGGAATGGTAATGTGGAATTGAACTGTTAAATCTAAATTTGGTTGGTTCATTTTTTCTATTTTGATGCAAATAAGGTTCACTTAATGTTAACTTACATGACATGATAGGGTGATGTTCAACAAGTGGTTCCTGATGCACAACAGAGTATTGTTCATTTGGTAGAGGAAGTTCTACCCATGAAAGCACAAGATGATGATGTTCCTCCCAACCCAACATCTAACATTGAGAAAAAGGAGCATATAAAGAAAAAAGTTTCAAGGTGACCTCACATGAAGAAATGAGAAAAAATGGTGATTTTAAGGTTTTTTTTAATTATTTTAATGAATTGGTTGCATGCATGTGTATTTGATGTGATGTTTCAATTCCTACTATTACAGGGCAAGCATGAACAAAAAAGTGCTTCCCTCAAGTAGGGTACTATTGATTTGGAAGATGAAGCAATTCCAATGAAAGAACAAGATGATGTTGTTCCTCCCAACCCATTGTCTAACATTGAGAAGAAGGAGCGTACATGGTCAAAAGTTTCAAGGCACCCTCACATGAAGAAATAAGAACAAACTGTGATTTTAAAATCTTCTATTTAATATGTTTTTTATTATTTCAATGAATTGGTTGCATTCATCTAAATTTGATGTCACATTTCAATTCTAGCTATTATAGGGCAAGGATGAACAATGAAGTGTTGGCCTCAAGTAGGGTACTATTTATTTAGAAGACAAGGAAGTTTCCATGAAAGCACAAGATGATATTGTTCCTCCCAACCTGCCATTTACCATTGAGAAGAAGAAGGAGCGTACACGGTCAAAATTTTCAAGGTGTCTTAACATGGAGAAACTAGAAGAAATGGTGATTTCAAAATATTCTATTTAATGTTTGTTTTGATTATTTCAATGAATTGGTTGCATGCATCTGAATTTTATGTGACATTTTAATTCCTACTATTATAGGGAAATGATGAACAACAAAGTTCCAGCCTTGACCTTATTGGTGATGTGGTTGCAATGAAAATGGGAGACACTAATAGAGATGGACATGGGAATGGGAAGAGAACTAGCCTGCAAGTGGGATAGGGTAATAAATATGAACATGGGGATGAGGAGAGAATTGGCCTACAAGTGGGATAGGGTAATAAATATGGACATGGGGACGAGGAGATCACTGGCCTGCAAGTAGGACAGGGTAATAAAGATGGACATGGGGACAAGGAGAGTGTTGGATTGCAAGGGGGAGATGTCAATAAATATGGACATGGGGATGGGGAGAGCAGCGACGTGCCATCTATATCAGTAACAAACATAATACACTTCCATGCTTCTATTCCAATTTCCTTATGATTCACATCAATGACATTTCCATTGTAGCCAAATCTTGTTGATGAACAGAGGATAGAGTTCAAGGGCATCACTTTTAAGATCGATGATCATGTTGATCTTTGGAGGTGGTATAAATTGGTTGGAAAAGGAATTATAAGTATTGTCAATACACATAATCTTACCCATGACCATCCCCACCCAAAAGATTGTGTGAGATTCAACATTGTTAAGGCATTGTTGGTGACTGGATAATGATTTATGGATGTCCTAGCACAGACACTATCAAAGAGTGTGTGGGTGGCTTCAGGATATGGAAGCTCTCTGAGTTGAAGCATTCTCTTCCATAGGTACATATAAATGATTTATTTCTATATATCATACTACCTTATATTTTTTTCCATCTATACATTAATTGTTCAAATTGTTTCTTATAGGCTAAAGGTGTTCAAAGTGTGAAGGAAAAAGCACAACCTCTCCAAAAATCAGTTGTTTCATGTTCATCATTTGCAAGGGTTTATGGAATTAGATTCACCTCTCCCGAAATACACAATAATCCAAATAAATGTGTCATATATTATGAAGGCATGTCCTCAATTGCAAACAATAGGTAGTGTAGGAGATGATCAAACAGGACAATACTCATTATGCATTCTTGGTTTCATCACTTGATTATTGAACAATTATGGTGTAGACATATATTATTTTCATATGTTTGAACACTATGTTGTTATACATTTCATATCATACTTTTCATTCCCCTGTACAATTACATTATGGAAAATGTGAAATAATGGTAGGCAATGCCACCTGAAGTATTATTGTTTATGGTTGTTTATGAAAGAAAAAAGTTGACATGCAAATCATTTGACCTCAACAAATTTGAATATAGTAGTCAATGGTATTGAATAGAATAATTGCATACATGGTATTAAATACAGTATAGCAATAAATGTTATGTGTGTATATATATGTATCTATGTGGGAAACTATTTGCAGTGTTGGAAAACACACTATCCCCTATCAATTATTTCCTTATGAAAAGTTTTTGTTTCATTACGAACAAGAATGTAATGAAGTCCACTTTCGAATTTTAGAACAACTCTTTGGTATAGTAAAAAAATGATTTTCACTTTCTTCATCTGATAGGAACTAATAAAATGTTCACACCGTTTGTAGTGTTGGAAAACACACTATCACTTGCCAGTTATTTCCTTATGAAATTTTTTGTTTCGTTATGACCAAGAATGTAATGAAGTCCACTTTCAAATTTTAGAATAAATCTTTATTACAATCAAAATGGAATTTCACTTTCTTTATCTGATTGGAACAAATAAAATGCTCACATTGTTTGGAGTGTTGGAAAACACACTGTCCCATGTCAATTAGTTCATTATGAAAAGTTTTGTTTTGTTAAAACCAAGAATGTAATCAAGTCCACTTTAAAAAAAATTAACAACTCTTTGGTACAGTAAAAAAGGCATTTCACATTCTTCATCTGATTGAAACAAATAAAATACTCACATTGTTTGGAGTGTTGGAAAACACACCATCCCATTCTAGTTAGTTTGTTATGAAAAGTTTTTTTTTGTTATGACCAAGAATGTAATGAAGTCCACTTTCAATTTTTTGAACAATTTTTTTCTACAATCAAAATGGCATTTCACATTCTTCATCTAATTAAAACAAATAATATTTTCACATTGTTTGCAATGTTGGAAAACACAATGTCCCATGTTAATTCATTATAATTTTTTTTTTTTTGGTTACGACCAAGAATGTAACAAAGTCCACTTTAAAAATTTTTAGAAACTCTTTGGTACAATAAAAATGGCATTTCACATTCTTCATCTAATTGGAACAAATAAAATGCATACATTGTTTGTAGTGTTGGAAAACACATTGTCCCATGTTAGTTAGTTTGTTATGAAAAGTTTTGTTTTGTTACAACCAATAACGTAATCAAATCCACTTTCAAATTTTTGAACAATTCTTTGGTACAATAAAAAATGCATTTCACTTTCTTCATCTGATTGGAACAAATAAAATGCTCACATTGTTTGCAGTGATGGAAAACACACTATCCCATGTCAATTAGTTTGTTATGAAAAGTTTTTTTTTTATTACAACCAAGAATGTAATGAAGTCCACTTTCAACTTTTTGAACAACTCTTTGGCATAGTAAAAATGGCATTTCACATTTTTCATCTAATTGGAACAAATAAAATGCTCATATTATCTGGAGTGTTGGAAAATACACTATCCCATGTCAATTAGTTCATTATGAAAACTTTTGTTTTTTTATGACCAATAATGTAATGAAATCCACTTTCAAATTTTTGAACAACTCTTTGGTACAGTAAAAAAGGCATTTCACTTTCTTCATCTGATTGGAACAAATAAAATGCTCACATTGTTTCCAGTGCTGGAAAAAACACTGTCCCATGTCAGTTAGTTCCTTATGAAAAGTATTATTTTGTTATGACCAAGAATGTAATGAAGTACACTTTAAAATTTTTGAACATCTCCTTAGTACAGTAAAAATTGAATTTCACATTCTTCATTTGATTGGAACAAATAAAATTCTCACATTGTTTGCAGTGTTGGAAAATGCACTGTCCCATGTCAGTTAGCTCGTTATGAAAAGTTTTGTTTTGGCTGATCCCACAAAGCTGGTTTACAATTTCTAGGAGATTCTGCTTTTTGCTGAAATCACATATTTTTAGAAAATATAATGATTTAATCCTTAAAATGTTCCATTTAAAGCATTCCAATTGAAGAGGGTTTGATCAAACTACCTTAGATCAAACCCGCTCCCACTAGTTTTAAACCATACCTATAACGGAGTCTCCTTTACACCTATCAAAATGCTAATAAAAACCACTTTTGATTTACCTTTTGGGGATCAAATGAATTCATTTAAAATTTATTTTGTAAGTATGTAGTCCTTATTATAAGCTTCCCAAAAGTATAATTTTAAATAATTTAATTTATTATTATATTTATTTTTTATTTCTTGTGATTGTAGGTTTTTCACCAAAAATCAAGCTCTCTGTTCTACACATGTGGAAAAATAGAAGTTTATCAAAAATAAAATTTGAAAAATATGAGTGCACCATATATTGAAATCCTTGATCCAACAAAAAAAAAAATTTCGATACATACAAAAAAGTTACACGTTATACGGTGCTATGTCTAAATTGTAATTGGTTTGACTTCAAAACTTGATTAAAGAAAAATATTAAATAAAAAACTATTTAACCAAGTGGAAGCACTAGATATCAGAGTTACAAATCTAAATTCAAAATAATTATAATTTTATCCTTCATGGAAAAAAATTATGTGTTATACGGTGAACGTCACTTTTTAAAAATGTTATTTTCTGAAAAAAACTAGTTTTCGAGGGAGATGGAAAAAGAAGTGCAATCTGATTAAAAAAAAAATTGAAAAAAATATATTTAGAATCTACAGAAAAAATTTCACAAAACTCTAGTGTGCATCATCTTCAAATTCCTCATGGTTCATCCGCTATAGGTGCCTGAAAGTGAAGATTTAGTTAAAAAAATTATTTCAATGTCCAGTTTGGCCAAAAATTATAAACCACTATTGTGAGATCACCCTTTTATTACAACCAAGAATGTAATGAATTCCACTTTCAAATTTTTGAACAACTCTTTGGTATAGTAAAAATTGCATTTCACATTCTTCATCTATTTGGAACAAATAAAATGCTCACATTGTTTACAGTGTTGGAAAACACACTATCCCATGTGAGTTAGTTTGTTATGAAAAGTTTTGATTTATTATGACCAATAATGTAATTAATTCCACTTTCAAATTTTTGAACAACTCTTTGGTACAATAAAAAATGCATTTCACTTTCTTCATCTTATTGGAACAAATAAAATTCTCACATTTTTTTCAATGCTACAAAACACATTGTCCCATGTCAATTAGTTTGTTTGAAAAGTTTTGATTTGTTATGACCAAGAATGTAATGAAGTCTACTTTCAAATTTTTGAACTCTTTGGTGAAAATGACATTTCACATTCTTCATCTAATTGGAACAAATAAAATGCTCACATTGTTTGCAGTGTTGGAAAACACACTATCCCATGCCAGTTGGTTCGTTATGATTTTTTTTTTGTTATGACCAAGAATGTAATGAAGTCTAGTTTCAAATTTTTGAACAACTCTTTTGTACAATAAAAATGGCATTTCACATTCTTCGTCTAATTGGAACAAATAAAATGCATGCATTGTTTGCAGTGTTGGAAAACACACTATCTTATGTCAGTTATTCCCTCATGAAATTTTTTTATTTTGTACGCTCCAAAAATGTAATAAGTCCATCTTCAAATTTTAGAACAAGTATTTGGTGGCGTAAATATGAAATTTCCCTTTTTTCATCTGATTGGAACAAATAAAATGCTCACATTGTTTGCTATTGGAAAACACACTATCCCATGTTAGTTAGTTTGTTATGAAAAGTTTTGTTTTATTATGACCAAGAGTGTAATGAGGTCCACTTTCAAATTTTTGAACAACTCTTTGGTACAATTAAAATGGAATTTCATTTTCTTCATCTGATTCGACATGTAAGAGAATCTAGGATGAAAAAGGAGTTACACGTAAGTTGGAATGACTCTTGGGAGTTGAAGAACCATAACTTGAATCCTCTTCTTGGTTGTTGACAAGTGGATATTCCATCATAAAGCTCCTTACTCTATATATTGAGTTTTGGCATTTGAAAAATGTAGGGGAAATTTTATGTAGGGAGATGCTACGAGAATCTTGTTGGAACTCCAAAATTTAGGCTTAGAACATATGAGGTGTATGAAAAAATTTCATCATATTTTTCTCTTTGTTGAGTTGATATAGTGAATGACACAGATTTGAGGCTGGATTTTTTTAACTTGAAATGGTTTTCTTGGTATAATTTTTAGGTTACGTTTCTATGTTATTTTCATTTTTTTGTTCTTTTTTAATCTTCATAAAGTTTTCTATTTTTTTGATTCAACATTTTTACATTTCCCTTGAATATGAAGTTTATTCCAATTGCAGGTTTCTATATTTGATTTTTGGTTTTGAATATTGATCACTGCAAATTCTTTACAACAAATAACAAAGGAGGAATTAAGGATGTTTAGCTGATTTCTTATATTTGTGGTATTGACAATGCTCTATCCAAAACTTCTATGTGTTGAAAGCCTACTTAAATGCTCAAAATTATACTATACTGAAATGGTATTAAATGCACATGATAGTACTATAGAGAACATACAATCTACATCAACCACACATTAGGATTACAAGGAAAATCCTTTCCTAATAGGAAAGTAAAGGATGCACTTTGGTGTGTGCCCCAATTGGAAAAGAATTCACATCCTTTTGAGATCATTCAAGCTTAGCTTACATGATTAAATTTGATTCTTGTCTAAAAGGTTACAAACTAAATTGTTGAATCAAAATGGTTATGCAAAAGCAAAGTTATCCTGATAATTGAAAACTATTATGAATTGTAAATGAGATAGAGAGAAAAATCGGATGGTAAGAACTGCAAATCATAATCATGTTAATTAGAAATATTTGTAAATTTCAAAATCCCTTGCAAAAGGAAGTAGAAATATGTTTATTTATATTTCCAAGAAACATCTTCCAGGATTCCACCCTTGATTCAGGCACATATACGTGATAATGAAGATGAAACATATTATCTTTGATTGTTAAAATAATGGTGGTGTATGGTCAATCATTTTATTCCAAGAGCGGTGCCTATTTCATGGGGTTATAAAGTCATACCAAACAAAAGGAAACAATATATCTTAATAATAAATGAATCTGACTTGGACATAAGCAAACAACACTAATATCATATGAAAGAACCAAGTGTAGTTATTTATCCATCTACAAAAACCTAAAAGATCATATGTAATAGATAATTAACCAATAGAAAAAATAAAAAATCATATTCCTTATGGTAACTACAGTGTGTTATATATTAATTTTCCATAAAATTTCAAAACACTATAAATATATAACATGGAAACAAGTGTGATACAATTTCTAATGACATAAAAATGCTATTGATATTGGATATAGTCATATAAAAAAAAATTGAAAACTTTGCAAACATTTGTGACTAAAAATTTCACAAATGTTCACTATAATAACTAAATAGTTTGTAAACACTGTCAACTAGGTCAACCGTTTATGAACATGTATAATGTATGTATTCTCAGTATTAGAAAGGATTTGGCACACTCTTATTATCAAGGTAGAATTCACAACATACAATGTAGGTATCCTGTAATTTATGTGTATCAGCTTGAATGATGGTCTCACACGGTGGACCTTGAACCTGACAATGTAGTCAAATTTGAACATAACAAGCAACCATTCCTCCATAGGACCCATGTGATAACTAATTCAAGATTCCCCCTTAAGGAATCTCATAAATCACATGCTTAGCTTGTTCAGAAGATTATTCTTGTGGATGATTACTGTTGGTTTAATGGATACCTTCCAAATGCATCCAACTAGGAAAAGGTCTTGAATCTCTTAGTAAAGACACATTGTCCAATCATAGAAATTTACAATCTCTATTTGTAGATTGTAATATTCAATGTCTATGCTCATTTTTACCCATACACCAAAGACACAATTAAAGAAATGAGCATAATTATGATATTTGACATCACTGCACTTTGGCCCTTTTCTATCAATTCTCCTTAATATCTTTTCTTGCAACCTATACAGGAGACTCAATTCCTCTATCTGAGTGAGGATATTACATGGAAGATACGGGTGGTAGTTGATCAACCATCTAGAGACCCATGCTTCTACATTACATGAAATTTTGTATACCTACATCAAAGAAATTATTATCTTTCACTCTCAATGCTAACCAAAAAGTGGTTGCAAAGCTACATAATAGTATTGAAGAAGGTGCATGTGCAATATGTGTAATGGAAAAATGGAAACACACAAGTGGAGTAGCATGTACTATAATTCTTGAAATGAAAAATGAATCTGCTATGAAAACACTTGAAAAGAAGTGACCAAAGTTAAAGAGAGATAATTTTTTGACTGAAGAGATTCTACCTATTCTTTGGAACTTAAGGAAGGAGTGTGTGTAGTATGTGCAATGGGAAAATGGTAATACATAATTGGAACAACATGTACTAAAATTCTTGAAATGAAAAACAAAACAACTTTTTTAGAAGATACAACTACATTCTCTAATTAGAAAGACACTCTCAATGCTGACCAAAAAGTGGTTGCAAAGCTAGATAATAGTATTGAAGAAGGTGCATGTGCAATATGTGCAAATAATGTGATAATATGGGACAACGTGTTTTCAAACACTGCAAATAATGTGATAATTTTTTTGTGCAATGGAAAAATGGCAACCCACAAGTTGAGAAACATGTACTATAACTCCTGATATGAAAAAGGAATCTTCTATGAAAACACTTGAAAATAAGTGACCAAAGTGAAAGAGATAAATACTATTTTGACTGAAGATATTCTATCTATTCTTCAGAACTTAAGGAAGGAGCGTGTGTAGTATGTGAAATGGGAAAATGGAAATGCACAATTAGAGAAATAGGTACTAAAATGCATTAATTTTTTTTTAAAAAAACAATTTTTTTCAGAAGATACAACTCCATTCTCTAATTAGAAAGACAATCTCAATGCTAACCAAAAAGTGGTTCCAAAGCTACACAATAGTATTGAAGAAGGTGCATGTGCAATATGTACAAATAATGTGACAATATGGGATAGTGTGTTTTCCCACACTACAAATAATGTGAGTTTTCTTTTGTGCAATGGAGAAATGGAAACACACAAGTGGAGTAGAATGTACTACAATTCTTGATGTGTAAAAGGAATTTTCTATGAAAAAACTTGAAAAGAGGTGACCAAAGTGAAAGAGATAATGTTTTGACTAAAGAGATTCTACCTATACTTCAGAACTTGAGGAAGGAGCATGTGCAGTATGTGCAATGGGAAAATGGCAATGTATAACTGGACCAGTAGGTACTAAAATGCTTGAAATGAAAAACAAAACAAATTTTTCAGAAGATACGATTGCATTCTCTAATTAGAAAGACACTCTTAATGCTAACCAAAAAGTGGTTGCAAAGCTACATAATAGTATTGAAGAAGATATGGATGTGAACAACTTCTGTGAACAAATTTTTGAAAAGACACAACTTCATTCTATAATTAGAAAGAAACTCTCAATGCTAAATTTATTACATGATTGGAGTGTACAAAACAAAAAATTATCATGAGGAAATCGCTGACACGGGACAGTGTGTTTTCCAAAATTGCAAATAATGTGAGCATTTTATTTCTTCCAATCAGATGAAAAAAGGGAAATGCCATATTTACGCCACCAAAGAATTATTCTAGAATTTGAAGGTGGACTTCATTAAATTTTTGGAGTGTACGAAACATAAATTCATGATGGAATAACTGATAGGAGACAGTGTGTTTTCCAACACTACAAACAATGTGAGAATTTTATTTGTTCCAATTAGATGAAGAAAGTGAAACACCACCTTTTTTTACTGTACCAAAGAGTTGTTGAAAAAATTGAAAGTGAAATTCATTACATTCATGGTCATAAAGAAACAAAAAAATTCATAACAAACTAACTACCATGGGATAGTGTGTTTTCCAGCATTGCAAACAATGTGAGCATGTTTTTTTCCAATCAGATGAAGAATGTGAAATGTCATTTTTACTATAACACATAGTTGTTCAAAAAATTGAAAGTGTACTTCATTACATTCTTGTTTGTAACAAAAAAAACTTTTCTTGACGATATAGCTGACAGGGAATAGTGTGTTTTCCAACATGGCAAATAATGTGAGCATTTTATTTGTTCCAGTCAGATGAAAAAAGGGAAATTCCATATTTACATCACCAAAGAGTTATTCTAGAATTTGAAGGTGGTCTTCATTACATTTTTGGAGCATACAAAAAAAAATATTTTCATGAGGGAATAGCTAAGAGGAGATAGTGTTTTTTTCAACATTGCAAACAATGTGAGCATTTTATTTGTTCCAACCAGATGAAGAAAGTGAAATTCCATTTTGACTATACCAAAGAGTTGTTCAAAAAATTGAAAGTGGACTTCATTACATTCTTGGTCATAGCAAAATAAAACTTTTCATAATGAACTAACTAACATGGGACAATGTGTTTTCCAACACTCTAAATAATGTGAGAATTTATTTTCTTCCAATTAGATGCAAAAAGAGAAATGCCATATTTATGTCACCAAAAAGTTGTTCTAAATTTTGAAAGTGAACTTCATTACATTCTTGGTCGCAACAAAACAAAAAAAAATCATAATGAACTAACTGAAATGGGATAGTGTATTTTCCACCACTACAAATAATGTGAGTATTTTTTTGTGCAATGGACATATGACAACACACAAGTGGAGAAACATGTATTAGAACTCCTGAAATGAAAAAGGAATCTGCTATGAAAACACTTGAAAAGAAGCAACCAAAGTGAAAGAGATAGATAATGTTTTTACTTAACAGATTCTTCTTGCTCTTCACAAGTTGATGGAGTGTATGTAGTTTGTGAAATGGGAAAATGGCAATGCATAGATGGAACAACATGTACTATAATGCATGAAATGAAAAATGATTTTTTTGTACAAGCACTTGAAAAGAAGAAGTGAAGAAAAATAGAATGAGTTGGGTGGAGACATGAAAGTCTGATGTCAAAATTGTAGATAACTTCTATGAGCAACTTTTTGAAAAGATGACATGCTTACCTACAGAAAGAGGTTCACTGATGTATGCTTTTGCACTCCTTAGTAACTCTTCAAGAAGCACCAGAGTGAATGCACATTGCCCGACATCAGCCTATCATCATAGCCAAAATTTTATAGGGAAGCATGTTATTGCATAATGTCATACAAAAAAATGGACTGACTTGCATATAGTTGTTAAATTGGAACCATACCTTCCATTGGGTTTACACTCGCAAAAGACAGTCACTGAAAAGGACTCCTTTTGCAGTTTGGAATGTTGAAGGAAATAAAAATAACCAGAAAAATAAAAAAAAATATGACATGGTAGAAGTTGGTTAATGGAAAAAGAAATCTGTAATACCATTCCTATTACAATATAGAAATTGAAACAGGTTTTCTCATAGTCACCTGTATTATATGTCGTATCCTTTGCCCCATCCATAGTAGGTGCACCTGATATCACACATTGAATATTGACATTCATATTAAAGCTATTGTTCATGGACAAGGGAAATAAGTCTCATAGAGGAGTTTGATGATCTGACTGTTGTGCAACATGCTTTGTACAATGGGTTGAACATCGAGGACGATCCCTGCTTGCACTAAACCATGGATGCATGTAAATGGTGCTAGTTGTAGCTGCATCGAGATCCTAAACGAATTCAAATGACAATGCATTGGATTGTTATAGATCTTATACAAACCTCTCAACACACTATACATATGATTGTACTTTTTCTAGAAACTAGGACGATGTACACATCACTTTCTTCAAGATTTTTTTGTTTCATTCCAAATACACATTTTCTACAAATTTTCATCATGTTCGTGACTGATAGAATGAGCTTGTGTAGGGGCGAGAAAGTTAGGACTATTTTCTTGGATGTCCCCCTATGACAATGTCTCATTCAAATCTATCCCTCTATCAATTACTTAAGCTCCCTTATCTCAATGAAAACACACAAGAAACTTGTATTAGGGGGTAGAAAATGAAAAACACAATTGTCTCCCATAAAATAATGCACTTCGAATTGAAATTCACTTACCTTGGACCACCAGTTTAGCGATAGATGATCTTTTAATCTATTTCACAACCTTAAGGACATGTTTTTAAGTGTTCCCCTACAAACTCCATCAGAACTCACAAGCAAAATGGTGCTCACAAAATTTCCAAACGAGGTAGTGGTTGCACCTAATTTGATTTTTCACCCAGTGCCATCCACGATGTGTTTCATCCATAATACAATCATCGTTCATAATTTCCTTCACCCACACCAAACTAGATTTAATATTTTTAAACTTATAGTTCATCAAAAAACCATAATACTGCAACTTTTGCTTTTTCTTAAAGAATGGTTTTATTTTATGCACAAGTGTGCAATACAAATAGTCCATGCACATTGTGCATTCTTTTTTATGATCACATAAGTATCTATTTTTCAGCATGCAATGGTATGACTCAATGGAAACATTTGTATCTTGGTTGGCATGTGGGAATAGTCCATTAATTTTTCCCACATGGCTGTGAAAAAAGGGAAAAAGTCAAGTAAACCACAACGTATTAGAGTAACGTCAAAGAATGTGAATGGTGTGAATTGAATGAGGTTACAAAAATTTTCAACTCACCAATTCAACCATCTCCTTCGCACTAGGTCTTCTTGAGGTATTGTAAAAATTGGGGCTGAGCATTGAAGTCCTCAAAGAAAGATTTCAATAACTAAGTGATGTTGTCTTCGTTATCACCGATCACCAACATGATCATGCCAAGTCTGTGGAATATGTCCATTTCCCTTTCCTTGGTTGTGTACTTATGTAGGTTCTTCATCCAAGCCCTTCGAATGTGCTAAATGTATAGAAGCACACAACATGGATGAAACAACCCTAATAAACAATACAAACTATATTTTTTAACACTCATCCACATTGAAAAGTGGAAATGAAAATAAATAGAAAATGAGAAAGGCACACAAGCCAACAAAAACATGCACTTATTGTATGTCCTGAATTTCTGCAATGACATCATCGATCAAAAATGTATTGATTCTCTAGTTGGGTTTGGATCTTCTTCCACGGGCATGCAATATGCCTAGCTAGACACAAATTTCCTCGATCTTGTTTCATGAGGAGACTACCCATGCAACGGGCACACCACTTTCTTGCTTGTCAAAAATGAGCAAAGTATACAATTCATGCTATAGACATAACAAGTCAATGTGAGCATTGTCAGGTTTATAGCCAGTAAGATCATTGGAAAGATGAAGAACTATTTGTCAATATTTCTAATGTCTCACTCCATATTTGCTAGTAGAAAATGTGGAATCCACGGAGATGATTAAATTGTGAGAGTGGAAAACCATCATATCTAGCATCCATGGAGTCTGAACCCCAATAATGAAAGGTGTATCATTCCCATGGAGTTTTTGAAAGTAGAAGTTGTCAATGTCCTGTCCATTCCATATTATGATACTTTTCAAATCTAATCTGTGTTTTTGTGCATGAATAGAATGCACCTTTTTTTAAACATTCATTACATCCTTTCTTGTAAGGAATTCATCTCTCTTACTCATCATGCCATAGAAAATAGGATCATTGAGGTGTCTATCCATTATTGCAATGACACTAACGTCCATGAGTAAAAGGATTTCAATATAGCTTTTGAATTCTACGGATAGATTAGGGGTGAACATGGAACATAATTCTTTGCGTGTGTCACCAATGCCATGGAAAAATTCACCATTGACATCGACGTGAAACATTTCTTTGTAGAGCTGATAGAAAACATTGGGTCTATCATGCATAACCTTTGCAATGAAGTGGCATTGATAACCTTGCTTTTTTATAAACGTTTTTTGTATTTTCCATGGTCAAGGTTGGTTTCTATGGTCTTCAAAACCATATCCAGACCAATAGCTATAAATAAAGAATCATCTCATCATCTTCAAGAAAGAGAGTAAAATATCATTGGACCATACATATGAATGTTGAAAGGTACAAACCTATGCCACATAATTGTTTTACCATAGTTTTTGTCGTTGATGGGATCCATGATGGTATGCTCTCTTTTTTCCCATGCAGAAATGAAGTTTCAAAACCTTCAACTAACATTTCACCATGAATGAAATCATTGAGTCTGCTACAAGGAATTTTTGCAACAAGGTCAATGACCCCATCCTCTTCAATACAAATAGAAGGTCACTGCAAATCACAAGAGGAAAAAGGAGAGCCTCCATCCCATACATCTTTCATCTCTAGATCATCTTCCTTCTTCCATTTCAAACTTCTCCCCATTCTAGGTAAGGTAGGAATTGAATGAACATTTAAAATTAGAGTTGCTTGTGTCAAGAAAAAGAAAGAAATTATTCATTGAACGTAAATAAAATGTGCTTGCATTGCTACCACCAATGTGAAACCAATAGGAGGTTTTTGAATTCATCTGTGGAAAATAAAAGGTGATAGATTGAATCAAGCTATACATAAAATATAAAATAAGCATAGGTTGGAAATCAAAGTGTGTAGCCCAATGTACAAGTGGACATAGACAATGACAGTACAATTGCAAGCGTACATGGACATTCAATGATGAGTCCATTTTAGGTGTGGCACACAAACTTGTTTTACCTAAAGAGGAATGTTATGAAAACCAACCATTGTTTTGAAGTAAACTTTTTTTGTTTGATCAACAACATGATGAGTGGTTCAACCTACAACTTTTTATATGGCATACAAGTTTAACATGCATAAGAGTATGTAATTACTTCTATAGTTGCAATAATAGATGTACTGTTTTGGGAAGATACATTTGTTGTGGTGCTTGTGTATGTGTTTTAATAGAGACGAAAGGCTAGAGGGAAAGAAAAACCTTTTATGACAACCTTGTATGTAAAAAATTGTGCATCCATTGCTGCCAACAATGCCAAAATGATAACATGTTTATTGCATTTGTTGAAAAAATAATGAATCAGTAATGGAGAGAATGAGGAAAGGCAGAAAGGTGTAAAATTTCCTATCAACCTTGATGTAAGCAAATGTAGGTTGGAAAACATAGTGTGTAGTTGAACCTAGATGTGGACATAAGGACTGCAAGTAAATTTGCAACCTTGAATGAAAATATAACTAAGAGTTCAGAGTATATGGGGTGTGCAAACTTCTTTTATCTGAGAATTCATGTTGTGATATCAAGCCTTACATTTGGGGTGAGTTAATAGGAGGAAAAAATAGCATCTTGCAATTCATGAAACAAAAAAGTGCAGGTTGAACAACATGATGAGTGGCTAAATCCACAAATTTGTATGTGGTGTACGAGTGTAACGTGCATAACAGTATGTAATTAATTTTATAGTTGAAACAAAAAATGTATTATTTTGGGAAGATACCTTGGTTGTGGTGCATGTGTATGTGTTAATGGAGATTAAAGGTTAGAGAGCAACCAAAACCTTTTATGACAACCTTGTATGTACAAAAATATTCATCTATTGTTTCCAACAACATGAAAAGAATAACACGTGTGTTGCATCTTTTGACAAAATAATGAATCACTAATGGAGTGAATCAGGAAAGGTATAAAGGTGTAAAATTTCCTATCAACCATGATGTGAGCCAATATAGGTTGGACTACAAAGTTTCTAGTTGAACCTCCAAATAGACATAAAGAATGCAAGTAAATTTACAACCCTGCATGTAAATAAAACTAAGATTTTAGAGTATATGGGGTATAAAAACGTCTTTTACCTGAGGAGGCATGTTGTGATATTTATCCTTCCATTTGGGGTGAGTTAGCAGCAAAATCAGATCTGACAATTCATGAAATAAAAAAGTGTAGGTTGAACAACACAATTTGAGTGGTTCAACTTACAACTTTGTATGTGGTGTACGAGTGTAACGTGCATAAAAATATGTAATTACTTCTACAGTTGCAACAATAGATGTATTATTTTGGGAAGATATGTTGGTTGTGGTTTGTGTGTCTATGTTAATGGAGACAAAACATTAGAGGGAAACCAAAATCTTTTATGACAACATTGTATGTAAAAAAATATGCATCCATAACTACCAGCAATTCCAAAGAATAACACGTTTTTTGCATCTTTTGAAAAATAATGAATTAGTAATGGAGTGAATCAGGAAAGGCATAAAGGTGTAAAACTTCCTATCAACCATAATGTGATCCAATGCAAGGATGAAAATATAGTTTCTAGTTGAACCTCCAAATGGGCATAAAGACTGCAAGTAAATTTGCAACCTTGCATGTAAATGAAACTAAGATTTCAGAGTATATGGGGTGTACAAACCTCTTTTATTTGAGGAGGCATGTTGTGATATTCATCCTTTCATTTGGGGTGACTTAACATGAGTAGAAAAAGCACATCTAACAATAAATAAAATAATAAAGTGCATGTTGAACAACACAATGAGTGGTTCAACCTACAACTTTGTATGTGGTGTATGAGTGTAATGTGCATAATAGTATGTAATTACTTCTATATTTGCAACAACAAATGTATTATTTTGGGAAGATATGTTGGTTGTGGTGCATGCCTATGTGTTAATGGAGATGAAAGGTGTACCATCGAAAAATGGACCCTTCCCATTTTCATAGTTTTTTAGGCCTTCTTTCATAGTGTTGGAGCTATGTTGCTTTGATTTTATGATGTATCTTGGCTTGAACATGCTTATTTTGGTGCAAAAACTTAAAGAACAACGTCTTGTGAAGGTGTTGTGAAGTGTTGTAAGACATTTCTACATTCTTCTAAACTCTATTTAATGCAATTCACCTAAATACAACCTTTTCACACATCAACAAGTCCTATTTTAAAGTGTTAAAAGGTCTTGTAACAAGATTTCATGCTTTTCTAGTCATATTTTCACTATTTACACCTTTATAATGCTTTATTTTATCTCTTTATGCCCTCATATGCTTATATTAAGTTTATTTTTGGGTCTTATCCCAACAAACAACATTAAACATGACATTTTTCCCGACACTTGGTTGTGGGTCCCAAGTGGGACTCATTCGCCAAGGGTGGCGAATGAGTCCCCCTTGGCCCTAAATTCAAAAAAATTCAAAATTTCTTTCGGGATTTTACTCAAAGTCACTTCATGTCAACCTATGATGAGCTATGAACGGATAGTAAGGAACAATATTTGTATAAATATGTGATTTTAACCTCATTTTATATCTCTCCTAACACATTCAAGCAATTTCCTCATTTAAGCATTATATCTTCAAGCACTCAAGCATCTTGCATCATCAACTCAAGCACTTTCAAGCACATTGGAGTAGCCATTGACATCACTTTAGATTTGCACATTCAAGAATGTGGTAAGTTTGCAATACTTTCATGATATTCATTTATCATTTCCTTTGCATGTCATTTATTTCTATTGGGTTTGATTACCAAAGTGGGGTTTGACCAAGGCAAACCCCTATTCTCTAACCCTCCACCATTTTCCCCCTTTGCATGTGTCTTTGTAGCCTTTGTTTTGCAGATTTGACAGGTTCAAAGGTGTTGAGAAGTGGATTTCAAGTCAACTAGGCTCTTCAAATCAATTCATCATCTATTCAAGAAATTTGAGTGACTTTCAGCCCATTTTCTACAAAATTCACCCTGACAACCTGATATTCAGTCATTTCCAGATCTGGAGAAATAGTGTTGACCTTTGAATTTTCAATAATCTTGGGGAGGACTGATTCACCACTCTTGGTGAATGAGTCCCACCTAAAATCTGAAAATCTATATTTTGTAAGAAATCAATTCCCGGCTGTCAGAAATTAGATCCCAACACTTTTTCACCAATCGGAGGACTGATTCGCCACCCTTGGTGAATGAGTCCCACTATGAAAAATTAAAAAATTTCATCATCACTCCAAACACTCTAGAAAGCTCATACATCATCCAGGTGCACTTAGATTTGATCATGTACCTTCTATTCTGCATATTTCTTTCAATTTCTTCATATTTCATTGTTGTTTGCATATCAGAGTGTGTTTTCAAACATAGCATAAATTGCATCTTTGAATTCATTCTAGATCATTTTAATCAATCAATTGCATTTATTTTAGTTCATTTACATCATATTACATTTCATACATCCTAATTTGAATGAAGCATATGCATTTTAGAAACCTAATCTCTCTCTTTCTAGGTTAAAAATCTTAGGAAAAGAGCAAGCATTTTGGGTTCCTAAAATCTATGGTTCATTTTGGTGAACCTGAATTTTGAACATTTTTAAACTTCTGATTGCATTCATATCTTGCATCCTAGTTTTCATTTGCATTGCAATTCCATTAGAACATTGAATTGGTTATTGCATTCTAGTATCTTTCATTTTGCATTAGTGAAAAACTCATTTAGTTTTCATTCTTGCATCCAAATTCATTGAAAAAACTAAAATCCTACATTTTGTGCCTATTTTTGCATTCTGAAAAGCATTTAATTCATTCTTAAAATTCTGAAATATGCAAAAAAATTGCATCCTGGGACTCATTCGCCACCCAGGGTGAATCAATCCCTCTACACATTTTAGACAGTAATTCTACATTGTTTTTAGCATTTTTCTACATCCATGTTTCCCCTTTCTGCATTTTGTTTCCAGTAATAGATTCTCTGATTGTCTTCATTTATTGCATTTTTGTTTATTTGCATCATGGCATTTTCTTTCAATAAGTTTTGGAATTCCCTAAAATCATTGGTAGACATGTCCAATTGTACATTTTGTTGTGACCTTAATGAAATTGTACAATCTCATGCTCCTTTAACTCCTCATGATTGTCCTCCTCGTGAAGTAGACAACATTGGAGAAGATGATATTAGCATGAATAATTTCTATAATGATTGCCTCAATAACCTCGAAGCCACTACAACCTTTGATACCTCTATGAGGTCATAAGACCTTCCCGATGTTGCAACAACAGATCACTTTGCTTATTTAGATCCTAAAATCAACACAAGACCTATGGTTCCTCCCTCAAGTGAACCTAGTTCCTCTCGGCTACCACAATCCCAAATATTCTATGAGCACAAAGTCACAAACAATCCTATCAACCTTGAAGAAACATATGGTAGAGGATTCACTATATTAAGTAAACAAGGTTGTGACATAAAACATGAAAATGGCATTCATCAACTCTTTGAACAACAATCAACTAAAGCACATAGAATAGGACTAAGATATCAAGATCCTTCTCATCCTAACAGACATCCTCTACAACCTAGGAGAATTCGGGATGCTCGTACAGTGGTCTTGAATCCTCCTCCTAACTTGAAAATTCTCCTTCCCCATGAACAACCATTCTCTCCTTCTAATAATAAGGATATTAGTATCCCTATGGGTCCCCTTCCTCATTCTATTCATGAAAAAGGAGAACCTAGTAAACATAAACGACCATACAAAATGAAGAAGATAAAGTTTCCTACACATCCTCCACCTGAATGTGAATGAAGACTTCAATTTATTTTAAACAAAGGTCTTATCCTTCTGCCACCTTCAAATAGACTATTCATTCATCCTCACGATTCCAACATACCATATTGCAAATATCATCATATTCTTGGACATCAAACTGAAGACTGTCAGACCTTGAATGAAATACTAAAAAAGTATCACTTCATGGATACTGATTGTTTTCCCCTCATCCCTTAGAACCCCATTATCCTTTCATTCTTTAGTTGTAGAATTTCCCATTCTCACTATTGCATGGTCCTTTCCCATCACTCATCTCAGCTCATTCTTGCTTTTACACTTTATGGGAGGAAATACATTGCTAGCCTTGTCCTTGTAATGCATTTTTTTGTCTCTTAACCTTGTTATTCCTTTTTCCGTTTGTTCATCCAAGATTAAGAAAACAATAACTTAGTTAATGGTTGACTTACATTTGTATTGCTTTTCTTTTTCATTTTCCTTTTTCTTTTCATGTGTGTATCGTATTCCCCCATATTGTGTGTTTGATGTTACCTTCTCATTGTACACTTCTTCTATGTGTATATCTATTCTTCTATTTGTCGTGATTGTCTTTTTCATTTTTGTTTTTTGTTTTCATTTGGGGTTGACGCAAAGCATAGAGACGCCCTAAGTCTCTTCCATGTTGACCCAAACAGTCCTTGTCTTTTTCATTTTGTTTTGTGTTTTCCTTTGGGGATGATGCAAAGCATAGAGACGCCTTAAGTATCTTCCATGTTAACCCAAACGGTCCCTATATTTTTCATTTTTGTTTTGTATTTTCCTTTGGGGATGACACAAAGCATTGAGATACCTTTTGGCTCCTCCATGGTGACCCAAAGACCTCCTTTCTTTTCCTTTTTCTTTTCTTGTGTTTTTCCTTTTGGGAATGACGTAAGGCATTGAGACCGAAATGTCTCCTTCATGTTGACCCAAAAGCTTTTTCACTTTAATTTTTTATCTTTTTGCTTGTGTTTTCCTTTTGGGGATGATGCAAAGCATCAAGACTGCAATGTCTCTTCCATGTTGACTCAAAATGGAATTTGTTTTTCCTTTTCTTTTGCACTCTATGTGTCATTCTTCTAGTTCTATGTGCTTTGGGGAATGATGACAATTTTGAGCTCTTTCACAAACATGCATTTCAACAATGAACATACTGACCTCGAATCCATAGATCCCTTATGTGTTTGGTGTGCTTTGTTTTCTGGGGGGCAACTCCCTTCTTTCTTTACTTTTCCTTTCTCCTTGACATGATGCAACTTAACTTCGAAACATATGACTTGGCATAGAGTTTTCTGAGTTGGCTCTCGTGTCTTGTTTTTCTTTCTTGCTTTCCTCCTCTTCTCTACTTTCAAGTAATTGCTCATAGAACCAAGTGTAGCAATTCCTTTAAAGTGAGGTGCATACATTAACATTATTTCATTTGCATTCTTAGCGAAGCCTTGTCATTTACGTGATGTGTTTGTCACTTTGTGGATGACATTGGGTCTGATGTCTTTCATAAGTGTGATCTATCTCAGCATATCGCATTCCTCTTGGTGGTTTGATGTGATGCACTACATCCCCTAAGTTGTGTATATACTATTCTTTTGATTGGTCCTCTTTTGGAGGCATTAGACACAATGTTCCCTAAGTGGATAACCTTGCATAAACTAAACAAGACTCCTTTGAACAAATTACACATGCCATTTTTACATAACATTCTCATTCAGCCACCTTGCATTAACAACTTGCATGCCTATGGAGTTGTCTTATTTGTTTGGCAACCTTACATAACACAACTTGGATGTTTGTGGTGCCATCCTATTTTTGAAACTTAAACCAACATTTTCATTTTCTTTGGCTTTGTGGCACCTTGTTAAAGTTATCGAATGGGTATAGCTTTAGCATGGTTGAGTGGGAAGCCCTACTAACATCATGACTTTTTCCTATAGCCACTTTTGTGTTTATTTGTGAGTGCATACCAACTATCATATGTATCTTACTTCTTTTTGGGCTTTCTCACCCCATGAACAACTAGATTTGTGGCCCTAGAGTGAGTACACGTTCCTCTTTTGCTAACAATCAACCTAGATATCTTTTCACAACTAGTTGGATTGATGATCGAAGCTTCACAAAATTCTTCTCAGCACGTGTGTGTTCCTTTTTTTTTATGTTCAGTTCGTCATGGGATCTTCATCCTGGGGGCTTGATCATCCTTCTTTTTCGTTGTATTCCATCTTGCTAACATAAGTGCATTTGAACCCTCTTCTCAATCCTCATGGCTACTTTAGTGTTAGAAAGCAAGTTTCTCTCACTAAAGTGGGGGCTAAATGTACCATCCAAAAATGGACCCTTCCCATTTTCATAGTCTTTTAGGCCCATGCAGCTATGTTGCTTTGATTTTATGATGTATCTTGGCTCGAACATGCTTATTTTGGTGCTAAAACTTAAAGAACAACGTCTTGTGAAGGTGTTGTGAAGTGTTGTAAGACATTTCTACATTCTTCTAGACTCTATTTAATGCAATTCACCTAAAAACCACATTTTCACACATCAACAAGTCCTATTTTAAAGTTTTGTAAGGTCTTGTAACAAGATTTCATGCTTTTCTAGGCATATTTTCACTATTTACACCTTTTTCATGCTTTATTTTATCTCTTTATGCCCTCATATGCTTATATTGAGTGTATTTATGGGTCCTATCTTGACAAACAACATTAAACATGACATTTTTCTTGACACTTGGTTGTGGGTCCCAGTTGGCTCTCATTCACTAAGGGTGGCGAATGAGTCCCCCTTGGCCCTAAATTCAAAAAAATTCAAAATTTCTTTCAGGATTTTACTCAAATTTACTTCACGTCTGCCTGTGATGAGCTATGAACAATAGTAAGGCACAATATTTGTATAAATATGTGATTTTAACCTCATTTTATATCTCTCCTAACACATTCAAGCAATTTCCTCATTCAAGCATTCAATCTTCAAGCACTCAAGCATCTTGCATCATCACCTCAAGCACTTTCAAGCACTTTGGAGCAGCCATTGACATCGCTTCAAATTTGCATTTTCAAGAATGTGGTAAGTTTGCAATACTTTCATGTTATTCATTTATCATTTCCTTTGCATGTAATTCATTTCAATTGGGTTTGATTACCAAAGTGGGGCTTAACCAAGGAAAACCCCTATTCACTAATCCTCCAACATTTTTCCCCTTTGCATGTGTCTTTGTAGCCCTTTTTTTGTAGATTTGGCAGGTTCAAAGGTGTTGAAAAGTGGATTTCAAGTCAACTAGGCTCTTCAAATCAATTCATCATCTATTCAAGCAATTTGAGTGACTTTCAGCCCGTTTTCTGTAGAATTGACCCTAGCAACCTGATAATCATTCATTTCTAGATTTGGAGAAGCAATGTTGACCTTTGAATTTTCAAGAATCTTGGTGAGGACTAATTCACCACTCTTGGTAAATGAGTCTCACCTAAAATCTGAAAATCTGAATTTTGTCAGAAATCAATTCCCAGCTGTCAGAAATCAGATCCTGACACTTTTTCACCAGTCGGAAGACTGATTCGCCACCCTTCGCAAATGAGTCCCACTGTGAAAAATTAAAAAAAATCATCATCATTCCAGACATTCCAGAAAGCTCATACATCATCCAGGTGCACTCAGATTTGATCATGTACCTTATGTTCTGCATATGTCTTTCAATTTCTTCATATTTCATAGTTGTTTCCATATCACAGTGTGTTTTCAAACATAGCATAAATTTCATATTTGAATTCATTCTAGATCATTTTAATCAATCAATTGCATTTATTTCAGTTCATTTACATCATATTACATTGCATACATCCTAATTTGAATTAAGCATATGCATTTTAGGAACCTAATCTCTCTCTTTCTAGGTGAAAAATCTTAGGAAGAGCGCAAGCATTTTGGGTTCCTAAAATCTATGGTTCATTTTGGTGAACCCAGCTTTTGAACATTTTTAAACTTTTGATTGCATTCATATCTTGCATCCTAGTTTTCATTTGCATTGTAATTCCATTAGGACATTGAATTGGTTATTGCATTCTAGGATGATCTTTCATTTTGCATTAGTGAAAAACTCATTTAGTTTTCATTCTTGCATCCAAATTCATTGAAAAAACTGAAATCATGCATTCTATGCCTATTTTTACATTCTGAAAAGCATTCAATTCATTCTTAAAATTCTGAAAAATACAAAAAAATTGCATCCTAGGACTCATTCACCACCTAGGGCGAATCAGTCCCTCTGCACATTTTAAACAGTAATTTTGCATTGTTTTTAGCATTTTTCTACATCCCTGTTTCTCCGTTCTGCATTATGTTTCCAGTAACAAATTCTCTGCTTGTCTTCATTTATTGCATTTTTGTTTATTTGCATCATGTCCTTTTCTTTCAATAAGTTTTGGCATTCCCTGAAATCATTGGTAGACATGTCCAATTGTACATTTATTTGTGACCTTAATGACATTGTACAATCTCATGCTCCTTTAACTCCTCGTGATTTTCCTCCTCATGAAGTGGATATCATTGGAGAAGATGATATTAGCATGAATAATTTTTATAATGATTGCCTCAACAACCTCAAAGCCATTACAACCTTTTATCCCTCTATGAGATCACAAGACCTTCCCAATGATGCACCAACTGATCACTTTTCTTATTTACATCCTGAAATCAACATAGGACCTATGGTTCCTCCCTCAAGTGAACCTAGTTCCTCTCAACTACCACAATCCAAAACATTCTATGAGCACAAAGCCACGAACAATCCTATCAACCTTGAAGAAACATATGGTAGAGGATTCACTATATTAAGTAAACAAGGTTGTGACATAAAACATGAACATGACATTCATCAACTCTTTGAACAACAATCAACTAATGCACATAGAACAAGACTATAAGATCCTTCTCATCCTAATAGACATCCTCTACAACCTAGGAGAATTCGGGATGCTCGTACAATGGTCTTGAATCCTCCTCCTAACTTGAACAATATCCTTCCCCGTGAACAACCATTCTCTCCTTCTAATAACAAGGATGTTAGGATCCATATGGGTCCCCTTCCTCCTTCTATTCATGAAAAAGGAGAACCTAGTAAACGTAAAAAACCATAAAAAATGAAGAATATAAAGTTTCCTACACATCCTCCACTTGAATGTGAACGAAGACTTCAATTGCTTTTAAACAAAGGTCTTATCCTTCCGCCACCTTCAAATATACTATTCATTCATCCTCATGTTTCCAACATACCATATTGCAAATATCATCATATTCTTGGACATCGAACTGAAGACTGTCAGACCTTTAATGAAATACTGAAAAAGTATCACTTCATGGATACTGATTGTTTTCCCCTCATCCCTTAGAACCCCATTATCCTTTCATGTTTTAGTTGTAGAATTTCACATTCTCACTATTGTATGGTCCTTTCCCATCACTCATCTCGGCTCATTCTTGCTTTTACACTTTATGGGAGGTAAGACATTGCTAGCCTTATCCTTGTAATGCATTTGTTTGTCTCTTAACCTTGTTATTCCTTTTTCTTCTTGTTCATCCAAGACTAAGAAAATAATCACTTAGTTAATGGTTGACTTACATTTGTATTTCTTTTCTTTTTCATTTTCCTTTTTCTTTTCATGTGCATATGGTATTCCCCCATATTGTGTGTTTGAAGTTACCTTCTCATTGTACACTTCTTCTATGTGTATCGCTATTCTTCTATTTGTCATGATTGTCTTTTTCATTTTTGTTTTTTTCTTTCCTTTGGGGATGATGCAAAGCATAAAGATGCCCTAAGTCTCTTCCATGTTGACCCAAATGGTCCTTGTCTTTTTCATTTTGTTTTGTGTTTTCCTTTGGGGATGATGCAAAGCATAGATACACCTTAAGTATCTTCCATGTTGACCCAAACAGACCTTGTATTTTTCATTTTTGTTTTGTGTTTTCCTTTGGGGATGACACAAAGCATTGAGATACCTTTTGTCTCCTCCATGTTGACCCAAAGACCTCCTTTCTTTTCCTTTGTCTTTTCTTGTGTTTTTCCTCTTGGGGATGACGCAAGGAATTGAGACCGAAATGTCTCCTTCATGTTGACCCAAAAGATTTTTCACTTTTCTTTTTTGTCTTTTCGCTTGTGTTTTCCTTTTGGGGATGATGCAAAGCATCGAGACTACAATGTCGCTTCCATGTTGACTCAAAATGGACTTTTTTTTTCCTTTTCTTTCACTCTCTTTGTGTCATTCTTCTAGTTCTATGTGCTTTGGGGAATGATGATAGTTCTGAGCTCTTTCACAAACTTACATTGCAGCAATGAACATACTGACCCCGAATCCATAGATCCCTTATGTGTTTGGTGTGCTTGATTTCTAGGGGGAAACTCCCTTCTTTCTTTACTTTTCCTTTCTCCTTGACATGATGCAACTTAACTTCAAAACATATGAATTGGCATAGAGCTTTTCGAGTTGGCTCTCGTGTCTTATTATTCTTTCTTTCTTTCCTCCTCTTCTCTACTTTCAAATAATTGCTCACAGAACCATGTGTAGCAATTCCTTTAAAGTAGGGGGCATACATTAACTTTATTGCATTTGCATTCTTAGTGAAGCCCTGTCATTTGCATGATGTTTTTGTCACTTTGTGGATGACATTGGGTGTGATGTCTTGCATAAGTGTGATCTATCTCAGCATATTGCATTCCTCTTGGTGGTTTGATGCAACACACTGCATCCCCTAAGTTGTGAATATACTATTATTTGATTGGTCCTCTTTTGGAGTCAATAGACACAATGTTCCCTAAGTGACTGACCTTGCATAAACTAAACAAGACTCCTTTGAACATATTACACATGAAATTTTTACATAACATTCTCATTCAACCACCTTGCATAGCACAACTTGCATGCCTATGGAGCTGTCTTATTTTTTTGGCCACCTTTTATAACACAACTTGCATGCCTGTGGTGCCATCCTATTTTTGAAACTTAAACCAACATTTTCATTTTCTTTAGCTTTGTGGCACCTTATTAAATTTATCGAATGGGTATAGCTTTAGCATGGTTCAGCAGCAAGCCCAACTAATGGCATGAATTTTCCCCATAGCTAGTTTTGTGTTTATTTGTGAGTGCATACCAACTGGCGTATGTATCTTACTTCTTTTTGGGCTTTCTCACCCTGTGGACAACTAGTTCTGTGGCCCCAAAGTGAGTACACATTCCTATATTTCAAACAATCATCCTAGATCTCTTTCCACAAATATTTAGATTGATGATCGAAGCTTCACTCAATTCTTCTCAACATGTGTCTATTCCTTTGTCCTTATGTTCAGTTTATCATGGGATCTTCATCCTAGGGGCTTGATCATCCTTCTTGTTTGTTGTATTCCATCTTGCTAACGTAAGTGCATTTGAACCCTCTTCTTGATGTTCATGGCTACTTTATCACGAGAAAGCAAGTTTCTCTCACTAAAGTGGGGGCTAAATGTACCGTCCAAAAATGGACCCTTCCCATTTTCATAGTCTTTTAGGCCTTGTTTCATAGTGTTGGACCTATGTTGCTTTGATTTTATGATGTATCTTGGATTGAACATGCTTATTTTGGTGCTAAAACTTAAAGAATGATGTCTTGTGAAGGTGTTGTGAAGTGTTGTAAGACATTTCTACATTCTTCTAGACTCTATTTAATGCAATTCACCTAAAAACCACCTTTTCACACATCAACAAGTCCTATTTTAAAGTGTTTTAAGGTCTTGTAACAAGATTTCATGCTTTTCTAGGCATATTTTCACTATTTACACCTTTGTCATGCTTTATTTTATCTCTTTATGCCCTCATATGCTTATATTAAGTGTATTTTTGGGTCCTATCCTGATAAAAAACATTAAACATGACATTTTTCCTGAAAATTGGTTGTCGGTCCTAGGTGGGACTCATTTGCCAAGGGTGGCGAATGAGTCCCCCTTGGCCCTAAATTCAAATTTTTTTAAAATTTCTTTCAGGATTTTACTCAAATTCACTTCCTGTGGGCCTATGATGAGCTATGAATGGATATTAAGGCACAAGATTTGTATAAATATGTGATTTTAACCTCATTTTATATCTCTCCTAACACATTCAAGCAATTTCCTCATTCAAGCACTCAAGCATCTTGCATCATCAACTCAAGGACTTTGAAGCACATTGGAGCATCCATTGACATCACTTCAAATTTGCATATTCAAGGATGTGGTAATTTTGCAATACATTCATGTTATTCATTTATCATTTCCTTTGCATGTAATTTATTTCTATTGGGTTTGATTACCAAAGTGGGTTTTGACCAAGGTAAACCCCTATTCACTAACCCTCCACCATTTTTTCCCTTTGCATGTGTCTTTGCAGCCTTTGTTTTGCAGATTTGATAGGTTCAAAGGTGTTGAGAAGTGGATTTCAAGTCAACTAGGCTCTTCAAATCAATTCATCATCTATTCAAGCAATTTGAGTGACTTTCAGCCCATCTTCTGTAAAATTGACCCCAACAACCTGATATTCAGTCATTTCCAGATCTGGAGAAACAGTGTTGACCTTTGAATTTTCAAGAATCTTGGGGAGGATTGATTCACCACTCTTGGTGAATGAGTCCCACCTAAAATCTGAAAATCTATATTTTGTAAGAAATCAATTCCCAGTTGTCAGAAATAAGATCCCGACACTTTTTCACCAGTCGGAGGACTGATTCACCACCCTTGGTGAATGAGTCCCACTGTGAAAAATTAGAAATTTTCATCATCATTCCAAACACTCCAGAAATCTCATACATCATCTAGGTGCACTCAGATTGTATCTTGTACCTTTTGTTCTGCATATTTCTTTCAATTTCTTCATATTTCATACTTGTTTGCATATCACGGTGTGTTTTCAAACATAGCATAAATTTCATCTTTGCATTCATTCTAGACCATTTTAATCAATCAATTTCATTTATTTTAGTTCATTTACATTAGATTACATTGCATACATCCTAATTTGAATGAAGCATATTCATTTTAGGAACCTAATCTCTCTCTTTCTAGGTGAAAAATCTTAGGAAGAGAGCAAGCATTTCAGGTTCCTAAAATCTAGGGTTCAAAAGGTTAGAGGGAAACCAAAAAAATTTATGATAGCCTTGTATATAAAAAATATTCCATCCACTGCTACCAACAACTTGAAAAGAATAACATGTTTTTTGCATCTGTTGACAAAATAATGAATCAGTTAATGTAGTGAATTAGGAAAAGTATAAAGGTGTAAAATTTCCTATCAACTATGATGTGAGTGAATTCAAGTTGTAAAACACAATGTCTAGTTAAACCTCCAAATGGACATAAAGACTACAAGTAAATTTGCATCCCCACATGTAAATAAAAATAATATTTCAAAGTATATGGGATGTACAAACCTCTTTTACCTGAGGAGGCATGTTGTGATATTCAGCCTTCCATTTGGGGTGACTTAACATGAGAAAAAAAATAACATTTGGCAATTCATGAAATAAACAAGTGCAGGTTGAACCATCAACCTGCAACTTTTTATGTGGCATACACATGTAATGTGCATAACAGTATGTAATTACTTCTATAGTTTTAACAATAGATGTATTATTTTGGTAAGATGCGTTGGTTGTGGTGTGTGTATGTGTTAATGGAGATGAGAGGCTAGAGGGAAACCAAAACCTTTTATGAGAACCTTTTATGTAAAAATAAATGCATCCATTGCTACCAACAACACCAAAATGATAACATGTTTGTTGTATGTATTGAAAAAATAATGAATTAGTAATGGAGAGAATTAGGAAAGGTAGAAAGGTATTAAATTTCCTATGAACCATGATGTAAGCCGATGCATGTTGGAAAACACAGTGTGTATTTGAACCTCAATGTGGACATAAAGACCGAAAATAAATTCGCAACCCCACATGTAAATAAAATTAAGAGTTTAGAGTATATGGGGTGTACAAACCTCTTTTACCTGAGAATTCATGTTGTGATATCGAGCCTTCCATTTGGGGTGAGTCAATAGGAGCAACAAAAGTACATCTTACAATTCATGAAATAAAAAAGTGTAGGTTGAACAACACAATGAGTGGTTCAACCTGTAACTTTGTATGTGGCGTACGAGTGTAATGTGCATAACAGTATGTAATTACTTCTACAATTGCAACAACAGATGTATTATTTTTGGAAGATATGTTGGTTGTGGTGTGTGTGTATGCGTTAATGGAGACAAAAGGTTAGAGGGCGACCAAAACCTTTTTTGATGACCTTGTATGTTAAAAAATGTGCATCCATTGCTACTAGCAACACCAAAAGAATAACACATTTTTGGCATCTGTTGAAAAAATAATGAATCATTAATGGAGTGAATCAGGAAAGGAATAAACATGTAAATTTTCCTATAAACCATGATGTGAGTTGATGCAGGTTGGAAAACACACTATCTGGTTGAACCTCCAAGCAGACATAAAGACTACAAGTAAAATCACAACCTCCCATAAAAAAAAAACTAATATCTCCTTGTATATGGGGTGTACAAACCTCTTTTACCTGAGAAATCATGTTGTGATATCAATCCTTTCATTTGGGGTGACTTAACATGACCACAAAAAGAGTATATGATAATTCAAGAAATAAAAAAGTGTAGGTTGAACAACACGATGAGAAGTCCAACCTACAACTTTGTATGTAGCCTATAAGTATAACATGAATAATAATATTTAATTACTTCTATGGGTTCCAGCAATGTCAAAAGGAAAAAACATGTTCTTTGCATTTGTTGATAAAATACTAAATCAGTAAAGGAGTGAATGAATGTAGGTTAAAACAAATTTTTTTATGCATTTATTTATGAAACATGTGAAGAATTTGAAAAGCAATTTTAACTGTAAACCACACTTGTAGTAAATTTTGAAGCTCACTTGCATTGAAAACCATTGTGAATGAGATAGATATTGTGTTGACTTAAGAGATTCTTCCTGGTCTCGATAAATTGATGAAGACGCATGTGTAGTATGTGCAAAGGTGAAGAAACAATGCAAATATGGAGGCAACGGGTTCTATAATTTATGAAATCGAAAAGGAATCTACTATAAAAACACTTGAAAATAAGGAGATAAAACTTAACAAGATAGATATTGTTTTAATTGAAGAGATTCTTCCCACTCTTGAGAAGTTGAGGAAGGAGCATGCGTAGTATGTGCAATGGGAAAATGACAATGCAGAAGTGGATAAACTCGAAAGATTTTGTATTGCATATGAATTTCTGTGAGAAAAGAAAGTGAAAGATGATGATATAAGTGGATTTCAACTAGTGAATTCAAACATTTGTGAACATAAAACTAACTCACCACCCCGAACTCTCCACCCTTGAGCTTAGAACAAGAACAATTATATAAAACACAACCCACTGTGTTTTCCAACTTGCCTATAGTTTATTGATTTGAGGAAGTTGAAACACAATTTTTAGTCTATCTAAGATTTGTTGTATATTTTGAAGGGGTTCCTTTTGAATTACATTCATATTGTGTAAAGAATTTTTTTTTTCATTATAATCATATTATCTATATAATCAAAGGTTGGAAAACATAGGGCATTAGGAAATCTACAACCGACATAGTGTTGTAAAACCCTCTATATATAAGAACCCAATTGGTTGGTCACCCCTCAACTAAATATAGTTAGTTTTATGTATCCCCTAGCTGCAACTCCTCCCCGAACTCTCTACCCTTGAAATTAGAACAAGCAGAATTATATATATATTTCACAACCCACAGTATTTTCCAACCTACATAGTTTATTGATTTGAGGAAGTTGAAACACAATTTTTAGTATATCTAATACTTGTTATAAATTTTGAAGGAGTGCCTATATTTTTAGTATTTTGTAAACAAGCACAACAAACTAACTCACAACCCACTACGTTTTCCTACCTACCTATATTTTAATGATATGAGGAAATCCAAACGCAATTCATACTATAAGTAATAGTTTTGCTAAATTTTCAAGGTGCCTTTTCTTACATTCATACTATAAGGTTTCTGTTACAATAATTTTTTCTATTCATAATTCAAGGTGGGAAAACATTGGGTGTTAACAAACCTGAGATCTTCTCAATGCTTCAGGAGGTAGTGGGTACTAGAATGTATGAAATGAATAAGGAAACATTTGTAAAAAAACTTGAAAAGAAGCAAACCAAAGTGTATGAGATAAATAATGTATTGACTGAAGGGATTCTTCCTACTCTTGAGAATTTTAAGAAATAGCATGTGAAGTATGTGCAATGTGGAAAATGACAATGTAAAATTGGAGGCAATAGGTACTAGAATGTATGAAATGAAAAAGGAATCTACTTTAAAAATACTTGAAAAGAAGCTTACCAAAGTGAATGAGATAGATATTGTATTGACTGAAGAGACTTTTTGCTATTAAAAATTTGAGGAAGGTGCATGTGTAGTATCCGCAATGGGCATATGGAAATGGAAAACTTGAGCAATAGATAGTAGAAAGTATGTAATGAAAAAGTACTCTTCTCTAAAAACACTTGAAAAGAAGCAGACCAAAGTGAATAAGATAGATAATGTATCGACTAACGAGATTGTTCCTACACTTGACAACTTGATGAAGGATCATTGTGCAGTATGTCCAATGGGAAAATACTAATGCAAAAGTGGATAAAGTCAAAAAAAATTGCATTGCATATGAATTTGTGTAAGAAAAGAAAGTGAGAGATGATGTTATAAATGGAGTTGAACAAATGAAGTCAAATATCTTAATGAAGAAGAGAAATAGATGATAATGAAAAGGAAAAATTAGATCTTAGTGCATAAAAAGAGAATCAATTGACTAGATACATGAAATCCCTATGTGAAAAGGTACAAATTTTTTGTAAATAACTTATCAAACAAAAAATATTTGCATTCTCTAATCAAAAAGACACTCTCAATGTTGAGAAAAGAGTAGTTGCAAAGCTACATAAAAGTATTCAACACATTCAAAACTCTATCCATGAAATGGATGGTGCTATCCTAAGGGTTGATGAGGTAATAGCTGCTCCAAAGCTTAAAGTAAAAAATATGAAAAAGAAGGAAGAAGCTCATGAAAAGGAATACCAGGGGAGTGATAATAGGTAACAATAGTGGGGATGAGGAAAAATGTGTGGCTAGTCATCTTGCAGATGTAAAAGCAATAGTTGGAACTATTGAAACTGAAGTAAAACAATAAAAACACTACAATTAACCACTTAGAAAAGGAATTAAAATATTAAAAGAATATTTTATCATCAAAATAAGAGGATTTTAATTAATTTTGTTGACATACAGCTACAATCTAAAAGACACGAAGTTGAAAAATAAACCCAATAATGGAAGGTTTGGTTTTCAAGACATTCATACTATTTTGTAAAATTCCATGTTGCAAAACCCTAGGTTATAAGAAGCAAACTACATTCATACTATCTAAACAACAAAAGTTTTTCAGGACATTTATACTATTTTGTAAAATTACATGTTGCAAAATCCTAGGTGTTAAGAAGCATATTACATTTGTGTTGTCCAAACAGGAAAAGGTTTTCAAGAAATAAATATTGTTTTGTAAAATTCCATGTTGTAAAACACTAGGTGTTAAGAAGAAAACTAGATTTTTGTTGTCTAAATAGCAAAAGGTTTTCAAGAAATTCATACTATTTTGTAAAATTCCATGTTGCAAAGCCCTATGTGTTAAGAAGCAAACTACATCTGGGTTGTCTAAACATCAAAAGGTTTTCAAAACATTCATACTATTTTGTAAAATTTCATGTTGCAAAACTTGGGTGTTAAGAAGAAAACTACATTCATGTTGTCTAAACTACAAAAGGTTTTCAAGACATACTGTTTTGTAAAATTCCATGTTGTAAAACCCTAGTTGTTAAGAAGAAAACTACATTTGTGTTGTCTAAACAACAAAATGTTTTCAATAAATTCATACTATTTTGTAAAATTCCATGTTGTAAAACCCTAAGTGTTAAGAAGCAAGCTACATTCATGTTGTCTAAATAGCAAAAGGTTTTCAAGAAATTCATACTATTTTGTAAAATTCCATGTTGCAAAACCCTAAGTGTTAAGAAGAAAACTACATTCGTGTTGTCTATATAGCAAAATATTTTCAAGACATTCTTATTGTTTTGTAAAATTCCATGTTGCAAAACCCTAGGTGTTAAGAAGCAAGAAACCCACTATGAGACAACCCTTTAAATTTAAACAAGGAGATTTAAATAATTGAAAACCCACATTGTGTTTTCCAAATTACAATTATTTTGTGCACTTTTTTTTCAATCCTACAAAATTTAAATGCAATTTTTACTCAAATTGAAATTCCTTATAAATATTGAAGAGGCCTTTCAATACATTCACACTGTCTAAATTACAAAATATTTTCAAGACATTCACTCCATGTTGCAAAACCCTAGGTGTTAAGAAGTGAACTACGCTTGTATTTTCTAAAGAGAAAAAGGATTTGAAGACATTCATATTGTTTTGTAAAATTCCATGTTGCAAAATCCTATGTCTTAAGAAGCAAACTACATTTGTGTTGTCCAAACAACAAAAGTTTTTCAAGACATAAATATTGTTTTGTAAAACTCCATGTTGCAAAACCCTAGGTGTTAAGAAGCAAACTACATTCATGTTATCTAAACAACAAAAGGTTTTCAATACATTCATACTATTTTGTAAACTTCCATGTTGCAAAACTCTACATGTTAAGAAGTAAACTGCATTTGTGTTGTCCAAACAACAAAAGGTTTTCAAGACATTCACAGTGTTTTTTAAAATTCCATGTTGCAAAACCCTACGTGTTAAGAAGCAAACTACATTCGTGTTGTCTAAACTACAAAAGGTTTTCAAGACATTCATACTATTTTATAAAATTTCATGTTGCAAAACCCTAGGTGTTAAGAAGCAAACTACATTCGTGTTGTATAAACAACAATAGGTTTTCAAGACATTCATACTATTTTGTAAAATTCCATGTTGTAAAACCCTACATGTTAAGAAGCAAGCAACCCACCATGAGACAACTATTTACATTTAAACAAGGAGATTCAAATAACTGAAAAAACCACATTGTGTTTTCCAAATTGCAACTATTTTGTGCACTTTTTTTTCAATCATGAAAAATTTAAATTCAATTTTCATTCAAATTAAAAAATCCTTATAAATATTGAATGGGCCTTTCAATACATTCACACTGTCTAAATTACAAAATCTTTTCAAGACATTCATTATGTTTTGTAAAAATTCATGTTGGAAAACCCTAGGTATTAAGAAATAAGCAACCCGCATAGTGTTGTAAAACCCTTTGCAACCCAATTGGTTAGTACCCCTCACCTCAATTTGGTTAGTTTTCTCCTCCAACCTTCTGCTTTCAATGTGAAGACTAAATATGCAGAGTCTTTTCTGCCTTCTTTCTCCAAATTGAAAATGCACACGTTAGTCTGCCTCCAATTCCTACACCAGAAAAAAGCTCTGAAAACAACTACTTCTCGTGCAAGCCATAGGGCCCAGTTTTATTGGCCAACAAGAGATGGGAAAACCAACCTGATGACATCGTTATCTCATCACTACCGTTTCCCTAATGTTTTCTCCCATTTGTGGGTTTCGTCACTCCTATCCCCCATTTGGCAGGCCCGCACTACGTCGTCTCATCATGTTATGTATGGTTCTATGTATGTTTTTTATGGATGGTTTCATGTGTTTTTGTATGTACATAGGTGCAATTTGTTAGGAGATTAGTCATGTACAATTGTATATTGTATATTATTAATAATATATAATAAAGGAGAAAGATAACTTGTAGACAAAAAGCACCTATGTATGTAACATGATATCGTACCCCCCATACCCCATGCCACACAGTGGAAAAAAGGCACCAACAGAAAGACTTGATAGATGGCTAGCCGCATGTTGTCAAGTGTTGTCGCCAGAAAAGGACATGTGGCCTGGGCAGGAAAGTTAAAAAGCTAGACAAAACGCACCTAACATCGCTATTTTCCACATTTGCATTTTCCAATTTGGTGGGTGGGGAGGGACATGCGGGCAAGGAAAATGGAGTTGCAGGTGGACCGAACCACATTTTTATTTTTCATTTTGCTAGCTAGGGAGGGAAACATGAATGAGGAAAATGGAGCTGTAGGTGACCGAACCAGCAAAAACCCATGAAATGCATTCGACACTTGTGGTGCCAACAGGTATGTATCCACCATTATATATGCCATTTTTCCATTTTGTAGGGAATGTGAAGCGCGACTGTTAAATTGGTTTATGTGAAGCAATGAACTATGAAGCACGGTTGTTAAATGGGTTTTCTGTGAAAGAAAATAAAATGTTTTGTTTGTGTGTAGGGTTTTTAGCATAGTTGTTAAATGGGTTTTTTTGTGAAATAAAAATCAAATGTTTTGTTTGTGTGTAGGGTTTTCAGCATAGTTTTTTATGATTTTTTTACGAGGGTTTTGAAATTTGACTGTGAAGAAATAAAGGGGTTTTCATTTAGAATGTAGAGGTGTTTTGTGTGTTTTTGTTGGCTTTTGTGTTGGCGTTTAATTTTTTTCTTTTGGCTATTCGTTGTGAAGATGGGTTTTCATTGACAGGAAGATTAGTGGAATTAAAAATGTGGGTTTTTGTGTTGTGAAGATGGGTTTTCAAAAAAAATTATGTGGGTTGCAGATTTGAAAAAACATTATGAGTTGGTGGGTTTTCAAAATCAGAATATGGAATGGAGAGAAATCCCAAAACTGTACACACAAAAAAATATTTTATTTTCCCATTGAAATTCTCATTTTGAAAAACCCTTTGCCACAATCAAAATGGCATTTAACTTTCTTCATCTGATTGGAACAAATAAAATGCTCACATTATTTGCAGTGTTGGAAAACACACTATCTCCTCTCAGTTTAAATGTAAAGGGTTGTCTCATAGTGGGTTGCTTGCTTCTTAACACGTACAGTTTTGCAACATGGAATGTTACAAAATAGTATGAATGTCATCAAAATCACACCTTCCATTGTTGTGTTTAAATTTCAGATGATTGAAAAAAAAAGTGCACAAAATAATTGTAATTTGGAAAACACAATGTTGGATTTCAGTTATTTGAATCTCCTTGTTTAAATGAAAAGGGTTGTCTCATGGTGGGTTGCTTGCTTCTTAACACCTACGGTTTTGCAACATGGAATGTTACAAAATATTATGAATTTCTTCAAAATCACACATTCCATTGTTGTGTTTAAGTTTTGCATGATTGAAAAAAAAGTGCACAAAATCATTTTAATTTGGAAAACACAATGTTGGGTTTTAGTTATTTGAATCTCCTTGTTTAAATGTAAGGGGTTTTCTAACAGTGGGTTGCTTCCTTCTTAACACATACAGTTTTGCAACATGGAATTTTAAAAAATAGTATGAATGTCCTCAAAATCACACCTTCCATTGTTGTGTTTAAATAAAATGCTCGCATTATTTGCAGTGTTGGAAAACACACTATCTCCTATCAGTTGTTCCCTCAAATACTAGTATACTATATGAATTGGCCTTTAATATTGGTATAGTATACCATTAGGGGAGAAGCTAAAGTGTAGACAAAACAAACATATGTATGTAACATTATATCATAACCCCCATTCCCCATCCCACTCGGTGGACAAAATGCACCGACAAAAAGACTTGACGGATGGTTAGCTAAATGTTGTCATGTGTCTGGCATTGGAAAATCATGCATGGTTGGTGGGAAAGTCAAAAAGCTAGATAAAATTCTCTAAACGTCACCATTTTCCACATTTGATTTTTCCCATTTTCCAAATTTCATTTTGCAGTTTGCCAGGGACGGGTGTGTGGGTGATGAAATGGAGTTACAAGTGTTCACGTAAAGCAATAGACAAAACATGCCTAAACGTCCCTCAAATACTAGTGTATAAATGGTTTTGAAACATTAGGTGGGTTGTAGGTTTTGTAAAACATAGTGTTTGCATCCTAGAATTTTTGAAAACAATATGTATGTATTGAAAAGCTTTGTGTTATTTAGACTATAGGAGTGTGGTGAAAGGAACCATTTTCTAAACAGTCAGTAAGGTATTTGGCTTCAGTGTGTAGAAGGTTTTACAACAATTTATGTGTTGGAGGTTTTATAAATCATGTTGTCACCTCACCTCCCACTGTGTTTTCCAACCTGCAATCATACTGTGCATGTATATTTGGATCTTATTAAGAAATGGAAACACAACTTTTACTCTATGTAAGACTTGTTATAATTTTACTTTCATTACATTTGTACTGTCTAAATTGCATTCATACCAGGTTTCAAAACATTGGTTTTCTCCTCCAACTCCTACATGTGCACTCCAACCTTCAACTTTCAATGTGCAGACATGAAATACAGAGTGTTTTCCCTCTTCTTTCACCAAACTAAAAATGCACATGGCATTCTACCTCAAATTACCGCACCAAAAAAAAAGCTCTGAAAATGACAATTCATACTCACATTGTTTGTACTATCTAAATTGCATTCATACTATTTTGTAAAATTCCAACTTGCAAAACACTAGTTTTTCAAAATCTACAACCCACATAATGTTTTAAAACCCTTTACAAGTAACAACCCAATTGGTTACTCACCCCTCACCTCAATTTTGTATGTTTTATGATTTCCTTGAAAGCCTTTTGTGAATTAGATAGTAAGAATGTAATGAGATTGGAAAAAATTGAGTTTTAAGAAATCTGCAACCCACACAATGTTGTAAAACCCTCTAGATGTAACAACCCTATTGGTAAGCCAAGAAAACTAAGTTGACACACCTATGTACATACAATTTGTTAGAAACCCCTCACCTCAACTCACTTGGTCATCTCCTTGGCCTACAATGCCCCCTTGCTCTCCAACAATTCACTATCAACCTGTAGGATGAGAAAACCTAGAACACAAAGTGCTTTCCAAGAACAATACTTGTTACAATCTAAAATGCATGTCTTAATCACATCAATGCCCTTCCCTTCCACAATGAATGGATAGCTTCCTGCACAAGGAAAAAAAATGTCAGTGTAATTCAATTCGATGGGACACCTCCTCGCTTTCCTCATTGTGACATTTTCTTCTATCTACCAGTTTCATCAATTCTATCATCTGTTTGACGCATCCCACACTACATCTACTCTTCATGTCATGTATGTTTCCATGTATGTTGTTATGTATGTTTTATGGGTTTTTGTATGTACATAGGTGCATTTTGTTAGGATATTAGTTGTGTTCGTAGAGGGTTTTACAATATTGTGTGGGTTGGAGGTTTCATAAATCATGCACTCACCTCCCACGGTGTTTTCCAACCTGAATCATTTCAAGTTTTAATGGTAATGGTTGTTGGAAAACACTAGGTGTTTATAAAACATTGCATTTTTCTGCCTAATTAACAAAGTCTTTTCAAGACATTCTTAATTGTGCTCTCAACCACATAACTTTGAATGTGGTTATGTCTAGGATCATCATGGAAAAAATAGGCCCTTAAGTGGCAAAAAATTCAGAAAAGTCAGAGTTAGGAAACTTGACGTAAAAATTTGAATAAGTTATCTATATTATTTCAAAAATATGTAACAATAGAATCTGTAGCAAATTGAATGTAGTTTCTAAACTACTAGGTTTGTTTTTTTTTTAAATCTATTTGGTGAAAATTTGAAATTTCAAAGCGTGGTACTTAAATTTCAAGGAAAAAATAAGAAGTAGGTGTCTGGACCACCCTAACCACAATAAAATGATAATATATTTTTATAATATTTTAGATATAAGTAGATGACTCATTCCCCGATGTGATGCATATTTTTTTGTAATTTTTTTCCAAGTAAATAATTAATTATAAAAATTTTATTACAATTTTTAAAAAAATATAAAAACTCATATGTCTGACCACCTTAACTTGGTCAAAACTTAATGAAATTCAATTTTTCTTTTTTTAATCCTATAGTATGCAAAGCATAGAATGTACCACATGTTTTGGATTCAAAAAATGTGATATCATTTGAAAGCTATAGATGTTTTTCAATCAGCCTATCAATCAGGACTTAAGTCATAATTTCAATAGAAAATGAATAATAATTACTTATTAAATTCAAATTAAAGCATAATTTATATTGATGGAAAGTTGAGAATCTCCTTTAAAAACCCTTTTTGTTTCATCAGTTTTGGGTAAAAAAATAGTCGTCAGCCACATACCCATCATATTGCCACTTTTTGGCCCATCATGATCCTGCACATACCCATGTATAGAATGAAATAAATGGAAAACCACATTATGTTTTTCCAACCTGCAAATTATATTGTGCATTTATTTTTAATTCATATGATGAAACTGAATTTCAATTTTTTTGTGTAATAGTTTCTATAAATTGTGAAGGTGAATGAACTTTAGTACATTCTTACTATCTACAAACTTTAAGGTTTTCATTAGAACCATACATGTTGTCTATATATACTTGCATGTTGGAAAATAGTATGTGTTATGAAACCTACAACCCAAATACTGTTCTCAGCTTTGAGAGTGTCTTTCTAATTAGAGAATGCAGATGTTTTCTTTTTAAAACTTGTTGTTTACAAAATTTGTCTACCTTTTCACATAGGACTCTTATGTCTCCATCCAATTGATTCTCTTTTCTACACTGACATCCTATTTTTCCTTCTTTTCATGTTATGTATGTTTTTATGTATGTTTTTATTCATTTTTGTATGTACATAGGTGTGTTTTGTCAGAAAATTAGCTATTATTTATTGGTCAATCAAGGCGACCAACAAGGATTTTTTTAACTTGTTAACCTTTGTTCTTGCAATGATCTATATTTTTTCAATTCGTTGTACAAGTAATGGTTTGGTTTACAATATCATTGAACAATGGTTATGATACCGATATTTCATTTAGATGTTCATTGAGAGACACAAGATATAAACAAAATTTTGATAGTGGTATGTGGTATCCTTCTTGTTTGTCTTCTATGACATTATTGATTATTGCAAGTTATGGCCTCTTTCATATGTTAGGAGAGATGAGTTTTTAATATATCTGAATGTTTAGTGCTTCACAAATCCTACAGAATGGCAAATATAATTGTTGATAGATATTACTAGTGTTAGTGATAGGTTAAATTGTAAATTAAATTCTCATTTTATAGTTTAATAAGTTTGTTTATTTCCTATGCAAGCTGGAATTTTGCACTCACCACAACATATAAATTGTATATTGGTGAAATTTGGTATAAAAATAATTCTTTGTAGCACCAAATGTCTTTAATTTTCCAATTTAATCTATCACTAACACTTGTCTTCCTTTGGACAGGTGGTTGTTATATTTGAGGAAACAAAATTGAAGAAAACAAGGGTGGGTGGATTGAGAAGGATGCTTTAGGAGACGTGAAGATTCTCCACTAAATACAGGTGATTCTAGTTCTCATAGCTTGAATTGCAAGTGTATTGTTCAGTTAAACTTCCAAAATTTATTCTGCATTAAGAAGTTATGATAATTTTATAGATGAGATCCTTACTGTGGTGAATGCAAAGAATTTTCAGTTCAATTTTTTTATTCTACATAAACAGAAACAACTATGCATTTGATATGAAAACCCTACATGCAAACAAAAAATTTTATTTTTCCATCAATGAAAACCCTTTTTCTTTAACCAATAGTCATTCAATGCTTTTCAGAAAACCCATTTAACCGTTGTTCAATGCTTCACAAAAACCCATTTAACAGTTGTGCTTCACAGTTCCTATAGAATTGCAAAATGGCATATACAATGGTAGATATACAAACCTATTGGCTAGCCACCACACCTATCAAATGCATTTCTCTTATTTGTCCTCCATTGCATCACCTGCACTCCCCACCAAACTACAAAATGAAATATCAAAAATGGTGAATTTTAGCTCTCTAAATGCAACAAAAATGTAGACAAAATGTACGTATGTACATAAAAAATGAAAAGTTTTTACTCTGGTTTGGCTACCTGCAACTCCATTTTGTCGCTCATGCATCGCTACCCACCTAGAAAATTTCAAAATGAAAATGTGGAAAATGGTGATGTTTAGGTGTTTTCCTATCTTTTTGACTTTCCCACCAGGGTCGTGCATTCTTTTCCAGCGATGGACACTTGAAGACACGCGGCTAACCGTCTTTCTATTGGTGCCTTTTGTCCAGTGCATGGGATGGGGGATGGGGGGTATGATATCATGTTACATAAATAGGTGCTTTTTGTCTACGAGTTAGCTTCTCCCATTAATACATGTGTTTTAATATCTAAGAAGTACTGTTATTGGAAAACACTCTGTGTTGTAGGTTTTCTCATTTTGTAGGTTGAAAGTGAAAGGTTGGAGAGTAGGTGGGGGAGATGAAAAACCAATAGAATTAAGGTGATGGGTTTGTAACCAATTGGTTTGTCACTTGTAAAAGGTTTTAAAAAATTGTGTGGATTACAGATTTCAAAAAACCAATGTTTTACAACCTGGAATTTTACACAACAGTATGAATATATGTCTTGAAAAGCTTTTGTTATTTAGCCCATAGGAATGCAATGAAAGGTGCCATTTTTAAACACCCAGTTTTTTCCAACAACCATTAAAACTTTGTATGCTTTTAGGTTGGAAGACACAATGGGATGTGAGTGCATGATTTATAAAACCTTCAACCCACAAAATGTTGTAAAACCCTGTATGGACATAGCTAATCTCCCAAAAAAATGCACCTATGTTCATACAAAAATGCATAAAAACATACAAAACAACATACATAGAAACATACATAACATGAGGAGATGGCATAGTGCAGGGCCCACCAAGATGGATGATAAAAGTGATGAAACTGGAAAACAGGAGGAAATGTCACAACAAGGAAAGCAAGGAGGTGTCTTGTCGCACTGAATTATGCCAACATTTGTTTCCTTGTGTGACAAGCTATCCATTCACTATGGGATGGAAGGGCGTTGTTGTGATTAAGACATGTGTTTTACATTGTAACAAGTATTGTTCTTGGAAAATACTCTGTGTTCTAGGTTTTCTCATTCTACAGGGAGTTGCAGGTCGGGGATATATAAGACTATCCAAATTCACCTGAGGGGTAAGTAACCAATTGGGTTGGTACTTGTAAAGGTTTTGAAAATAGTATTTGGGTTGTTGGTTTTATAACACCTAATGTTTTTAAACCTGCAATTACACATAGGTAGTATGAATGTAATGAAAATGTTTTAGTTACTTACATAGTGAGGACCCAATTGGTTGGTGGTGTACCTTAGTTGATTTTGGATACTTTTATGTATCCCCCACCAGCAATTATATTGATAGTATGAATGTATTCAACAACCCTTACTTTCAGCAAACATTCCATTTCAATATCGGCGTACGTTTGGAATAGAAAAGGCACATAATAGTTGCAAGATGGAAAAAACATAGGGTGTTGGTGTGTGGCGACTAATCATGCTATACTGTAGAACCGAAAAAGGGAAAAATCAATGAAAAAAGAAAAAAACTCAATTTTGTAGAACCCTAATTTGGAAGCTTCTAAGCTTGTTAAAAAGGGGTTCGAATGGGGATTACAGTATGATGAAAAAAATGCGATTATTCACAAGATTGTAATAGGTTTTTGCACTGGATAATAAAATCATTGGATGGCTGCAGTTTGGTGGATGTAGCCCGGATTGGGTGAACCACGTTAAATTCTATGTGTTATAATTTATTCTATGTGTGTTTTAGTTTCTTTGTTTATTAATTAAATATGCATTTAATTGTTAGATATCTTCCATTTCTAACCTGAACAAGTGGTATCAGAGCGGGTTTTGTTTCGATTATCATTTGTAGGAAGGTCTCACGGTTGAGTGGGAGTCTCACGGTTGAGTAGGAGTAATGGTAGACGAGGGTAAGAAGGTTGAGAAGTTTAATGGGAAGAACTATCAGTTATGGAAGATGCAGATTGAGGAATATCTCTATCAGAAGGATTTATGGCAGCCATTGGAAGGAAAAACCAAGAAACCTGCAGCAATGTCTAATGAGGACTGGGATATTTTGGATAAAAAGGCTCTTGGAAGTATTCATTTATGCCTGGCACAATCGGTGGTGTTCAATATTACAATAGCAAAGACAACTCAAGAGTTGAAGGAAACCCTGGCAAAGTTATATGAAAAGCCTTCCGCTTTGAATAAGGTATTTCTTATGAAGCGTTTATTTAATATGAAAATGGTAGAAGGTGGGTCAGTTACTGATCATTTAAATGAGTTTAATATGGTCACCAGTCAATTAAATTCTGTAAAAGTAAACTTTGATGAGGAAGTTGAGGCTCTTTTGATTCTGTATTATTTGCCTGAAAGCTAGAATAGCTTGGTAATGGTTGTTAGCAATTATGTTTCTGGTTCGAATACATTGAAATTTGATGATGTTGTTGGTGTTATTTTGAGCGAGGAAATTCGTAGGAAAAACTTAGGTGGAACATCCACATCAGGTAGTGTTTTGAATGCAGAAAGAAGGGGTAGAACAAAGGAGAGAGGAAACAATTCCGGAAATCATGGGAAGTCACGAGGAAAATCAAAAGACAAAATGTCCTAATCTAGAGACAAGAAGGATTGCTAGTACTGTGGTAAGCCGGGTCATTTAAAGAAAGATTGTTGGTCTCAGAAAAATAAAGGAGAAAAAAAAGAAGGAAGTAAAGAGGCAAATGTGGTAAGTAATAAATCTGATGAGGATACTTTGATTCTTTCCCTTGATAATGTTGATGATTCTTGGGTGTTAGATTTAGGGCTTCATTTTATGCTACCCCCCATAGAAGTTATTTTCTTGATTATGTCCAAGGGGATTTTGGGATGGTTTATTTGGGAGATAATGAACTCTGTCAGATTATTGGAAAGGGAAGAATCAAGATTAAGTTGCAGAATGGGAATCATTGGCTACTACATGAGGTAAGGCATGTTCCAAAGTTAAGCAGAAATTTAATTTCAGCAGGGCAACTAGATGATGAAGGTTGTGTTGTTACATTTAGTGATAAAAATTAGAAGGTCACAATGGGTGCCTTAGTGGTAGAAAAAGGTGTGAAAGTAGGCACCTTATATCTTTGTACAGGTCATACTATTCCTTCTACTTTAATTCTTATGGAAAAAGGTCAATGTTCAGGAATAGTTGTTGTAGTTCAGCAGGTAGAAGATCATATAGTTGTTGTGGACTCTGAATCAACACTATGGCATAATAGACTTGGGCATATGAGTGAAAAAGATATGAAAGTACTTCATTCAAATAATGTTTTACCAGGTCTAAAATGTTTTAATATGGATTTCTGTGAAAGTTGCGTGTATGGAAAACAAAAGAGAGTAAGCTTTCACAAGGATGGGAAGCAAAAGAAAGATGAGAAATTGGAGCTTGTGCATACGGATGTATGGGGAACAGCTCAGGTATCTTCTCTCGGTGGCTCTCAGTATTATGTTACATTCATTGATGATGCAACTAGGAAGGTATGGATTTATTTCCTTAGGAAAAAATCTGATGTATTTGAAACTTTTAAAAAATGGAGAAGCTTGGTTGAGAATGAGACAGGTAAAAATCTAAAATGTCTCAGATCTGATAATGGTGGTGAGTATTGTAGAAAAGTGTTTGAAGATAATTGTTCATCTAATGGTATTCATAGGCAGAAAATAGTTCCAAAGACTCCACAAGAAAATGGAGTGGTTGAGCGCATGAACAAAACAATAATGGAGCGTGCATGGACTATGAGATTGCATGCTGGGTTGCCTTTAAAAATGTGGGAAAAGACTATAAACACTATTGTTTATTTAATTAATAGAGGTCCCTCAAATCCTTTGGGTTGTGGTATTCCAGAGGAAGCATGGAAAGTTAAGAAGGTGAGTTATTCTTTTCTCAAAACCTTCAATTGTGAAGCATTTGCACATGTAGATTCTGAAAATAGAACCAAGCTTGATGCAAAATCAAAGAAATGTATATTTGTTGGATATGGCATTGATGAATTTGGTTATAGGCTTTGGGATTTTGAAAATCAGAAAATTGTGAGAAGCAGGGATGTCATATTCAATGAGAAAGTGTTGTACAAAGATCTGTTGTTGCAGCATGAGAAGAAAGAAAATTATTATGCAGTGTTCGATGATATTCCAAACAATGATGTTTAAGTGGTTCCTCATGTTGAGCAACAACAACAACAACAAATACTAAAAACTCCTGTTAGATGATCTTCAAGGATAAGTAGACCTCCAGAAAGATACTCTCCCTCTTTCTATACTATTTTGTTAACTGATGCCGGTGAACCAGAATATTATGATGAAGCTATGCAGGTGGATACCAAGGTTCAGTAGGAGCATGGAATGGAAGAAGAAATGGACTCCTTACTGAAAAACCAGACTTGGGAATTATGCAAGTTTCCTGCAAGTAAAAAGGCTTTACCAAACAAATGGGTTTATAGGCTGAAAGAGGAGGATAGAGGTAAGAAGAGATTTAAAGCCAGATTAGTTGTAAAGGGATTTGCACAGAAAAAGGGTATTTATTTTGATGATATTTTTTTTCCAGTTGTTAAACTACCTTCTATTCATATTGTTTTAAGTATTGTGGCTACTAAAGATTTGCATTTAGAACAGTTTGATGTTAAAATAGCCTTTCTCCATGGTGATTTGGAAGAGGAAATATATATGGACCAGCCACAAGGATTTGAGGTCAAAGGTAAGGAGAAACTAGTGTGAAGATTGAAGAAAATTTTATATGGCTTGAAGCAAGCACCTCGAAAATGGTACTTGAAATTTGATAGTTTTATGGCTGAGCCTACCAGTGTAATTCTGAACATTGTGTTTATTTTAAGAGGTTGGATAATGATAACTACATTATTTTATGTTTATAGGTTGATGACATGCTTGTAGCAGGGTCTAACATGGATCACATAAGTGAGCTAAAACAACAGTTAGCAAAATCTTTTGCTATGAAGGATTTGGGGGCAGCAAAACAAATCCTTGGTATAAAAATTTGTAGAGATAGGAAAAACAGACAATTTTTTTTATCTCAGACTAATTATGTTGAAAAGGTGTTGCAGAGATTTCATATGCAGAATGCAAAAGCTATCAGTACACCTTTTCCTAGTCATGTTAAATTGACTAAGGATATGTGTCCAAAGACAGAAGAGGAGGAAGAAAAAATGTCTAAGGTACCATATGCTTTAGCTATAAGCAGTTTAATGTACGCCATGGTATGCACAAGACCGGATATTGCATATGTCGTAGGAGTTGTTAGCAGGTATTTGAGTCATCCCGGAGTTGAGCATTGGAATGCAATAAAATGGATTCTTACGTACTTGAGAGGTATATCCAATAAATGTTTATGTTTTGGGGGCTCTAATACTAATTTAAAAGGCTATGTTGACTCAGATTTGGTATGGGATATAGATACCAGGCGGAGTACCACAGGTTATGTATTTACAGTTGGTGGGACAACAGTGAGTTGGATTTCTCGATTGCAAAAGGTGGTTTCTTTATCCACCACAGAGGCAGAGTATGTTGTTGCAACAAAGGCAGAAAAGGAGATGATATGGCTACAAATTTTCATGGATGAGTTGGGAAAATAACAAGCTGGAAATTACTTGTTTACAGATAGCCAGAGTGCTATACATCTTGCAAAGAATTATGCCTTGCATTCTAAAACAAAACACATATAGTTGAGATATCATTTCATTCGGTCGGTGTTGGAGGATGGATAGGTCAAGCTAGACAAGATACATAAAGATGCCAATCCAACAGATATGTTTACGAAGGTGGTGACAAGGGAGAAGTTGAGCTCCTCTTCAGCTTTGATTGGCCTTCAAGTTTGAATTCAAGTATAACAGAGCAGCAGGGTCCAAGGTACTTATTTCTAGTGGGAGTTGAAAGTGCAGCAGTGTCATCTGGGATCAGTCTCCAAGTGGGAGATTATGTTGGTGTGGAGCCTGATCAATCTCCAAGTGGGATATTGTTGGTGTGTGGTGACTGATCATGCTATACTGTACATTCATATGTTTGGAACACAAAATGCACATAACAGTTGCAGGATGGAAAACACACAGGGTTGTCAATCACTTCTCAATTCTTATTCAATGATCACTTTCTGTTATGTAGACTGTGAAAATAATCATTTGGATGTGTGTTTCTAATGTGCATTCTATTTATGTTAATATGAAATATACCAGTAGGAAATGCCACATGAACTCTTATTGTTTATGGTAGCTTGCTTATAAATGAAAGAAAAATGTTGGCAATTAAATCATTTGAGGTTGACTATTTTTCTCATCATGAATACTCTAAATGAATAATCATATTAAATGCTATTTTTAATAGTAAAAATGAAATTTCACTATCTTCATCTTATTGCAAGAAAAAAAATGCTCACAATATTTATAGTGTTGGAAAATACACTATCCCCTGTTAGTTATTTGCTTGTTAATTTTTTTTTGTTTCCTATGCACCAAGAATGTAAGGAAGTCCACCTTGGAATTTTTTTTCTTATGATTGAAAAACTATCTGCTTGCTTACAGTAGATGGTGCAATAAATTTTGGAACTTTAACTATCTCGTAACACTTGCAACTTTTTTACATATTGCAGCAAACCACGAATGCATACTTGGAAAGGGAAAGTGGGAGAAAGTGGGAGAAATGATAATTTTGAAATCTATTTTTTAATGTGTATTTTGATATTTTGAATGAATTGGTTGCATGTATTTGAATTTGATGTGGTGTTTACATTCCTGAAATTAGAGTGAAAGGATGGACAAGGAAGTGGTGGGCACGAGCAAGTTAGTGTCCATTTGGGATAGGAAAATGTGCCTCGACAGGGAAGCAAGAAGAAAGGGTTGTTGGAAGTGGATTCACTCTGAGGGGGGGTGAATCAGAGTGAAGTAATTTTTAAATTTTTGACTCTAAAGGCACAATGAAACTTTTTACTGATTTAAACTCAATGTGGCAGACTTGTTTATGCAAGTGTACATCAACATTTAAAATCAGATTAACATGAAACTTGATTAACATTTACAATTCATGTTAAAACCATCATATGATATTTTTCAATTAGAGTGTGAACAATCTTGTATGTTCTTTTGTAACAGAACAACAACTAAGCCCAATGCACTTTTAATTTTCTTAACAAAAGGTTTTATTTAACTTTGCATAACAAAATTTTGATATAAGAAACTTTTGAGCACACTAAAAGTATCATAGCATTGACTGAATGAGCACATTAACATGAAACAGAATGAGAGACAGATAAAATCACATAACACAAGGATTTCCTGAGTGGAAAAACCCTCTTGGGGTATAAAAAACCACTTGCTAAAATTTCCTTTTTATTAATCAAAGAGCACTAACTCTGTAACAATGTGGAGCACCAACTCCCATAATCTTTTTGAAGCACCAACTTCATCAAACATTCAAAATATTGCAACCCATCAGAACCTTATAACTGCAATCATTCTTTGCAGTCATAAAATTACAATAGGATACAAAATGATTTTGCAATAATACTCAACTCAAAACATAATCTTTGTAATACAATCATAGATAGAAACAATATGAGCCCACTCTTCTCTTTTTACAAAATGATTTCACAATAAGCAATACTCTATCTAGACAATTTCCTCTCTTCATGTCACACTCATTTTTATTTTTTTACAGAGATACATATATACAATGTTTGTGAAATGGTTATACAACTTTGTCAAGAAAAAAACCACATTCAATAACCAGAGTTTTTGAACTAGTAAGAAACATAATATTTGATCATGATTCCAATCAAGGGTTTTTAAGAAAAAGTCAATGATATGAAGATGAAATGTCACTGTGAGATGAAACCCTTGAGCTTACACTCGGGTTCAAAGGTAGTTTCATATTATTTAAGAAATTTATTTGAAACTAAAAAAAAAAATTTATTTTCCTCTTCATTTACCAGATTTAACTTTGAAAGATCAAAATAATGCATAGATATTACCTCTATCATGGTGGATTTAACCTGCAAATAAAATCCCTAAAGTTCTTCATGAAAACTGCCCAAACTATTGCTTCCATCTCAAACGAAAACCACAAATAATCTTTCCATCCATCAAAGACCAACATAACTAAAAACCAAGTCAAAATGCCACAACAACCTTGGACAATATGCAACTAAAATTCCAGCATGGTGGCGCTAGGGTTCCAAACCATAATCAATGAAAATTCCATATCATTTTTCCCTAAACAAGTCTTCTCTCAATTCAGTCGATGACTTTTCCAAAGTTAATAAATATTTGGAGTCTGAAGGGAAAAAGACAGAATAATAATCAACTGATTAAAAATGCTTATGAGTCCACTTGACTAATCATTTACCAAGGAACCGACCACATGATCACCTCCAAATTTTTCTTGCAAACTGTCGACACATAATGATCATTAAAATAAACTATATTTTTAGTCAAAGATTCTCATAATTTTGACTTAAAAATAAGGAGAATGATGGCTGACAAGTGATATAAACAAGTAGCCTTTTACATAAATCAAACCCAATATATATTACCACTGAAATATGATAGGGTTCATTCCATTTAGATGCGGACCCCAAAAAATATTATCATGACAATGATATATCAATATCATATGTAAAAATAAAAGGCTTCAACTAATAAGATAAGAACTTGCCTTTGAATGCCGACTATAGAGTCAAGGCTAGAGCATAAGAGGCTCCAAATAAAAAGTAAAAATTATATGCCATGTGAGCCAATCAAAACCATCAAACAAGTGAGATACTAGAACCGAAGTGTATACTAGGCCACCAAATAAAATGTGAGTTCAAGATGGCTTTAGAGACATGAGAGCAATGATGTTACTATACCAAGTTTCATGGAGCAATTGAAACAATAACCAAACTGCCTGAGACGGAGGTCAAAATACACTAAATGTAATATGCAATGTAAACCATATCTCATTTGAAATGTGAAGAACCCGACTACTATAAAAGCCAAGTCAAATCCATGTGTGGCTTTACCTCCAATAGAGTGTCATGAAAAAGGTCAATGATAATTGAATATCATATGCCAAGATTAACCTAATAAATAACAATGAAGCCAAGATCATACTAAAATGATATACCTGAATAATCTGAACCGTGATCAACCTAAATGACCTATCAAGATAGCAATATCATTTATCACAGAAGCTAATGCATGCCCTGTCACAATGAACATCATTTGAATAACATGTATCAATCCTTATCAACAATGTCAGTAACCATAACCATCTGAAGATAATTGCATTCATAAATTTGAACCAGAAGCCACATGAATAATATCAACATGTAACATGAATATGGAGAGCATAAAGATTCTGAGAGACCAAATCTAAAACTGTCAGACCATGAGACCCAAAAAGTGATTTTGTCATCAAGGACAAACCATGAACACAACTAAGATCCAACAAGGGTTCCTAGGGAGGAGATCATTTTTCTAGGTAGAAATCTTTGAGAAATAGGAAACTCCCGCTCTCTTGCACTTTCCCTTTTAAAGTATGCATTCATGGTTGTGTGTAATATGTGTCATTGTAGTCACTTTTTTCACATATTTTAGAGAGCCTTTGTGATTTCATTTAGAAATTTTCATTTATGTTACGAATATGTTGATTTTGACTGTATATTGAAAAACACACTGTCCCTAGTTCTTTCAGAGGAAGAAAGTGGAAGAAAGGGTACTTTTGAAATCTTCTTTTGAACATTTATTTTCATAATTTAAATTAATTCCTTGCATGCATTTGAATTTTATGTGATGTTAGCATTCTTCATGTTATATGGCAAGGATGAACAAGGAAGTGGCAGTTGTGAAGAAACATCCCTAATAAGATTGAGGCCCGATTTTATTGATTCTTGACACTAGCCTGCTCAATTTCTCAATTTCCTTCAATTTATGTCAAAGAAGCAAAAAATCTGGTCTTGGATTATTTGTGATGCTTCATGGTCTGTTTGATTTTTCCTTTTCTTTCTCATTTATTTTCAATAGTATTTCTCCTCCACAGGTACATATAAATAATTTTATTCCGTATATATAAATGTGTTATGAAAGTTTTATGCGTTTTCATATAAGACTTTCATCTCTCCCACTACTGATTCTCTTTCTCTATGCTTAGATCTGATGTTTCCTTTTCCTTATATCGATACATTAATTGTTGAATGTAGTCATTTATATTCATGGGTTTCTTATAGGATGAAGGTGTTGAAAGTGCAATGATCAAAGAAGAGGCTTCCTCGAACCCTCGTGCAAGTGGAATCACCCCACCATCAGTTCCAAGGACCCAAAGAATCCTATAAGAGTTTATTTGACCATCTCCTGAATTGCACATAAAAGGAACTATAGGAGAGGATGAGAGAGGCTAACAATATTCATTTTCCATTTGGTCTTTGATCATGTAATTATTTAACAATTATGGTGTGAAATTACATTATCTTTGATCATGTAATTATTGAACAATTATGGTGTGGAATTACATTATCTTTGATCATGTAATTATTTATCAATTATCATGTGGAATTACAATACTTTGGTATGTTTAAAGACTATAGTCTTCTACCAATAGTGGCATAGTGTGATTGTTAAGTTGTACTGCTAATCTTTCCATCAAGGATCCAATCCGTTTGGGGTGTATTTTTTGACAATTTATATTGGGGATGAGGTCCCCCATTTGTGACCTCACCGGTTCATAGCTCTAGTTCAAAAGAGTTTACCCCTCTTAATTAAAAATATATAAGACTATGTTCTTGCAGATTTCATGACACTTTTTGTTGCCATTTAAAATTTCATTATAAAAACTATCAAATGCCATCAAATAATGGTAGGAAATGCCACCTAAATTCTTTTTATTTATGTCAAACTTACTTACAAATGTAAGCACATGAAATGAGCACTTTTTGTTATGTAGACTATAACAAAACAATGTATTGAAGTTGAGCTTCATATTTTTTAACAACCCTTAATTTCAGAAAACATTCCATTTTAATGTTTGTTCATATGTTTGAAACTCAAAATGCACATAATAGTTGTAGGATGGAAAACACACAGGGTTATGACTCACTTCTCAATTCTTATTCAATGAGCAATTTTTGTTATGCATACTATAACAAAACAATGTTTTGAACTTCACCTTCATATTTTATAACAACCCTTACTTTCAGCAAAACACTTCATTTCAATATCTGTTCATATATTTCAAACACAAAATGCACATAATGGTTGCGGGATGGAAAACACACAGGGTTGTGACCCACTTCTAAATTCTTGTTCAATGACCACTTTCTATTATGCACACTATAACAAAACAATGTTTTCAACTTCACCTTCATATTTTATAACAACCCTTACTTTTAGCGAACATTCCATTTCAATATCGTCATATGTTTTGTGAACACAAACTATAGAAAAAAGTTGGAGGAAATGGAAAACACAGAGGGTTGTGACTCACTTCTCAATTCTTGTTAAACAATGTATTGTTCAAGTTCATAACAACCCTTAGTTCAGCAAATATTCCATTTCAATATTTGTTCATATGTTTGGAACACAAAATGCACATAAAAGTTGTAGGATGGAAAACACATAGGGTTGTGACTCACATCTGAATTCTTGTTCAATGAGCAATTTTTGTTATGCAGATTGTAACAAAAAAATGTTTTCAACTTCACCTTCATATTTTTTAACAACCCTTACTTTCAGAAAACATTCCATTTCAATTTATTCATATGTTTGGAATAGAAAATGCACATAATAGTTGCATGATGGAAAGCACACTGGGTTGTGACTCACTTCTCAATTCTTGTTCAATGAGTGCTTTCTTTTATCTAGACCGTAACAAAACAATTTTTTGAAGTCCACCTTCATATTTTATAACTACCCTTACTTTCAGCTAACATTCCATTTCAATATCTATTCATATGTTTCAAACACAAAATGCAAATAATAGTTGCATGATGGAAAACACACAGAGTTGTGAATCACTTTTGAATTATTTTCAATGACCACTTTTTGTTATGTAGACTAACAAAACAATGTTTTGAACTTCACCTTCATATTTTATAACAACCCTTCCTTTCAGCAAAACATTCCATTTCAATATATGTTCATATGTTTTGAATGGTAAGAGAGGGGGACCAACCATGTCAATTCCCTAGGTCATGGAGAGCCAAGAGCAGAAGGTTTCCCTAACTTACCTCACTCTAAAGGGATGTTTGAAATAAGGGATGAGAATGATGAGGACTATAAAGTCCTTTGATCACTCTGCAAACCCAAACTTTAGTTTGGGATAGGCAAGCTGGATTTTTGGAGTCAGTTCTATGCCTCAAATAGCTCTTTGTCTGAGGACAGCAGCACAGTTTTGGGATGTTAACACGGTGTCTAGGCGTCTCTTGGGCGCGCTGGTGTCCGTATGGTTCAGGTATAAATTTATAACCCTCTTAACTCTTTGATCTACTTTACCATCGAGGAAGCAGACCACAATCTGGTAAGCTTGAAAGTGCGGGGTAGGAAAAGGACTCCATAGCCCCGTACAACTATGAAAGAATGAAAGCATCTTACAGGCCTGTAGACCTACAAGGAGGTGACCCCCAAGATCTCTCACATGAAGGAAGCCCCAAAAATTAAGTGCCTCATAGGCCTATGAGCCTACAAAGAGGGTGTCCTCCAAGATCTCTCACATGAAGGAAACCTAGAAAAAAGTGCCTTACAGGCCCGTAGACCTACAAGGAAGGCATCCTCCAAGATCTCTCAGATGAAGGAAACCCCAAAAAAAGCACCTAATAGGCCTGTAGACCTGCAAGGAAGGCATCCTCCAAGATCTCTCGCATAAATGAAATCCCAAAAAAGTGCCCTACAAGCCTGCAGACCTGCAGGGAAGGTGTCCTCCAAGATCTATCACATGAAGGAAACCTTAGAAAAAAATTCTCCTACAGACCCGTAGACCTACAGGGGAGCGACCCCCAAGATCTCACATGGAGGAAGCTCAAAATAAGTTCCCTACAAGCCCGCATACCTATAGGGAGGTATCCCCCAAGATCTCTCACATGGAGGAAACCCAAGGAAGGGGACTCCATAGAGTCAGAAAGCAGCTTCACAGGCACACCTGCAAAGTGACATGTTTACCCACAAATAGAACATGTTTGAAAGTGACTACAAAAGAAAGTAAGGGGATAGTCATGTAGACCGTCAATAGCTTGGAAAAATTTCAAAGGGGTCCCTCAGGAACCCGACATGAAGAGAGAAGGGGTCCACTCAAGGGACACACTATTTGAAAATGCAGAAGAGATGTTTCTTTCTCAAATTGATTCATCATCAAGGAATCCTTTTGAAAGATGTTCACTTCATCAAGGAATTCAAAAGGAAGAAATTTCTCCCTCATAAGGGGAAGTTCAAAGTTGATCCCACCTCAAAGGAAGGGTCTCTAGTTCTTTCTTTACGAACCCATGATGAAGGAAACACATTCTATTAGGATTTCAAGTCGAGAATGCAATTCTTTGAAAAAAAAAATTGAAGATTCTCAAGAAAAGATTCATTTGGAAATGAATAAATTTTTTGAAAATTGAAGCATTATATAAATGGTGTTGTCACACATGAAAGGGAAAACTCAAGAAAATAAGAGAAAAAGATAAAAGAAAAGCTAAAAGAGACAAAGACATCACAATCAAAGGGCACAGGGGTGATCTAATATTCTGGGGTTAGAACTACTCATATATATATATATATATAAGTATAATAATAGTATATAAAATTAACTTTCATCAAGCCCCTACTATATTAGACCATGTGATGAATCCATGAGAAGACAAAGTAAAAAAAAAAAAATTGGTCAACATGGAAGGGAAGCCTAAATGCCCCCAACACTTTCCATCATCCCCAATTTTTTTGAAAACCAATCACAAACATGGAAGAATGATGATACAAATAGAAGAAGGTTTATGAAACAAAAACCACTCTTGTATACAAGCACCAACAAGGGTGACAAGGGTCATCCAAGAAGAATAACATGATCATGGGGGAACACATCACAATACACACGCACACATCTAATCTAAAGATAAAGAAGAGGCCTCCCCCTAACACTAATCTACCAAGAGGTCATTCAATTCCCAATCTAGATCACCATAGAGGGAAGGAGGATGACCCTACAGTGGTGGGATGTTAAGAGGAGGAGCTTCCGACCCTCCTGCAATAAGGGCTAAGGAAGAAGGCCTCGCAAGGTCTCCTCCACTCAACTCTTGTGGATCTATGGTGAACTATTTTGTGAAGATTGTTGACAAGACTAGAACTTCCTCTAGAGAGTTAAAAATACACTTCACTAGAGTTCCATGTCATACCTCAACAAAGGAGGAAGGCTATTCCTAAGGTTCACCACTAGGCTCACCGAGTGGCTCGAGAGTGTCGACGAACTTAGGAGAAGCCGAGACTGGTTTCAATACTAAAATAGAACAAGTTAGTTCAGGACCACTTTTCGAAGAAGGTGGACCCCTGTTACATCCTCCATTGCTAGAAGGACCATTCTCTACCTTCTTCTCCATTGGGGGATGTCAACTCCCCACAGATGAGGCAAGAGGTGTGGAGGAAGAGGAGAAATAGAAAACCACAATAGATACCATTGAAGTGTTCGGCATATCTACAGATTTTGGGAAAGGAGGGACGTCTAGAAGGGACATCAACAAAGGTAGTTCCACCAAAGGAACGATGAACACGTACACCTTTTTAGGGTTAGGCACATTCATACTCATAGCGGAAGCTGGAAGTGATGTGGAGCTTGGTTGAATGGAAGTAGAGGGGAGGAGAGAGGAGGACATGGTAGGAGGCCCTGATACAAAGGTGGTCATCTCCTCGTCCTTCCTTTGTAAGGTGGCCTGCTCAGCTACAAGATCCTTTCACTAGCACTTGTGCTCATGCACAAGGTAGTTTCTACAACTCTTCAAGCTAGAGACCAAAGGTTATAAAGGAACAAAAGGCTCCTACTCAACCATGGGAGTGTTCTTCACAACTATTTTCAATAGAGGGATAGGCTCTTGAATGAGACTAGGAGGAGTGAGTTGAGAAGCAGAGGGGGAAGTCAGCTCTAACACCTTGGAAACGGGCCTCTTCCCATTTACCACCTTGGGAGTAGAAGCGGTAGGAGGCTGCGGAGGCCAAGACATAGAAGATTCCCCATGGGGACTTTTTCCTCTACCATACAAGTAGTACCAAGGTCCAGAAGGTTTAGTAGGGAGGTTTGATATCCTGATCTTAGGTTTGCACCAGGGTGGTATCATCAGACTTAGCAAATAAAAACCAAGTATACTCATCCAAAACTCTTCTCTAGAAAGAGGAGGAGGAGAGCCATCCCGAGGATGGGGGAGCTTCTCTTTTCCTTTTCGAGAAGGGGAGGCAGCAGGTTGTTGTACTACTGGAAGAGCCAATTTAGGTTGTCCCTTATCCTCATTCTTATACTTCACAAAGTTTTTGTAAAGTAGGTCCTTTCTTGGAGGAAGTGGACTGACCGGGGTGAGCCAAAAGTGGTCTAACGAATATCCCCCACGGGATAATAGAGGTTGGTATCGAGTGTCATGCACTACGTGCACAACACCTTCATGGGAGAATTTTAAACATTTATGGATAATGAAGATGATTCCATTCATGGAAGCTAGCCAAGGTATGCCTAACTTCATCTTGAACAAATATAACTCAAAGATAACATCAAAGAATATGTCTATAGCCCTAGGTCCTACTATGATGGATAGAGTTATTGAGCCATACGATTTTAGACAAAGACCATCATGTGTATGGATGGTAGATTTTGTTTCTTCTTACTCTTTTGTATGTAATGAATTAATCCACAACATCTCTTCTGTAATGAAAGTCACTTGACTTGCGGGGTCGACTAAGACCCCTATCACAATGTTTCCATTGAGGCGAGTGAGAATCTAGAGAGGAGAGGGCTTGTTGTTTAAGGGTAAATCCTGCAATGTGAATTTCACATCCAGGGAGTCGGACATAGGTTGTGTGGTAGGAGTAATTTTGACCATGTTAACATACACCTCAAGCTGAGTGGTAGAATCGGAGAGATCGATAATCATGTTGGAAGAGTGTGACAGAAATGGGTATGTGTATATTTGCAACTCACTATTCACTTTCACCACCAATTTCCTCATATTTTGTTTACTTCCATTAAGATGAATAGTACCATCTTCGATGTGATCCTGTATCTCATGATGCAGGCACATACAACATTCGGTATCATTTCCATTAACTTGATGGTAATAACATAAGGTATTTGGATCATACCAACTAGGGAAAGGCTCTTTAAGAGGCTTAGGGTTTTCCAGAGATATGATCTTATCCTTTAGCAACTTTTACAAGATGGAAGACAAAGATTTTGCTAACTTGGTGAACTTTTGGTTGCACCTGAGGCCGTTAATAGTCATAGTGGCTACTACATTCACAACAACCTTACCTTTCCCAGATATCAATACGATGGACTTTCCTTCTGAATGGTACTATGAGGATCCCCCAAACTGAACTACCATTTGTTCATACTCCCGTAATGCAACACACAAATGTGTGAAAGAAGGGTATTTCATAAGGGAAAACTTCTCCTACCAATGTCTTTGCAAGTTCCCTATGAACACCTTCTGCATGTCAGAATCAAGCAACAAATATGAGACTTGTGAAAAGAGCGCTTGTTATCTCCCTATAAAATTAGTAATCTTTTCATTATCACCTTGCTTTCATCGGACGAGATCTGAAAAGGTCATCTTCAGTCTAATGTTAGCTTGGAATTGTCATAGGAATTCATTTGAAGTTTTATCAAATGAGAAAATGAAATTATTGGGTAAGGAACAATACCATTTCAATGTTGTATCCTTAAGAGATCGAGGGAATAGTTTTTCCATCAATACATCATGGTTGAAGAAATTTTTACATAGGGCATTAAAGGTAGACACGTGTGTTTGTGGGTCCCCTTTGCCACCATTTTTTTCAAATTTAAGAATCTCCATTCCTTGGGGGAAGGGAGTGTTTAAAATTTCTACCAATAACGGGCTATGTCAAAATAAGGGTTGAAGGATAGGTTGGGCAGAGGCCTAGGAGAGATTCACTAGCTAGCTTTGCATCTTACCCATATTCTGAAGAAAAGTGTTTAGAATAGGGTCGTTAGAAGACATGGGGCCAAAGGGACCTCCTCCAAAACCACCAGTGTGACCACCACTAGAACCACTACCAAAGCCATCACCACCAGTAGGGCCTCTACTAAATCCACCTCCACTTCCAAAGCCACCACCATGGCTTCCATCAGAACCACCTCTACTAGCACCACTTACACTTCCAAAGCCACTACCACTACCAAAGCTCCCACCGCTCATCCCACCAAAACCTCCATTACTAGAGGTGATAGGAGGGGTGAAGCTAAATCCCAAGGGTACTCTATTCACCCTCATATTTTTGGATCTTTCAAAGGTAGAGGGGATGTTGATCGAGGGGACAACATCGACTATGTACACAAAGGTGGGAGGCATTGAAATTCCTAAGTGTCTCTCATGATCTTCGAAAGAGGCCCCTTGTATAATGTTAGGATTATTTGAAGGAGTATATGCTTCAGTCAGACTAGAGATACTAGCCAAGAGTTCTATACTAGTTTGATCTTTTCTGACCATATATTTTATTTCACTGATAGCCCTAGTGGCCCTAGCCATCTTCGGGTCCTTTTCCAAGTGATTCTCTAAGTCACCTAGTCCTTTTCTAAGGACAAATATATGTTCCAAAGGCATGTGAACAGCCTCATAATCATCAATTGATGATGGTGTATGAGACGTAGGAGGAGTGGGGATGTGTTTAGTCTCATTAGAGACCCCTACCTCGCCCCTTGACAACTCCTACTACATGGCAAGACCAATAGTGGATCTAGCAAAAAGGCCTATAGAGAAATTGTTAAATAGGCGTAGGACAAATGAGAGGGGGGTTGAATTAGTTGTCACACTATAAATCTAACCTTAAAACTTTTATCACTTATCAAATATTCAACCACACTATTCTATTATTAAATATAAGCATGAAACATGAATAACAAAAAGTAAATCAACACAATGAACACCAAATTTTTACGTTGAAAACCCAATAAGGGAAAAACCATGGTGAGGGTTAACTCACAATATAAAGATTATAAATTGAATACAAAATCTCATTGCCAAGGGCTCACTACCCAAAAGAGGACTCATTGTCCAAATACATAGGCTCACTACATACAAAGGACACACTATCCAACAAGGAGGCTCACTACCTACAGATACAAAAGAGAACAAAAGATCCACCACTACAATTAAAGCACATTCGTAGGATTACAGAAACCTTTAGTTCACTGCCTTCAACAAACTGAAAAAATGCTATCACAACTCACTCACAGACACTTCTGCTCTTATGATTTGTGGCACACTTTCGTCACTTTGCATCACACTGTCATACATCTCCTCACAATTCGACTTGCTTTTATACTATTCTCAACCTTAGAAACATTTACCAAGGTCAGCCACAATACATCATTTCATAAATTCAAATTAGGTTGGAAACTCTAAATTCCTGCGGTGAAAAGGAATAAGAGTGGAACAATAAAATATATAACCAAGACCACAAATAATATTCTTGAATTTTCTACATGCTTTCTTAATCAAATTTATTCCTGGAATAAAGTGTAAACACTAGGTTGGCCAAACCTAATGAAAACATAAATAAACATTGATGTACACACTTCCCAACCAGAAGATGACATGTGGTTGCCACAACATACTTCCTTAAGCACAAGAATACATTTCAGAACCTTCCAAATACATCTGCAATAAGAACAATAGGCTTCAATCACTGAATTTATTTCATCAGACAATTCAGACTGTGCAGACACACATAGAAGTACTGAAATATGATTTCCAGATCTCCAAACTTCAAACCTCTTCACCAGAGCATAGGAATGACCTTCACAAAGCATATTCCAGATCTGCAAGATCTGAAACGAAATAGAGAAAAAATGCAAAGCAACAATATTTCTCCTGGACCATAGAATATTGACTTTGTCGATAGAACACACATACCGGTGGACACAACTTTCACGTACCAACTCACCAGAAGCTGAAACTCAACATATATCACCACTAAATCACCTTTATCAAAACTTCAAGTCTGTACAAGCATAGGATCAACATAGGAGAAATGTGGATCAGATACCGGAGCATAATCTGAATACATTCCTTCTTCTGACTTCACTTCTATATTAATTTTCTCAAAAGCACTTGGAATCTCATCAACACAACATATCTACAACTATATAAGATAGTTCCATGTACTCACAACATCTCAACCATACATGTACAATCTTCAACATATTGAACTGTGTTGACATCAATGACAACACCACCAAACTAGCTCATACTTGCAACAGAAACTAGTAGTGACCTTTGTCCTCTCTATTAGAAGGTGTCATAAACTTCTCCTAACAATATACTTGGAGGTTGTGGAGTGGGTTGTGATGCTCATAAACCTTCACAACACTCAGGGGCATAACAATCACAAGGTACAAGGGAAATGCCTCAACACCAATGAATGAGCAGATGTTGGTTCATGTCGGGTTCACCAAAAATGTAAGAGAGGGGGACCAACCATGTCAAGGTCTCAGGTCATGGAGAGCCAAGAGCAGAAGGCTTCCCTAACTTACCTCACTCTCAAGGGGTGTTTGAAATAAGGGATGAGAATGATGAGGACTATAAAGTCCTTTGATCACTCTGTAGACCCAAAATTTAGTTTGGGCTAGGCGAGCTGGCTTTTTAGAGTCAGTTTTGTGCCTCGGGCAGCTCTCTATCTAAGGACGGTAGCACATTTCTAGGATGTCGGTGCAGCATGTTGGCATCTCTCGAGTGTGTTGGCCTTCGTACGACCAAAAAATAGTGAACACAGTAAAAATGCCAAAAAGTCCTACTAATAGCCTAGCTAGTTCAATCTAGATGGTAAAAACAGAATTAGAAACTATCTAATATAGACACTAAAATGATAAAGTAAATAGACAAGAACTAGGGTGATGAAGACAATCTCACAAAAGCACATGTTCACCAGCTAGCGCCAAATGCACATCCACCTACACATAGGAAAGAGGGAAAAAAATTTGGCGTTGTATAGGGGCCTGCCTTACTCAAGCCCTCGTTTTGGTGTTTCCACCTCCATAGACATCCAAATAGAAAAAATTGAGAAATGTATGATAAAGAAGTAAAGAAAGGAAGCATATGAATAACACTACAAAATAGTATATAGATACTAAACCAAATCATAAAGAAGAGGAATGAAATGTTACCACCTCCACCAAGAGCTCACTAGACAATGATGGAGAAAGAGAGCTTGAACAATCACCATAGCCTCGACTGTGATGAAAGGAGGTGTTGCAAAACCTCAAGCCCCTGCTGCAATGGATTGCTTCACACTTTCTTAACGAAGTTGATGGAGTGTTGTTGCTGCAATGGACTGTTGAGAATGCTAGAAATGCTAAGAAACTATGAAAAAGGATGAAGTTGATGCTTGAAGATTTCAAAAGGAGATGAGTTGAATGAAGAATGGAAGAATTTGAAGGAGAATGGAGAGAATCTACCATTTTCAAGGTTGGTTGGTCAAAGAGGGACATTACAACCATTCCCAATAGGAAGTGTAATTCCTTTCACAACTTCAAACACATAAATCTGTCAAGGATGTAAGCGTTAAGTGCAGACATTTGCGCGCCGCATGGGCATCCCCATAAAATATTCTTCTACTGACACAATGAACAGATGCCAAGTGAAAGGAAATTAGCCAACTGATGTGAAATTTTGCCTTCAGATTTGATTTTCTAAGGTGAGGATGTATAAAAGGGGAATTTGTGTAAGGGGTGCAAATTTTCTCCTATACATGAACACAAAATGCACATAATAGTTGCATGATGGAAAGCACACTGGGTTGTGACTCACTTCTCAATTCTTGTTCAATGAGCGCTTTCTTTTATGCAAACTATAACAAAAAAAAGTTTTGAAGTTCACCTTCATATCTTATAACAACCCTTACTTTCAGCAAACATTCCATTTCAATATCTATTCATATGTTTCGAATACAAAATGCACATAATAGTTGTAGGATGGAAAACACACAAGGTTGTGAATCACTTTTGAATTCTTGTGCAATGACCACTTTTTTTTATGTAGAAAAAAAAAATTAACTTCACCTTCATATTTTATAACAACCCTTACTTTCAACAAAACACTCCATTTCAATATCTATTCATATGTTTCAAACACAAAATGCACATAATAGTTGCATGATGGAAAACACACTGGGTTGTGACTCACTTCTCAATTCTTGTTCAATGAGCACTTTTTGTTATGTAGACTATAACAAAATAATGTTTTAACTTCACCTTCATATTTTATAACAAACCTTACTTTCAACAAACATTCTATTTCAATATTTGTTCATATGTTTCGAACACAAAATGTACATAATAGTTGCACGATGGAAAACACATAGGGTTGTGACACACTTTTGAATTCTAGTTCAATGACCACTTTCTGTTATGTAGACTATAACAAAATAATGTTTTAACTTCACCTTCATATTTTATAACAACTCTTACTTTCAACGAACATTCCATTTCAATATCGTCGTACATTTTGTGAGTAGAAAATGCAGAAAAAAGTTGGAGGAAATGGAAAACACAGAGGGTTGTGACTCACTTTTGCATTCTTGTTAAATAATGAATTGAAGTTCATAACAAGCCTTACTTTCAGAAAATATTCTATTTCAATATTTGTTCGTATTTTTGGAACACAAAATTCACATAATAGTTGTAGGATTGAAAACACACAAGGTTGTGACTCACTTCTGAATTCTTGTTCAATGACCACTTTCTGTTATACACATTGTGACAAAACAATGTTTTGAACTTCGCCTTCATATTTTTTAGCAACCTTTACTTTTAGAAAAAAAATCCATTTAAATTTCGTCATATGTTTGGAATAGAAAATGCACATAATAGTTGCATGATGGAAAACACACTGGATTGTGACTCACTTCTCAATTCTTGTTTAATGAGTGCTTTCTTTTATACAGACCATAACAAAACAATGTTTTGAAGTTCACCTTCATATTTTATAACAACCCTTACTTTTATCAAACATTCCATTTCAATATATGTTCATATTTTTTGAACACAAAATGCACATAATAGTTGCACGATGGAAAACACACAAGGTTGTGAGTCATTTCTAAATTCTTGTTCAATGACCACTTTCTATTATGCACACTATGACAAAATAATGTTTTGAAGTTCAAAATAGTTGAACTTACCTATAATGGTCCTATAAATGCAAAAAAAAGTTGCAGGAAATGTTCACCTTACCTATAATGGTCTTGCAAAGAATTTTGATAGGTCAAAAGTCAAAGATGTTGTTGCACAACTTATAAAAGTTTGAGATGCAACATCAATAGCTTCATTGGAGGTTGGTGGAGGAGGGAATTTGTGTAATGCGGTAGTCGATATGAAACATACAAGAAAGCTCCCACTTCAAATAGGATATCTACATACAGGAGTAATGATTATCCCTTTAAACAAAATCCAAGCCCATACAATTCACCTCCTCACTAGTCACTTTGGCCAATAGGAAGACCACTTGGCTGAAAAACGTCCCCTTTGTAGCATCTGAATTGTTGCAAACTCATGCACTATGAAATACAAATTGCATAGCTTGTTCAATTTCATCTTCATATGCAACAAGAGATAGTGGTATCCTTACGTTTCCATTGCTTAGCAATTTGGTTGGTGATTCTTGAGTTGTCGAGGAAATGGTATGGGCTTGGATTTTGTTTAAAGGGATAATTGTTACTCCTATATGTAGATGTCCTATTTGAAGTGGGAGCTTTCCTGTCTATTTTGTATCCACTACCGCATTACACAAATTCCCTCCTCCACCAACCTCCACTGTAGCTATTGTTGTGGAATCTTAAACTTTTATCAGTTGTGTAACAACACCTTTGACTTTTGACCTATCAATTGTACAACAACACCTTTGAATTTTGACCTTTATCAGTTGTGCAACAACACCTTCCATTGTTGTCTTTGTTTTATCAAATTCATGTCTTTTAGATTGTAACTCTCTCTGAACAACATTAAGCTCCTCTTCTTTTCACCATGACAGCTTCTTCATGTGTTTTAATTCTTTCTAAGTGGTTAATTTTAGTCTTTAGTTGTTTTTCTCCACTTTGAGCATCCAACTATTGTTTTTGCAGTGTCTTTATGATTAGAATATGCAAATGTTTCTTTTTGCAAGCTCATTAGGGAACTTGTTTTCCTTTTCGGACAATACTTTCATGCCTTTTCCTTATCATTCATTTATAATTGTATTTGTTCCATGAAATTGCTAACTTCAGGAATGTTTTCCTTCATTTTTTCAACTCCACTTATAGCATCATCTCTCTCTTTCTTTGCTTGCACAAATTCCTATGCAATAGAAAACATTCGAGTTAATCCACTTTTTCATTTCCATTTTCCCCTTGCACATACTACACATTCTCCTTCCTCCATTTCTCATGAGCAGGAACAACCTCTTCAGTCAATACATTATATATCTCATTCACTTTGGTTTGCTTCTTTCCAAATGTTTTTAGAGCAGATTCCTTTTTTTCAGTACACACTTTCTAGTACGTCCTCATATTTTTTATTACTAGCATGTCATACAATTCTCAGAATATTTTTTGCATTCTGTCAGATTTCTTGCAGGCACAAGGATAGAGTTTTAAATGTCCATATTCAAATACAGTAATCAATAGTAATATAGTAATAAGAATAATACAAAATAAAGTAATAAAAACCAATAAAGAGTAATACAAAATAACTTTCATTCTATAGTAGTGTTTCAAAATAGTAGACCTAGTTATACAATAGTGAGTGGGTTGCTATTTTTACAGCACCATGTGTTTTACAATTTGTAGTTTTACAAAATAGTATTCATGTCCTAAACAATAATAAATAGTAATAAAGAGAGATAAAAAAATACAGTAATAAACACTAATAAAGAGAAATACAAAATATCATTCATTCAACTATATTGTTTCAAAAGAGTGATACAAAATAAAAATCAAAGTTTCCATTTTTAATTTAACAAGTCTTTGGAGATCCTAATCATATTCACTCTTTACATTTTTTTTCTTTACATTTGTGCCCTCATTGGAATGATAGGGGAATCCTACACCATGCCATTGAATAACCTTTTCATCATTTTTCAAAACTAGTGTGGGGTGGTCAAGCAGTGTGCAGAGGGCATGATACATCTCCCGTATGTCCTCTTTGATGTGTGGCTCAACAACATGACCATGCAATCACGTTGCTTGGTCAAAAAGATGATCACACTAATGTTGTATGCTTCCACTAAATTTTTCTTGTACACACCTCATATCCGAGGATGATTGAAGCAACGAATGTGAGAATATGCCACCAATGAGGTAGACACCGTGATCAACATCATATCTTTCAAATGCTTCCTCAAGCTATACGTGATTTAGCACGTCTCCACACATATTTTTCACATAGAATCTGAACCAGAGGATGATTTGTGAGTATCTCCATAGAGTTTGACAGAAACCTGCATGCTACATCGGCCTCCAAATAGGGGAGTGCAGGTTCAGTGGGCTTCATAAATCTACCGATCTTATGAATTGTATCCTCCATTGTCTGGCAATTGAATTTGAAAGAATAATGTAGCCTCTTTGTACTGAGTGGATTGCTATTATCTTCCTGATCGTTGCAGGGAACCTACCCAATGTGAATCCTTGAGTTCAATATTTTTTAGTTGTATTGTCAAAAAAAAGGGAAAAAGTGTCAATAATAACAAATAGAA